>BSBM01000477.1:1660000-2860000 GCA_027924585.1 Larix kaempferi | reverse complement strand
TCATGCCAAAATTGGGCAAGATGTGCCAAAATTGGAAAACGTTATTCAACCTCTAAATTTCCCCTTATGGGATTCTCTTGGTGGATTTCAACCGTGAAGATAAAATAACCCAAGGAGGGTTGAAGAAATTTACAAGGTTTGTAGCCAAGGATAAACTACTCCAATACTACTTGGAAGGACATTCTACTCAAAATTAATGATATGAATATAAATATGCCATTAACATCCCACATCAAGAAATAAGGAATTGATACAGTACAAAGGAATAACAAGTAGTAATGTAAAGGATAATATATCATATTATCAACCACTTAAAGGGGGTAACCTCCGATGAGTTCACATATACCAACATAATCCCTCCATACCCATGATGTCTTATTTAAATAGTAGAAGTAAAGCATGGAAAAGAACATAGTGGATGCAACACAATTAATGCGGTTCTTATGTATTGTGGTAAAAGAGAGGAATATATAAATAAAAGAAGATAAAGAGGAGGATAGAGTGGTAAGGAGACTAGGTACACAATTGAAGTTAATAAGCATTGTTAACACTAAAAGATGCTCTGGACTGCTAAAAAAGCATTCCTAGCACACCTTTAACATTCTACTTGATTGATTAAGTTTGTAGGTGGTTCATATAACTGAAATTTGAACTCTCAACCCTCTACTAACTCTCAGAATGAAACACTATACTCATGAATAGAAGGCCACTAAATACAATGCTCAGACACTCAACATTAAAATAGAAAGGAGAAGAAGAATAAAGAACACTAGAGTAAATACATCATTCTCTCATCCCAATCAAATGACAGATTCACTATGAAAGAATGTTCGTAATTAGAAACCCTTTCTAATTAGGAACATAAATACTTAAATGTAACTCCTGATATATAGGCCATCAATAACAAATCCTTTACCACTTCTAGAATCTACAACTCACAACCACAACATATACTATACTGAAAACCATTACATCCAAATAAGAAGAATACAAATGAACACATATGGGAAAACACAATATGAACATTATATTTATTGGAGTGTTCAGTAATGTAATACAGCCATAACAAAACTTAGAGTTTATGTACAAAATACAAGTCTTTCAGAATTAGTATCGAACCCCCATTACATTTGAGTTTTATAATATATAGAAACCATTACAAATCTAAGATCCAAACCAATTGATAATCTTTAAATGGATAGATCTCAAAACAAATCAATAAGCCTTCATGTGCTGGTTTCAAATGGTAAAATAGAATCATAAATTTGATCCTAAGTCGATGAGGTGCTAGGCATTTTTTAAGAAACAAATTTTGTGAAAATCTGTAAAAATTGGCTTCGAAGATCCTCCCGCAACTCCTAAACGGTTCCATATTTCATGAAATAGCTTAATAATTACCTATTTGGTCCTATCCCCGAAAAAACCCATGTTTCAGATTTTAATAATTCATCTCCATTTGCTCGAAAACTGCATTGCAAAATGACCTCTAAAATAGTGATTTCTAGAATTTCCAGTAGCACCTTTTATAGAAATAATTCATGATTCCACTGTCGGAACTTGAAACTTCCAGTAGCGCCTCCCATAGGAATTTTGTGCTTTAAGCTCCCACCGAACCCAGTTTATCACAGACCTAAGATCTATCAACCGTGTCGAACCCTTTGTAGCAAAGGCGCCCCCCTGAAACCAAATAATTGAGCTCCAATACCACATGTAAGTTTTAAACCTGTGTAGAGAAGCAAAACATACATATTCTTTTAAGAAAAACAGGGATTACATCACAACATTCGCACATAATACAAAGATATTTACCCTGGAAACCCTTAACCGGGAAAACCAACAAAACTTAGAGCCGCACCTCTTATTTTCTCATACTCATTATGAATCACTCACAATACAATATAGGTATTCCGCAACATCCAATACCCTAATCCATTAACCTGGATTAGAAAATAGACCCCAATCCCTTAACCGAGATTAAATTACATATTTTTAGACAATTCCCAAAAATAGCCGAAAACAACCCAAAGCCGGAGGGATCATCAGGCGCGCCGCTGATAGGCGCACCATCCCCTGCCACACACATGTAAAGAATATAAACATACCCAACATGTTTCAGATTTTAAAAAATAATCTCCAGTTGCTCGAAAACTGCATCGCAAAATGACCTCTAAAACAGTATTTTCCAGAATTTCTAGTAGCACCTTTTATAGAAATAACTCATGATTCCACTGCCGGAACTTGAAACTTCCAGTAGCGCATCCCATTGGAAGTTTGAGCTTTTTGCTGCCGAAACACAGGAATAGGAGGAATAGAAGAAACTTGGGGTGACAAGTTTAAGACTAACATCTGGTTCCGCCTGGGGATAGTGCTCTCCTTGTGAGGCACTAAGAACATGCATACCAATGCCTTGATCCATTTTGATTCCTAAAATTTTCCCTAAAACCATACTTACAAACCAAACTACCCTTGCCATCTAATGGAAACTAAAAACCAAATCATCAATTTGAAAGGAAAATGACTTTACTTTGCACCAATGCTTTTCTTTCCATCGGGTAATGGAGTCATTATTAACAAATGAAAATGAAAACTAGACTATCCAATAGCCTGCTTCCTATGTTGAAAACAAATCCACTAAACTGAAAACCAAATGCTCAACATTGAGCTTATTTATATACATTTCCTATTATGATTAAATGAAAATTCCTTGCTCATGTGATGTGAAACTTTTAATGTAGCCAGGTAAGCATTTGACTGACAAAATGATCTTCTTGTTTTCAACTAAACGAGAGAGTGCAAAAAGAATAAAATTATTGTAACAGAGATTTAATAAGCAATTTATACTTATTGCTACAATTTGATTGCATGTTGAAAGCTGCAAAATTGGAGACCTTTGAAAAAACTAACCCCATGTAGATGGACACAGGATCATGCAAAACATGACAAAAATCTAGATGATCTAAAAGACAAAACTGTTGGTCGTATGAAACTTGTTTTTTTAATAAACTTGTGCTGCACTTGTCCTCCTTGAAACAACCCATGAATATCATATGTTTCAATACAATCAGGGGCAACAAAAAATTCTTAAAACTATTGACACTCCTCATCGATTTCATCACCATGCAGATCATCATAAACATTTCCTTGTTGCATAGAAGAACTGAAAAAACATTGATGTGAAAGTGATTCTTCTTCTGCATCTTTATCGGCTTCAAGGAAAAGAGAATTAAGACAATCAATACATCCTTTGTTTCGAAAAAACTCTTGACAAGAACTCGATAGCATATTATTATAAGCAAGCAAAGGTTTCTGATCACTTATATTAGCAGCAAGGTATCTCGTAACAACAACCTCCTCTTCCACGAATTGATTAGTGCCCTATGTAAAATCATTCTCTGATAATCATCGGCATAATCAGCTTCATGAAAATCAATAACAAAATTCATAGTAAGATCATCTTTATGTTCATAACTGAATTTTTTTTCTACTGTATAAATAAAGTCATCTTGCTTTATGTAAATCGAGAGCATATTCATTCTCTATATTCCTGATAATAGAAAAATATGAAGATGAAGAATCATCATACTGGCACAAACGAAAACTTGAATATGATATCTATTGCTCATATCCTTTCTCCCACTCTTTTGTATATAAATCTTCATCCTAAACCTAATCTTTAAGCTTGCCACATGCCCAAAGGTTGTTCTCAATTTCCTCAACATCAGTAAACATCTGGTGCAAGGTCAAAGATCTCCTATGTCTGAGAAAAACAACCAAGTTAGGATGATGAGGTGTTGTATAGTACAACATGGAAAGAGCTTCAGTGGGTTTAATGTCCTTAGGGATATCGAGATAAAAGCCATGGAATTGCCTATTAAACCGAGAAACAATTTCATTCGTCTTC
The DNA here is from genome assembly GCA_027924585.1 of Larix kaempferi. NCBI lineage: Eukaryota > Viridiplantae > Streptophyta > Pinopsida > Pinales > Pinaceae > Larix > Larix kaempferi. The sequence goes on along the minus strand of BSBM01000477.1, from coordinate 2,856,099 downwards.
CTCTTCATAGCATAGAATTCATTAAGGTACTACTCATAGGATTTGTTCACACCCCAATACCTCAGGAAGACATCATGAAAGTCAGTCCATGAACCTATTGAATTAGCTTCTAGACTTGTAAACCATAGGCTAGCATCTCAAAGCAAAAACTGAGAAAATGTTCTCATAAAAACACCTTCATGCATGATTTCAAATAGATTAGTAAATCGTTTAAAAGCATCCATGTGCTCTTTTGATGAAACACAGTCTTCTCCATTAAACTTGGGAAGATACTCAAAAAACAAGGGAGGATAATCATGAAGAATGGATGATAATTTCAGGGGTCTATAATGTTCCCTGATCCCAGACTGAACTTCTGTGATTTGTTTATAAGGTGGAACAACGATCTCAAGGGGTGGTAAATCAACTTTATTATTCATAAGCTTACTTGACTAATCATGATATGGAAAGATTGGAATCTGAACATCATTTTTCACAGTAGTTTGACGTGAAGGGATCAGATGAAGATCAATAATCATTGAGATGAAGAAGGAAAATCTTATTTTCTCAAGGAGGGATATGCATTGATAGGTCTATGATCATCTGAGTATACAAAGCAAAGGATAATCATTTTCAGACGTAATGGAAAAGACATGAAAGAACCAATGGACAAGAATATGAGTTCTTTACAGAAAACTCATGATTTGACACTTGGTATTTCCATTATGCCCTTTCATCTTTCTGTTAGCAGGGCTCATCTTCTAATGTAGTCTTTTGATCGTGGAGTCACCAAGTGAATAATATGCAGTCAATCATATTTATTCGCTGTAACACAAAGGGAAAATGGGTGATGGAAAATATATTTCCATCGGCGTGGATCCGATTGTGGGGTTACAGGACTCTTATAGTTTATCCAATAACACATTGATTCATATCAGAAGGTTTGGCTGTTATACCCTTAATAATATTATTAAGAACAATGCAACAGGTTACTGGTTTAATTCTCAAGATTTTGGGCTGACGGGAATTGATGCAATTGAATGGGATCGTTACACAAGGTCCTTAAGCGCGGCTGGATGCAGAGCTACTAATGAAAGGGATAAACTATTTTGGATGGGGAATGAAAGTATAAGCAATGTGACGGCTAGGGCTACTTATTTGAGGATTATTAGACAAAAATGTATTTTTCCTAATCACTGGTGGTATAAAACTGTGTGGATGTGGCAGATTTCCATTAAGATGAAGTGTTTTATGTGGTTTGTGTTTATGAACAGACTTAAGACTTGGGATAATATCATCAGGAGGGGTTGGATTGGACCAAGTATTTGCAGCTTGTGTAAGGTTAATGAGGAAAATATTTCACACATATTTAGTTATTGTGAATTTTTCAGAATGGTTTGGGAAAGAGTATGCCAAACACTCATAATCTTTAATGATTGGGGAAATTTGGATATAATTTCCAATTGTGCACAGTGGATTATGTCTCATAAGACCTTTGAGATTCTTCCGGTGATGGTGTGCTGGAGCATCTGGTACACGAGGAATCTAGCAATATTTGAAAGTTGTTATCCAAATTTTAATGTGGCAGCCGATATATGTTTAAAGCATTTTGCTCTCTATCAAAGCGGGGAAGGTGGCAGAAAACAGAGAAAAGTTGTAGTCTTGAATGTCCAGGTTGATAAACTGTTCTCTATTTTGATGGGGCTGCTGCTTTGGATCAATGTGCAACAGGGGGTGTAATTTTTCTTAACCAGAATCACTATTATACTTTTAGACTGAAATGTGGCAGAGGATCAAATATGAAAGCAGAAATTTTGGCTTTTGGCTTTATGGATGATTGTTAGGGTTGCGAACCTTTTTGGCTTGGTAGAAGTAAATATTTTTGGTGATTCTCGGGTCACCATTAAATGGGCCAGGGGTGAATATAAGTTACAGGTGGCTGTATTGTTCCCTTGGTGTGATCGCATTAGGCAGGAACTTTCGCGATTTCATGCTGTTACACTCCAACATATCTTCAGAGAAAACAATACACTGGCGGACAAATTGTCAAAGGAGGCTCTGGAGACCGAGGAAGGAATCCTTTTCTGGGAAGAATTCATTGATTCCAGGATGGATTCTAATGGCACTTATCACCTTTTTGAGGACTAAAGGCAGATGTTTTTAGTCTCAGCTTAGTATTTTTTGGCTATTTGTTAAATTTTGGTCTTATCTTTTTTGATCTAGTTGATATTGTTGGAGTTTGATACTCTGTATAAACAGTGCTGATATAGCTCATCGTTGTACTATTTGATTTATATTTGTAAATAGCAATAATACGCTTTTTTTCGCTGAAAAAAAAACTATGTAAGAATAATATTATGACCAAACAAAATTTGTAAATTATATAATTAAAAATCAAATTTAAATATTATACCTTAATTAATTTTTTTTTGTGATTATGAATTTCCCTATTAATAACATAAATTTTTATTAACTTAAAAAAACCAAGACATTACCAAATATATTCAATATATCATTAAACTTTGACATCTGCACATGCCTTTTATTTTTGAGAAACAAAATTGGCCCTTCTTTTGCTAACCCTACCCTTATTTTGTTGTTAACCGTTTTTGGTTATTTACAAACCATTATCCCTGTTTGGCAAATTTGATTCCACATTAAAACTTTACTCTTTTTTGTTGTTTTGAGATAGAGAGGCCCAGAACACGAACGATACTCACAGGAAGAGGAAGAGGGAACGAACAAATACTCGGAGGCGGAGGCAAATCCCTCAGAGTTGAGTTGAATCGAGTAAGTGAAAATGGCAGTAGAAGAGTCCAATGATGTTGCTGCGCGAACGGCAGATTCCAAAGACATGATGCAGCAGAACAAAGCTCTGGATTCTCTCACCGATCATGTTGAGGACAGACAACTTAACTCCATGAGAGTTCACGAGGTTCGAAAATCACACCCCTTACCTCATGGTCACATTTATTTTGATGTAATTATTATCTCAGCTCGTGTAGTTTTAACTGTTGCATTTTGCACAGAGGCCCTCTTCCTATATACATATTGTAATAATACGCTTCAAAGTAAGTAGCGGGCCTATATACAGATTTTAATAATATGTTTCAAAGTAAGTAGCTCGGAAAATGCGATAGACGCTTCGATGGTGCTGTCACTGGGCTATTTAGTCTGCCAAATTTGCCCAAGATTTGTATCTACTCTAACCATTTGCAACAGTCCTCTTAAGCGGGCAAAGCGGTCCGTCCACATGTCTCTGGCGAGATTTGAACGTTGGTGGGGAATAGCGACACCCCCACTTTACCGACTAACCAAGCCTCCCATTGACTGCGATTTTATGTTTTGCATAGCTGTTAATGGCGGGGAATAGCGACACCCCCACTTTACCGACCAACCAAGCCCCCCATTGACTGCGATTTTATGTTTTTATGTTTTGCATAGCAGTTAATGTGAGATGACCTTAATTCTACTGTAAAATTGAATACCAACTTAGACGGGGCGGGGTTTCTGTTGGGGACATTTGTTCTGAAAATACCATTCCCTAATATCCAAGTGTTCACAAACATTGTGAAAACTGTAGCATATATGGTTCTGGAGTTAGAGACCAAGCCTGTTACCCCTATTAGGTCACAGAGTCCAAGTTTAGATCTCTTACGGAATCAATCAACCTTTTCATTGACATAAGTCTCAAAGGTAGACTTATTACGTAATTATACTCTGTTTCCACCATATCAAGGCCGATGGCTATGACATGGCCTCCTAAAACGGTGTACCAAAAGCAAAAGCATCGCAATACTAAACGGGAAATTTCTTATGTTAAAAGGATTATCTAACACTTTAGTAGCAGGTCATAGCCCAAAGAGAAAGGCATTCACAATTTCACTGCTTCAATTGCTTGAATTCATCTTTTTTTCAAGCAGTGTGGAGACCACGTCAACTTCAGCATTCCCTTTTTCATTTGCTTGAATGAATCGTTTTTCTAATGGGTAAGATATGTCCTAAGCATTCCGACAATATTCATTCATCTCTTGTCACTATTATGGATGGTATCATGCTTTACTTCCTTTTTGTTGTTAGGGCAGCCTACGAAAGACAACTTGAAATAACCTGAAGGCTATTTCCCACTTCAAGGAAAGACCCAAAACCATTATAGTGTTCTCTTACACAAGTGCAGGATGTGCTTTTCCCTCTATATATAACTCAAAGGGTTGGATTTCTACTGTCCAGTCTATTAGAAGGGGATTCAGAAATTATATTACAAGCGTGATCTTCTGTTATATACAAGCACTTTGAGATCACAACAAAATGCAGGGTTGTTATATTGGGAGGGTCCGTTGAATATACTCCGATGTTTGAAAAAACCATTGATAGTGGCCGAGTTGTTCTAATACCCTCATTTCTTAGTAAGAGTAACTAAAAGTGAATATTCTACTTGTGAGATAGTGGCCTGGTTGATCTACTACTCTCATTTCTAAGTAAGAGTAACTGAAGTGAATATTCTACTTGCGTCGGACATAACGTCTTCTTCTACTTCGATACTGGAAAAAACCATTGGTAGTGGCCTAGTTGATTTAATAATCTTCTAAGTAAGAGTTTAGAGCATCGACAAGAAGAATGTAGAATATATAACAATTATATATTCTAGTTGGAAGATGAGTACAAGAAACAATATCTAGGAAGGGACATGACCTATTTGTGAGCATAATACACAAATTTATCATTGGATGAATGTTGCCAAACTTGAGATTACCTTTGTTGCCACAATATAGTGTTTAGAGTAAGTTGGTTCTAATTTTTCAATGTTTCTCCTTGATAATACAAAGACAACATTAAATTAGAGTTCAAGAAAAGGCATTTCACTAGAATGAATGATATATTGATCGCCATCTTAATTCGTAAGTGTTGTTGTAACACTCATATATGGTTTCTTATCATTTTAATAAGGTTTTCTCAAGAAGGATGTCACAGCAATCCTTAAAAGTAATATCACAAGTTACTTTGTCAACTAGCTTTGGCCCTAATGCAAATTGCAAAGGAGTTTTTATTAAGAGCCATTGTTAAAAATTTAGAATTACAATCAACCCAAAAAGCATGGGTTAGATGTAAACCTATAATGATCCCTCTATTTTTTTTAGAAAAATGAATACGCAAAAATATGGAAGATATGGAATATAAGATTTTATTATATTGGAGTCTCCCATACAATGTTGTAGAGCACCTTATATTTCATACATTAGGTAGTTGTGTTACCTTCTTACAGGGAAACCAAATGGACGTTTCCTCACAGAAGTAGCCAAATACCCAGCAACAACCAGTTGAGTTAACCCCTAGGGCTAGGTAGTTGTTAATATATAATGGTCACTCAACTTAATGACCACTTTATCAAACTTGGAATCCTTGTATTGGAGTCTTAGTACTCATCTTTTGTTCTTTATAAAAGTTGAGTTTTGTAATGAATATGAATTTTTTGTTCAACAAACAAAGAAGAAACCTTCTTCTCATGATAGATATGTGATGAAGTAATTCTTGACTGTGATAAAGAAGGCTTTTCGTTCATGTGGGGGAGACAAGGTTGGCAGAATTGATGTTTTATTTGATAGGCATCTTGACAAGGATCTGATATATTGGTGGGTTAATTCATGGTTCACAATTCACCCATTCTAGAGATACAAACATTTGTGATACGGTTACTGTCACATGTAGCCAGTTTATCTTCATATGTCTAGAATTGGAGCACTTGTTTATTAATTGAACAAGGGGAAATTGATTGGGATCTATAAAGGCAGGGAACCTGGTCTACAGTCATAGTTCCCTTCGTCTTCTTGCTCTGAAATATCCAAGGTACAAGGTTCTTCCAATAAATGGGACCATTTCATAGATGATGCTATATGTATGGGTGAGGAGATCAACGAGATACCTTTGTTGAGCTGCCTCCAGTTACAAAGCCAAAAAATGAGCTAGTGCTTTAGAGTGAGAAGTTACTGGAGAGTACCTTCACTGAGAATCTAGAAGATGCAGGTCACGTAGAAGCAGCAGAATACTATATAGTAATGACATTATTGATTTATAAATTTTGATTCAAGCAAATGTCATTGAGCATTTTTTGATGGATTTGTTTGAACATTTTGATTTTGATGTTTGAATCAAATAAATCTTTTTGACTCAGGACTCTTATGTTCTTGTCATTTTGAGAATTGAATGTGGAATTATTAATGGATTATGGTTGTTGAGTCTTGTAATATAATTACTCAATGAATCATACTGTTACTTTTTAATTTTCAGCTGTTTTACATAAATTTTAGTTCTGTTTTACATATTTATGTGTGCCATATTCTTCCTTGCACCTCCATGCACCTTGATTTTAAAAATGGTGTACCCATCCTCACACCTATCCATGCACTCAGACCCCACTAATCCTAACTACTTAGTTGAAAACATAGGGCTGCAATAAATTAGGAATGTGTAGAAGCATTTTCTAGATACTATTTTACAAAAGATTTACTTGGGTTGATTATGGTGCAGGCAATGGCATCGATTGCCTCATCAGCAGAGGCAGATCGGAATGCAATGAGGATGAGGTAAATATACCATGTACTATATGATGAAGTATTCAGTGTCGAACTTTTGATTTTTGTTATACTTGTTTAATAAGTTTGACTGTAACAGTCTACAATGAAGCTGCTTTGTCTCTTAAGGTGTTTGCTGAGTATATTTTTCCCGAAATCTACTTCTTGCTACACATTGCACAAGAGACATGGTTGTTTCATATCAAGTGGTCTCTGGAAGAGCATTTTTGGTGTAATCTGTGTGGTATGTTTTTGGCAAAATTAACATTTTTCTTTGGTTGTGGACATAAATCATTGTTTTTATATCGATCACTTGCATCAATAGTAAACAAAATGCAATAGACCCCAGCCTAAACCTGCACAGCATCAGCCTAGAGGCAGATGTTACACTGTTGATTTAGACAACGGTTACATCTCTAAGTTAGGTTTAAGGTTGTGTTTTCTAGTTTTATTAGGTCATGGGGAATGCTGATGTTTAGATTCTCCCCTCCGTTTCTCTGGAACCACTGTGGGCTTATGTACATAGCCACCAAATTCCTGCTTTTGTTCCATTGGTTGTATGTACTATGACTCCTGTGGACAGATTGGACTCCTTCCCTTCCAATCATCCCGAGAAAGTTTTGAGTAGCATCTCCCCCTTGATATATGTACAAGAGAATATGCTACAAGCACTTCGCAGTCATTCAGCACTAGGAACACTTTATTGTAAGGCTTTCATGGTATTTGTCCCCAACTATTGGAATGGTATTGTCTTTATGTTCCATGACTGGTTCCTTACAGCTAGGCTTACAAACATTATGCACGAGTTTATCCAGGGGTTCTAGATTCAAAATCAACAATGATGCAACAGATGAACCTCTCTTCCAATCATCTCGAGAAAGTTTTGAGTAGCATCTCCCCCTTGATATATGTACATGAGAATAGTAAATGAGAATATGCTACAAGCACTTTGCAGTCATTCAGCACTAGGAACACTTTATTGTAAGGCTTTCATGGTATTTGTCCCCAACTATTGGAATGGTATTGTCTTTATGTTCCATGACTGGTTGCTTACAGCTAGGCTTACAAACATAAGGCACGAGTTTATCCAGGGGTTCTAGATTCAAAATTAACATTGATGCAACAGATGATCCTTCTCAGCAACTCTCTATTTCCTTGGTGCCAAGTGCCAACTGAATTGCTACAACACGTTTTTGGTTACTCAATGGGGGGGCAAATGACAAATCCCTCTGTATTCATATTCAACCTTTTCCGGGGCAGGTTGAACAAATGCACTTCTACTAAACTAAGATCAGTTTTGTCAAGTTATAACCTTATCTGATATAAGTTAAATTCCTATATTGTTAGAAACATATTGGTGTCCTACTGGTAGAAGAAATATTATTAGAAGAAGGTTGTGAGCAATAATATACCCAATGTTGGTGATTGTAACTGCGTAAGGTATCCTCAGACAAGTCGGCCCAAAAAGAAAATAATAATAAATTGTAATTTATTATGCTAGAAGACAAGCTGGCCCAGTCAAGAGAAGCAAGTCAGCCCCATTAGAAGAAAAGGTCAACTCAAGTCAAGTATAAATAAAGTGACGCCTCATTCATCATTTTAACATCAAGAAAATTCGCTCAAGCAAAGGAGAAGTTTGCTCAAGCAAGGGGAAGACTGTTTCTGGAGTTTCTTTCTTTGGGGTTATTCTTCTATGTGATCTTTCTTGTATTAGATCACTCTTATATCTGGTTGTACTTGTATCTTGAACTGAAATCTCTGATTAAGAAAAGTTGGTATCTTAAAATCTAACATGGTATCAGAGTAGTGCTGAATAGATGCCATTGTCGGAAACTAGGGCATCCAAGTTTGGGTGCTCTTCATATATTGTTTTGAAAAGAGTTCTTGGGAAACTCGCCTAGAAGGGTGCATCTTTCTGTGGAAGCATATCTTCATTTCAAAAATTTTCAGTTTTGACCTAATTTTTGCCCGAACTGGGAAATCAGGGTTTTAGTTTTTGAGCTATTCTGTCCACAGATCTGGGAGAAAAGGAGGTCCATTCAACTCGCCCTAGGAGGGCGCATCTATATGTGAAATCAGATCTCTCAAATTCCAAACTTCAATTTTGACCTAGCTCCTACTAGGGTTTCTGAACCAATTTTCAGATCTCAGCTTGCAGTCACAATGAACAGTGTTAAAGTGGAAGATAGACTTGATGGGGCTTCCAACTTTAACTCATGGAAGTCTAGGGTACTCATCATCCTAGAGGAGAATGATCTCTTGAAGTTTGTGAATGAAAAGGTACCAAAACCAGAAGAAGAAGCAAAGAAGTCTCAATGGAAGAAGAGTGATGATAAGACAAGGAGGATTTTGATAGATTCTGTAAAGCATAACTTGATACCTCAAATCTCTCAGAAGAAGACGACCAACCGAGCACTTGCCTTAAGACCGAGCACTTGCCTTAAGACAACAACTCTCCAATATCAAGATGTCAAGGGCAGACTCAGTTGCATCGTACCTCATGAAGATTTTTGAACTAAGGGATCAGTTGAGCACCATTGGGGAAATAGTTGAAGACAAAGAGCTCGCCATGATGACACTCAATGATCTTCCCCTGTCTTGGGAACCATTCATTCAGAGCATTAGTAGGCGATCCAAATTGCCCAAGTTTGATCGATTATGGGCAGATTGTACACAAGAAGAAACTAGGCTTGCAGCTAGAGGCAAGTTGCATGGCTGTCAACATGAAGAAAGCCAAGCCCTTGCAGCACATGCTAGTAGAGGAAAAGGTAAGGGAAGGAAGAATCAAGTTAGAAAAGATAAAGGTGGAAGATTAGGTCCAATTCCAAAACATAAGAAGAAGAAGGATATTTCACATATTCAGTGCTTCAGATGTTAGAAGCACGGTCACTATGCCAAACAGTGTCCTTAATTGAAGAAGAGAAAGCACCATGCCTCAACTGTTGATGTCGACGAAGATACTCCACAGAAGAGGTCAAGGAATGATGATCAAATATAGTTTTTCTTTATCTCCGCTCCTTCAAGTACGGTTCCTACCACTAGTGATACTTGGTTAATAGATAATGGTGCATCCAGACATATGATAGGTTACGGAGAGAGCCTTTCAGATTTGGTAGAGAAAGAGTCTCATCTACGAGTTGTACTTGGAGATTATGCCAGATATAGTGTGAAGGGAACTGGGACTACTTCCTTCCAGCTAGATTTTGGTGATCCTCTACATTTGAATGATGTATTCTTTGTACTTAGAATGAAAAGGAACCTTGTCTCTATATCAGCCTTAGGAGGACAAAGGCACAAGGTTTCCTTTTTTGATGGAAAGGTTCTTGCAAGGCACAAGAAATCTAGTATGGATTTAGCCCGTGTTATTGGTGTTTGAGAGGAGAGCCTATACAAATTAACTATATGACCAGTTCAGGCACTGGTGCATGATTCTATCAGTTTGAGTGAGTTGTGGCACAAGAGACTTGCTCACCTACATTATAGAGCTCTCCCATCATTGAGGAAAATGGTGACAAGACTTCCAGTACTTAGTGGAAACCATGATGCCATTTGCAGAGGATGTGCACTTGTCAAGAATGCCAAGGGTTCTTTTCCGAGCAGCGACAACAGGTCTAAGGGAATCTTTGATCAAGTACATTTTGATTTGTGTGGACCATGATAGTTGCTTCCTTGGGTGGATTCTACTATTATGTGACCTTTATTGATGATTACTCTAAGAAGACTTGGATTTACATCCTTAAGACCAAGGAATCTAAAGAGGTACATAGCAGATTCAAGAAATTCAAGGCACAGGTCGAGAACCTATTGGGAAAGAAGATTAGGGTCGATTATGGAGGCAACCTGTTATCACACAACTTGTAGTTGTTCCTAGTGGTATCCCATCCGGGATGGTAGAGGAGATGGACAACTAAAGAGGTGACCCAAGAGATGCCACGGTTCCCAATTTAAGGTGGGAGTCACGTCAACTGAGGCACTCTTCACTTTAGATCGAGATAAATCAAGACCTAGGGGGAGACCCTATAACCTGGTCAAAGATGATTGGATCCAAACAAAGGTTCCTAGGGATATGTAAAAGACAAGTTACGGAAACCAATGCAAGGTTAGGTGGACCTAGAAGTTAAAGTATGGTTGAAGGAGGCTTTAAGGAATGATTAGTGTTTCAACCAATGTATGATTTAGGCCACATGATGAAGTAAGATGACAAGATCTAGTACCATAAAAATACACATGTGGGACCACTTCCTTGGGATATGGGAATGGCTCAAATGGGACCCACAAGGTGAAGTGAGGGGTGCAAATGGTACTAAGGGGTATGTGAAGAGTAGATCTATAGATCTAAGGTGCAAATAGAGATACCCACATATGGGATCTAGTAGTTGACACACATCCCAAGGAGTGCGAATTGCCCTAGGTGGACTAGTGCCTTGATGGGTGGGTTAATGGATTCAAAAGATATGTCAAATTGTAGATCGGGACACGTAGGATACAAATCAAGTGGGCTATTTGAGGTATGATGGATGGATCTTACTAGATCTAATATTTCACTAAGTGACCCAAGTGGACAACTTTCCCCAAAACAAGGAATGCTACCCCCAAGGCAGAACTTCACTAAGTGATACACTAGATGTAGGTTTCAAGGTATGCTCTTTCCAAATCCAATGGAATCTCAACCACCCAGTTTCTCAAAGTGGGATAACTCAATCACCCAAGGAGTGCGACTTTGCCCAAGGAGGGCTAAAAGCATGGCAAGGTGTGTCAAATCAAGTCCAATGGCCACCAAATTATAGATCCAAGTAGTTTAGGCAAGTATCAATGTGGATCTTGAAAATCAAGGGCATCCAATGGCTAGATCTCCATAGATCTGAGATTGAAAATGCATCACCAAATTGACCCAAGTGGGGCACAACCCTCAAAATGAGGAATGGGGCCCACAAGGCAAAAAACAACAAGGTGAAGCACTAGGGGTAGGTTAACAAGTGAGGAGGGTGTGAATCAAGTGGGATCTCACCTACCCATGCGTTAGATCTACCCAAACTAGCTTCTCCCAAGGGGTGTGATTTGCCTCAAGAAGGCTATTTTGCCTTGAAAAGTGTGTCAAATGGAACCCAATCACCACCAAACTATAGATCCGAATTGCCGTGGATACTATAGAGGTGGGTTTTCAATATCTTTTCAAAAGCAAGGCTAGATCCAAGTAGATCTAAGAAAAACAAAAATGAGGGTTTTGATTTTAATGTAATTTTGACCAATTGGATAGATAGCAAGCGAAATCAATACGTACCTTGTAGATCTTACCTCAAAAGCTTGCGGCCTCTTAGCATGTGGAGAATTCTTTGCCCTAATTACAATTCCGAGCTTGATCCAAGTGTCTTCAACCAATATCATCCAAACTCTAGGAGGAAATATATCTCATGAAAACCTGCAAATCAAACTACATCAAGTTAGAGTTGATCTACAAATCCATAAGATCTAAGCATGTCATATCAAGAAAGCAATCAATGGACAAAGCACAATTGAAAAACTCCCTCTCTATGAATTCGATTTGCCCATGGGGGATGTGAGCAACCCCTACAATCTTCCCACAAAGCAATTCGATGAGCTAGCTTGAGCAATTCGGCCTCCCTCTCTTGAAGTCGATTTCACCTGAAAAACAAACAATGTCTAGAAGCAAGATATCCAAGAACATATGCAAGAGCAACCCAATCAAAGCCAAGAAGTAGATCTCCAAAATATTCTTTTCATTCCAAGTTTTCCAGAGCCCAAAGGTGAGCTATACAAAAGGGGGTCTCCTCCTTATATAGGATAATAAAGACCAAAACCCTATACCACTTTACAATACAATATAAAATGAGTGGTTGAGATTAAAAGATCTCAATACAAAATCAATGGCTAAGATGAACCATAATAGCATAACACATGGATCACTCAAAAAGGTGATGATGTCATAGCTAAAGATACTCAAGGAGGGTGACGTCATCCACTAGAGGGGGTAAAAGTACAAAAGCCCACCTCATATGACTAGGACATGACACATGGAGCACATGGTGGGGCTAGGAGGCATCAATCCTTGCTAGCTCATCCCTATGGCATAATAAAATAATATAATATGTCCAAGATAAATATAAATGATCAAATCTGTCCTCAAAATCTGTGACAGACAAGCAGTAAAAGGCCTCCCGTGGCCTCTGTGGACCCACCCAAGTAATGAAAACTGGCTAGAAGATAGGGGGTTCACCCTGAAAGACCTCTGTGAAAACCAAGTGCCAAAACCTTGCCTCAATTGCCCAAATCGAATTCCTCAGTGACCCCTTTATCCCATTTTTGGACTGCCTCGGTAACTGTGAAAGTGCTGAAACTGCCTCCTAGGGCCCTGCGCTGTCAAACTGAGCCCACCAGGCTCTCCAGAAGGGGGGATAAATGGTAATAACAAGTGGCTGGACCACCCCCTCCTCATACAGCACCCTAGGTGAACTGGCCTCTCATGGCCCCTGCTGTGCAGGCTGGGAAATTAGCCCCAAATCTGGTCAACAAGTGTAAAACTGCATCTATCACTGTTAGAAGTGCCTGAAACTGAAAGATAAGTGTCTCATTGGATCCAGAAGACCCAAATCTACTAGGAATGTGTACTCATACACCATGGGTTGCCCTGATGGGCTAGCTTTGGGGTCCACCATATATGGACAGTGTATAATCTGATGATCTGAAGAAATAATAAAACCTGCTGAACTGCATCAATCATCATCTGAATCATATGTCCATCATATAGCATCATCATCAAGCATATGTGGGGCCATCAATTATCATCCATAAGCATATATGGCCCACATCATCACGGATCCCAAGAAATGACCATGGTCAAACTAGGTTTGACTAGGTCAACATACAACCAAGGATAAATCATATCAATAGACTAAGACATGTTCCTCTAATCATACTCACAGCTTAACTTAAAGTATAACATCATTCAATGGCATTTAACATATTTGTTCATTCCATTGTTATTTGTATTCACTTGCACAATAGCTTAAATGACAAAGTCACCCATCGGACATGGTCTAACTGCTAGCTAAGGATGAAGGCTAGGAACAAGGTTTGGCAAAGGGGGTGACTTGTCTAAACTCAACTAAAAGACACTTTGGACTGGGAGAGAGAGGAAACTACAAACTCTGTGTTGGACAAAATAACACGGGGGATGGCTGTGCCTCACAAATGGGTAAGTTGTTTTTAGAGAGTGCTTATTCAACTTAGGCATCATGTCTACATCAAGTTGATCCAAGTTCATTAGGATCATTCAATTTCATTTCATGGCCTTTTTGGCCTACATAACCCTTTGGATCTCAGGTGTGCTGATAAGCACAACTAATTGCAGCTTGCATCCAGGGCATGTTTACATATACATATAAGGTCAGCAATTGTTTAGATATAACTTTTAAGAACCATTGCTTTTTGGACCTTTCTTATACTCTTCGAGGAGTATTTTTAGCAGTTCATCGCTCTTGCCCTTTTTAGTTTCCATGGGCGAATTTATATAAGTTTCCATAAGTAGTACATGAGCTTTCGGTTTTAGCCAACAACATCTCAAGTGACTAGGGGGAGTTCGAGCCAGTGCCAAACATCGGGACAACCGACCAGAATGATTTAGGCCTACAATTCAACTTACCAAAGGCAAGTTTTGTCACCAACTCAGAGCCGAGACACTAAACATACAGGGATGCGGTCCAAACATAGAGGTAGAAAAAGGGGAAGTCCTCAGTACCAGAAAGTCAAGTAAGACAAATCAAGGTTTAAAGTCAAAATAAGGAAAGTCATGTATGGATGGAGTCAAGTGAAGGTGGAGCCTAAGCTAGCTGACAAATGGTGTCAAGAAATACCATATCCATGCAGGGTAGTGAACCAGTGAGTTTTGTCAAACAACCTAAACGTGCAAGTAAAAAGTCCATTTTAAATTATTATCAAGATAGTTCATTTTATATATTTTGCCACATCATGAATTATATACCAAGCCAATGCTGTGAACATGACAAAAGCAACAAGATAATAATCTACAGTTAATGATAAAACATCCATAGGTCATATAACATCATCACAAGAATAATCATCATATATCATCTGAAACACTACTGCAATACATCTCTAGGCACTGAACTGGAATTGTATGGGATAAAGGGTCACATCGGTCATCAAATCTGAACTCTCAAGGCTTAGCCTTGACACAAGGTCTAACATAAGTCTGAACAATACACTGCTCTGATCATGAGTGATCTCAAAATGTACAATCATCATAGCCAAGCTCTGAATAATGGAAGCTCTGGAATGTGCAAATATCTGCCAAGCAAGAATAGTAGCCCTGCTACTATGGTGTGATAACATCTGGCTCCAGCTGGGACAAGTGCTCTAAGGGAGAGAGCGCTTGAGAACCTTAGAATCTCTGGTCTCGAACTGCTCTGCATCAATCTTCAATCCAGCACTGCACCATCCTTGCTTCAATCCAGCACTGCACCATCCTTGCTTTCAGCTTTTATTTTGCACCTGTATCTGCGCTCACAAACACTAGAATACCTCATGGAGCATGTATGGGAAAAATATAAAATAAAACTGAAACTGAAATCTGAAATGCATAATTAAAAAAAAAAAAAATCTAACATGGCATATATCATTTATTCATCATTCATTTATTTTTATTACTGTGCAGGAGGAGAAGAAATATTTTCAAGAAGGCACACTCAACTCAACTTGCACAGGTAGCCAAAAATAAAACAGAAAACTAAACACTCTTCAATGTATGCAGGAGGTGAGACAAGCTTAGGAAGGAGCAAGGCCCAACTCAATCAGTCAACTCAGCCAAGAACAAAATCAAGCAGACAACACAAGAAAAAAAAAAGGAAATGACAGGACTCAGCACACAGAAAAAGAAAAAGCACACAAATCGTACTGCTCAAGTGAGCTTATTCAAGACCTACCTACCCTATTCCAACCAGTTAGCACAAATGTTAGGTGAAATCATAAATCCAGTGCAACCATTCATTAAATAGGTTAATGATTCTTATTTGATTTTTTATAATAGAACTGGTCAAGATTGCGCTAAAGATTAACAAATTTGAGGGCACAATCTTCATGACTCGTTCAAAAATTGAAGAATGGTTTGAATGATGCAATATGAAATTATGCCAAGGAGAACACTGACTGATGCAAACATCCTCCATCAAAGAACTGATATGATCATAAAATTTATGCAAGTTAAACTCAGAGATGGATGGAGGAAAGACATAAGACATGTGATTTGATTCATTTTCACATAAATTAACTTCTTCATTTACTTCTCTCACATACTCAATTTGATTCTCCTTGGAACTGATGATCAAAAAACCAAGTGGGGATAATTTAAAACTTAGAAGACGAAAAATCAAAATCAAATCGACTTGATGTTCAAAAATGGAGAAAAGATGAAATTGATCTTTAAACACCTTTTCTAGCCACTAAGAATGATTGATAACTTGCCAACAAGCATTCTGGTTCCAAAGTGACTGAAAAGGGAAATGAAGTGCTTTTTCTCCAAACATGTAATCATGCTTATACTTCCTATTGAAAATTTCCAAGGCAAAAGATCGACTAGAGCACCAACCCAAAGATGATTGAAAGAGTTGGGCAGGGAGGGTGGATTGCAAATATGAAAATTCTCCCAAATGGATAAACAAGTTTGACCTTGGATTTTGACAATAGAAAAGACTCTTTATTCTAGGAATAATTGCAAGCTTTTGATCAAGTTTAATATTTACAATATGAGGACAAGATTGACCATAACTATCTAACTCTAAGTTATCTTGATTAAAGATGAAAAAAAGAAAATTTAGAGATTCATTATAAAAAGTGGAACAAAGATTAGAACACCTAGTGTGATTTATTAACTCTTCCTCGTCTTGAGGTTGACCTTCTATTGATCCATCATTAGATTCACAAGAGGATAAGTGATCATTTTCATTTAATTGATTAGGGGGAAAACTAACAATTTCATTTAAAATATCCTGATTATTTGCACAATGATCACATGAAATCACTACTAAAAGATCTTGATCTATGTCCCTACTTTCTTCTTCTTCAATAAGGTGATAAGGAATTGAATGATTACTAAAGATAGAATGACTAATGAGTTTCTCCGAGGGAGGAACCTCAATAGACTGACTGACTAAAGGCTCACCCTCAGAAATTTCCTCAGGGTCAGGACTAAAGCTACCAAAAAAGAAATTTGAAAACTTATGATTTATACAATGATTATGGATTTGACTTTCGATTGACTCAGAAGTGGAAGACTCATCCTCAAAAGAAATTGGGCAGGAGGGGTCATCTCCGGATGTTGGCAATTCATTTGATATTTGATTATTGATTGATTCAATGATAGGATCAGAAAGGGGAAGGTTTTGATCTTGGATTTGAATTGAAGGATAAATATCATCGAGTTCACTTCCCCATTTTTCTAAGAATTTACTTTCACACGTCATATCCAGAAATGCTATTGGTTTTTAAATTTAGGAACCAGAGCTCGGCTCTTCCTTGGAAAGATGAGGCCAATATTTTCATGCATACATCCTCATGGTTTATAGACAATTCATTAAAAATTTCCCTATAGGTGAGAAGGTGCCTTTTAGTAGATTTATCATAACTTTCATCAAATTTAGGTAACCTTTCACGGGCTTGATGAGGAATATGATGAGGATACCCAAAATTTTTTTAGAAGTCAAAGACTTTCAATCGACCAAAAGTCCTAGGCCGCTCAGAAGCAGCCATGGATGGCAAAACAAAATTTTACTTTTTACCTTTTTTATTTTATTTTTCAAATCAAGAACCTAAATACAAAATGATGCACTGCATGGGTTCTAGATAATGATAGGATCGATCACCAATGGAGTCGCCAGGTAGACTTTAAAACTCTTCTACCAAGATGTATGTCGTTAATATGCAGGGAGAGAGTGAGTGACAAATAGATGGATATGGTTGAATTGATGAGGAATATGATGAGGATACCCAAAATTTTTTTAGAAGTCAAAGACTTTCAATCGACCAAAAGTCCTAGGCCGCTCAGAAGCAACCATGGATGGCAAAACAAAATTTTACTTTTTACCTTTTTTATTTTATTTTTCAAATCAAGAACCTAAATACAAAATGATGCACTGCATGGGTTCTAGATAATGATAGGATCGATCACCAATGGAGTCGCCAGGTAGACTTTAAAACTCTTCTACCAAGATGTATGTCGTTAATATGCAGGGAGAGAGTGAGTGACAAATAGATGGATATGGTTGAATTAAGGATTGAAATGATAACCATCTAGATTAATCCGGATGCGATAAGATATGAATTATGCATGGATAATCGCAGACACCTAAGGTAAGCCTCTACCTCCCCGGCAGCGGCGCCAAAAATGTTATCACACAACTTGTAGTTGTCCCTAATGGTGTCCCATCCGGGATGGTAGAGGAGATTGAAAACTACAGAGGTGACCCAAGAGATGCCACGGTTCCCAATGCAAGATGGGAGTCACGTCAACCAAAGCACTCTTCACTTTAGATCAAGATGAATCAAGACCTAGGGGGAGATCCTATAACCAATCAAAGATGATTGGACCCAAGCAAAGGTTCCTAGGGATAAGTAAAAGACAAGTTATGGAAACCAATGCAAGGCTAGGTGGACCTATAAGTTAAGGTATGGTTGAAGGAGACTTAAGGAGTGATTTATGTTTCAACCAATGACTGATTTAGGCCACATAATGAGATTAAAAGACAATATCTAGTACCATGAAATACACATGTGGGACCCACTTCCTTGGGATATGGAAATGGCTCAAATGGGACCCACAAGGTGAAGTTAAGGGTGAAAAAGGTACTAAGGGGTATGTAATAAGTAGATCTATGGATCTAAGTTGAAATTAGAGATACCCACATATGGCATCTAGTAGTTGACACACATCCCAAGGAGTGCGAATTGCCCTAGGTGGACTAATGCCTTGATGGATGCGTTAATGGAGTCAAAAGATATGTCAAATTGTAGATCGGGACACCTAGGATACAAATCAAGTGGGCTATTTGAGGTGTGATGGGTGGATCTTACTAGATCTAATATTTCACTAAGTGACCCAAGTGGACGACTTTCCCCAAAACAAGGAATGATACCCCCAAGGCAGAACTTCACAAAGTGAGATACTAGGTAAGGGTTTCAAGGTGTGCTCTTTCCAAATCAAACTGGATCACAACTACCCATGCCCTAGAAGTGGGCAAACTAAATCACCCAAGGAGTGCGACTTTGCCCAAGGAGGGTTAAAAGTATGGAAAGGTGTGTCAAAACAAGTTCAATGGCCACCAAATTATAGATCCAAGTAGCTTAGGCAAGTATCAATGTGGATCTTGAAAATCAAGGGCATCCAATGGCTAGATCTCCATAGATCTGAGATTGAAAATGCATCACCAAATCGACCCAAGTGGGGCACAACCCTCAAAATGAGGAATGGGGCCCACAAGGCAGAAATCAACAAGGTGAAGCACTAGGGGTAGGTTAACAAGTGAGGAGGGTGTGAATCAAGTGGGATCTCACCTATCGATGTGCTAGATCTAACCAAACTAGCTTCTCCCAAGGGGTGCGATTTGCCTCAAGAAGGCTATTTTGCCTTGAAAAGTGTGTCAAATGAAACCCAATCACCACCAAACTATAGATCCGAATTGCCGTGGATACTATATAGGTGGTTTTTTAATATCTTTTCAAAAGCAAGGCTAGATCCAAGTAGATCTAAGAAAAACAAAAAATGAGGGTTTTGATTTTAATGTAATTTTGACAAATGGGGTGAATAGCAAGAGAAATCAATACGTACCTTGTAGATCTTACCTCAAAAGCTTGCGACCTCTTTGCATATGGAGAATTCTTTTCCCTAGTTACAATTCCAAGCTTGATCCAATTGTCTTCAACCAATAGCATTCAAACCCTAGGAGGAAATATGTCTTATGAAAACCTGCAAAATCAAACTACATCAAGTTAGATTTGATCTACAAATCCATAAGATCTAAGCATGTCATATCAAGAAAGTAATCAATGGAAAAAGCACATTTGAAAAACTCCCTCTCTATGAAGTCGATTTGCCCATGGGGGATGTGAGCAACCCCTACAATCTTCCCACAAAGCAAAATCGATGAGCTAGCTTGAGCAATTCGGCCTCCCTCTCTTGAAGTCGATTTCACCTGAAAAACAAACAATGTCTAGAAGCAAGATAACAAAGAACATATGCAAGAGCAACCCAATCAAAGCCAAGAAGTAGATCTCCAAAATATTCTTTTCATTCCAAGTTTTCTAGAGCCCAAAAGTGAGCTATATAATAGGGGGTCTCCTCCTTATATAGGATAATAAAGACCAAAACCCTATACCACTTTACAATACAATATAAAATGGGTGGTTGAGATTAAAAGATCTCAATATAAAATCAATGGCTAAGATGAACCATAATAACATAACACATGGATCACTAAAAAAGGTGATGACGTCATAGCTAAAGATACTCATGGAGGGTGACGTCATCCACTAGAGGGGGTAAAAGTACAAAAGCCCACCTCATATGACTAGGACATGACACATGGAGCTCATGGTGGGGCTAGGAGGCATCAGTCCTTACTAGCTCATCCCCATGGCACAATAAATTAATAAAATATGTCCAAAATAAATATAAATGATCAAATCTGTCCTCAAAATCTATGACAGACAAGCAGAAAAAAGCCTCCTGTAGCCTCTATGGACCAACCCAAATGGTGAAAACTGGCTGGAAGATAGGGGGTTGACCCTGGAAGACCTCTGTGAAAACCAAGTGCCAAAACCTTGCCTCAATTGCCCAAATCGAATTCCTCAGTGACCCTTTTATCCCAACTCTGGACTATCTCGGTAACTGTGAAAGTGCTGAAACTGCCTCCTAGGGCATTTGCGCTGTCAAACTGAGCCGACCAGGCTCTCCAGAAGGGGGGGTAAATGGTAATAACAAGTAGCTGGACCACCCCCTCGTCATACAGCGCCCTAGGTGAATTGGGCTCTCATGGCCCCTGCTGCTTAGGCTGGGAAATCAGCTCCAAATCTGGTCAACAAGTGAAAAACTGCATCTATCACTGTCGGAAGTGCCCAGAACTGGAAGATAAGTGTCTCATTGGATCCAGAAGACCCAAATCTACTAAGAATGTGTACTCATACACCATGGGTTGCCCTGATGGGCTAGCTGTAGGGTCCACCATATATGGACAATGCATAATCTGATGATCTGAAGTACTAATAAAGCCTGCTGAACTGTATCAATCACCATCTGAATCATATGTCTATCATATAGTATCATAAATAGAAGTATGTGGGCCCATAAATCATCATCAATACATCATCACGGATCCCAAGAAATGACCAAGGATAAATCATATCAGTAGACTAAGACATATTCCTCTAATCATACTCATAGCTTAACTTAAAGTATAACATCATTCAGTGGCATTAATCATGTTAGTACATTATTATTTATAATTACTTGCACAATAGCTTAAAAGACAAACTCACCCATTGGACATGGTCTAATTGCTAGCTAAGGATGAAGGCTAGGAACAAGGCTGGGCAAAGGGGGTGACTTGTCTAAACTCAACTAAAAGACACTTTGGACTGGGAGAAGAGGGGAAGCTGCAAACTCTGTGCTGGACAAAATAACACGGGGGATGGCTGTGCCTCACAAATGGATAAGCCGTTTAGAGAGTGTTTATTCAACTTAGGCATCATGTCTACAATCAAGTTGATCCAAGTTCATTAGGATCATTCAATTTCATTTCATGGCCTTTTTGGCCTACATAACCCTTCGGATCTCAGGTGTGCTGATAAGCACAACTAATTGCAGCTTGTATCCAGGGCATGTTTCACATATATAAGGTCAACAATTGTTTAGATATAACTTTTAAGAACCATTGCTTTTTGGACCTTTCTTATACTCTTCGAGGAGTATTTTTTAGCAGTTCATCGCTCTTGCCCTTTTTAGTTTCCATGGGCGAATTTACATAAGTTTCCATAAGTAGTACATGAGCTTTCAGTTTTAGCCAACAACATCTCAAGTGACTAAGGGGAGTTCGGACTAGTGCCAAACATCGGAACAACCGACCAGAATGATTTAGGCCTACAATCCAACTTACCAAAGGCAAGTTCGGTCACCAACTCGGAGCCAAGACACTAAACATACAGGGATGCGGTCCAAACACAGAGGTAGAAAAAGGGAAAGTCCTCAGTACCATAAAGTCAAGTAAGACAAGTCAAGGTTTGAAGTCAAATAAGGAAAGTCATGTATGGATGGAGTCAAGTGAAGGTGGAGCCTAGCTAGCAGACAACTGGTGTCAAGAAAGACCATATCTATGTAAGGTGGTAAACCAGTGAGTTTTGTCAAACAACCTAAATGTGCAAGTAAAAGTTCATTTTATATAGTTTGCCACATCATGAATTATATACCAAGCCAATGCTATGAACAAGACTAAAAGAAGAAGATAATAATCCATAGTCAATGATAAAACATCCATAGGTCATACAATATCATCACAAGAATAATCATCATATATCATCTGAAATACTGCTGCAATACAACTCTAGGCACTGAACTGAAACTGCATGGAATAAAAGGTCACATCGGTCATCAAATTTGAACTCTCAAGGCTCAGCCTTGACATAAGGTCTAACATAAGTCTGAATGATACACTGCTCTGATCATGAGTGATCTCAAAATATACAATCATCATAGCCAAGCTCTGAATAATGGAAGCTCTGAAATGTGCAGATATCTGCTAGGCAAGAATAGTAGCCCTGCTACTATGGTGTGATAACACAACCAAAGCTATGATTCATGATCAAGGTCTGCTTATGTTCTTATGGGCAAAAGCTTCCAGTACCGCAGTGTATGTTCAGAACCAGAATTCTCATAAGATATTGAGGAATATAACTCCAAAAGAGGCCTTCATAGATGTGAAACCAGAGGTTTTGCACTTGCGAATCTTTGGCTCTTCGGTATATATTCATGTGCCCAAGGAAAAGAGGACAAAGCTAGAGCCTTCAAGCAGGAAGGGTACATTTGTGGGATACAATGAGTCTTCGAAAGCTTACAGGATCTACATCCGAGGATCGAGATAGATTGAGGTCAACAGGGATGTCTCCTTCGAAGAGGAGGTAGCTTTTAGAAGAGCTAGAGGATCTCACATGGAGATTGACAGTGAGAAACAGGTGGCTCCAAAGGAGATGGTATCATCTCCATTTCCCCCTTCAATAGTTCAGAGGGATCCAGTTGAGACAGTTCAGCCTATTGATCCCATTGATCTAGTAGAGCCAGTTGATATTCCTAGAGATGTTGCTGTAGGCCAGAAAAGGCTTATTTGGGCTTGTTAGACTCTGCAGGAGGCAGAAAAGCATGCTGCTCCACGTGGTACTTTCAGGGAGAGCAAGAGACCTCAGAGATTCTCGAGCTATGTAGCCTTGATGAGCCACATCATTGATTTTGATCCCTCCAGCTATGAGGAGGCTTTTAGCTAGCAGGTATGGAAGGATGCCATGATGGAAGAATATCAATCCATCAAGAAGAATCATCTGTGGGAAATTGTTCTGAGACCTGAGTGGGAAATTGTTCAATAGTGACTTCCAAGTGGATTTACAAAATCAAACATGGAGTAGATGGCAGTATTGAAAAGCACAAAGCGAGATTTGTGGCCAGAGGATTCTCTCAGAAAGAGGGAATTGATTATGATAAAACATTTGCTCCGGTTGCTCGGTATAGTTCCATTAGGATGGTTATTGCTCTTACTTCAGCTATGGGATGGAAGTTGCATTAGATGGATGTAAAGACTGCCTTCCTGCTGCCTTCCTCAATGATGTGATTGAGGAAGAAGTGTACATTGAACAACTAAAGGGTTTTGTGATCCATGGGAAGGAGTCCCATGTGTGTAGATTGAAGGACTTATGTGGACTCAAGTAGGCATCATGTGCATGGTATGTGAGGATTGACGGATACTTGGTGAGTTTGGGATTCACCAATAGTGATGCAGATCCCAACCTTTACTACAAGGTTGTGGATGGTGAGCCTTTGATCCTAGTGCTTTATGTTGATGACTTGTTTCTCACCAAAGTTGAGAAACTCATTGAGTGGTGTAAGAGGAAGCTAGCCTTTGAGTTCTAGATGAAGGACCTTGGTTTGATGCACTACTTCTTGGGACTAGAGGTGTGGTAGACACACAGTGAGATCTTCCTGAGCCAAGGGAAGTACATATTGATATCCTGAGGAGATTTGGGATGATGGACTTGTTGTCACATCCATAGTAGTCGGGGCTACCTGATTGCAGACTAGTTTTCAACATATTTCTGAGCTAGTCCTTTACATGCTATGCACGAGATCAACAGTTGATGTGCAACATATTGATGATCACTATTATATTTAGTGGACCCAGAGCTTTTATATTTTACAGTCTCATGTCAGGACTGAGCCTCATGACCCTAGGTCGATGACTGAGTTAGCCACTCTTCGATTTAGAGCATATTGATGATAGTGCCCATGATCTATTCAACAATAGTGTTTCAGTGCCTTTTAGATATCCAGATCACAGATGCAAGTATATGACCCAACAGGTATATGGTTTGTGCATTTCAATTGCTTTTGTGCTTGTTTATTTATCTTGGTAGTGTGACTGGGTATATGGTGGTTGTTTTCTGGCAATAATCTATGTTGTTTTTATTGACTGTCTAGAGTAGAGGTGATATGGTGGTTGTTTTCTGGCAATAATCTATGTTGTTTTTATTGATTGTCTAGAGTAGAGGTGATTTGATTACTATGAGTAAGAGGTTCTTGTGTATACTTGTTGGTCATGCCCTTCTTATAAGTATGGACTTGGTCACTCCCTTGTAGGGTCTTTGCTGGTCATGGCATCATGTTGTCACTTTACCCATCCATCCGTTATCATCCACTACTGACTTTATCCCTACTTACACCTTAACAAGTGATATTGAGGACTTCCCCCACTTATGCCTCTGTGTTGGATAGACTCCATGTCTACCTTGTGTCTCGGCTTTGGAGTGTGATTTTAGTCACAGTGATTGTGCCCTTCAGTCCTCGAAACCAAGTACACCTAACTAAAAGTGACTTTAGACACTAAAGCATTAGAACTTAAGTGTGTCGTATTCTAAATGGATGCTAAGTCAACAAAAATAGTGTTGCTAAACACTATAACTAAATTAAATATCTATAATAGCTAGTCAGTGGCCAAGGGACGAGCACTCATCCTTTGTATGATGTAAGTCCGTTTGCCTCTATAGGGAAGCAAGGTGGTCACTCCATCGCACCTATGGATGGTGGCAGATAATGGAGGTCATATCGAGTCATTATCCGAGGCCCACAAGGCTATTTAGGGCACCTGCTCTTGGAGGCTAGCTAGTGAAAATCGTTATAAAGTCGAAATAAATGTTAAATGCCAATGTGCATAAATCTGACAATGAATTAAATTGAATAAAGGTTGCTTGTCTAGAGTCTATTGGAATCAATCTCGTCACTCTACCCATTTGCGAGACACTGCCATCCCCTAGTGTTTCTCTATCTAGCATATGTATAGGTGGTTTCCCCTTTATCCTCCATTCGGGATGTCACAGTGTTGAGGTTGTCAAGTCAATCCCATTAGCCTAGCCTTGTTTCTTCCATCTTCACCCATAAGCAACAAAATGTCCAAGTCTGTAAATGAGTATACACTTGAGGTTCTTGTTTTGTAGTGATTGATTACTTTGGTTTAGACTTACTATTGATCTTTTATGCATATAATCGCCAGTTAAACACCATCTTATGCTTTAGTCTTACTGCCAATATAATTAAGGGAGCATATCTTATCCATTTATACTTGCAGCATTACCTATTTTTAGTCTGGGTCATTATTTTGATAATTTTTGACCTAGTCAACCTAGTTTGACCAAGTCAACCGTAGAATCCGGGATGAGTTTGGCCGATAGTATTTGATATGGTTTATTCATGGCCCCTTGGTTCCCATTAGATGGTTCCATGCTTCAGACAGTGGTTTCATGCGATGGTTTGTTTTATTTTTATTATTATTAGCATTTACAAACCATTATTTTTATTCTCCGGGCATGGATGAGCTTACATATGATTATCCCGATGGTCACATAGTGTATGAGTACCCATTCCTAGTGGATTTGGACATTCTTAGTCCATTGGCACACTCAGTTATCAGTTTCGTGCATTTATAGTTGATGACATTGTCATATTACCACTTTGCAGCAGATGGCCACATAAAAATGGCTTGTATAAGACTTATTGAGATCATTTATTTTCTCTTAGGGCGCTATAGAGAGGATATGGGGTCCAACCACTTGTTATTACCATATTCCCCTATTCCTAGACATTTGGTGCAGTCAGTTTGGTGCCCGGAGCACTTGGCAGAAAGTTACAGGCATTTTTATCTTTCAGAGGTGGTTTTCTAGTAGTAAAATAATGAAGAAATGGCTAACAAGGGAATCGATTTGGCTCAGTGAGATGAGGAATTGGCATGAGATTGGTTCGAGACTTTATATCGATGCTTCCTACATCCTCCGGCATAGTCTCCATCATCAGTGGGGTCCACACGTCCTCCTAGTCATCATGAGGGTGCGTCTTCTTGTATTATTGGGGCACACATCATAGTGTCTTTTGACACTTTATGTCATGTTATATTGTTATGATTGTATTGTGGGTTAGCTAGTGAAGATGTTCATGCCTCCTAGCCACCACCATGATGTTATGCCATGTCCCTAGTGACATGTTATGTCTTACGTCCCTCCTAGGGCGTCATTGAGGGAGTGCGTCCCCCTTATCTTGAATGATCCATGTTGTATCTTGTCTGGCTCATCTTAGTCGTTGATCTTATTGTTGTATCTTTTGATCCTAGCCCTTCATAGTTTTGGGGTTTAGGGTTTTCGATTGTGAGAGCCTATTTATATCTTCTCTCACCATTTGTAAAGGGACTTTTGGCTCTAGAACATTGGAATAAAAATATTATTTTGCAGCTCTACTTCTTGTGCTTTGATGAATGTTCTTGTACATGATTGGAATGCCTCTCTTTTGGACATCTGAGTAGCTTTAGCATGATTGCATATCTTTTCTAGTGGAGCCAAATTGATCTTTGTTGCAGGGGTGCGATTTGCTTGGGAGAGGATTGTGAGGGTTTCTCCATCCATTCACTTGGGCAAATCTCTTCATCTTTAGGGAGTAACCAATTATGAAATTTTTCCATTGAGTTATTGTTTGTTAGATGCCTTGCATAGTTTCTTTTTACTTGTGAAGCAAATCTAACTTCGGTTATTTGATTTGTGCAGGTAGAGAGGGTGCACTTCCTCCTTGGACCAACACGCACTGGCTTGGAATCGGCTGGAATTGTAACCAACTGTTAGGATCATCAATGTACTTGGCGACCACAAGCATTTGAGGTAAGATCTACAGGGTACGTTGGGTTTCCATCACTTCTATCCCAATTGTCATTCATTTTACTAAAGTTAAAACCTTAGAATTTTAGATCTGATAGATCTGGCGATCTTCTGGGCTTAATAATTGAAACCCAAGTCTAATTTCCTTAGAAATTCCTAGAGACCAAGTTTGGGTCAAATCCGACTCCTTTAACCCACAGATCCAAGCACTGGCCATCTCTAGGGAATTCACACCCTTTAGTTTTTCAGTCATTTTTCCAGATTTGTCAGTTTGGTGTGGCTTATTTTGCTTCAAAACTCCAGATCTATCATCTAGCCACCTATCTAGTGCCATTTCATCCCCTAATCACATAAAGTGGGCCCACCTCACTCTTATTTGCCTAAACCCTAAGTGGATCTCATTTGGGTCTTTTAGAGTGGCATTAGATCGTGGCATTAGATCTATAAAGATCTACTTGTTTAACTTCATTAGTGGTACAATTTCTCTTTGGTTGAGCATTCACTCATTTCCTAAGCCTCCTCAACCAAGCCCAACTCCTAAAGCCACTTATCTTTCCTGGATCTAGATCTACTTACTCGGGATGTCACTCTCATCTTCATCTCATACATCTTAGAGTGCCTTGAGTAGGTTCTTTATCCCTCATAGGTTGGCAAGGGTCTCCCCCTTAATCTTGCTCCAACTTGATCTAAACTGACAAGAGCCCGTTCGGTGTGACAACCTCTATATCTAGTGGTGAACGAGGCCCTTGCAAGTGTCACCGATTTAGCTACCCACCTCTACTGTCCTGGATAGGATCCCTCTTGTTGGCAGTTACTATCTGTGTGATAACAGGACTGTAAGTCCATAGCCACATTGATGGATTCAAATTTGAAGAAGCTAAGGGATTCTGCTTCCGATTCAGATTTGATAGATCCTATACCTTGTATAGACAGTTGATCGGATCGTTGATGTATATGGTTAATGCCATACCGGAGTGAACCGAGACAGGTACACTGGCTTGTTGCAAAACATGTGTTGAGGTACTTGCATGGCATAGTGTGATATGGCCTGAGTATGCTTTCAGTGGTGACATGAAATTGCAGGGCTATTCCGATTCTAATTGGCCAGGGAGTACTGCAGACAAGAAGAGCACCTCGGGGTGTTCCTTCAATTTGGAATCTGTCGTGATTTCCTGGTGTAGTAGGAAGTAGACCTCAATGGCACTGAGTAAAACAGAGGCTGAGTATATTATAGTGAGTGTCGCAGCTCGAGAAGCAGTGTGGCTTTGGAAACTCCTTGGATTGTTTGGTCAGATGTTAGTCGACTTTGATTCACTGTGATAACCAGAGTTGTGTGCAGCTGTCATTGAATCCAATATTTAATGATAAGACGAAGCATATCGAGATCTAGTACCATTACATAAGAGACATGGTACAGAAGGGAGCAGTTTAGCTCCAATATATCTCTACTTGTTAGAGATAGTGGTATCTCGGGATGTCCTCCATGATTCAGATGCCTTGCATGGAGGTACATCAACAGTATAGGCATCAGGATGGAGTAGAGGGTGAGATGCACCCTACCCAGTGGCATGAATCTAGCAGTGGATGCATGCAGACATTTTGGGGTGTTTTGCCTCATGCATGCATGAGTTTTGCATGTACAACTGTTAATTAAAAGATGCATGCAAAAGTGACTTTTTGTATGCACTGATATTAGGTTTTCAGTAAATCTAATTGATCAGTGAGATGATATAAGGAGGCATGAGATTCCCAGTAAAGGTTACTTAGTAGACTTATCAGAGAGAGATCAGTCAGAGTGAGGAGGGCGCATAGTGCATGCATAGGGAAACTTTCAGAGAGAGAGGAGCTTTTGTAGTAGGGAGAGTGAGGTGATCTGAGTTGGATCAGACATCACTTGATCAGAGGCACTTGGTACCTAGTTACTGTGGACAAAGAGAGTTCAACAGTGTGGTTTCTTTAGAGATTGAGGAGGGCGACTTTCAGAGAGGAGGGGTGCACTTCCAGAGGAGAGAGGAGCTCGTTCTGCATCCGGTTGACCGATTGAGCAACTGAGACTTTTAGAGTATCCTTGCCTCAGAGTTCGAGGAAGGACTGTGACGATCAGAGCTTAGATCTGATTCCGTACGAGCATCTGACATCTAGAGGGAGGGCGCACTTTTCCATGTAGAGAGAGGGGTGCATTCTTTAGATCTAGCAGTTGGCCTTCTTCTTTGGCTGAGCAGATCAGAGCAGTGCTGTGAGAGAGACAGTACCGACAGAGAGTTACTTGTAGACAGATCCAGATCCAATTGATAGTTAGGGCACATTTCCTCCATGCATGCATCAACTTGTTGCATGCAGATCTAGGGTTTTGACCCTGTCAGGTTCGGTTGCTCCTTCTGAGGTATCTTGTATGTACTTGTATTCTACTTACTTTTCTCTGGGCTCGAGATAGAAGAAAGCCCTGCAGATAGCTGGTTTTCCCCGTTTGGGGTTTCCAGGTGTTATCACACAACTTGTAGTTGTCCCTAAAGGTATCCCATCCGGGATGGTAGAGGAGATGGACAACTAAAGAGGTGACCCAAGAGATGCCACGGTTCCCAATGCAAGCTAGAAGTCACGATCGCCGAGGCACTCTTCACTTTAGATCAAGACTAATCAAGATCAAGGGGGAGACCCTAGCCAATCAATGAAGACTAGCTAACCCAAAGGTTCCTAGGGAAATGTGTAAATCGAGTTACGGAAACCAATGAGTGAGTTTAGATCTATAAGAGTTAAGTAAACCCAAGGCTTGAAGTGTGGTTGAAAGAGGCTTATGGGGTGACAAATGTTCCAACCAAATGAATGACTAAGGCCACTTATGAAGTTGAGATATATCTAAGAGATCTAGGACCATGAGATTTACACAAGTGGGACCCACTCCTTAAAACATGGAAATGTTTCAAATGGGGCCCACAAGGTCAAGTTAGGGATGAAAATGGTCCCAAGGGGTATGCAATGTATGGATCTATGCTTTCAAGATGAGACAGGCATCACCCATATGTGGGATTTAGCAAAAGACCACTAGCCCAAGGAGTGCGATTTACCCAAGGGATACTAGTGCCTTAAAATGAGGGGGCAAATGGAGTCCAAATTCCACCAAAATGTAGATCGGGGTAGTTAGGTGGGTTTAAGTTATCAAGTCCAAATGCATGCTAGATCTCCATAGATCTGAGATTGAAAATGCATCACCAAGTGACCCAAGTGGGGCTCAATCCTTCAAAATGAGGAATGGGGCCCACAAGGTGAAAAATCAACAAGGTAAAGCACTAGGGGTAGGTTATCAAGATGGATCTATCCAAATCAAGTGGGATCTCACCTACCCATGTCAAGGAACTAGCCAAACTAGCTCTCCTCAAGGAATGTGAATTGCCCTAAGGAGGGCTAGGTGCCTTGGGAAGTGGGTCAAATGGAGGCCAATCAC
This sequence comes from Larix kaempferi, assembly GCA_027924585.1. NCBI lineage: Eukaryota > Viridiplantae > Streptophyta > Pinopsida > Pinales > Pinaceae > Larix > Larix kaempferi. Next base: position 2,825,634 of record BSBM01000477.1, on the reverse strand, counting down.
CACCAAACTATAGATTCGAATTGTTGTGGATGCTATAGAGGTGGGTTCTTAATTTCATACCTAAAACCAAGCTAGATCCAAGTAGATCTAGGAAAAAGTAAAAATGAAGACTTTTAATCAATAAGGGTTTTGTGATCTATAAGAGAATAGATGGGTAAGATAGAAGAATGTCATACCTCTTGGAACATACCTGGAAAATGAAGATGGAGGTTGCTTGTGACGAGGATTACTTCCCACAAAGATCAAATGCCAAACTTGATGAAGCCCTTCTTGCCAACGTTTTGCCTCCTTCAACCAAATCGTCCTCCCTATTCCTGTCAATCAAGGACACAAAGATCAATCAATTGACAAAAATGGAAGTAGATGCAAACAAAGGAGATGAATAACATGAAATTGTTGGTGCAAAGACAAAACAACTCCCTGTAACCCAAAACGACTTCTTGCAATGAGCAGGGTTGGCCTCCCCACCAATGCGAATTGCCCCAAGACGTCCTCTTTGCCTGCATCAACCGAGCACTACCCCATGGAGCCTGAAACCACTTTTGGTTAGACATGCAGTGATGTGAGGTGGGGAGACGTGACGTGCAATGGTGTCAGGATGATGGGATCCACGTTGGTCCTGTCAATCTTGGAAGATCGTGCAGATTTGATCGATGACCAACATTCTTTTAGGCCCGTGAACTTGCATGACGGTTAATTAATTAACACGAGCTTGAAAAGAAAACCGCCCAGTGACGTGTCGCCCTCTCATGCATTTAGGCTTGTAAAAGCAGTTTCAAGGAAATCACTTGTAATATCCCAATTGATTTTTGTTGCCTTTTTATAATGTTTTTGATGTAGATTTTGCTTACTTGGAGTCTTGTAACCCAGTATTCAAATAAAAGATGAATGCATGTGTCGTACTATGATTGCATGAGAATGGATGCAAGTGCATGCTGTTGTGTAAACCCTAAATAACCCAAATATTTAGATATGCTATAAAATAGGGATATAAATGATGCATGTACGTACCAATAATATGTGCCAGGCAAGGTTACACAAACCGTGGGTGCGATTGGAATCGATTGAAGAATCCGATACGGGTGCGACACTCATCCCAAAATTAGGAATCGGGGATTCAGAACCCTAACCCTAATTAACCTTAATTATCCTACATTTATCCTATGTAAACAGCTTTAGATTAGTCAAAACGAGGTGGAAGAATCCGAGAATCTGATTCGGGTGCGGTTAGGACTAGGGCCGAATCTGGTAACTATAGTGCCAGGTATGTAGGTCAATATGAGCTAAGCATGCAAGCCATGCATGAAGGATTAGCCGAGATGTGAGATGATGTCTATCCAATAATGCGCCCTTGTGATAAATGCGCCCTCTTCAATTCGGGGATGGATGTATAACCGCTCAAATGATGTCAGATAGTTGTTGGATGAAGATACTAGGGGTATAATGCCCTCCTGATCAGTATGGAAGCTGCATGCAAGACATGCATGAACTCTAGGTCATAGGGCGAGATTCTCCTCAAGGAAAGTTGCCCATGTAAGGAAAGGCGCCCTTTTGAATGATGAAGTGGTGAGATCTCTCTCTTGAAGCCGATTAAGAAGCCTGTATTCAGTAACTAGGCTAATAGTGGTGCTCTCAGAAGGATGGCAGCTGCTAGCTGCATGCAGACCAAATAGTAGCTGTATGTCAAGATATGATGATGCCCTAGTTTGCCCAAATCTCTCATGCAAAGGGCAAGTCCTCTTGATCCATTCTGTGGCTTGAATCTTAAAGAATGTTGAAGACTGATGTGTAGTATGGAACTAATGTTGAACCTGTATGATCCAACCCTAGAAGTGACTAGGGCAGATAGATTTCGTTGTCGAAATACACTTGATGGTTGAGTAGTGTGTCCTCAACCTCAACCCCAAATTGGCTCTCTGAGCTCTCCAAGTTGAATTCTCAAATCATTAATCCATAATCAATAATCCATAACCAGACCTAATCATTCACTTTATCCTTCTTTTATAACTTTGACATTGCATGCCCTAACCTTTGCATGCCTAGGTCGCTTTTCTCTTCTATTTTTCAGTTGACTTGCATGCATTGCTTTCTGTGTGCATGAAGGCTTAATTAAGGTATTTATGTGCATGCATCATGAAATATGGCTCGCATGTAATGCTTGCAGGTGGTCCCTAGTTCTTGTGGCCCTCTTTTATCTACTGATGATCTAATAACCATGATTAAGATCTTCTTTTGGTCTAAACGATATCAATCCTCAGTCAATTCCATTGTATGTTAAAAATGGAATATTACAGTCCTCCCTCGCCAAGATTGCTTGTCCTCAAGCAATACCAACACAACTCCATAATCAATAAAACTGAACCAACTGAATCTAGGGAAAATCCCAGGGTCCCAAATCATCCTAGGAGATCTGTAGCACCTTCTACTCAAAGTATTGTCCCACGAAGTACCATGACATGAGACCTCCTGAAAGCATCCTCTAATAACCACTAAACTGCCCGTCACTGAAATTCCGAGGTCCCAAATCAGTCTACGAATTGCAAAGTACCTATTGCATCCACTACATCCCGGTGTAGTATCAACACAAGGAGCATCCCGTAGACTCCTAAGCATCCAAGCCAGTAAACACTGTATCCACCCTCATAAGGTCTCCCACCTAGGAAGCTAATCCAATGCTCAATATTGATAGGCTCTTGAAAGTGATAGTTGACTCCCATCCTTATGCTAACTGCTGTACTGTCTACTACTGCAATCTCAGGGTCCCCTACTACCCCAAAAAAGAGATCATCATGCAGTTGTTGAGGCACTTTGATCATCATCAACTGTCCACCATGCTTTATCAACATCCACCTCTCCTGGAACTCCAAGCAGAAATATCTGTAAGAGCTGGCTCCCTCACTATGAATGGTGTAGTGTATAGGCAACCACGTAAAGTCTGCGATTCTGTTGTCATACTCGACCTCAAATACCGACAAAGGAAATTTGCTCCTGTCACTGGTAACGACTCTGGGCTGCTTATGAACTCTAATCATCTCCTCAAGAGATAGCTCTAGCACTTGCGCTGCCTTGTACTCCGAGCAAATCACCGAAATTTGCAAGAACTCTTATAACCGGTGAGTCTCTGCACATATATACTCTGCACCTTGCATCCTCGGTATACCTGTGATGCAATCTAACAATAGGCTCCCCCATGGCTGCTCAAAATTTGTTGAAGGTTGCATTAATGCAGGTCCCGACTTGCCCTGTTGACCTGACATAATATCCACCCAGTTACTCCATGCAAACCTACCTCGAATCTGCCTGTAAAAGGTGAAGTCATCCGTGATGTGAAGCGCTCTCTACCCCGAGTGCTGGTCTCCCTAGTGCTAACACCAGAATCCATCTAACTGCCCCTGAAGAGCCAAGCAATCATAAGTTGCACAAACTCCTCAGAAGACTGCTCTATCATGCATCCAAATCTAAGCAACCCACTAATAAACACCTAAAAGCAGAAGCTGGCCCTCTCCTGCGTAGTGGCTCCACTGTTAATCTTAATCCTGAATACCAAGAAAGAAAGTCGGCTCTACCATAAAGAATTCTCAACCTCTCCTCCACTGTCATCCCATAAATATAGCAGATCGATCACCCTCACAACTCTGTCGATCACCTCTACCATCTGAAACAATCCATTGTGCAGATGAATGCCTCGATCCCACCACCAGCTAAGGGGTCCACCAAACTTAACTCCAACGAACTACTGCCGTACCATGTTGATAGTCATCAGAGTCTCCATGTAATCCTCTGGTAGAAACCAAGTACTAAGAACTGACTCTGCTCCTGCTAATCTAATCAGCTCCCACCAAACTGCATCTATACTTCTGCTAACCTACTCACCGTCTATGTGCTCAAATAATCCATGGAGTCCAAGCCTCTCTCTAGAGAATAGCTCCGCCACCTGCGGTGCCTCGTACTTATGCAGATACCAAGAATAATCTAGCAACTGCAAATCCCGGATAACCCTCATGATCCCCTCCCTAAGTGAGGACTCAAGGTTTGTACATGGGCAATCTCTACAGGAGATGATGTCATTCCCTGTTCTCTCAGCTGCAATGCCTGTGAAGCAATCTAATCTCCCCTGTGCACTTAGTGTACTACTCCCATGGTCCAATTGAAAGATCTCCATTTTGGCCAAAATGCCACTCACCTCATCTAACTGTGTCGGGTGAACCTCCCAAGTCTTGTTGTGTAATAGCAATACATAGCTTTGCTCTTGCAAATGCGACTGGGAAGAGACTAGTGTGTTGGTCAACCTCAAGGGCATGACCACAATCCCAAAATTAGGTCTAGAAGTAGACTTGTGAGCATCATGCTCTCTGACCCTCATCAAATGACATCCTCGACAGAAATAAGCTATCGAGGAATCTACTACCCAATGATGCAACAATCTACAGGGGTACATAGGGGCACACGATGAGATCCCAAGGAGTTTTGGAGTGTTTCCTCCTGGGAGACCACTTGACAAAGATCATGAGCATACCCTTGTATTTGGTTTCCCCAGGATCGATGAGGGGAAGGACATCCAAAGGATCTACTACCCAATGAAGCATTTCCTTTCCCTCATCGATCGTGAGGAAACCAAATACAAGGGTATGCTTGTGATCTCTGTCAAGTGGTCTCCCAGGAGGAAACACTCCAAAACTCCATGGGATCTCATCGTGTGCCCCTATGTACCCCTGTAGACTGTTGCATACTCCTATATCCTCTTGAACCATCTGGTATCCAGTATGCGCTACTATAACCAATACTCCACTGATATCGACAGAGCCTGTAACATAGTGTGTCTCTATATCTGCCATATATCTGTGCATCCAATCTCTGTATGCATATACTTTCCTGTCGGTGATCCACATGGAACGTGATCAACTATCTCCTCTATGGCTAGACCTCTATCCAACAAAAGCGGCTCATGATCCCATGCCTGATCCAAACCAATGTTATCAGAATTGGACCGGTGATCGAACCGGCAGAGCCCAAAATGTGAACCGGATCGAAAACCGGAAAAAAACCGGTCGACCAAAAAATATATAAACTATTTGTATTTTGTAAAAAAAAATATATATTCATGTGCATACATATGAATCCAAACCATTAATACACAAATATGCAAAGTTTCTCATATATATAGCCATTATGGGTGCAAATAGCCAAAATAGCACCGAGTGCAATACATCTTTGAAGTTCTGAACCAAAATACATTAATAAAGAGGCTCTAAATGGACCCTAGAGTAAAAAAAGTAAGCAAAGTATGGACTGGCTGGTTCCGTGTAGAATCGGTCAAAATCGGTCGGTTCGGCCGGTTCACAGTCGGTTCACAACTGGTCCAAACCAATTTTCGGTTCAGGCACCTAACCGGACCAGTTGGGCCTGTGAACCGGTCGAACCGACTGGTTTTACCGGTTCCGATAACATTGATCCAAACCCTCTGTGTCAGATCTCTCCTCTGGCACCTACGACTCTGTGCGCTCTTCATGCAGAATCATCAACGGATGCTCTCCCCTCAAACCATGGGTGCCACTCATGCCCTCGTGTGGTACCGTTGTCTTGTATCCTCTGTGGGATGCAGTATCCTCCTATGCACTCACTCTACTAGTGTCATATGAACCAAGATCCCACACATTTGTACTATACCCATCCTGGAAGATACAGAATGTGTCCATGTCACTATCAACTTGTCCTTGGAGTATGTTTCCCGTCAACATATCTGCAACTAAAACTAGAACCATTAAAGGCCCCTCCACAAAAAGTGACTCATAACCTCCATATTGCCCGTATGTATAGAGTCAACCATCTCCAAGTCATGTCTCTCCACATGGATCTCTCCTGTCATGAATGTCTTGACTCTTGCTGTAGATGATAAAGAGTGTTCCAACTCCAACTCGTCACATAGCCTATCTACATGCATATTGGATTCCTGAAGAGCCATCTGAGTGTTGTACAAGGAATCTCTAGTAACCCTAGGCTCATAGGTGGGCTCCTCTTCCTCTTCAATGTCCTGTACGCCCAACTTACTCAATATTGAATCCATGTCACATCTAGGTGCTAACACCCCCTGATCCTCACAAGCACCACTACTAAGGTGAGATGATGAATCCTAGACTTTGGATGATCGGATAATTGCATCACATGTACTATCCTCCTCATGTAATGTCAACTCCATATTACGTTCACCATCAACCTGTACTTCATGCTCATCTTTCTCTACTCCCCGCACAATGTTTTTAAGGAGATCCTCATCCAAATCCTTGGGACGACTTCCGAATTGGATGGAGTAATAGTCTTGAAAGGACAATGCTGCACATACCTCATCCCCCAAGGCTAGATATTTCTGATATCGAGGCAAGTGTTGAAGTGCTGCTAACGTCCCCAAATTTCCAAGCAAGATCATTCTCAGTGTCTTCATGTGTTCACGGGCTGGCAAGAAACCTGTGCTCTAGCATGCACTTCACCTAAAATTGACATGCACTGTCATGCATGGCACCAAAGCTATCATGCACTAATATGCACTGACATGCACTCACATGCACTAGCATGCATCCACATGCACTACCATGCACTGCGCCAAAATTGACATGCACCTGTTTATTCAACCTACTTTAGCCTCATGTACCTGAAACCATTTGCTATGTCCCCACAGTTGGCGAGGAGCATGCTCTGATACCACTGTAATATCCCAGCTGATATTTGTTGCCTTTTTATAGTGTTTTTGATGTAGATTTTGCTGACTTGGAGTCTTGTAACCCAATATTCAAATAAAAGATGAATGCACGTGTTGTACTATGATTGCATGAGAATGCATGTAAGTGCATGGGGTTGTGTAAACTCTAAAAAACCCAAATATTCAGATATGCTATAAAATAGGGATAGAAATGATGCATGTACGTACCGATAATATGTGCTAGGTATGTAGGTCAATATGAGCTAAGCATGCAAGCCATGCATGAAGGATTAGCTGAGATGTGAGATGATCTCTATCCAATAATGCGCCCTTGTGATAAATGCGCCCTCTTCAATTTGGGGATGGATGTATAACCGCTCAAATGATGTCAGATAGCTCCCGGATGAAGGTACTAGGGGTATAAAGTCCTGATCAGTATGGAAGCTGCATGCAAGACATGCATGAACTCTAGGTCATAGGGTGAGGTTCTCCTCAAGGAAAGTCGCCCATGCAAGGAAAGGCGCTTTTTTGAATGATGAAGTGGTGAGATCTCTCTCCTGAAGTCAAATAAGAAGCCTATATTAAGTAATTAGGCTAATAGTGGTGCTCTCGGAAGGATGGTAGCTGCATGCAGACCAAATAACAACTGTATGTCAAGATATGATGATGCCCTAGTTTTCCCAAGTCGCTCATGCAAAGGGCGAGTCCTCTTGATCCAATCTGTGGCTTGAATCTTGAAGAATGTTGAAGACTGATGTGTAGTATGGAAGTAATGTTGAATCTGTACGATCCAACCCTAGAAGTGGCTAGGGAAGATAGATTTCGCTGCCGAAATAAACTTGATGGTTGAGTAGTGTGCCCTCAACCCCAAATTGGCTCTCTGAGCTCTCCAAGTCGAATTCTCAAATCAATAATCCATAAGCAGACCCAATCATTCACTTTATCCTTCTTTTATAACTTTGACATTGCATGCCCTGACTTTTGCATGCCTAGGTCGCTTTTCTCTTCTATTTTTCAGTTGACTTGCATGCATTGCTTTCTATGTGCATGTAGGCTTAATTAAGGTATTTCTGTGCATGCAACATGAAATATGGCCCACATGTAATGCTTGCAGGTGGCCCCTAGTTCTTGTGGCCCTCTTTTATCTACTGATGATCTAATAACCATGATTAAGATCTTCTTTTGGTCTGAACGGTATCAATCCTCAATCAATTGCACTGTATGTTAAAAAGGGAACATTACACCACGAAGCCTGAAACCACTTATGTCTGATATGTGGTAAGGAAATGTAGGTGGCACCTGAAGGGCTATGAATCATAGAAAGAGTAGGGTTTCTATAGTTGAATTTCAGGTGTCGGAAATTTGAAAATGGCGTTGATCTAAGCCGCAAGGGGGCAAGCCCCTTTGACCCCCGCCATTCCCTTGGCCCTTGAGACATCGATGATTTTGTTAAGTTCCTGTGGTGATGGCAGGACCAATGGAAATGGAAGTGTTGCAGGATGGTATTAAATTATGGAACAACTGTGCATAGTTAGAGTTTGAAGGGGTGATTCAACTATTTCTGTAATTTGTTAGAAATTGACAATATGGGTTGTTCTCAGAATGCATGAAAATAATTTTATAATTTTTCTAAGAATGTAATAATTCTAACAAATGTGTTATATGAACACTTTTGCAGTTTCAAAAACATATTAGCGACAGTTAAGGGTCAACATTCAATCTAGTGCAGTTGAGAAATCTTTGGTCTTGGTTGGGCCAAGAAGATCATCATCATGGATGATGCACAAGATCCCTATGAAGCTGAGACAGATGTCATGGGAGAGAACATACAGGTTGAGAATGCAAAGACAAAATCCAATGTTAGAAGAAATCAAGTAACTCCCCTAGACATTGCAGAAACCATGAGGAGCCTAAGGGTGGAACTGCAAAGTTGTAGAGTTGACAATGAAAGGTTGATTAGAGTTCAAGAAGAATAGAATCAACTGAATGCATCTATGCTTCAAAGTTTGATAGACATTCAGAGGAAGATTCACCATGGGAAACACTCAAAAAATCAGGAAAAGAGTGGGAGTAGCTCAAGGAGGCATTCCCACAAGAGGTCCTATAGTTCAAGAAGGATTTCTAGAGATAGGACATATAATCTAGAAATCTATTCTAGTGAGTCATCTGACTCCAAAGAATCCGTTGAAGGTTCAAATTTTTCATCTCATAGGAAGAAGAGGAAGAGCTCTTTCAAGAAGATATCACATGGAGAATTTAGGAAGGCCAACCTCCTACATTTGATGGTGAAGTAAAATTTGGTCAAGAAGCTGAGGCTTGGTTTCTTGGGATGAGGAAGTATTTCCAAGTCCAACGCTACCCTGGAAACATGAAAGTAAGAGTGGCTATATTCAATTTGAATGGAAGAGCATCTATATGATGGGATGACCTTAGGCAAGTAAAGAGGATCAATGAAAGGAAGATTGTGTGGAAACTATTCAAGAAATACTTTAAGGAAAAGTACCTATGTGATAGGTACTATGATGGAAAAATCAAAGAGTTCCATGAGCTAAAATTGGGACAAATGACGATGGAAGAATATGCAAATAAATTTTTGGAGTTGTTAAGATATGTCAAGTATATCATATATGATAAGGTGAAAACTTAGCATTTTCTAAGTGGCTTACCTCAGTCATATAAAGAAAGAATTGAGTTTGATGAACCTTGAACTCTATAGGAGACCATAAGAAAGACCAAGTACTGTTATGATCAAAACAAAAGCAAGCCAGAATTCCATAAGGCATGGAAGGACAAGAAAAATGAGAAGTTTGGCCAAAGGAAGAAGGGGTTCAAGTCTCCTCATTTCAAAAACAGCCAAGGTAGGCACCACTGGGTGTGACTAAGCTAGCTAGAATGATGGGAGACAAGCCATGAGAGCCAAGAGAGCCACTTTAATGTTGGGGATGTGGAGAGGACCTGTTATCACCAATCTTGTAGTTGCCCCTAAATGGTGGATCCGAAAGGATGGTAGAGGGGAGAGGCAACCAAAGTGGTGAACCAAGATAGCCTCGATCTCCAAGGGATTGGTTGTCATGCCAATCGAGGCAATCTTCACTTTAGTTATCAAAGCCAAGATAACAAGGCAGAGACCCAGATCTACTCCCGATAGGAGAGATCCAACCCAATCACCAGATCAAATAAAATAGGATGTACTTAAGGTGATAGGTATGGAACCCTATAATTAAGGAATTAAGACCACTGTGGAGGCTTAGGAAAGGTGTGAGATGATAAAGATTAATAACACAAAGCGACTTGATAATTAACTGTGATTCCAGGATTCAGGTGCTAGTTTAAAATGATCAAATTCAACTGCCTTGGGAAATGTGACCCTTAAAACAGGGAAAGTGTCCCAAAGACTGAATTTGAGGTTGGGGGCTTTCTAGCACAACTTGTGAGATAGATCTAACAGTGTTAAAACCAACAACCTCGAGAAAATGGACCAACAGACAGGCAAACCAGACAGTCAGGGAAAGTCGTGAGGGTTTGAGGAAGCCAGTGCCTTGGGGTTTGGGCCTATGGAGTCCTCCAAGTGTGACGTTTTAGAGAACCCGCCTAGATATATGCCGGATAACAAAAACCCAGAAATGGTTTGCCAATAAACCAAGTCTGTTGACCTAGGGATTTTTCAGAAGGAAATTTCTTAGGGTTTTAAATGTAAATGACAGATGGGTAGTTTTGAGAAATAGAAATCTTACCTCACAAGCGTACCTGAATGATGGAGATGTTTGCCAAGGTGTTGAGGATTTCTCCCGCAAAGATCAAATGAGAAATTGTTGATTTATCTTGCATCCACGAATTGCCCAGCTCCACATGTGCGCCCTTCTCTACCTGATGAACCAAGGACAAAGAAAATCAGTTAGTTCAAACAAGCATGGAAGAAATACAAATGACGAGTAAAATCACAAAGAGTAAGAGGTACATAGACAATAATACTCCCTGTAATCGACGAAGAGAAGAGAAACTTGCAGGGAGGGTCTCCCCAACCAATGCGCCTTCCTCACCAATTCGGCCTCTTCATCTGTAGATAAAAACGTAGAGAAATAGATATGCAAAATAATCACCAACCCTTAGTGCAGAGGAAGAACAGTTTCAATCAACACCATTGGCATCCAAAACCAAGAGACAAGTATCCTTGAGGAAATATTTTATTCCAAAATTCCAGATCCAAAAGTCCCTTTACAATGAGAAGCTCTCTCTTTTAAATTGGATGGAGAGATACCAAAACCCTAACCACCTTTTGAGTGGATGGCTAAGATTAAAAGATCAAAATGTTCTAATCAACGGTTGAGATGAGCTCAACAATAAAGTACATGGATCAACTCAAAAATATAACATAATTTGGACAAAATCGCCCTAGGAGAGGGGGTCCCACTCAACATGACCAAATAGCACAAGATAAAACACATGGTGGGTCTAGGGGGCAATATCTAACACCCCTAGTGTGTCCCCATGGCACAATAATAACAAATGACCAATCCTAGCACCAAATCGTGCTCCTCTGGGAAAGTCGTGAGCCTCCAAAGGCTCCAAAAAATCATAAAATGTGCCGAAGAGATGGGTGTGGGGCCCACTGGATGCTGCAATTGTTGTGGAAGATGTGGGAGACATCACACTCATCATAGAAACTCATCCCATGCCATTTCCTTGCCTCAGTAGCCCAAATCGAATTCTTCAGTAGCCATTTTTACCATTTTTTATCCTCTGTAAATCCTCTGGAAAGAATCAAAATGCCTGTAACTCTCTGCCTGGTCACCTGGGGCCAAATCTGACTGCACCAATGTGTTCGTGGAACACAACAATGTAGTAAAAACAAGTGGCTACACTGCATGTCCCCTCTGTAGCGCCACAGGCAAACCAATCATACCATCACTTTGCTCTGACATGCCATTTAACATGGCAAATATGCACCAGAATGATAAACTGAGGAAAATACTCATTGTAACTGCCCGGATATGAAAACCAACTATCTCATTGAACTCAGAGAGCCCAAATCTACTAAAGGTGTGTACTCATACACCATATGGATCTCTGCATGATGAAATAATATCTCACATATATCGGGACAGATAAAAAATAATAATAATCCGTAAATGATCAAATATGCTGAAATTCCAAATCATCATCATAAACCTGAACCAACTGTCTCATTGAACTCAGAGAGCCCAAATCTATTAAAGGTGTGTACTCATACACCATATGGATCTCTGCATGATCAAATAATATCTCACATATACCGGGACAGATAAAAAATAATAATAATCTGTAAATGATCAAATATGTTGAAATGCCAGATCATCATCATAAACTTGTAACCAATGCATGGAACCAACTGGTGACATGTAATAGACCATATGTCATCTATCTGCATCATCCAAGGTCTATCCACCTCATGTCCTGTAGTTGACTTTGGTCAAACTAGGTTTGACCAAGTCAACATGACCCATAAAATGACCCAAGTTAAAATCAAACTGCTGCAAGTGTTAGAGGTTAAGACATGCTCTACAAATCATTCAAGTAGCAATTATAACATATAGTAATCAATTCTCTGGCGATCTAAAACTAAATATAAAGTGTTTTCAATAGTTATTATGACTTAGACTAGACTTTCAAGACCATACTCACTTCATAGTTGTGATCAATTTGCTAGTGATGGGTGAAGGCTGAAACTTATAAGGCTAGGCTAAAGGATGACCACTGACTTGACACTATGACACTTTGGAAATGGACAGGGAATACACAGTCTAGCATATGCTGGACAAGCAGTAACACAGGGGATGGCAGTGTCTCACAAATGGGTAAGTTGTTTCAGAAGTGCTTATTCAACCTTGACAGATGCCTACAACTCACATCCAAGTTGATACAGCTCCGTGAGGATCTTTTCTAGAGCCGCCATGACTAGGTGCCCGACAAACCGTAACTCAGGACTCTAGGCGACATAATGCGAGCTGTCCCTTACTCCATCTTACATGATAACTCACAAGCTAGTGAGGGATAAATCAATACAAGTAAGGCCAACAATCATTTAGATATAACATTTATTGAACCATTGCTTTTTGGGCCTTTGAATTTCCATAGCCTTGATCCGTGTGTGTTAAGAAACACATTCTTGGATTTACATTTATTAGGCTTTATGATCCATGTGTGTTCAAAAACACGATTCCATGGATTTACATTTCACATTTAACTTTCAAAGCCAATTTCATTAGGCTTGCCTTTCATTCATGTGTGTTCAGAAACACAATTCCATGAATGGGCTTTCATATAAGATATACATTTCATTTCCATATACACTGTACTGATGGTAGAACTATCTGTTTCAGGTTTAGCCAACACAATTTAGGCAACTCAGAGCTAAGATACAATACAACAAGGGAAGCTCATCCAACAAAGAGGCTAAAGCGGGGGAAGGTCCTTCATGCCACTAGTCAAGTAGTAAGTTAGGGTAACAACAATAACTGGAAGGTAATGGATGGGTGGAGAAAGTGAACAATGAGACCAACACTAGCAAGCCAAAAGATGGTGGGAATGATCACCTCTATTCTCCCTAAAGAGGGTAAAACCAATGAGTATAGGTCAAGAACTTCTAAGTCTGAGTGAGGACATATATATATGTAAATGATAAAACCAGGTCCAAATATCTATATGATCGCCAGATCATGATACTTAATGCTAAGACATGCCAGAAGAATGAGTATAAAAGCAATAATAACCACAAACACATGATAATACCTGCTGGGTCATATACCTGCTCATACTATCTGAACTATCATTTGTCCACTGAGAACCTGCTGCTGCAACTTTGGGCAATACATACTGCTTTGTAAATGGCTAAATGGCTACATCAGTCATCAAATCTGAGTTTCCCGAGACTCAGTTATGGCATGGGAATATACTGCTGTCCATAATCAAATAGTGATCTAACATAGGTGCTCATCTTGACATCTCAAATGTAAGGGAACTGGCTGAAAAATGTATTGGAATCTGAAATAAAACATATGGTAGCCCGACTACTATATATATGATAACAGGACCATATGCTTAGAAACTCTCCACATCAAAATGGGAGTGCAAAGCATGTTCACGACATCCAAAAAGCTGAAACTGTGGGTCAAGTGGCAAGGTCCATTCCTATAATCTATATAGCACTAGAGGGTCGCCAAGCAAACTATCAATCAACTGCGGTTGAGGTTGAAGATAAGATTGCTAAGCAATCTATTTTTATTTTGATTGACCCTGGATCTACTCACAGTTATATTACTCCTAAAATTGTTGAGATTTGAGCTTTTAAGAAATCAAAGCATAGTAAATCTTGTTTGGTCCAACTAGCAATTGGAGCCAAGAGGAAAGTTAGTGAAATGGTGGAGAAATGTCCATTGGAAATGAATGGACTGTTCGCTTGTGGAAATTTGAATATTTTGCCACTGGGTTCTTAAGATATTCTCATTGGAATGGACTGGTTCGAAGCACATAAAGCTAAACTTGATTGCTACAACAAGACTTTTGAATGCATTGATGAAGGAGGAAACCCGAGGGTTGTAAAAGGCATTCCAAAGGTAGTTTTTGCTAGGTAGATTTCAGCTGTGTAGCTGAAGAAGTTCTATAGGAAAGGTTGCCAATTGTATGCAACCCATGTTTTGGATAAAACAAAAAGTTAAATTCCCAAGTTGGAGGACTATCACGTGTTGCAAGAATTCATGGATGTGTTTTCCAATGAAGTTCCATGACTTCTTCCAAAGAGGGACATTGATTTCACAATCGATCTTGTGCCAGGAGTTGAACCAGTGTCCAAGACACCTTATAGAATGAGTACACCAAGATTATGTAGAGCTGAAAATGCAATTACAAGAATTGTTGGAAAATAAGTACATTTGACCAAATGTGTCTCCATGGGAGCACCCATACTATTTGTGAAAAAGAATGATGGAACACTCATGTTGTGTATTGATTACATGCAACTGAATAAAGTGACAATTAAAAACTAATACCCATTACCCTGGATTTATGATCTTTTTAATCAAATGAGAGGGGAAAATGTATTTTAGAAGATTGACTTAAGGTTTGGTTACCATCAAGTGAGAATCAAGTAAGAATACATTCACAATACAACTTTTAGAACAAAGTATGGACACTATGAGTTTGTGGCGGTGCCATTTGGTCTCACCAATGCACCAACTACATTCATTTGTCTCATGAATAGTGTTTTCAACAGGTATTTGGACAAGTTCGTTCTTACTTTTCTAGATGACATTCTTATTTATTCTAATAATGAAGAGGAGCATGGAGAACATTTGAGAATGACTTTGCAATTGTTAAGGGAGCATAAGTTGTATGTAAAGATAAGCAAATGTAATTTCCATAAAAATAAAATTCATTGTTTGGGTCATATTATTTCAGAGGAAGGAATATTGGTTGATCCATAAAAGATTGAAACCATCATGAATTGGCCAACTCCAAGGAATGTGACCGATGTGAGATCTTTTATGGGTCTTGCTGGTCATTATAGAAGGTTCATCGAAGGATTCTACAAGGTTGCACACCAATCACTTATTTGCAAAAGAAGGGAATAAAATTTGAGTGGACACCGAAATGTGACAAAATCTTTCAGTTGTTGAAGAAGTTTTATACAAGTGCTCCAATTCTGAAAATCACAAACCCAAAAACTGATTTTGTGGTGTGTATAGATGCGTGTAAACAATGAATTGGAGGAGTTCTTTGCAAGATAATCATGTGGTATTCTATGAGTCAAGGAAGTTGGAGGAGTCCCAGCCGTAGTGATTTTGCATGCTTTGAAAATGTGGAGGCACTATTTAATGGACAAAAAATTTAAGCCAAGGACATACCACTGTGGTCTGAAATATTTATTTGAGCAACCAACATTAAATGCGGGGCAAGCTAGATGGTTGGAATTTTTATGTGAATTTGATTTTGAAGTCAAACACAAAAAGGGGAAGGAAAATAAAGTGGCAGATGCACTCAATAGAAAAGTACGTTCATTGCATGTGGCATCCATTAGTACTTGCTAATTAGATTTAAGGCAACAAATTATTAATTATCTTGCTGAAGATGAACTGTATGTGCAAATAAAAGACAAATTGCATCAACAAAATTTTGAAAAGAGGTATGGGTGTTATCATTTGGAGGATGATAAACTTCTTATTTATAAAAACATAATTTATATTCCAAATGTGGTAGATTTGAGAAGAATTGTTATGGATGAAATCCATAAAATGCCATATTTTGGTCACCCAGGATACCATAAAACAATTGCTACAACCAAAAAGCATATTTTTGGCCATGAATGAAAAAGGACATTGCTGAGTATATTTCTAAGTGTGAAATGTCAGCAAGTGAAGGTTGAGCATTAACAACGAGTAGGGTTATTGCAGCGTTTGTCAATTCTGGAATGGAAATGGGAAGTGATTTCCATGGATTTGATTACATGGTTTCCAATGATAATGAGACATCATGACTCTATCATGGTGGTGGTGGACAAGTCAACGAAGGCAACACATTTAATACTGATTAAATCCACATATAAAACAGACGCCATTGCAAATATTTTCATGAAGGAAATCTTTAGATTGTATGGGTTGCCTAAGGCAATAATTTCTGACAGGGTTACCAAGTTCACTTCACCTTTTTGGAAAGATCTTTTTGAAGATTTGGGTACACAGTTGAATTTTAGTACTGCCTACCATCCACAAAAAGATGGGCAAACAGAAAGAGTAAATCGGGGGCTTAAAGACGTGCTTCGCATATATGTGATGGACAAACCATCCAAGTGGGAGGATTATCTACACTTGGTAGAGTTTGCATATAACAATGGGAAACAAGCATCGTTGGGAATGAGTCCATTTGAAGCTTTGTATAGCAGAAAATGCAAGACACCAGTTACTTGGGATGATCCCATGAACATAATTGTACTTGGGCCATAGTTGCTTAAGGAAGTGGAACAAGAGGTTGCAAAAATTAGGCAAAATATAAAGGCAGCCCAAGATAGACAGAAAAGCTATGCAGATAAGAATATAGTGCATAGGGAATTCGGTGTTGGGGATTGTGTTTACCTCGGAGTGAGGCCAAGGAAAAATTCCTTGAAGCTTGGAAGTTGTGCCAAACAATCACCAAGATATTGTGGGCCATTTGAAGTGCTTGAGAGGATAAGGCCAGTTGCATATAGAATTGCATTGCTTGCTAACACTAGAGCTCATAATGTTTTTCATGTTTCTTTGCTTAAGAAATATGTACATGATCCTGACCATGTGATTGATTGGGATGTGATCCAGGTGGAACCCAAGGGAGAGTTCCAAACCGAGCCACTATGCATCTTAGATAGGAAGGTAACATTGCTCCATAACCGAGCCATCGAACATGTAAATGTGCAATGGAAGCACTATAGCCCCGATGAGGCTACATGGGAGTTGGAGGATGCTATGAAAGAGGCATATCCATTTTTGTTCTGATTTTGAGCAAACACCAAGGATGGTGTTATTCCAAGGGGGAGGGGATTGTAATACCCCCAGTTTTGACTTGGAATGTGTTTAACCAAATTATGTAAATGATGTAAATACACTAGTATTGATTCCTGGTGCAGAGCTCAAGGCCAAGGCTCGGCTAGTGAATGACTAGGCATGTATGATGTGTATATTTTATTTTGACCATATGGTTGGTTTGCCATGCCAACTTGAAATATATGTAAATATTATGTTTCATAAATAATAAAATGGTCCAAGATGGTTGTGTAAAGAGCACTAGAGGGGCTATTATTCCACTAGAGGGGAAGAGGAAAGGGGGCCTATGGGAGACTAAATCCTTTGCTGCCAAGTGTCAACCTTAGAACTCATCCAAATTATGCCATGTGATTTAAATGAGCCAGTCACTTTCATTTGACTATTTCCAATCATTGAATGCATACATGAGGTTGGTTGGAAAAGTCACCTCATATAGTTATTGAAGCACTGAAGCATGGGGTTGAATGTTCTTTTGTGATAGTTCTGTCAAATGTTAGAAGCTCAAGGCCAAGGCCCGACTAGTGAATGACTAGGCATGTATGATGTATATATTTTATTTTGACCGTATGGTTGGTTTGTCATGCTAACTTGAAATATATGTAAATATTATGTTGCATAAATAATAAAATGGTCCAAGATGGTTGTCTAAAGAGCACTAGAGGGGCTATGATTCCATTAGAGGGGAAGAGGAAAGGGGGCCTATGGGAGACTAAATCCTTTGTTGCCAAGTGTCAACCTTAGAACTCATCCAAATTCTGCCATGTGATTTAAATGAGCCAATCACCTTCATTTGACTATTTCCAATCATTGAATGCATGTGTGAGGTTGGTGGGAAAAGTCACCTCATGCATTTATTGAAGCATGGGGATGAATGTTCTTTTGTGATAGTTCTGTTAAATGTTAGAAGTCAAGTCTGTAGCTGTTAGGAATCGTTTCTTCTATGGTCAGAAGCTCTGTTAGTTGTCTTTTCACCATTATCTCATATCCTATGGAGTCAACACTCATTCTATTATTCTTTCATGCAGATCTACACTACGTAGAGCTCCCCATTGATGTTCATGACCATTACTAGACTGTGTATAACCCATAAATTCTAAATTAGAGACAAGACTGTCGTTTTGAAGGGAAAATAGATGGTTGTAGGTGAGCATAGAGGTTGGGCAAGCTAGGAACCCTTAGCCATTGAGTTTTGCTGCTCACAGATGTTTGAGAATCCATGAATTGAGGCTACAGGTGGTTCTCCAACAACACATATCGAATTGGACTCCTTCTATGCACACACTAGAAGCACCTGGAAAGATGGATTGCCGAAGAGAACCGTTGATCGGTGAAGGGGATCCCGAAGTCCGAAAGGGTGTTGTGTGTGGTAGGCATTGTTGGATCCAAGGTTGTGATGGCTGAGTGAGATCCTTGTAGAGCTTTGTATGAGCATTTGGCTAAGCATAGAGAACAAAAGGGCTTGTGGGTTGAGAGAGAGAAGCCTGTAGGTGTTTCCTTCGCCCTGGTGGCCTCATAGCCCAACTTGGGGGTGGCCTCTTAGCAAAAAGAGTATATGCTGGACAAAGTGGCTTTGGTTGGGTGGAAAATCGCTCTTACATAGCCAATTGCTTGGATCTATGTTGTTTAAAGATAAGTATTCACTTATATTTGAATGTGCAATGTTTTTATTTGATGCCTGTGCTAATTATGTTGGTATATACATGCTAGATGTGTGTGGATAGAGTTTATTTCCGTTGTGTATTTTTATTTATGCATTTGCACACATATTTTAAATGTTATGAATTCGTAATATGGCCATGGGGTGAAATTTAGAAGTCCATATTCGTTCATGTTCCCCTCTGTGGGTTGGATTGATGGATGAGGACGTGACACAAACATGTAGAAAATGTCTAGGTCTAAAGAATAACCTCAAGTGTTTGATGGATCTTATGGCAAATCTACTAGATATGGAGCCCCCCCCCAAAAAAAATTAAAAAAATGGCACATGTAAATTTTTTTTTCAAAAAATTACTGAAGAAGGTAGAGCAAAGTAATGAACTTTGATACCATGCTGGACTATTGAGAAATATGCAATAAACATATCACGATACATTTATTAGCAAGTAAATCAATAACAAGAATCTACTAGTTTAGATTTCTATCTATACACGCATCATATAATCAAAACACTGAGCAAGGGACAAGAGAAAAGAATGATACACCAGATATACGTTGTAAAACCCCAAATGGTGAAACATCCATGGGAAGGTATTGTCTTCTTATTCTTTAGAAATATCCAATCTTACACTACATGACATCTTCACATGAGCATCACATCACTCTCCATCTTCATATCATGTCACAATGACACAATAATATCATGTGTAAATGAGCCTCCTTCACCTCTATTATATAACTAGAGGTATGGAAGATTTACATCCCATAACACGTGAGATAAATAGTTTACCACTTTTCTTATATAAAGAATGGTAATAAGAGAATTTATTACATGATGCATGTGGGATAACTCCATTTTATAATATTAGGGTTATTTATGCCTTCTTGATAGATACGACCAACAACACCACACACATGATCAATCACAATTTGTCCGCAAATGGAGTCACTAGGGGAGCCTCAGGTAATGATCAACCCTTGTTTTCTACAATAGATCAAGTTCATTAAGTCATGTAATAGTGGAGTTTTCAGGTGAGATAAAAAATATAAAGCAAATCACATGGATGTCATTATAGATATCCAAGGATTGATGAAGCCCTCGACAATGGTGCCAATTTGTTATCACAAAAACCTGCACAGGAAGATCTACCCAACAACTGTAAGCAAAACAACCCTAGTCATTGTTGAATACTTATTTGTTCATACTGGTGCGTTTGCAATCTCAGGGGGTGTACCTATGAGATGTATGCTGTTATCAAACTTATAAATTCCATGTAATAGTCAAATTGATTAGCATACATATAGCTCACTTTTAACCTGCCAACAAGCAGTCAAAAATTGAAAGTGAACTTAGCAATATTAATAGCGTGGTTGAGATAAGTTCTTGATAGTGTGAAACTTACAGCTTACCGGGCGACAGTTGCAATTTTGACCATTTCACACCCAACAATTAATTTTAAAAATTCAATTTACTGAAAATGATAAATGACAACACACTGATAAACAACAATACAGAGAAAACCTGAACACATGATGTACCCTGGAAACCTGAATGGGGAAAGCCAACAACCAATTTGTCTTTATTGTAGATTTGTTAATTAGCACTTGCATCTTCAGTTTCTGGATATATGACACATTGGATCTCAGACTTGACTTTCACTCTGCCCAAACCCTCAACAGTAAAGACAAACCCCAGCTTGAGAGAATCCCTCAATCCCAAGCCTCTGGGAGACTCTGTAGGGACCCCCATTTCGGGTTCCCCAAAAAGACTTCCACGGAATTTGAAAATATAAGTATAATTAATTGTAGAACTTCCAATACGATTTTTCAGAAGAAAATATAGAGGCCACAAATCTAGTTCTATCTATTGCAGTACATGAATGTTAAATAAATAAAACTATATACCTAGATTTATTCATTTCACCACAAGAATTAGCAAAATAAATAAACTAAGTACTTCAAACTTGTTTTCGACGGTTGGTCCAGCGAATTAATGGAGTCCTCGAAGTGGTTCCCGCACGATCCAATCAAATTTCCTGATGAAGTACCGAGTGACCTCTCGGTTGACCTCCCTACCGTATCGGAGTTATTCTTCTTCACCCCGAACCCCCGAGCAAATGGGGTTGCAAGAACACACAAGCTAGCCTCCCGAAAGGATCTCCCAATCCCCGTTCCGGCTAATCCCAACTCCAAGGATCATAACATAATCCGAGATTATGATGACCATCCAGCATTAGGGAGCAAGAGATGTCTCTCTCCTTCTCCTCCCTCATTATATAGCAAAAGCCTGTGTCCCATGTGTCTGTCCATGCACATATTTAATTTAATTTAATATTTTAATTTTCAATATTCTCAAATACATGTCTTTTTAATGTCTTTAATGTGCACCTAAATCCCTAGATCGGTAGGAGTTAGGTGTAGAAGAGTTCTACTTATCTTTTGGTTCTCATTTAGTTTACTTAACAATATTTTAGTTAGACTTATTGCTTTCTACTTTTCCTAATATTAAGATTGAATTAAAAGATGATTCCTTTTACTAAAAGTATAATCTATTTTAAATTTCCTCTTTATGAAATAATTTAAATGAATAATAAAATTAATTAAAGTAAAAATCTTGAATAATAATAAAAGAAAAACAATTCTTTTATTACTGACCTATTTCAATTCTTTCTCAAAATAATGAAGTCAATTAAATAGAATCTTTAATAGAATGATTTAAAATAATGAAATCTATAAAATCTTTTAAATAAAAATAATTCTCTTATTATTAATATTTTTCAATCAACATAATTAATCAAATTTAATATTGAATAAAATCAATCTCTTCAATTCTTTTTCAAGTTAATAAAATCAATAAAAATGAATAATTCAAATTAATGAAATCAATTAAAAAATAAAATCTTGAATAGAATTATTCAAAATTAATAAAACAAAACAAAATGAAATAAAGTATTTCTTAAATCTTATGTGAAATTTTCATTTATACCATTGATTAATTTTCTTCCTCTCGTTCTTGTCTAGGTACCTCTTCGGCGGGCCCTTTTGATAGTTTCATTTCTTCCTTCTTATGGGGAGTATTGCGTAACGATCGGGAACTGTTACCGCGATCTCTCAACTACGCTCCTTGGAGACTAAGGGAAGTTGAGGGATAAGGCTCTCCTTATTGTGCGCCCCTCAACTCATCGTATGCGACCAAATCATTATGGCCTTGCCCGTATGGCATACGCTTCCTCGGGTGAGCTGAAATGGCTTCACCCGTGCGTGGATTGCTAATCCAGGGTCGACAGTCAATCGTCGTACCCCTATGTGTTCTTTCCATTCTTACGACCCCTAAATTTCCATTGTGGGTCAGTCGGTATATCGTCTTACCTGCCATTGCATACACAAGCGCACATTAGTAGCGCTGCACTATATAAAATATTTACATCATGCATTCTAGTATCTCAGTCAATCGAGCATACAAATTATTCATCATTTATCATTTTAAAGCATTCTCAAAGTAAATTCAGATGGTTCGTGTTTTACTTAGCCGGTTCATTTCAAAACTAGTACCCTCATTGGTCTAATCAGTTAAAGTACCGAGGTGGGCATTACAGACTCCCTCTCTCAGATCTGATCACTCACTCATCACTAACCAACATAAGAGATATGACTCAATCTTGTCATACACAAGAGATATGAATCACCCCTATCCAACATAAGAGATATGACTCACTCCGGCAACTAGTACCTATACAACTCTCCATAGACTCTTTTATAACATTCACTTTATGTTAATACCATGGGAAACACCATGGGACACCCAGTACCACGAGACACATAATACCATGGACCCTTTAATACCATTGACCATAAAGTATTACAAAAGACACTTTTACAAAGATTGTTTAGAGAGTCTATCTCAGCGCCTTCTATGTTGTTAAACACCTCCAACGTAGAAGTACCCGTCGAGCTACCAAAACTAACACTCCTTAGTGAGGGAGGTACTTATGGAGACACCACCTCCTCCATGATCAAGTTGGTCCTCTGCTGCTGTAGCTACTACCTATGAATCTACTTCCTCAGAACTGGAAGTCCCTACTCCCTTTGAATTGGAAGACCTCGCTGCCTTTGAAGCTAAGTTGCACGAAACGTGGAAACGTGTACATTTTTCAGAAACGGGAATGTTTGGAAACGTGACCCCCCCAAAATGGGTACATTGGGGGAAACGTGAAATATATATTTATATATATAGTTTTTTTGAATAACACATTATCTCACAATAAAATAAGAATGAGAGGTTAATTTGTAGGTAGGTTTAGAAACGATTTCGAGGTGAATTTGTTTTCATTTTCCATAAACTAAGGATTTTTTAGATTTCATATGGGTCCCAAGTCGCTCATGGACCCTTGGAGGTTTTTGAGAAGTTTCTGAGTTTCTGCGAGTTTTCGGTACTGGTACGTGGGCATTTTACGAGTTTCGTGCAACATAGCTTTGAAGGACTCTAATCTGGATCCTTGTGCTCCTCCTCCATCATTGCCATCTCATACCACATAGGCCTGCTGAGATGAACCTCACGCTCCCTCTTAGACACTGATCCAAACCCTAGATTCCCTCTGGAACTTTGCTCCAAACTCCCTTTGAAGCTGACCTTGGGCTGTCCCAACAACTTGTACAATGTGCCCTCCTCGATGCCAAGCATCACTGTTGCATCTTAGGCACCTGCTCTCACTACACGTATGAGTTTTGCTCCATCCCAAAACACTACCTCATACCCCTCATCGTCTAGGGCTGATATTGACAACAAACTAACCCTCAACTCTTGAACATGCATCACTCATGCCACCTCCAGTAGACCTTCTGACTCTAGTTGTAACATCACTGAACCAACTCTCCTCATTGCTAATCAAGTGCGAGCCCCACACCTCACATAGCGGTCTGAGTCTGACTTTGAAACACTAAGGAGCATCGACCTCACAACCGTCATATGGCTAGATGCACCACTGTCCTCTACTCAAACCTACTGTCTAGAGCTGCTTAGGGTTGCTTGCAGCTTTCTGCTATTGCCTGAGTACATCTACAGTCTGCTTGACTGCTTTTCTGGGATGCCCAAGTCCTTCAGGGTCTGCCTAGCTCCTGCCCAAAATCTTGCCCCTTGCTCAGGGTGGTTGCTTTATTGCCCGAAGGTTTGCCCACAGATTTTCTGGGCACTTCTGCTCTGCCAGAAGCTGCCTTATCTGCCCAGTGGCTTACCTTTTCATGTTCGCGTCACATAGCCGTCACCTCCTCTACTTTGGAGGTTGTCTTCTTTTTTGGAAGTTGAACTTCTGTTGGTTGCTGTCGACTCTCAGTAAGCTCTCGATCCACCTCTGCTCGGCTCCTTCCGCCTCGGCCCAACATCGTCCTCACTCTCGTGTTGGCTCCTTTCTACTGACTAGCGGTTTCCTGTTGCAGCTTGTCTCATCCAGCACGCTAGACCTCGGCTGCCTCTGCCTGTCTACACGTTTGCCCCTGCTCCGTGCTTACAACTCCGTGTCTGCCTGCGGCCTATGCTGGTGCATGCTACGATACTCACCCGTGGCCTATTATGCTCGGTCGAGTCCCCGATGGTGCCCTCGATCTGCTGTCACGTCCGCAGTTTGCTTTTCACAAACTCGCGCTCCGCTGCCCAAGTCTAAGCTATTGCCGTGTACTTCCTACTCAGCTGCTTGCATCAACGACCTACACTCGTTGCTCCTCCTCTGCAGTTCGCACAACCCTGATTCGTGACTGCTCGACATGCCTCCGCAGCTGCTCGAGCTCTCCTTACAGTGTTGTTACACCACGGGCCTCTACTCCCGACGCCACCACACTTCTGCAGTGCCCACGTCGAGCCACTGTGCCAACGAATCAACTCGAGATCTGCCTCCACACTTCGCTCTGCATAGAGATACGTCCTTCACGGCCCTAATCTTTGCCGGCATAGTTCGTCGACTGCTCAGCTACACAGCTCCCGCACAAGCTTCCTTCTATTCCGACCTGGTGACATAGCTGCTCAGCCCGATCAGTCAGATCCGTACGCCGTAAGCCCCATATCGTGGTCGTATGGTACACAATCTCTCTCTCTCTCTCTCTCTCTCTCTAAATTATGTCTTGTGCAGACATTCTCCAACCTGCTCTGATACCATGTGAAATTTACAGCGTACCAGGGCACGATTGCAAATTTGATCATTTCACACTGAGCAATAATTTTTAAAATTCAAATTACTGAAAATATAAATGGCAACACACTAATAAACAACAATGCATAGAAAACTTGAACACAAGATGTACGCTGGAAACCTCAATGATGAAAACCAACAACCAGTTTGTCTTTTATTGCAGATTTGTTAATCAACACTTACAGCTTCAGTTTCTAGATATGACACACCGGATCTCATAACCAACTTTCACTTTGCCCAAACCCTTAGCAGTAAAGACAAACCCCAGCTTGAGAGAATCCCTCACTCCCAAGCCTCTGAGAGATGCCCTCTCTCAGATCTGATCATCCACTGATCACTAACCAACACAAGAGTTATGACTCACTCTTGTCATACACAAGAGATATAACTCACTCTTGCAACCGGTACCTATACAACTCTCCATAGACTCTTTTATAACTATCACTTTATGTCAGTATCATGGGAAATACCATGGGCAATACCATGGGACACCCAGTACCACAGACACATAATACCATGGACCCTCCAATACCATTGACCATAAAGTATTACAAAAGACACTTTTACAAAGATTGTCTAGAGAGTCTATCTCGGCCGCTTCTATGTTGCTAGACACTGTTAGAGTTTGCACTTTGATTCAATTTAACTAGGATCTTTAACTGAAAGAATAACAAGCACATCAAAACACAATAGACACAATAGTTTTCCTTGGGGAAACCATAAAGGAGAAAACCCCGCAATTTCCTCAAAGATAGATTCGACAATAATACAATATCAAGCAAAAATGGAAAACCCAAATATATGTCTTCTGCAACTTCTCTCTTTCTCCTCCAGGGAACTTGTCTTGTCTCTCTTGCTAATGCGAACTTGAGTGAGTGAGTAGTGTGTCCAAATGAGAGAGTAAGCTCTCTATTTATACTTTATGTTAGGGGTGACCCAATTCCCTATTAGGTCGACCTCACTAACTTGACTGGGCCGACTTGTCCTAGGGAGACTCAATAACACATTTTACATTTGACTCTAGGTGATCTAATGCCCCGACGTACTTACAATGGAGGTTTTACCTCAATGACTTTGCATGATCAATCATAATAATGACATCCCCGAACGGAGGAAAAACATCTCCGTCGGAGGTACAAAAACATCTCATACTTGAGCCCATAGTCAACTATACCTTTCAGGTACCTCAATATATGCTTTGCAGCAAATAGGTGAGCATGTCTCGAATCCGTAAGGAACTGGCTCAGGGTGTTTACAGCAAAGCATATGTCTGGTCTCGTGTTCGTCAAATACATCAACGAACCAATCATCCAACTGTACATCATGGCATCAACGGTCTCTGATGAAGCATCACATGGTAGCTTCAAGTTTGATGCCATTGGTGTGGCCATTGCCTTGCAGTCCATCATTCCAAACCTCTTCAGAATCTCCACTGCATACTTTCCTTGACCAAGGAAGATTCCATCTGCACTCTGCCACACCTCCATGCCTAAGAAATAATGCATAATCCCCAGGTCCTTCATCTCGAACTCTGCATAAAACCTCCTCTTTGCATCTACAATGAGCTCATCCTCACCTGTCAGAAACAGGTCATCTACATATAGCAGAAGTATCACTTGTCTTCCGCCCTCAACCTTGAAGTAAATGTTGGAATCCGCTTTACTCTTGGTAAAGCCTAAGCTCATCAGGAAATCGTCCATCTTGCCGTACCACGTCCTGGGTGCCTGCTTCAATCCGTACAAGGCTTTCTTCAATTTGCATACGAGTCTGTTTGTCACGTGTCTCGAATCCTAGTGGCTGCTCCACGTATACTTCCTCTTCAACTACACCATTCAAGAATATTGTCTTGACGTTCATCTGGTGTACCTTCCATTTCATTACTGCAGCCAATGCAAGTATAGATCTGATGGAAGTGTATCTTGCTATAGGTGCAAATGTTTCCTCGTAGTCTACGCCTTCTTTTCGGGAGAAGCCACTAGCCACAAATCTTGCCTCGTGTTTTTCAATGCTACCATCTGCAGCATGCTTGATCTTGTAGATCCACTTCGAAGTCACAACAGACTTCCCTTCTGGTCTCAAAACTATCTCCCAAACATCATTCTTCATAATCGACTGATACTCCTCGATCATGGCATCCTTCCATTCCTTCTTCTCTGCTGCTTCCTTGTAGTTGGAAGGTTCTTTATCAATGATGTCACACAGCAAGGCCACATAGCTGGAGTATGGTTTAGGTCTCTTGCTTTCTATATGCATCCCATCTGGAGCGCCATACTTCTCTGCATCTTGTATTGCCTCTCGTGCCCATGTTGGTCTTCTTTTGTGGGATTTCTTCTCACGAGGTGGATCTACAGGTTCTTGTGGTTCTGTCATGTCGCAGTCTTTATGATCTTCTTGAATCGCTTCTTCCATCACTGTGTCTCTAACTTTGGAAACTTTAGGTTCTTCATTTTCTTCGATAGTTAATTTTCTTGATTTGTTGTAGGCTAAATCATCGTCGCTTGTTCTTCGAAACAAGTCTCTCTTGGAGGCAATGGTACACGATCTTTCCTACAAGTCAATTTAGTTGTGTGGTTAGAAACATTTCATAATTTTCAAAACAAATTCTTATGCATAGGTCACGCAGTCTTGAAACTATCTTAGCCAATGCTTCAACACAACATTCATCCATATTCCGTATTCATACGGTAACTTTCTAGATGCCTTCCATCTCTACCAGAACATTATTAAGAGTGTGCACTACTCTCAACATGTCAGCAAAGAGATTTCATTCTAGATAAGTAGTAATGGAATGTTGTATAGTACCATAGGCCACCTACCCATTGCTTGCATATTAGTAGTATTTTGTTCATCAATGCAACATGCATAATACACATCTAAATCTAGGAACACAAGTATGTACACAACTGAACAATATCATTTAAGTAATTAGATATACAAGAAATGACAATTCAAATACTTATCTTTGTTTGTTTGTTGGGTGGACTCCCTCTTGATCTTTGCTTCCTTGCAGGAACTACTGGAGTCTCTGAAAGAGTGTTCTTCTTTGTCGTCTGATTCTGAGGTCCTGTGCCTTTCTTGCTTATGATCATAAATGTTGAGCAAGTATTCTACACTTGTTCTTTGTGCTGGAGTAGACTTTGTGTGTCATTTCTTCTGCATCCTAACCAATACTGAAATGGATGAGAGGCTTCTATAGAGCATCGATCTCTATTTGTTTTCCAGAGTCCAACTCTGTAATAGCTTCTCCTACTCCTTTCATGTAATACTGAAAGTCATCTCTAGCTTCACCTTATGAGGTGGAACCTTCTGAATGAACTCTGATTACCTTCAGAATACATATTCTTCATTGCTTGAAGAATCATCCCTTTCTTCTTTGGTTCCTTTTCTTTCTGGCTCATCTTCTTCAGCAGTGTGAGCATGATGCCTCTTATTGTTGGTCTTCTTGGAGGAACCTTTGTTTTTGGGACAATTTCTTGAGTAGTGTCCTTTCTCATCACATGTGTAGCATCTAATACTGGATAGATCTCTTTTGGATTTTCCGTGTCTTTTGTGATGGTGCTCCTCCCTCTTGTTGTGATTTCTTCTAGTGTGAACTGTGAGAGCTTGATCATCATTTGCTCCTATCTTCTCTTCTCGTGCCACTAGTTGAGCTTCTTCTTGTGTACATTCTTCCCATAGTCTGCTGAAGGGGATCAACTTCTTCCTGGCACATATTCCTTGAATGAATGAGTCCCATGATCTTTGGAGACCATTCAAGGTGGTCATAACGATCTCTCCTTCTTCTACCTTTTCTTCAATTGCTTCAAGTTGTTCCTTGATTTGAGAGACCCTTGTGAAGTAGGATTGTATGGTCTCTGAGTTTAGGGTCTTCACGTTCTTGAGCTGGTTCCTTAATGTCATCTTTCGATTGATGTTCTTCCCTTCGAATAACTTCGTCAAAGCATCGAACATCTCCTTGGGTGTCATCAAGGATGACACATGGGGAATGAGATGATCTTTAATGGAATCTGCAATAATTCTCTTGGCCTTTACCAAGTTTTTCTTGTGGATAGCCTTTGTTTCATCTCCCTTTGGTGTTGGAACCTCTTCATTAACATACTTGTCCAGGTCATTTTCTTTAAGGACAAGAGCAATCCTATACTTCCATGCTTGGAAGTTATCAACTCCCTCAAGCTTGGTGTGGTGAGACATTTTGAATGAGAACCTCAAATGGAAATAGTAAAGATTTAGGACTTACCAATTTGAGATGCCCAACTTGGTTCTAGCGCTGGTTGGCCTAGGGTTTGTCATAGAAACCCTAATTTTCCAAAGTTGAAATATTGAACTTTTGATTGGACAAGAAGATGCGCCTCCTTAAGGTGAGTTGTCCAATGTACTCATTTTCCCAAATCTGTGGACAGAATTGCAAAATAACTGATGCCCTAGTTTTCTCCTTGCAGTAGTGACGGGGCCAAAAATGAAAATTCTCGGATTTGAATTCCGTTACACAGGAAGATGCGCCCTCCTAGGGCGAGTTGGAATAACCTCCTTTTCAAGCTGGTCTGTGGAGGGAAGTGCCCGGAACAGGAAGCCCTAGTTTCTCGGGTCCTAGTGACAGGGTAAAAAATGAAACTTCTTGGAACTGGGTTATGCTTCCTCCAAAAGATGTGCCCTCCTAGGGCGAGTTAGCCTAGCCCTCTTTTTTTGATGATCGGTGGAGAGAAGACCTCAAACTAGGATGCCCTAGTTTCCCGCTGCTACACAATGCCTTCTTGTTAGGGTAGCTCTGATACCATGTTCGAGTTTGCACTTTAATTCAATTTAACTAGGATCTTTAACTGAAAGAATAACAAGCACAACAAAACGCAATAGACACAATAGTTTTCCTCGGGGAAACCATAAAGGAGAAAACCCTGTAACTTCCTCAAAGATAGATTCGGCACTAATACAATATCATGCAAAAATGGAAAACCCAAATATATGTCTTCTGCTGCTTCTCTCTTTCTCCTCCAGCGAACTTGTCTTCTCTCTCTTGCTTATGTGAACTTGAGCAAGCTCTCTATTTATACTTTATGTTAGGGGTGACCTAATTCCCAATTAGGTCAGCCTCACTAACCTGACTGGGCTGACTTGTCCTAGGAAGACTCAATAACACATTTTACATTTGACTCTAGGGGATCTAATGCCCCGACTTAAAATGGAGGTTTTACCTCAATGACTTTGCATGACCAATCATAATAATGACATCCCTGAACGGAGGAAAAACATCTCCGTTGGAGGTACAAACAAAATACAATAATACTATCAATATAAAATACAAATGAATATCTTCCGAAGTTACATTTACAACAACAGACACCCCCAACCCACCGAGCTACCAAAACTAACAGATAGATAAGTTACAACAGTGAATAAATAAAAGAAAGTGGGTGAATGTGTGTTTCGAGTGAAGAATAAATCAAATCAAGTGCACTTGAAACTAACCACACACTGCAATACTAAGCCAAGAAATAACCAAAAGATCCAAAGAACTAGATGTCAAGTACAAGTGAACCAAACCATATCTTATTGAAGAGACTGATCGTATCATAATAAACAAAACATAACAGGTTACAATGGTGGCAGTGATGTCTGGGTTTTGAAGGTAAAGGAATGGTGGTCCTCTGCTGCTGCAAACTTTTCTGAAAATACTGTCTCCCCTCTAATGTGGTCTCAGGTCTGCTGATATAGAAACTCAAACAGAAACCCTAAACAAGTACGCCCTTGCTGAAAATCTGTATGCATGTTAACTACTTCAGCACTGATCATACTTATCTCAACCCTAGAAAGCTGGTAGTTTAACCCTCAAATTGAAAATTTTCCTCAAATGTACATCCTGCTAGGAATAGCATCTCAAGGTTATTTCTGTCCTGTAGTATGAAATAGATGGAAAGACTGGTGGTTACTGATTTCCAAGGATAAGACCTGCCAGAAATAAATCAATGCATGTGCTGTCTTCTACATGCACACTCCATGATTTGCTGAAATAAAGCAAACCACAACACCTTCATCACAATCATATGGCTGTTAGCTAGACTAAATAATAGAACCTGCTGTAATTGATCATTTCAACGTTATTGTGAGCTTCCTAATGAAGTCTGCTGTTTAATCCCTGTTATGCCTGTAACCTGCTAAAATTCAGCCATTTCAGCACATTTTTTGGACACCTGTAGCTGTCCTTTCCAAATATAAGTGAAATCTGTGCAAAATAATAAGCTTATTCTGGCTAGTATGCTGCCTTTGAGACCAGAAATATCTTCCTTTAATAAATAGGCCAGCCAATAATACGATGAATCTCCTTTGGATAATGAAATTGCATGCATACTGAGGATAAATAGGTTGAATTAGGGCTAAGTAAAGACAAGGCTAACAAGATGAGTTGAAATCCAAAATAGCAAAACCAAGTGAATGATAAATTTAGTCAGCATGCAAAGGATTAGATAAAAAGGTCAGGGCTTGATAAACTTAGCATAAATGCTGATTTTACAAGAGAGGTCAAGCTAGGGTTTTACTGGATAAAATTAACAATAATATTATCTCAGACTGTGGGGTATGTCATTCTCTATGATCCATCTCCCATGGAAATCATTCACTAATGACCAATTTGTCTTGATCTTGAATAGTCTACTTGGCATTCATTGCATCAGGCATGAAAAGGTGGGATTTAAACTAGACTCATCTTGCATGAGTGTCATTCACTAATGAGCTTGAATAGTCCACTTGGCAGTGATTGTATCAAGGGATGCTCATAAGGGAGAAGAGGTGGGATTGAGACTAGTGAAATGGATTCCATAGCATCAATCAGCACCTCTGGGTCTTGCGCCAGGTAGCCAAGATTTCCTGGGAAGGTCGCCATCCCTATATGTCTTTGACTCAAGTGTGTTTAACCGTGATTTTTTCCTCCGTAGTCGGTCCTGCAAGGTTGCCCATCCCCTATACAACTTTGGCTCAAGCATGCTTAACCATGAGGTTTTTCTCGATAGTCAAGTCCATTGAGCTTGATAACCCATTTGCAAACCTTAGCGAGTGTTGTACCTTAGAGTAAGGTACACTAGTCCTGGAGGCAACAATTTATGCAATGCAATTCATTTCGCTAGTTTCAATCTCATCTCTTCATCTCTGTGAGAATCACCTGCTGCCATTAGTGCCAAATGCACTATTCAAGTTCATGAGAAATTTGTCATTAGTGAATGATGTTCATGGGAGATGGGTCATAGTCACTGACTCGAGTATTAACCTCACGTAGTTAATCCTGTGTAAAGGGAATTTTCATAATATTGGACTGTGGAAGCCCCCCATAAATGGCTTGAAGTTGCACAAGGAAGTATAGAAGTTGCAAAACGTTAGCGAGTGTTGTACCTTAGAGTAAGGTACAATAGTCCTGGAGGCGACAATTTATGCTATGCAATTCATTTCGCTAGTTTCAATCTCATCTCTTCATCTCTGTAGCATTATCTGCTGCCATTAGTGCAAGTGCACTATTCAAGTTCATGAGAAATTGGTCATTAGTGAATGATGTTCATGGGAGATGGGTCATAGTCACTGACTCACGTATTAACCTCACGTAGTTAATCCTGTGTAAAGGGAATTTTCATAATATTGGACTGTGAAAGCCCCCCATAAATGGCTTGAAGTTGCACAAGGAAGTATAAAACTATGCTGGTTGAATTATATCATTAGTAATCTGGTGCAAGTATCTTTGGCTTGTAATTTTTTACTTAGTTTCTGAAGTGATTAGAGATCAGGGCATTTTTATGAAGTGGCTTTTTAAATGTTGGTTTTGACATTGAAATTGGAACTAACTTCTAAGCAACTATGCATGGTTCTTGCAGAGAGAAAGAACTTGCAGCTGTCAAAATTGATCCTGCTGATGTAGATTTGATTACAAATGAGCTTGAGGTTTGTAGCATTTCCTTGACATGCATTATTACCTTTCTGTTATTTTCTCTGTGTTCCAATGCTTTTGTTAATAAATTTTTTAATTTTTATTTTGTATGCTGTAAAACGTAATTAGATTAACTTTTGATGTGTGATCCAGTTGGACAGGAAAGTGGCTGAAAGGACACTGCGGGAGCATAAGGGCGATGCAGTAGCAGCTATACGGTCTTTGCTTCATTGATAAAGCTCAAATATGGTCTTTGAATATGGCAGTAATCTCAATAAATCTAGTTGCAGTGTATCCTACAAGCTGGCAAAGGAGTAATTTAGGAGCTAAAGAAAACCAAAAAATGAGTAGTTTAGGTTTTGCTGAAGCTGCAAAACTGCTCATTGAGTTCTGTAGAGTGACTAATTTGGTGCATTACTGTGATAGTTGATTCATTCTATAGAATTTGCTTATATAGGTTTCAGTAGTTTTCTGAAGATTTACTTGGCACATTGGACAAGTTTGAAGTTACAATGAATGGGATGATATTTTGTAATGAATTATTACTGGCATCAACTTTGTACTTATCAATATAATTTTTGGAAAAATCTCTTGTAAGTGTATGTGTACTTAACAGTTACAATCTAGAGAAAATTGTGCTCGCTATATGTTTTCAAATTGTGGTTTATGTGGCTGCATTGACTGTAAAAATGATTTTGATTAAAGACTGAGGAGAATCCTTATGTAAAAATTATTCGCGAGTTTGGCAAAGTAGATTTTTACTCGGAAATATATGTAGCAAAAGAGTGACAATCTAGAGATAATTGTGCTCGCTATGCACTTTTTAATTGAAGTTTATCTGGTTGCATTGGTTATAAAATTACTTTGATCAAGGATCAAGGATAATCCTTATTTAAAAATTATTTGAGAGCTTGGGAAAAAGTATATTTTTAACTTGGAAAAAAACACTATCTGTTGAAGTGTATAGAGAAAAATGTTGGATGTTTTAGGGAATTTGAAAGGCAGTTCTAGTTGAAAGGTTTGGTTACATGGAATCAATGAATGTTTTTACATAATACAAATTCTCTTGCACTTTGGAAACTATCGATATGGTGCTTTAATCTTTTAAGTGTCTTGTAAGGAAAAGGGATCCCTTATGTACGAAGGATGCCTTGTTTCTCCACTTATACGCTACAACGTGAATGCTGAGATTGTACATCGTGAATGCTGAGATTGAACATCTATAGTAAGATTGCCATTAGATTTGTTGAGAATGTGCCATTAGACCTATTGAGAAGTAGTCACTTTTGTTGTATGAGTATCATTGATAAATATTGAAGATAAATGTACCACTTAAAAAGTTTGTATTTTGTTGACTAGGTGTTCGTATTCCATTATGAATCATTCAATCCACTTGTTTATAATACTTTCCAGTAAGTTATAAATCATACACATCAAGTATCAGCATTAAGATGATTCTCAACATTGGGCATGCCACAAGCTTGATTGAAAGTGACAAGAATGTTAATTTGATGTTTGGAACAACTAATTCAAGTTGTGATTGGATGACAATTGATTGCAAATGAGATGACACACCTAACCTTAATTATAGCAAAATATACTCACTTAGCTTTATTCTTGTGAATATAATTTAACAAAATAAGGCATAAGTTAAAAAATAAACTAAACTAAATCAAGATTTACAATTATTAATGGATCCTTTCTACTAAATGGATTATTGATTAATAAACTAAACTAAACCAAATTATACAATGATTGATGAATAATTTATAGTAGATACCTTATGGTGTCATTACTTGTTTCCTCAATATTAATTTGCTTATTGGGCGTAGGGCCGTAGATGGACTGGCAAAATTACCCTCTCCCAATCCTTTGGGTTCTTGGGGGTCTCATGTTCAAGTGTTAGTAGATGGACTTCTTGTGCTAGTTGGGGTTTTTTCAACAAGGTTGTTAGATTCCAATGCAGTAGGACAAACTTGGATTCATTGAAAGGTTTGATCCCCCAAGGGAAACTGGTGGGTCATTGATGATTGACCATATGACTTAGGCCAAAGCAATTTTGGAGGTTGAAGCATTGGAATAAAATAAAAAAAGAAAAACAAGAAAAAAATGTTAGATACAAGCATGTGTGTAAAAGAGAATGGGGAATAAGAAATCTTAATTTATCATAAAATAATAGAACAAAAGGGGGTTGGAAAACTATTGTAGAATAGTAGAAGAGAAATGAATAGAGAGGATGAAACTCATGGATGAAGATGGTGGATTAGCGGGGTCTAGTATTGACCAAGTTTATAATCATCTTCTCGATTAAAATTATTAGGGCATTTATCATTTTAAGAGCTTTTCAAATGATGTGAATTGAGTAATAGGGTACATATATGCTAAGCAAATTAAGTCCTTGATGTTATGAGAGTGCTCGGCAATAATATATTTAGTTAGGTGGTTATGAAAGGTGTTGGTGATATGTTCATTGAGACGAGTTAGGATGGACCGGTTGGTTTGCCCAATGTATGATTTGCCACATGAACACCGAATTTGGTAAACACCTTGTAACAATGGGTCAAATAATCAATGTTAGGATGTTTGTTATTCAATGTTGGCTTTTAAATAATTGAGTTGAGTCAATTCAATAGAGTTAATGACTACTGAAATTGATTATAATGGCTATATTGTATATATGATTTCATAGATTTTGACCTAGGAACATTATTATCAAAATGATATTGCATGCATAAACTTGATATTGATAGAACTCTTATATCCTTCCTCATTTGCTTGTCTTCTATTTTTTTTCTAGGTAAGTATCATGGAGGAAACCCTCAGGCACTCACCCTCATTTTGAGGATAGTACCTAGGATAAATACTAGATTCTCAAGGGCATAAGGTCAATCAACAATAGGACTCAACGCCATAATATACTCATTATGAGCTCAACATGTCACTTACAAGAATATAACCTAGGTGGGGATGATAGCACTCCATTCCACAAACACTCGTGCTAAATCCTATTGAATATGTTTGTCTTCTACTTATGTGGATGCTTGTTTTGATAACCAATTGCACTTAATACAACAATGGTCCCATTTTCAATCATATTTGAAAATTTGAGCTTACAAAATGGAATTAGACTTCTTTTATAAGAATGGTGACCAAAGAGTAGATAAAGTTATAGGAAGGAAATTGAAAAGCACCTTCACATAAAAACATAATTTATTGATGACTCAAGACAAAATTAATTTTTTTAATAAGAACATGAGAGCTTTTTGAGGTTTCTATATCTTAGCACTTTAAAGGGATCACAGAGAATCATTATGAAATAATAAATTATTTTTTAGAAATTGACATTTGAAAGATCTTGAAAGTATTCAAAGGTTGTTAATTTAGGTAAATTAAATATATCGAAGTAGTTTTTAAAACTCTTGGGTGATTTATATGTCGATAAAGCCACTTAAACAACACATTTTGTTGATAAAAAAATGAAAATTTGATTGGCTTGCAGGACCGTTTTTGTAGTAGTAAAAGTGTTATTTCATCTTTGGCTAATGGATAACAATTGTGAACAAAGCATGACTTGATTGAGGTAGTAAGTTAGTATTAGAGTGCTTGATGGGATTGAAATGGACATTTTGAGCAAAGATGAGGGGTCCAAAAAGCAGGGAGATTAGTTGAAGTTGAGATAAGAACTCAACAAGAGAGAAGTTAGAATGAAGGAACAAGTTGATATGAAGATGGAAGCTAATAAAATGATAACAATATAAAACAACACGAGGAAAAGGTTGAAGAAGAGCTCTCAAAAGATACCGGGGAAGAAATGCAAAATGTGGCCTAAAAGAAGTGGAAGTTGTGCCAAAGGCTTGCTTGGGAATGTTAGAAGAAAATGAGAAATGGGTTGACATAAGAAAAACAATTGACCAATGGGGAATTGCTTGGAGGATGACAAAAGTCAAAGAAATGATATATTTTCTACAACAACTATTAGTAGGAAACACATTCTATTAGGCAATGGAAGAAGATTCTCTACTTTAAGAATTCCATTGAATGCGTGATAGTAGTAATACACCCTCTAAAAAATTACTTGTACTTGAATTGAAATGAGCAATGTCATGGACTACCTCACAAGGTCAAAGCATTTATACAATATCAATTTCCCAATTAGAAGCTTATGCAACATCTGAAAGATAAAATTATTTCAACAACCCATAATTAGAGGTCAACTTTAACACAATGACAATTGTCCGATTTGAAGCTCTTGTAATAATTAGAAGACATTATTTTGACAATCCATCAATTGATCATAATCAACATGATAGTATTGCCACATTATCAATTTCCTAAATCTCTTCTCTTGTTGAAGTTTAGAGAGATGGAGTTTGAGATAATGACTAATGGCCAAAACCAATGTGCTTGTTAAGGACAATATTCCTAGCAATAATGAAAAAGAAAGTTAGTAGACTAAGTTATTCATTTAATGAACTTATAGATAAAGGGCGTTAAAGTTGCTTAATCCATTTGAAAAATCTAAATAATTGTTTGAGTTGAGTTGAATGGCAATTTTATCTAAAAAATAATCTCTTTGGGAAACTAAGGGATTTGAACCAAAAACACTTGTAATAAAGGAAATTTTAGTGGCTAAAATTTCTTGTACCAAAGATCCGAAACATTAATCTACCTAAAATTATTAGGGTAATACATTTTTTCTCCAAGAAAAACCTCGTAGGATCCCCTCGTTTTAGGAATATACAAATAGAGGTGGGCTCAACCACTAGCCACATTAGCGGTTGGTAACCTTGACGGAATTGATTGGGTTTGAATTGCAACTCAACTGGAAACCACAAAGTCACTGGTAACCTTGAAGGACTCGACTGGATTTGAACTTGTGACTTATGGCCTCCTTGTGGACAATATGTCTTGGGTGGATGGTTGAATTGATTGAGCTAACCTTGGGGGTTTGCCAAGGTTCTATCTTTATTTCCAAAGAAAAAGTCATAGGGAAACCCAAGGAATGCTTCCTCACATTCGTGGATGACATTCCTAGTAAACCCATGGACATATACCTCTGTGGCTCACTTAGGGGGATTCGAGCCAGACAATTGTTGGCATATAACCAGCCAAATACCTCACAATTTTTATAACAATCATTTAAACTAATCCCTTAGACTAAATTATCTCTCTCTATGTATGTATATGATTACAAAGATTATAATAAACAATGATTTGTTTTTAGAACAATTTAATGTGATTAAACAAATTACATTTGAAGAGTTACATAACAAATAAATTTGAAACTTCGATTAAGAGTTAAGCTTTAGATTGATATATGAATTCAAAACAAAAATTAAAAATTGATGAAATGATAAATATTTTTTTTCGATAAAATTACAAAATGTTGTGTGAGAATTTATAACTCATTAGGAAATAGATTAATCATTTAGAGTGAGCAAAATATGCTTTAATCAATTGTATTTTACAATTCCCAGAGCAAGTAAAACTAAAATGAGATAAGATGTTTTTAGGAAATAGATTGATCATTCTTTTTAAATTACAGTGGGCATTATATGTTTTAAGTAAAACTAAAATAAGATAAGATGTTTTTAGATCCACATGCGTGTCTAGAATTCGGTTGGTTGGATATTAGTTTAGAATTACAAGAATTAATCATTCGTGGAATATGATGTAAGTTTGAAAATAACCCATTGAATTTTTAGATTTTGTGGAATCTTTGAATGAAAAGTAGACTATAAGATTTCAATAGAGTTATTTACTTTACACAATTAACACTAATTGAATTTGTAGAATATAGTATATACATTTTATATATTGTGAAAGTTTTTTTAAATTAATTATTTTGAAAGTAGAAAATCTAAGGTTTTTAGAAGAGATATGGTATGCTCAATTTTGTTGAGAATTGAACAATTTATGATTTATTTTGGGACAAATATTTAAAAAATGCTCACAGTGAAAAAAATGTCCTTTATATATTCTTTTCATTATCGTGCCTAAACAAATTTGAAGTTTTATATAAAACTTATGTCATGAAAGAGCTTAAATTCTTTTATATATTGAACAATTCCATTTGGTGTAAAATTGACACTGTTTTGGTTGATCTTTATAGAATATTTTAAAGAAAGTTATAGAGTTGGAAGGATTTGCAATCCTCATTTGTGGAGCTCAAAGGACCTACAATTTCAATTTAAAAAACCCAAAGGAGTCACAAACTCTCCTCTTCTCAGCTTACAACATTTATTTGCAAGAATTAGGATTCACGTTGATGATTGTGGGGCTCACAACTTTTATTTGTGTGATTCAATAAATTTGTAATCCCATTTGTGAGGTTCAAAATCCATACCCATAAGATTGCAAGCCTCATTGAGTTGTGATCAAAGAAGGACAATAAGAGTTTCCCACGGGAAGGTGACCCCCTTATAGTGAAATTCATATACATTTGCCATATGACTCAATCTTGTGCATTGTTTTAATCTAAAAATGGATTGAATAGTACATCTAGATGAAGCCATTGAAGATTTAAATATAAAATATGATCATGAATAGTTTATCTCAACATTGATTGATTTGTTAAAGTTCGACAATAGAAGAATTGGTTTGGAGAAGTAAACTGAATATACCTTCCATGTCTAAACTTGGAATTGAGAGTCCTTTAGTATGTCCAAAAGATCTTGAGGAGTTGTTGGTGTAGGTCAATGTCCCATGTCAATTTTCATATGAAATTCATTAGATGAGGAGACCCAAATTAGAGTCTCCACACTGAAATGATTCCTCTAGCTTACATTTATTGCTTTTTTCTGTTTTTGATTTAAGATTCATTGGGGTTGTTCGAGTGCATAAACATAATTAAAGAATTAAAATCACATAAATATAAGCTCAAGCAGTGGAATCGCTGAAATTTATCAAAAATCAAAAGACACATTTCTTTTCATTTGTAGTCTCAAATTTGCTATGTTTACTATGAATCAACAAATCTAGAATTATACATTCACTAACCCATTGTGAATTGGGGAAACATGATAACAATTATGGATAGTCTTAACAAATATATATTCACAATAAAATACTCACATGTCAACGATAGAAAGAAAGCAACAAATAAATTACACAATTCTTCCCTACAAAATGTGTCACTGTACTATATTCACCTAGTGGGAGCTTGGAACTTGGATTACACAATC
The DNA here is from genome assembly GCA_027924585.1 of Larix kaempferi. NCBI lineage: Eukaryota > Viridiplantae > Streptophyta > Pinopsida > Pinales > Pinaceae > Larix > Larix kaempferi. The sequence continues at coordinate 2,785,471 of BSBM01000477.1, read as the reverse complement.
CTCCTCTCAAGTTCCTCTTGCCAAAAAGAGTCCCCTATATAATGACTCCCTTACAAATATTTATACAACATATAAAGGGAGCTTATAAAGACCCTTCAACTTCTCCATGGATGTTCACTTTTCCTTTTAACTAGAACATATAAAGGGAACTTAAAAAGACCCTTCAACTTCTCCATGGATGTTCACTTTTCCTTTTAACTTGGACTAAACTAATTGTAATTAAAAAGAATTAAAAGACCCAACGATATTATAAATTGAGTTTATTATGTGGAATTGTAGTCAAAGGTCATCATGATCCTAATCAACATAAACATAGGAGAATTTATGCATCTTGTTGCATATGAATTTATTCGTTTGTCTTCCAAACTAGATCTTTGTACTAACCCTTGCACCTCGTTAAGATAGGGAACCTTTGTTGTAAGGGTAGTGACATATGTACACAAGGCTTTTGGATCATGTGATTTTCCCTAATGTCACTAAGATCTTTATTATTTATGGAATTAGGTCTTGGTACATCTCAGATATTTGTTCATATGAACTATGACAAGGCATGGCAATTGCAAAAGTCAGGCCCTTGAACCTTACTGTTACCTCTAATTTTGAATCATCCTTTCATTGTATTGGAGCTATGGGAGATGCATCCTCTTTGGTCATTCATTTCCTCCTCTTAATAGCTATTGTGTTTATGTAACTCAAAATCACAACTCTTTAAATACACAATTATATCATATTAGTAAAAACCCAATAAATAAGTGTGTGACTTATGAATCTTTTAACTCGAGTTCAAATGTACAACATATTGCTGAAAATTCAGGCTTGGGCATGCAATGTCTTCCTGCTTCATACATGAGTAATTAAAAATGATGATAAGGGTGAATTATTTAAGCTATGAGCATCAATTTTGAATGGGGGAAGAATTGAATTCAATGCCAAAAATAAATTACACACTTAAGATTTTAATTAACTACAAGATGCTTATTTCAATATTGGGAAAGGTAAAGCATTCATTATTTGCTATGAAAATATTGCACAAAATCAATATATTATTTGAAAGCTCATATAATACATTCTTAGGATTTTAATCATTTAAGGAAAGCTTATGTGAAGGGAATGAAAACAAAGAGTGTCAATAATTCTTCTCTTGAGAGGTGAATGTGTTGGACACACCGAGCACACTGAGAGGGGGGGGGGGGTGAACAGTGTGTGTAGCTTTTATTACTTTTTCAACTTTAACAACCATTGGCAACTTTTTCAATATTATGCAGAGTACGTAATTACCACATTATCATTATATCATCATCAGCTTTATTAACAACTACATCTCATCATCACATAGGAAGCATTGCAAAACAAAGTACACAATATTTTTACATGGAAACCCAAGTCCCGGGGGAAAAACCACGGAAGCCTTTATAATAATAATTTACCAGCAACAACTGGAAGGAGGCAACAACCCCCTTTGTTATAAAGACTTCAATTCTCTAGCTACAACTGGAAGGAGGCTACAAACCCCTGGTTTACAGGCTAAAACCTGAAGGAACCCTTAGCTCCCTATATTTCCTTGCCCCGTCCTGCCACCCTGATATGAAGATAGTAACTGAAACTACTGAACCACAAACTTCACTGATCCTGCGGACCTGCTATCCAACACTTGTACCCAATCTATACCACACTGCACAATCACTGTCACTGCTCATCAACTGACCACTGCTCATCAACTGTTCACTGCTCATCAACTGTCCACTGACCACTGCACCACAACTGCTCCACACTACTGATCAACTGACCAATCAATCTATTTGCACCAATCAATCTGTTGTTCACATCATCTGACTCAGTAAATCTGAGTCTAACCAACTGCACACCAAACCCTGAATCTGCTGCTGATAACCTCTGCACTCTTCTCACTGCCAAATCATCCATGTATACCAACAAGTCATTTTACTGCCATACACTGCTCATGTACATCCTTGTACACCTCGTCATACACAGTCACTGAACAAATAATCCTTCTCTACTTCCACTGAACATAAGGCATGCATCGTCGTGCATCATCATCATAGGTATGCATCATCGTCATAGGGTATGCATCATCATCATAAAATATGCATAATCATCACTTCAGTGTGGATCATGTATGCATCATCAACATCAAGTATACATCATAATGCATAGGAGAGCATCATCACACTATGGTATGCATGTACATCATATTGTATAGGAGTGCATCAACTTCATAGAGTGTACATCATTGTCACATGCATTATCATCATAAAGTGTATAATATCATAGCATAAAGGTATGCAACATCATCATCATATCCTCCATAATGACTTCAAATATATATACCAATATATAGGCTCACATACTAATATCAAAGATGAACTCTATCCATGAGAGACATGTGCCATTACAAGAGAAACCTAGAAGCATGAGCCATACCTTTTTGAAGATAATAAGGTCAAGAAACAATAGACAAACCAAAATAAAATCTAGATCATGTCATCACATAGCCCTCGTAACAAGCTTTCCAATGAGCCAATAATTTTGTAATTCTGATTCCGTATGAGAAAGTTATGCCAATTTTAGTAAAGATGCCCAAAAATTTCTCCTCCACAAAATTTCGCACTTTTCTCCAAGCGTTGCGAAATTCTAATTGATGAGCAAATGAAATGTTTGATATTCTATTTATATAGGTCGTGGAGGAAAGTTATTACCTCAAACAGGGCCGACATGCAATTCAAAATTACAAATAATTAAATTTTCTTTTGTTAGGTCGGTTCACCCAAAAAGGTGGGGTACACCAACTTCAAAAATTCATATCTCTTCAACCATAAGGAGTTAGAAGATGCTCCACATATCAATGGAAATGGCTTGACGAGGACTATCTCCCTATGATGGGTTTATTTGCAAATTCTTGGTCTAATACCCTTAAATTATTCAATGTGTCCAGGACGTCAAAGACCCCACACATGAGGGTGCCAAAGACCATACCACTAACTACAAGAGTTTCAAAGTCTTCTTCAACATATCAAGGCACGTCCGTGGGATCTACCTCCATCTACATCCCAATAGCCATATAACCACAAATAGGACCATACATCACCATGGTTCAAGACCCAAGGAACCGCATGCAAGGGTTTCAAGGACTCTTTCAAGGATATCATATAATATTTAAACAGATACTTTCCATGGACTTCAAGCCCATCACATAGGAATCCATCGCCAAGTGATGAGGGAATCATGACCAAGGATTCTATCATATCAAAGGCTCCAACAATCATGGGCTTACAAACCACCATATGTATGGATTCCAAGACCCAAATCATTTCCAAATGCACCATCAATGATCATATAGTGTCCAAGGGTCATCATGCCGCCATTTATGTGGGTGCCAGACCTTCTCATGCATAATGACCATCTCCAAGGGTTCCATGACCCCAACAAGGGATACACGGGCATCAAGATCTTCATCAACGGTTCCAAGTCTTCATCAAGTCATTAATGACCACATCATCACCTTTAAGGGGACAAGGACCATTAAGCCATCAAATGTGGGTCCAAGGACTTCTTCAGGGCTTCTTCATCAAGCAAGGGGCTTCATAGGTTTCTTCAACCACCTGAACCACACCAGGAGACCTACAAGGGTTAAGATCCATCATGAAATCACCTGTGGGGTTGCTAGACCTTCTCCTGGGGTACCATGACCTCAATAAACACAAATGACCACTGAAAGGTTCATTTGGACTCTTGCAACTTCTTCAACACTTTTGTAGCATATTGGGGCATAAGTTGTGGTACTAGGGAAACAAAGAAACAATTGGGGAAACGCAAAACATCTTTGGGGTACTTAAACACTCTACAGGGTGTTCAGGGCTTTTGTCATTGTCCCAAGGGCTCCAAGGGCTTCAAACTTGGGCTTGGACAAGATCAAAAGGTCTCCTTAGACACTGACAATTACTTAACCCTCAGGGGATCCTTAAGGGGCACCAAGACATGTTGGCATCAATGACTATACACTGTTGGCATCAATGACAACTTAATCAACAGAATGACCAATTGACAATTAGAAAAGTCAAGGAAAAATGGGTAAATTGCATGCCCAAAAGCGAAGAAAAAAAAGGTAGGTCAAATCCCAAAAGATGAAGGCGAAATGAGGAATTTACTGCTTAAAAAATGAAGGCAGTTTGTATTTGCAATAGTGAGAGGTTAAATTATGCTTGAAATGGTGGAGTAAATTGCATTTTAGATAGAGAATGGATGAAATCACACTAAAACAAATTGTTAAATTGTTCCTAAAACTAGTATGAGCTCCATCTTAAACTCAGATCTATCAATCGCCGAAAGGAATCCAATTACTTGAGGTGTAAATTTTTTTATCTTAAATTTTTACACATCAAGTAAACAATTTACACCTCAAGAAATTGGATCCCTCTCGGTGTTTGATAGATTTAGGTTTAAGATGGATCTATGTTAGTTTTTTTTATTTTATTTTATGAGCCGACGTGAATTTTTTAGTTTTATTTTTATTTTTGGTCACTTTACGTTATAACATTTGCTCCACATGTTGGAACCAAAGGCTATGTAGATTCATCACACCTTTGGATCTTCTGGAGGCACTTAGTTGAAATACAACATTTGACTAGTAAAGCAGTCTACTGGAGGCTCAACTAAGTGGTAAACAAGGCAGTGGTCAGTTCGACTACAACAACCGACTAATCAATGAGACGTTGCAAATTTCCTGGAAATAGTAGAATCGACGACCTGTATTTGTGGACTAGATCATCCTAAATTCAAGGAAGTTTAGTAGATATGGAGACTATAAAAAACCGACCATATGGGCTATATTGATATGAATATTTTAGTGACTTACGATGGTGATCTCGTATGAGATAATGCATTGTGATGTTATGATCATAATGCATTGTGTTTATGTGTTGTAAACGATGTCTTTAGACACCACTCCTCTTCTTGGAATACTTATCCCTTCTTCTATTTTCTTTCCCGTCTAGTTGTTCAAAGGCTTTTTCCCAACATGGTATCAGAATTTTTGGTTTTGACCTAGCCTGTTGTATGTGAATCGTGTTGAGTCGGATCTAGCATTGATTGACTCTGGGATGAAGATTTGTCGACATGTAATTTTTTTGAACTTGGACGAGATTTGTTTGATATCAGAAGGATGGCTTGCAAGATAGAACCTATTATTCTACATGGTCATAATTATGCAATTTGGTACCAGATATGGAAACATTGTTGAAGAGCAAGGGACTATGGCAATATACTAAGGTTTCTATTCCAGATCTAATTGATGACTAGGATAAGTTTCTCATCGAAGGATAGGAGGATGAGGTTGTTGGGGTCATTATGACCTACATTTCAAGGGAGATCTACTTTTGTACAAGTGGGATCAATTGTCCTCATGCTATTCAGAGTAAGATGAAGTCGATGTTCGACAAGGTTAATGAAAGTCAAGTGATGCAGATAGAGAAAGAGATGATCTCTCTGGAACCCAATTCCTTTGAAAGGATTGATGACTATTTGGATCACATCAACGAGCTGTAACTAAAATTGGGCAAATGTGGCCAAACTTTTCCAAAGAATGATGGAAAACTTATTGAACTGGTCCTAATGAATCTAAGAATACCTTATGATGTATTATGCTCCTCATTTTGTTCCAATTAGATGTCTCACAAAGAATTTGGTAAGGTTTTAACCTTTGATACATTATGTGATTGATTGATCAAGGATTAACAAAAGCTGACTGATTAAGGGAAGCTTGGTAGTAGACACAAGGCTCACTTACTCAAAGGCAAGGTCAAGCAAAATTATAAAGAACGAGGTTGATTGAATAAACGACTGGAGTGTGTTGATCAACCTACTAAAGGAAAGACTGACGAGTCGACATCGACCAAGAAGAGTTGAAAGAAAAAAATTTGTCATTACTATGGAAAGGTGGGACACGTGGAGAAAACCTGTTGGAAGAAATTTAAAGGTCAAGCATCTTGAAGAAGGTGTGTCGATTGGTTTGTCAATCAACCGAACTACAGATAACTTCACCTTTTCTATCATCACTTCTCAGGCATTACATGCTCGCACATTTCATATTGAGTGGATAGTCGATTTTAGTTGCACTCATCATATGGCTAAGGATGCTTCTCTGTTCTCTTCGTGTTTTCCAAAAACCATACTGGGCTATAGAGCACCTCGCTACTCTCAGTGCAATAAAAAAGGTAATTTATTCACACTCTAAGCCGTGAGAGTGTAGATCACGTCTAAACGGATGAAACACATACATTTGTTTTTGAGTGGGTGGCAAAGAAACTCATGATTGGAAATACAAAGGGAAACTCATGTCTAAAATTATGAAGCAAATACATTCATTTTCGAGTGGGTGACAAAGCAACCATGACCAAAAATGTGAAGGGTAAATCATGTTTAAAATAGCAATGCGAATGCATTAGTTTTTGAAGCCACATGAGGGTAAATCAAACCAAAAACAATGAGGGAATTTGCAAAGTAAATTGTGTCCAAACTAATGAAGGGAACTCACCTTGTAGAAGGGGATTGATAATTATAGATTTTTAAAGTAAAAGTTTTTGTCTTCTTTTTTTATTTCCTTTTCTATCCTTTTACTTAATTTTTTATCACTATCATTTATTGTTCTAGGATGTTTGAGATTAGTTTTGGATTTATTGGATTTCAAACTAAGAATGCAGAATCTATAGTTTCATAATTTTTTTATATAGACTTACCAGTTTTCAGGGTTTCAACATTTAGAACAAGATTTTGTTATCACTCTTTCTTCATAGTTTTTTTTTTTTGAAATGTAGTAGTATAAAGTCTTCAAATGAAGGCCTCCCATGAGCGCAAGACATGCTTCAAATATTATGAGGTTGGAATATTCATTTCTACGGTTTTCTAGAAAATATATCACATATCCCTACTTTAAATTCATCAATAAGGGAGCTGGAGAACCAATGCTTCATAGAGTGAATATAAGGTGGTCCTTGTGACCTTCAACTTCAAATGCTTCAAATTACTTATCCTTTGGATTGGGCCTTTGAAGCATGGATCCTCTCATGCACTGCTAAGGATCCTCATCTTAGCATAATCAACAAAACTTGCACCCAAACTTGGTTCAAGCCAAATATGTAACACTAGAATTCCCATTAGTGCCAATACTTATGAATTTAAGAAGAAAATGGATAGCCTATACTTGCACCCAAACTTGGTTCAAGCCAAATAGGTAACGCTAGAATTCCCATTAGTGCCAATACTTATGAATTTAAGAAGAAAATGGATAGCCTATTCATTAGTTGCTTGTGATCCAATAATCAATGACAAATAAATGGGTTGTTTTAATGGATTTTATGTTTAGGTTTAGTGCTCAAGTTACATGTTTAATGGATTTAAAGCCTCCATCTAAACCTTAGACAAAGTCCTTTTGCATGGCTTAACAAAATTTTTAATTTAAAGCCTTGTTGGAACTCGCTTTACATTTCCTTAAAGAAGTTGTGTAAGTCTTAAAAAATCGATAAGGCAAGCATATGAAGAGATTTAGGCTAGGTAAAGGCATGGACAAAAGTATTGGCGCTTGATGCTTTGTGCTTCACGCACCACACAAATATCGGGCTAATGAAAAAGTGTATGCAGAGATTTTAAGCGCACATAGAGTTGTCGACAAAGTCAAAGGGGAGCTTGATGAGTTCGCGCTTCGCACAAATAGCCTAAGGTACGTGGAAGGGATGAAAATAGTGGAAAAAAGGAGGACATGGGGAAACAATTAGGATAAAGTGTTACCTCCACCCTCTACATAAGAAGCAAAGGTTAATAAATGTGGAGGGAAGGAGGGAGTTGAAGCATTCCACATTGCACAATATATGCTCTACACTTCCACATAAAAGGAAAATGGCACAAAGGGTTGAAGCACCCTACAACATGAGACATGCTTACCTATGCATCCATACTTTTTCATATTAGAAGAACCATACATAGACCCTAACCACATGACCATGTGACAACCAATTAGAGTTTTCCACTTGGAAATTTGAAGAAAGGCATGCAAGGCCAATAAGCGCAGTAGAAAGAGCAAGCTATCTAGGATGAACCCATAGTATTTATTGAATATCTTATCCTTCAAAGAGAAATCAAATTGTTGGAGGAGGTAATAAATATAACATTAGAGGATGAATGAGGGGATGGCTAAGGAGAACTAGCATTGCAATATGGAAATATTTGGATGTTAAGAGTGCAACATCATAAAGGGTGAGGACTCAAAAGAAGAAATATGTTCCTAGAATGAAAAGACAAAGATGATTTTGAGCTTGTCCATGGAGAACAAATATCGTCTCTAACATAAACAATAATCCACAAGATAACTATTATTTCTAAGACAAATATTGTTTCTAAGATAAACATAATCTCCATTATCGGGTGTGTTGTCCGTCGAGATGCACACCAACATCATAAATCTTTCGAAAGCTGTCTCCTCACTACAAGTGGGAGAAGTGTGGCCTTGGGGGCAAGCAATGAGCTAGGTACTGTCACCTAAATCCCAGCTCCTCCGTTTAGGCTAACTCTTAGCGAAGCCAAGGGGGGGTGTCCCTACACAAAGAGTTTCTATGTCTCTTATGTTTTAAGTGTTTTTTGGTGTATGGTGATGCAGATGAGTGTTGTTTAGGAGTTTTTTGATGATGAGAGACCACAACTTAATAATAAAGACAACAAGTACAACATAAAATGCAATCCACGTTGTGAAACAATATAATGAAGACTTATGTAAATGAATGGCATCCACAAATAAATAATGACTTGAACAGATTCTGAATGGACAAATGGCCCAGATTTAAAATAATATGTGAAAATGTAAACAGACCAGTGCCAAATGGAGTCGAAACAATGTAGTGCTTGGGGATGCTGAAGATACAAGTCTTAAATAGATTGTTTGTGAGATCATTGTGTAAATTATCTTGGTTGATTGAAAATTTTAGTGATCTTGATTATTAGGCTAGCAAAAGAAAGGCATGCGTCCAACTGGAAAGGTATACTTTCAATGGCTTCCGATCTGGTGGTATGACGGACCGTCCAGTTATCAAGGATATGTGTCCAATGATTTAACCACCCTCGAAGTCTAAGACAACGGTGATTTCCGGCCCCACCAGGTTTAGGAACTTTTCCCACTACCTGAGTATTTCTCGAAATAACAATGCCGGATCGTTGGTTGTGGGGTGAAAATTTTATTATGTTATCACTTTCAAGATTAACAAATCCAACACTGTTCTAAGTACGAGCCCAACCCCTTAGGGTCGGCAGAGCATACTAAGTGAAGGAGAGAAAAGAAGATAGATTTTAATGGGGGAATGTGATTTGGAATGTTTTAGATTATTAGAGCACACAGTTCAACTCTCCGACAGAGAGCGCTCTTGACTTCGTCTTAAGACAGAAGTTCAAGAGACTTTAGCTAACTATATGCTTTATGCAAGGAAGATGCAGTGTGAATGCTCTCCGATAGAGAGTGCTCTTGACTTGGGTTATTGCAAGTTCAAGAGACTTTGGTTTGTTTTTATAAGACAAGCAGCTTGCAAAAATAAACCAACTGATAGCTCAATAAGATGATAAAATGAAATGATTAAATCAATTAACAAACTACTTGCAAAATGAAATAAAAGAGCAACTAGTGTTCTACCACAACAGACACTAATCTAGCAAGTGAAGTCAAAGTGACTTCTACACACTGTTCATGAAACTTCCAGCTAGTTGGTCGTACGCAGTACACAGTGGGGGAAGAGGAGTGGCACGCAATGTCAATGCGGCACTTGGAATAAAATCCCAAGCTACTCCTCAAGTCAAGACTGAAATGAAATTTAAACTCTAAGTACAAAATGAAATTATTCTAAAACTTGAAACAAATCTAAACTAAGCATGCACAAGTGCCTTATCCCACTTAGCCTTTTTATTAATGAAGTACAAGTGTCTTGGGAATTTAACCCTTGTAAGGACTTTTGAGAGAAATGAACTTGGAAAATTTTGAAAGAAGCTCTTAAGAGCAAATTACAAAGGATAATAAATAATCAATGGATTTTGTTTTGGATTGTCCTTATGGTTTATTCACTTCTTGCTTCAAAATTTCTCAAGGTTGTTTTCTCTTTCAAGTACCTACACAAATCATTCACTTCAAGGCACCCATTAGCATTATTTAAAAAATCAAAATCAAATGGAACTACTTAGATCTAGAAACTATCAACAAAATAAAAACTAAATAGAGATCCAAGCTTTTTATCTTTTCAAATGAGATCTAAAAGACTAAATGCAAGTAAAGAATCAACTAGATACAAGATCTAACCGTTGAGAATGAGATGCAACTAACAACCTAGGAATGAAACTAGATCTTAACCAAATGCAAAGTTTATCTTTAAATGAGATCTAGTGATGTAAAACGAAACTACTAGTGAACAAAATGTGAGATCTAATCTATTAACAATGCAAAATGTAAAAAATATGAAAACTAACTACTAGCTTCGAAAGAATGAAACAAGCTAACACCTTAACAAAAAATTGTTGTTTTATGTGGTCTTGTAGGGTTATTGAAAGTGGATGAGAGGAGGACTTGAAGCTTGAAGGGAAGGAAGGACGAATCTAGAGGAAATGGACGAGAGCAAGAAGTTTCCAAAGGGTGAAGAGGAGTCCAAAAACGAATGGGAAGTATGGGTTAAGGAGAGGGAGATGAAAGGAAGATTTTAAGTCTAAAAGAAAGGGGTAGAAAGAGGCTAAAAAGAGAGCTGGACGAGACTAGGGAAAGAGTAAAGTGGGGCTAAAACGAAAGGGGAAATAAAACCTAAGCTAGGGCCAAACGAAAAGCTAAGGAAAAAGATGGATGGAAGAGAAAGACTGGCAATTCAAGGCAAGGGATTCAAGGAGAGAAAAAAGAGGGCTTGAGGAAAAAATCCTTTTGGAACCAAGTAACCAGTTTGAGTAAATCTTTTGTGTTGATGGAGAGAAGCAAACTTTTAGCTTGAAATTGCAATCTTGAGATCTTGTCTTTTGGAGGGTTCCTGAAAACACAAATGTTAGAGAAAAATATTGATGGAGAGGAGGGAGAGACAACCAAGTTCACCTCCACTCTAACCTTTGGATATCTGCACACATGCAACACTTATACAAACAAACTAGATCATGCTTAGAATGTTAGACTAAATCGAAATAAAAGACAAACAAGTATTACCGACTACAGTTTGTGCTCTTAAAACAAATCGAGCCTAACATAAACAAATAACTTGAACCATCAAATATTTATTCTATGATCTTAAGAAAGAGATCTAAGCTAAACAAGATCAAGCATGAAATAATATAAATGAAACAAGGACAAATATCACCTCAACAATGGAAAGCTTTTCTCACAAGCATGTAGTGCACACCATAGACCTCCAAAGCCAATATTTATTTCCAAAATGTAGCAAGCTCTTGCAATTTTAGCAGAGTAAGTTTACAACAAAAGTCCATGAGAAAGAGAGCTCCAAGAGCCTCTACTTATACAAAAACTAGAAGCCAACTCTACCCTAATTCGAATTGGCTATAGAAGGAGCCAATAACACTAAACACCAATTTGAATTGCCATCAAATCTCAATCACCATCAAGCTTGGAGTGGGAGACTACCACACAACTCGAACTTGTATTGGATGAGGGTGGGGAGGTGGCCTCCACCTAGGCAAGGCGCCCCCCATCCCTTCCTTGTTATCTCCACCCAAGCTTCATAATATACACCCATCAAATAGGATATCTCCACCTCATCAGCACGTGAATCCTCAATAGAATGCGTGAAGCTTCATGGAGATAGACTTGGAGCTTGTATTAATTTCTAACTCGTGAGTGAATGGAGCCAAGCACAAGTGGTTGCATAGATTGAGGGAGGCGCCCACCTTTGGAATAAATTCAACTTTAACAATCCATTAAACAAGTAACACATCACCAAATCGAATTTTGCATGCATAAGGTCAAATTCCTTTGAAGGAGATCTCATTTGGTGACTGGATAGTTGACTGAATGATGACTCAGATGATTGGAATCTTCATTAATTCCTTGTGCCATGTCAATTAGCCTTTTATTTTAATCCATTTGGACTATTTTCGAGAGATTTTGGATTATCTCCAAATATTCATTTTTAATATTTTAATTAATAATTTCTCTGTAAATGACTTTTTTAAGAAATTATTAATTATGAGGCTGAATTGACATCTAAAACTTAGGATAAACTGGTCTGCGGATCATGAATGATTTTTGGCTTAAGGTTCAAGCCTTCAATCACTGAATTCAGATCTTGGATGACTGTCATATTACAAATTGAAATTTTTCCATTTAAACTATGGAAAAAATTATTTAAAAATAAAATAATTAAAAAACCAAAACCGGAGGACCGGGTAAAACTTTTTCAATTTTTTTAATTTTATTTTATTTTATTTTTTATTTTTATTTTTATTTTTATTTTTATTTTTTTATTTTTTTATTTTATTTTATTTTATTTTATTTTTATTTTTATTTTTTTTTATTTATTTATTTTTATTTTTATTTTTATTTTTATTTTTTTTATTTTTTATTTTTATTTTTTTTATTTTTATTTTTATTTTTATTTTTTTTTCTGAGGGTCCTAGTGACCTAGGACATGACCATAATCTATTCTAATAGTGTCTAGTAGGCTTAAATGCATTAGTTGGACTCTAACAACCCCCCATGTCTAAAATTTTGAAAATCGGGCATTCCAGCTTTGGAGGAAGCGGGAGAAAACCTCATCGATTATAGCTCGGCTACAGGCAAAGTATAATTGTGAAGGGAAAAAACTCCCTGGAATACCTTAGTTTCTTAACCAAGTCATGGGGGACCGAGCCACTCAAAATCCTACTAGCATACTTTATTACAAACCCCGTGGAGCCATGGTCATATCGATTGAAAAACAAAACTGACTAGCCAAAACTGGCTAGGCACAAAGGATGGATCATCTGATACAATGGAACAAAAACAATTATCATGTTTGTCAAATGGCGGTTCTTCAAATAATCCAACTATGGTACAAATAAGTTGGTAACATCATGGTTGGGAGGTTTTCTCTGCCAATTTGGTTTTGCAGCAAATGTTCTAGGAGGTGGTGGGGGTTGAGTCCTTTCAACATTGATAACCCGATTCTGAATTTCCTTTAGTTGTGCAAGGTGTTTTGCTTCAGCTTCTTCCATGTTTCTCTTCATTTCTTTCTTCATCTCATTTCTCATTTCATTCCTTATTTCCAATATCTGTTTTTCATGAGTCTCTTTTACAACTGATAAAGGATCTTTATCATTTGGTTCATTAATTTTTAAAGGTACTGAGATCTTGAGTAACCATGGATGTTTGACTCTCTCGAAGACTGCATGTTTTTGTTAATTTTGATAGTCAATAACTAAGCTTCAAGCAATGTGGTGGGTTCTTTGTCTCTTATCTGATATTGTATCTTGCCACTTAATGCTTCTATGTAATAATCCAAAGTGGAAGCTGCAGGAGGTGCATAAGTAGCAGAGAGGAATTAGACAACTCCGTGAACCTAGTGTTGAATTCATCCATGGTTTTTGTATCTGATTTCTTCATACTGGTCAAGGATACCACTAGATGCCTAGGTTCTTTCTTGTTGCCAAATTTGTCGAGAAAAGCAGTCTTGAAGGCTGCTACGGTAGTGAAAGAGTTATTCGGAAAGTTGTCATACCAGTTTCCAGCTTTACCATCCAAAGACAAAGCAAAGAGAGTCATGTATACATCCTCATGTTTGTCAGTACCCCTAACATAGGAACCACAGTGTTTGGAGAATTTTATGAGATGTTCAACAGAGGAAGAGGCATCAGTGCCAGTGAAAGTCATGAGTTTATCAATTGCCTTCTCAGGAACCTCATGGGGTTGACCTGTTATCTGAGTAAAGTCAAGTTGAGTAAAATACTCACCCATCGTGGTAAGGAAGCAATTATTATTTTCAAAGTTTTCAAAGTTTTCTTGAAATAACGTGTGGATGTCTGAAACAGACTGAGATCCAAGTTATTCAAGGATCCGATGAGAAGTAATTCTATTCAATGTCCTCTTGTAAACCGTTTCAAGTTTGGGGATGAAATTGAGTAGACATTCAGAATTTCTTCTGGTAGAATACCTTGAGGTGTTTAATGACAGTGGAGTCGCCAGGTGGATTCAAGTTTAATTTCTGAGAGTGATTTGACTAAAAATCTACCAAAAAGGAAAAAAAAAGGCAGTGGAGTCGCTAGAAAGATATCAAATCTATAAAAAAAGGTAAAAGAAAACTAGAAAAACTAAGGTCGTCCAGGAACAAAAAGATTTGTCCCCGGCACGGCGTAAAAGATGTTGTCCCCCGAGATGCACACCAGCAACATAAATATTTCAAAAACTGTCTCCTCACTACAAGTGGGAGAAGTGTGGCCTTGGGGGGAGGCAATGAGCTAGGTACTGTCACCTAAATCCCATCTCCTCCGTTTAGGCTAACTCCTAGCGAAGCCAAGGGGGGTTGTCCCTACACAAAGAGTTTCTATGGCTCTTATGTTTTAAGTGTTTTTTGGTGTATGGTGATGCAGATGAGTGTTGTTTAGGAGTTTTTGATGATGAGAGATCACAACTTAATAATAAAGACAACAAGCACAAGATAAAATGAAATCCACATTGCGAAACAATATAATGAAGACTTATGTAAATGAATGGCATCCATAGATAAATAATGACTTGAACAGATTTTGAATGGACAAATGGCCCAGATTTAAAATAATATGTGAAAATGTAAACATACCAGTGCCAAATGGAGCCGAAACAGTGTAGTGCTTGGGGATGCTGAAGATACAAGTCTTAAATAGATTGTTTGTGAGATCATTGTGCAAATTATCTTGGTTGATTGAAAATTTTAGTGATCTTGATTATTAGGCTAGCAAAAGAAAGGCATGCGTCCAACCGGAAAGGTATACTTTCAGTGGCTTCCCCTCTGGTGGTATGACGGACCGTCCAGTTATCAAGGATAGGTGTCCAATGATTTAACCACCCTCGAAGTCTAAGACAACGGTGATTTTCGGCCCCACCATATTTAGGAACTTTGCCCACTACCTGAGTATTTCTCGAAATAGCAACGCCGGTTCGTTGGTTGTGGGGTGAAAATTTTATTATGTTATCACTTTCAAGATTAACAGATCCAACACCGTTCTGAGTACGATCCCAACCCCTTAGGGTCGGCAGAGCATACTAAGTGAATGATAGCAACAAAGATAGATTTTAATGGGGGAATGCGAGTTGGAATGTTTTAGATTATTAGAGCACACAGTTCAACTCTCCGACAGAGAGCGCTCTTGACTTCGTCTTAAGACATAAGTTCAAGAGACTTTAGCTAACTATATGCTTGATGCAAGGAAGATGCAGTGGGAATGCTCTTCGACATAGAGTGCTCTTGACTTGGGTTATTGCAAGTTCAAGAGACTTTGGTTTGTTTTTATAAATCAAGGAGCTTGCAAAAATAAACCAACTGATAGCTCAATAAGATGATAAAATGAAATGATTAAATCAATTAACAAACTACTTGCAAAATGAAATAAAAGAGCAACTAGTGTTCTACCACAACAAAGATTAATCTAGCAAGTGAATTCAAAGTGACTTCTACACACTGTTCATAAAACTTTCAGCTAGTTGGTCGTACGCAATACACAGTGGGGAAAGAGGAGTGGAACGTAATGTCAATGCGGCACTTGGAATAAAATCCCAAGCTACTCCTCAGTTCAAGACTGAAATGAAATTTAAACTCTAAGTACAAAATGAAATTATTCTATAACTTGAAACAAATCTAAACTAAGCATGCACAAGACACTTTTCCCCAAATGGGGAAGAAGAACCAAAATGTGGGAGGCCTTATCCCACTTAGCCTTCTTATTAATGAAGTACAAGTGCCTTGGGAATTTAACCCTTGTAAGGACTTTTGAGAGAAATGAACTTGGAAAAATTTGAAACAAGCTCTTAAGAGAAAATTACAAAGGATAATAAATAATCAATGGCTTTTGTTTTGGATCGTCCTTATGGTTTATTCACTTCTTGCTTCAAAATTTCTCAAGGTTCTTTTCTCTTTCAAGTACCTACACAAATCATTCACTTCAAGGCACCCATTAACATTATTTAAAAAAACAAATGAAAATGGAACTACTTAGATCTAGAAACTATCAACAAAATAAAAACTAAATAGAGATGCAAGCTTTTTATCTTTTCAAATGAGATCTAAAAGACTAAATGCAAGTAAAGAATCAACTAGATACAAGATCTAACTGTTGAGAATGAGATGCAACTAACAACCTAGGAATGAAACTAGATCTTAACCAATTGCAAAGTTTATCTTTAAATGAGATCTAGTGATGTAAAACGAAACTACTAGTGAACAAAATGTGAGATCTATTCTATTAACAATGCAAAATGTAAAAAATATGAAAACTAACTACTAGCTTCGAAAGAATGAAACAAGCTAACACCTTAACAAAAAATGTTGTTTTATGTGGTCTTGTAGGGTTATTGAAAGTGGACAAGAGGAGGAATTGAAGCTTGAAGGGAAGGAAGGATGAATCTAGAGGAAATGGACGACAGCAAGGAGTTGCCAAAGGGTGAAGACGAGTCCAAAAACGAATGGGAAGTATGGGTTAAGGAGAGGGAGACGAAAGGAATATTTTAAGTCTAAAAGAAAGGGGTAGAAAGAGGCTAAAAAGAGAGATGGACGAGACTAGGGAAAGAGTAAAGTGGGGCTAAAACGAAAGGGGAAATAAAACCTAAGCTAGGGCCAAATGAAAAGCTAAGCAGAAAGATGGCTGGAAGAGAAAGACTAGCAAGTCAAGGCAAGGGATTCAAGGAGAGAAAAAAGAGGGCTTGAGGACAAAAGCCTTTTGGAACCAAGTAACCAGTTTGAATAAATCTTTTGTGTTGATGGAGAGAAGCAAAATTTTAGCTTCAAATTGCAACCTTGAGATCTTGTCTTTTGGAGGGTTCCTGAAAACACAAATGTTAGAGAAAAATATTGATGGAGAGGAGGGAGAGACAACCAAGTTCACCTCCACTCTAACCTTTGGATATCTGCACACATGCAACACTTATACAAACAAACTAGATAATGCTTAGAATCTTAGACTAAATCGAAATAAAAGACAAACAAGTATTATCGACTACAGTTTGTTCTCTTAAAACAAATCGATCCTAACAGAAACAAATAACTTGGAACATCAAATATTTGTTCTATGATCTTAAGAAAGAGATCTAAGCTAAACAAGATCAAGCATGAAATAATATAAACGAAACAAGGACAAATATCACCTCAATGATGGAAAGCTTTGCTCACAAACATGTAGTGCACACCATAGACCTCCAAAGCCAATCTTTATTTCCAAAATGTAGCAAGCTCTTGCAATTTTAGCAAAGTAAGTTTACAACAAAATTCCATGAGAAAGAGAGCTCCAAGAGCCTCTACTTATACAAAAACTAGAATCCAACTCTACCCTAATTCGAATTGGCTAGACGGAGCCAATAACACTAAACATCAATTCGAATTGCCATCAAATCTCAATCACCATCAAGCTTGGAGTGGGAGACTACCACACAACTCGAACTTGTATTGAATGAGAGTGGGGAGGTGGCCTCCACATAGGAAAGGTGCCCCCCATCCCTTCCTTGTTATCTCCACCCAAGCTTCGTAATATACACCCATCAAATAGGATATCTCCACCTCATCAACACGTGAATCCTCAATAGAATGCGTGAAGCTTCATGGAGATAGACTTGGAGCTTGTATTAATTTCTAACTCGTGAGTGAATGGAGCCAAGCCCAAGTGGTTGCATAGATTGAGGGAGGCGCCCACCTTTGCAATAAATTCAACTTTAACAATCCATTAAACAAGTAACACATCACCAAATCGAATTTTGCATGCATGAGGGCGAATTCCTTTGAAGGAGATCTCATTTGGTGACTGGATAGTTGACTGAATGATGACTGAGATGATTGGAATCTTCATTAATTCCTTGTGCCATGTCAATTAGCCTTTTATTTTAATCCATTTGGATTATTTTGGATTATCTCCAAATATTCATTTTTAATATTTTAATTAATAATTTCTCTGTAAATGACTTTTTGGAGAAATTATTAATTATGAGGCTGAATTGACATCCGAAACTTAGGATAAATTGGTCCGAGGATCATGAATGATTTTTGGCTTAAGGTTCAAGCCTTTAATCATTGAATTCAGATCCCGGATGACTGACATATTACAAATTGAAATTTTTTCATTTTGTTTGTTTGTTTGTTGGCAAAGTGGTGGAACCTCTTTGACTAGCAAGTTTGCCTTTGGCTAAGTTACCATGAACCAGGGGCATCTAAGCCGTCAAAATCACCCGGGAATCGCACCCGGCCTGGACCGCACCAACCCTTAACATGGTTGGATTTTTTGGTATCCACGAGATTAGAACCAGTGACCTTTTCGCTTAGGGGGTGTCTTAACCATACCCTACCACTAACTGTTCTACCTCTCACGGATAAATTGAAATTTTTCCATTTAAACTATGGAAAAATTTATTTAAAAATAAAATAATTAAAAAACCAAAACCGGAGGACCAGGTAAATTTTTTTCGAAATTTTTTCTAAGGGTCCTAGTGACCTAGGACATGACCATAATCTATTCTAATAGTGTCTAGTAGGATTATATACATTAGTTGGACTCTAACAACCTCCCATGGCTAAAATTTTCAAAATCGGGCATTCCAGCTTTGGAGGAAGTGGGAGAAAACCTCATCGATTATAGCTCAGCTATAGGCAAAGTATAATTGTGAAGGGAAAAAAATCTCTGGAATACCTTAGTTTCTCAACCAAGTCATGGGGGACCGAGCCACTCAAAATCATACTAGCACACTTTATTACAAACCCCGTGGGGCCATGGTCATATTGACTGAAAAACAAAACTGACTAGCCAAAACTGGCCAGGCACAAAGGACAAATCATTTGATACACTGGAACACAAACACTTATCATGTTTGTCAAATGACGGCTCTTCAGATAATCCAACGATGGTACAAATAAGTTGGTAGCATCATGGTTGGGAGGTTTTCTCTGCCAATTTGGTTTTGCAGCAAATGTTCTAGGAGGTGGTGGGGGTTGAGTCCTTTCAACATTGATAACCCGATTCTGAATTTCCTTTAGTTCTGCAAGGTGTTTTGCTTCAGCTTCTTCCATGTTTCTCTTCATTTCTTTCTTCATCTCATTTCTCATTTCATTCCTTATTTCCAATATCTGTTTTTCATGAGTCTCTTTTACAACTGATAAAGGATCTTTATCTTTTGGTTCATTAATTTTTAAAGGTACTGAAGATCTTGAGTAACCATGGATGTTTGAATCTCTCGAAGATTGTATGTTTTTGTCAATTTTGATAGTCAATAACTAAGCTTCAAGCAATGTGGTGGGTTCTTTGTCTCTTATCTGATATTGTATCTTGCCACTTAATGCTTCGATGTAATAATCCAAAGTGGAAGCTGTAGGAGGTGCATAAGTAGAAGGGATGGAATTAGACAACTTCGTGAACCTAGTGTTGAATTCATCCATGTCTTTTGTATCTGATTTCTTCATACTGGTCAAGGATGCCACTAGATGTCTAGGTTCTTTCTTATTGCCAAATTTGTCGAGAAAAGCAGTCTTGAAGGCTGCTATGGTAGTGAAAGAGTTATTCCGCAATTTGTCATACCAGTTTCCAGCTTTACCATCCAAAGACAAAGCAAAGAGAGTCATGTATACATCCTCATGTTTGTCAGTACCCCTGACATAGGAGCCAGAGTGTCTAGAGAAGTTTTTGAGATGTTGTTCAACAGAGGAAGAGGCATCAGTGCTAGTGAAAGTCATGAGTTTATCAATTGCCTTCTCAGGAACCTCATGGGGTTGACCTGCTATCTGAGTAAAGTTGACTTGAGTAAAATACTCACCCATCGTGGTAAGGAAACAATTATTATTTTCAAAGTTTCCAAAGTTTTCTTGAAATAACGCGTGGATGTGTGAAATAGACTGAGATCCAAGTTCTTCAAGGATCCGATGAGAAGCAAGTCTATTCAATCTCCTCCTCTAAACCTTTTCAGGTTCGGGGATGAAATTGAGTAGACCTTCAGAATTTCTTCTGGTAGAATACCTTGAGGTGTTTAATGACAGTGGAGTCTCTAGGTGGATTCAAGTCTAATTTATGAGAGTGATTGGACTAAAAATCTACCAAATAGGAAAAAAAAGGCAGTGGAGTCCCCAAAAAGATATCAAATCTATACAAAAAGGTAAAAGAAAACTAGAAAAACTAAGGTCGTCTAGGAACAAAAAGATTTGTCCCCGGCAATGGCGCCAAAGATGTTGTCTGCCGAGATGCACACCAGCAGCATAAATATTTCGAAAGCTGTCTCCTCACTGCAAGTGGGAGAAGTGTGGCCTTGGGGGAAAGCAATGAGCAAGGTACTGTCACCTAAATCCCATCTCCTCCGTTTAGGATAACTCCTAGCGAAGCCAAGGGGGGTTGTCCCTACACAAAGAGTTTCTATGGCTCTTATGTTTTAAGTGTTTTTTGGTGTATGGTGATGCGGATGAGTGTTGTTTAGGAGTTTTTTGATGATGAGAGATCACAACTTAATAATAAAGACAACAAGCACAAGATAAAATGCAATCCATGTTGCGAACAATATAATGAAGACTTATTTATGTAAATGAATGGCATCCACAGATAAATAATGACTTGAACAGATTCTGAATGGACAAATGGCCCAGATTTAAAATAATATGTGAAAATGTAAACAGACTAGTGCCAAATGGAGCCGAAACAGTGTAGTGCTTGGGGATGTTGAAGATACAAGTCTTAAATAGATTGTTTGTGAGATCGTTGTGCAAATTATCTTGGTTGATTGAAAATTTTAGTGATCTTGATTATTAGGCTAGCCAAAGAAAGGCATGCATCCAACCGGAAAGGTATACTTTCAGTGGCTTCCCCTCTGGTGGTATGACGGACCGTCCAGTTATCAAGGATAGGTGTCCAATGATTTAACCACCCTCAAAGTCTAAGACAACAGTGATTTCCGTCCCAACAGGTTTAGGAAATTTTCCCACTACCTGAGTATTTCTCGAAATAGCAACGCCGATTTGTTGGTTGTGGGGTGAAAATTTTATTATGTTATCACTTTCAAGATTAACAGATCCAACACCGTTCTGATTACAAGCCCAACCCCTTAGGGTCAGCAGAGCATACTAAGTCAAGGATAGAAACGAAGATAGATTTTAATGGGGGAATGTGAGTTGGAATGTTTTATATTATTAGAGCACACAGTTCAACTCTCCGACAGAGAGCGCTTTTGACTTCGTCTTAAGACAGAAGTTCAAGAGACTTTAGCTAACTATATGCTTGATGCAAGGAAGATGCAGTGGGAATGCTCTCCGACAGAGAGTGCTCTTTACTTGGGTTATTGCAAGTTCAAGAGACTTTGGTTTGTTTTTATAAGACAAGCAACTTGCAAAAATAAACCAACTGATAGCTCAATAAGATGATAAAATGAAATGATTAAATCAATTAACAAACTACTTGCAAAATGAAATAAAAGAGCAACTAGTGTTCTACCACAACATAGACTAATCTAGCAAGTGAAGTCATAGTGACTTCTACACACTGTTCATGAAACTTCCAACTAGTTGGTCGTACGCAGTACACAGTGGGGAAAGAAGAGTGGCACACAATGTCAATGCAGCACTTGGAATAAAATCCCAAGCTACTCGTTAGGTCAAGACTCAAATGAAATTTAAACTCTAAGTACAAAATGAAATTATTCTAAAACTTGAAACAAATCTAAACTAAGCATGCACAAGACACTCTTCCCCAAATGGGGAAGAAGAACCAAAATGTGGGAGGCCTTATCCCACTTAGCCTTCTTATTCATGAAGTACAAGTGCCTTGGGAATTTAACCCTTGTAAGGACTTTTGAGAGCAATGAACTTGGAAAAATTTGAAACAAGCACTTAAGAGCAAATTACAAAGGATAATAAATAATCAATGGCTTTTGTTTTGGATCATCCTTATGGTTTATTCACTTCTTGCTTCAAAATTTCTCAAGGTTCTTTTCTCTTTCAAGTACCTACACAAATCATTCACTTCAAGGCACCCATTAGCATTATTTAAAAAATCAAATGAAAATGGAACTACTTAGATCTATAAACTATCAAAAAATAAAAACTAAAGAGAGATGCAAGCTTTTTATCTTTTCAAATGAGATCTAAAAGACTAAATGCAAGTAAAGAATCAACTAGATACAGGATCTAACCGTTGAGAATGAGATGCAACTAACAACCTAGGAATGAAACTAGATCTTAACCAAATGCAAAGTTTATCATTAAATGAGATATAGTGATGTAAAACGAAACTACTAGTGAACAAAATGTGAGATCTAATATATTAAAAATGCAAAATGTAAAAAATATGAAAACAAACTACTAGCTTCCAAAGAATGAAACAAGCTAACACCTTAACCAAAAGTTGTTGTTTTATGTGGTCTTGTAGGGTTATTGAAAGTGGACGAGAGGACTTGAAGCTTGAAAAGAAGGAAGGATGAATCTAGAGGAAATGGATGAGAGCAAGGAATTTCCAAAGGGTGAAGAGGAGTCCAAAAACGAATGGGAAGTATGGGTTAAGGAGAGGGAGATGAAAGGAAGATTTTAAGTCTAAAAGAAAAGGGTAGAAAGAGGCTAAAAGGAGAGATGGACGAGACTAGGGAAAGACTAAAGTGGGGCTAAAACGAAAGGGGAAATAAAACCTAAGCTAGGGCCAAACGAAAAGCTAAGGAGAAAGATGGCTGGAAGAGAAAGACTAGCAAGTCAAGGCAAGGGATTCAAGGAGAGAAAAAAGAGGGCTTGAGGAAAAAAGCCTTGAGGAAAAAATCCTTTTGGAACCAAGTAACCAGTTTGAATAAATCTTTTGTGTTGATGGAGAGAAGCAAACTTTTAGCTTCAAATTGCAACCTTGAGATCTTGTCTTTTGGAGTGTTCCCGAAAACACAAAGGTTAGAGAAACATACTGATGGAGAGGAGGGAGAGACAACCAAGTTCACCTCCACTCTAACCTTTGGATATCTGCACACATGCAACAATTATACAAACAAACTAGATCATGCTTAGAATGTTGGACTAAATCGAAATAAAAGACAAACAAGTATTACCGACTACAGTTTGTGCTCTTAAAATAAATCGAGCCTAACATAAACAAATAACTTGGACAATCAAATATTTGTTCTACGCTCTTAAGAAAGAGATCTAAGCTAAAGAAGATCAAGCATGAAATAATATAAATGAAACAAGGACAAATATCACCTCAACAATGGAAAGCTTTGCTCACAAACATGTAGTGCACACCATAGATCTCCAAATCCAATCTTTATTTCCAAAATGTAGCAAGCTCTTGCAATTTTAGCAGAGTAAGTTTACAACAAAAGTCCATGAGAAAGAGAGCTCCAAGAGCCTCTACTTATACAAAAACTAGAAGCCAACTCTACCCTAATTCGCATTGGCTATAGAAGGAGCCAATAATACTAAACATCAATTCGAATTGCCATCAAATCTCAATCACCATCAAGCTTGGAGTGGGAGACTACCACACAACTCGAACTTGTATTGGATGAGGGTGGGGAGGTGGCCTCCACCTAGGCAAGGCGCCCCCCATACCTTCCTTGTTATCTCCACCCAAGCTTCGTAATATACACCCATCAAATAGGATATCTCCACCTCATCAACACGTGAATCCTCAATAGAATGTGTGAAGCTTCATGGAGATGGACTTGGAGCTTGTATTAATTTCTAACTCGTGAGTGAATGGAGCCAAGCCCAAGTGGTGCATAGATTGAGGGAGGCGCGCTCCTTTGCAATAAATTCAACTTTAACAGTCCATTAAACAAGTAACACATCACCAAATCGAATTTTGCATGCATGAGGGCGAATTCCTTTGAAGGAGATCTCATTTGGTGACTGGATAGTTGACTAAATGATGACTGAGATGATTGGAATCTTCATTAATGCCTTGTGCCATGTCAATTATCCTTTTTTTTAACTCATTTGGATTATTTTGGATTATCTCGAAATATTCATTTTTAATATTTTAATTAATAATTTCTCTGTAAATGACTTTTTTGAGAAATTATTAATTATGAGGCTGAATTGACATCCGAAATTTAGGATAAAATTGTCCGAGGATCATGAATGATTTTTGGCTTAAGGTTCAAGCCTTCAATCACTGAATTCGGATCTCGGATGACTGACATATTACAAATTGAAAATTTTCCATTTAAATTATGGAAAAATTTATTTAAAAATAAAATAATTAAAAAACCAAAACCGGAGGACTTGGTAAAATTTTTTCGAAATTTTTTCCGAGGGTCCTAGTAACTTAGGACATGACCATTATCTATTCTAATAGTGTCTAGTAGGATTATATACAGTAGTTGGACTCTAACAACCCCCCCTGGCTAAAATTTTCAAAATCAGGCATTCAAGATTTGGAGGAAGCGGGAGAAAACCTCATCGATTATAGCTCGGCTACAAGCAAAGTATAATTGTCAAGGGAAAAAACTCCTTGGAATACCTTAGTTGCTTAACCAAGTCATGGGGGACCGAGCCACTCAAAATCCTACTAGCACACTTTATTATAAAACTCGTGGGGTCATGGTCATATCGACTGAAAAACAAAACTGACTAGCCAAAACTGGCTAGGCACAAAGGACGGATCATCTGATACACTGGAACACAAACACTTATCATGTTTGTCAAATGACGGCTCTTTAGATAATCCAACTATGGTACAAATAAGTTGGTAACAGGGTGTAAAGATTTCTAAGATAAACAATAATCCACAAGATAAATATTGTTTCTAAGATAAACATAATCTCCATTATAGAGTGTAAATCTTCCATTTGTAATCATTCATGAATATTCAAAGAAACAAATGAAAACACTATTTCTTGCTTGTTTTCCCAAAATGGGTTTCCTGGGCAAAAAACTTTGTGTTACTACTATGTATGTTTATTTTCTTCAATACTGTTTTCTTCATTTAAACTATTGTTTGTAACAAGGAAAATTTTAGGGGTGAAATTTAGTCCATGGGCTAATTTTCCATGTTTTTTTTTCCAATAATAGTTTTGCCAAATTTTTTTTTTGAAACGATTCACCCAAAATCCAAGGGATAATTTTTTTTAACCCTAAATATTGTTAAAGTTGTCCATAAATTATATAAAATCCTTAAAATTTGAATATTTTTACAAAAATATTGCCAAATATTTTATGGTCGGAAATTTAAGAATTAGTAAGATTCGCCAAGGTTTCTACACTTCAAGAAAATTATGGATACTTAAAATATTCCCTGGTTTGCAGGTTATTTGTAAGCAAATCTTATGGACAATGAAATAGAAAACATAGATAAACAATTTTATTTTCAACATTAGTTAAGGTCTGTGATGGCGAATCGACTCAACCATAGTCTGAGAGATTACATATCACATTGGTATGAGGTTAACAAATTTATGGTAAACATCTACACTAGATGCTAGATTATTGGAAAGCCATTGCTGTAAAGTATTAGAAGAAGAAAACAAATGAAAATCATTGAAACTTCTAATGAGGAACCACCCAAGGAATACACTAAATTAAAGCTTACATGGTTGGGGCAGAGCATAGACATGGTAACTGAGATGGTAACACAACTATTGGTAGTGAAGGATAAACACAGGTATGTAGAAAGGACTTATAAACAACTGAATGATGAATTGTTCGACTAAAACAATGTATTTCAATTGCTCACACAAACATATCACAAATTAATACACCATTTTTTTACATGGTTAACACCATCAGAGAGGGAAACAATCCACAACACCAACCAAACAACTACTTGAGGCAATATATTAACGCAAAAAGGAAAAAATAATTTACATATGAGTTTCTCACAATCGATCATAAAAAAATGGCCATCCATGCTCTTTAAATAGAGCTCATGGACCAATTGGGTGCTAATCCACACACCAATAGTTGTTAAGATCAAGGTGGAAATGAATCATTGGACCACTTTATGTCTAGAACATATCATGACTGTTGAATTACATATGTACAAATGCATAATTATTAGGGTCCTATCCTAACCCACCTACTTTATCAATTTACAAGGCCATAAGGCCCATTAGTTTGTTATTGGGTAGCGTCTTAATGTAAAAGGGCCTTCCTTATTGAATAAAGGTCCCTAGGTAGTTGAACCTCATTAATAGAGGGACCACAAGTAGTCAGGCCTTTGGATATTGAAGCACTATAGATAGAGTAGTAGGTTATGTAATGTGAGTCAAGAATTGTTATTTTATTTGGAGATTTTCTCTTGAAGGTTGCCCCCTTGAAGAGGAAAGTGAACATAGATATCTATTTTAGCTCTTCTCTCTTTTGTTTTTCTATATTTCTCTAAATTTTTGGGTTTAAGTATATTAGAATACTAATACATACTAAAGAAACACACTTTACCTAAAGACACATTAGGCCAAGTTGATATTAACTAACTCCTAACTGTCTAAATATCATTTAAACCCCCCCTTAAGAATAACTTGGGATATGATTGAAGGATTTACAGAGGTGGAACAATAGGATAAGGAAGGAGGCTATAAAGCCTACCCATCCTTAAAGACAAATTCCCAAAATCCTAACATAGATTGAAGTTTATAAAACTTCGCTTCTGTAAGAGACTTTGTGAAGATGCCTACAATTTGATCATCTGTAGGGAAAAATAGCACTTTGAGAATGCGATCTTGAATAAGATTTCCGATGAAGTGCATTTATAGCTTAATGTGTTTTCTACGTTGATATTTAATTGGATCTTTGGCAAGTTTGATGTCATTCCGATTGTCACACAAGAGGGTAGTCATATGATACTGCTATATCCAAAATATGAAAGTATCTATTGAAGCCATAGGGATTCTTGAATTTCATTAATTGTGTCTTGATACTTTGCTTAAGCTGGAGATAGAGCAAGAGCCTGTTGTTTCTCAAATACCCAAGTGACAAGTACAGAACCAAGACTAAACACATAATTTGTAGTAGACTTTCAATCATTATAGTTGCCAACAAAATCATAATCAATGAAACCAACTAACCAAGGAGTCCCCCATAAACTATAATGAATCCAAAATTGGACTGTACCCGAGATATATTGAATTATATTTTTTGATTCTTTCTAATTTATTTCATGGGGCATTTGCTTATACCAGGAAACAAGACAAATATCAAAGGAAATATCACAACGAGTATAAAATACTACCAACTAATTGATTGTATAAGGTGGCATCCACTTCGGATGTAGTGCAAGTGGAATTAAGTTTGACTCCAACCTAGAAGGGAGACAGGTCTGGTTTACAATATTCCATGTGAAAGTGACAAAGAAGGTCAGAAGCATACTTAAACTGAGAAATACAAATTCCTTCTTTGGTTTGCAAGACTTGGAGGCTAAGAAAATAATGTAAATGACCTAAATCAATCATTTCAAATGTCTTTTTAAGGCTCGATTTCACATGGGCTAAAAGTTTAGGGTCATTGCCAATAAAAATAAGGTCATCTTCACAAGGAACAAGGATTATGAGATGATTTCCTACTTTCTTGGTATAGAGATTACAATCAGAATGACATATAAATAATCGGTGTCAAGAAGAAATCTATCAATATTGGCATACTGTTGTAATCTATGGGATTACATTAGGTTACCAATAGCATATTATAACATAAATTAAGTACAAGAACAAGTATACATAAAGGAGAAAATATAAACAAGAGTAATGATCACACCAACAATAAGTTGTCTATTATATTATCAGGCCATAATAAACAAAAGAGGGGTAAATCATCTCTATAACATCTGGCTCAACAACCTATATATACAGATCATACAATCGGTTAAATAGTTGTAACTTCTTAACGATTTTCTAATCGACCTAACTGACTCGACTAGACATGGCCAACCATGATGAAAATAAGACTTGAATCAGTCAAAATAATCACTTAATACAATTCTAATATCAACCTTCTATAGGACAAGAATTAACAACATTTCACATGCATACTTCATCTATTGACTGTAAACTGATATACAATATTAAGCACACATTTAGTAGTGAAAATAGACTGTTATAGAAAATCAGACACAGTAAATTTGGTCAATGACCTTGGAAAAACCCCTTCCTTAGGGAAAACAAGTCAAGAGAATTTATTGAGCATTAAAGGAGATATTACAGAGATTTACAGTAGTGTACTTGTAGCAATGAAATCACAAGAAAAAATTAGAATTCCAAATCAACACTTCACCTCGATTTCTGTGCATTGTAAGTACAAAAATAACAGTAGTCACTCCTCCTTGAAAAATGTGCCAACATTCCTTGCTTTCAATGTTGGAGACTACTATACAATATGGCTGCAGAAATATGCCGCGAAATGCATGCATACTCTTTCTCTCTCCTGTAATACAACCTCTTCAATTTTGCCACTTTTCCTTGGGAACTGTTCCTCCCACTCCTTGGGAAGCATTCCACCCCACTAGTCTAGAGAAATGCACCCTTTCTCAATAGGACTAACAAAATTGACTATTGTGCAAACTTTGGAGTGCTTGCCTACTCTTCCTTCCTTGGGATGCATGTTTCCCTACTGCTAGAATGTGTTCCCTCCTCCTTGGAATTCATGCCCTTCCACTTGTATTCCCTATCTCTCTCCCTTTCTCATCTCAACTCTTCACATTCTCTTGAAAACTATGCTACTCACCCTTCTCACCAAGCTCCTCCCTTGGAAATCGAGCCACTCCAAAATGCTCTCTTGAAATGTGTGCAAATGAGTCTCATGAAGTACTTTTATTATTCTCATTAGGGTAATTGCTTGTCTTTTCATCTTCGATGGCTAAGATTAGATCTTGGCCCACAAGATCAATGAATGAGATTTAATCTCAAGTTCACTTAAATCTTTTAAGTGAAACTATATAAAATCAAATTACATTTGAAAAGTAATTTTCACCTTAAATTAATAAAAAGTTCACTTTATATAATGAAGTCAATTTATAAAGTATAACTCACTTTAATAAAGTACATCTCACTTTAAAAATATAAAGTCACATCATAAAGTACTTTACAAAAACTTTTTATAAAGTCACTTTATTTCATTAATGAGATCCCCTTGTTTTGGGACCCCTGCACCTAGGCACTTGATGCAGGAGGACCTCCAAGCTACCAAAACTAACACTCCCTCTTAGCGAGGGAGGTATTGCTGGAATATCCTCCTCTTGGATGTGTCTCCAACCTCCTCTCTCCAATAACTGAATCTGCTCCCTCTGAAACTGAAGGTCCTCAACCACTTTCCCTGGATAATGTGCTGGAGATCTGTGCTAGACCACTCTAAATTGAGAGCTTTGCTCACTCTCTCGATTTTCCTCAATATTATTCTCATACCATTTGAGTCTCCTCTTAGAGATGGAAGAATCATCTCCAATTGTTGCTACCACTGCTGCCATTGAGTCTGACCTCCCACCAGACTCACCATCCAGAGGTCGTCTCCTCAACCTATATGAATTTCCCTCCCAAGTGCCAAGCACTCGTGCTGCATCTACACTCTCACCCAAGAGATAAATAATCACTTGTCCTAGGAAATGAAGAACCACATATATGTCATCTTTCAGAGAAGACATCGAGAGTAAATTATTTCTCAGCTCTAGAACATATAGCACTCCGCCAACCCTTAGATAACCTCTAGACTCAAGTTGGAATCAAACACTTCCAACTTCTTCTACTGCATGGGCGACACCAAAACCATATTCCACGAGTATAACTCTATCTATATCTGTCAACTATGGGAACATATCCCTTATTCTTGGTATATGGCGTGCTACCCCATCATCTACGTACTGCACTCTAGTATCCGAACACTCAGCTACATAGCTACCTAAAAGAATCGAGACAAGAAAAAATTCCTTCTTAGATTTCTCCGCATACTCTTCCACTTTTGCTGAAGTGGCAACCCCGGTCTCTTCTTTATTCTTATTTGGACACTGGCCTGCAGAGTGGCCATAACTATGACATGCAAAGCATCTCACTTTTCTCATGTCCTTCTTAGACATGGCTCCACTGCTTGAGCCCTTCTTCTTCTTTCCCTTTGCTGAAAGGAATACATTCTCCTCATCATCACCTTTCTGCTGGCTTGTATGAGTGGATCTAGATTTCAAATCCTCCTGTACAAAGTCATCCCAAAGTCTGGTCCATGTCGACATGTTCTATCTGGAAACAAATGCACATACAAAGCCCTTCCATGGTTGTGAGAATCCATTCACAACTGTTCTCACCAACTCTGCTTCTCCCACTATCTTTCCAATAGTCCCCAAATCATCATGTACCTGTGAAATACAGGTCAGGTATGATGCAACATTGTCGGTCTTGGTCATTTTAGTATCTCTCAGCTTCTTTCTCAAAACCATTTTCTGGTTTTGATTGTCACTCTGAAACAACGTAATCAGGGTAGCCAACATCTTATAGGCATTCATTTTCTCGGTCACATGAGGCATGATGTGGTCTTTCACTGCATCAAGATGAATACACTTTTTATTCACATTCTTCCTCTGATATTCATCCAAGAGAATAGGATAAGTGGAATTGTGACTACCTCCTTGGTTACCTCCCATATCCCAAGTTCCTCCAACAACAATGCGACCCTCTCCTTTCATGGAATGAAATTCTCTACACCCACAAGTTTGTCCTCATATTGCAAGCCAAGAGTCAAATACATACTCATAGAAGAAAACTCAACAAAATAAAGATCACTTGTCGTTCATTGTGTCCGAAATCACTAATAAACTGTACAAATCAACAATACACATGCATACACAGCTCCCACAAACTTCCCACTTTCAAACTTAGAACACTAACTCTAATAGTATGATAAAAATCAGACTTAACTCAGTCAAAATAACCACTTAATACAACTCTGATATCAGTCTTCTTCGAGCCAGGAATTAAGAAAATTTCACATGCATACTTCATCTATTGACTGTAAGCTGATATGATGTATTAAGCACACATTTAGGAGCAAAAATATACTGAAACAACAGGTTGTTATAGAAAATCAGACACAATATATTTTTTCAATGACCCTGGAAACCCGCCCCCTTGGGGAAAACCAGTCAAGAGAATTTATTGAGCATTAATGGAGATATTACAGAGATTTACAATAGTGTACTTGCAACAATGAAATCACAGGAACAAATTAGAATTCTGAATCAACACTTCACCTCGATTTTTGAGTCAAATACCCACAGTGGCTACTACGGGAATCTCCTCGATTTTTGTTCACTGTAAGTACAAAAAATAACAGTAGTCACTTCTCCTTGAAAAATCTGCCAACATGCCTTGTTTTCAATGCTGGAAACTATTGTACAAACGGACTCTAGAAATATGCCTCTGAATGCATGCACTCTTTCTCTCTCCTATAGTACAACCTCTTCAATGTTGCCACTTTTCCTTGGGAACTATGCCTCCCACTCCTTGAGAAGCGTACCACCCCTCTATCATGGAGAAATGTACCCTTTATCATTAGGACTAACAACATTCACTACTATGAAAACCTTGGAGTGTGTGCCTACTCTTCCTTCCTTATGATGCGTGTTGCCCCACTGCTGGAATGTGTTCCCTCCTCCTTGGAACTCATGCCCTCCCATTTGGAACCCTATCTCTCTCCTTTTCTTGGCTCAACTCTTCACATTCTCTTGAAAAATGTGCTACTCCAACTTCTCACCAAGATCCTCTCTTGGAAATCGAGCCACTCCAAAATGCTCTCTTGGAATGTGTGCAAATGAGTCTCATGAAGTATTTTTATTATTCTCATTAGGGTAACTGCTTGTATTTTCATCTTCTACGACTAAGATTAGATCTTGGCCCACAAGATCAATGAATGAGATTTAATCTCAATTTCACTTAAATCTCTTAAGTGAAACTATATACAATCAAAGTACATTCGAAAAGTCACTTTCACCCTAAATTAATAAAAAAATGTACTTTATATCATAAAGTTACTTTATAAAGTACAACTCACTTGAATAAAGTACATCTCACTTTAAAAATATAAAGTCACATGATAAAGTACTTTACAAACACTTTTTAAAAGTCACTTTATGTCATTAATGAGACCCCCTTGTTCTTGCACCCTTGCACCGAGGCACTTGATGCAAGAGTACCTTCGAGCTACCAAAACTAACATACCAGCGGATGATCGGTTAGACATGGCCGAACATATACTAGCTTAAAAGGTGTATGTCCAATCGATGTTTTGTAAGCTGTCCTATATGCCCATAATATCGCATAGATGTTGTCATCCCAATCATCTTTGTAGATGATGCAGAGTTTTGTAGACCCTTTGTTAATGTTTTATTAAATAATTCGACAACACCATTTAAATGAGGGTGGTATGATGAACTCTTATCATGGTCGATCATAAATTATTTAAGTAAAACGTCTATAGTTTTGTTTATGAAGTGCATTCCTCTATCACTAATTAACGGAAGAGGGAATTTGAATCTTGTAACGATATTTTCATAGATGAATTTCACTGTGAATTCACTTGTACATGCCTCGCCTGGTTCTGCTTCAGCTCACTTGGTAACATACTCAACTACAGTAATTATATATTTGGCGCTTGTCCGTCAGCCAGGTACTAGGAATGGCCCGACGAAGATGATGGCCCAAATTTCAAATGTTGGACCGGGGTTTATCAATATAAGTGGCATCTCATTTCATTGCAATGGTCGACCCATTCTTTGGAATTTGTTACATTTGCTGATATATGATTTACAATCTTTGTTCATTGTCAACAACCATACTCCAGATTGTAGAATTTTTTCGGCAGTTGTGTCGGTGTGAAAATGTCCTCCTGTTGGACCTTAGTCAACTTCTCCCATAATGTCTTCCGTTTCGTGGTCAAGCGCACACCGATGGAGTATGTCGACGGGTCCTAATTTGTAGATATATTCCTTGATTAAGGTATGGGGTGCTGCTTTCATTGCTAGTATTTTCTTCTTCTTTTATAAAAATCCTTGAGGGGCTTGTCCCTCTTGTAAAAATTGGGCAATGTCGGCAAGCTCAATTGGGACAGCCTTGAATCAGAAGAGATGTGCATAAGGAAACTCATCGTCGATGCCAACCGAGTCTTCACGGGTTTCTATACGTGATAGATGGCGGGGTCCCACATTTGATTTTCTAGGTCAGACTAGTGTTTCAAACTCGAATTTATGGAATAATAAAATCCATCGACATATTCGACCATGATGCAATGGTTTATTTACCAAGTATTTGAAATCCTGGTGGTTTGTGAAGAAGGCGAATGGATTATCCAATAAGTAGTGTCAATACATTTGAAGTGCTAATATCATGCCTAATGCTTCTTGTTCGGTTGTTGAATTTAGATTTATGCGTTAGGGTAGTCAATTTCGTCGTTTCGAGGTTGGGTAAGTATTGCATCGAATGCAATACCTAATGCATCTATATGAACATGAAATTGGTGCTTCAATCAATTTTCTTTTGAGAAAATCGAATGATTCTGAACATTCTGGAGTCTAAGTGAATTCCACATTTAGTTTGAGCAACTCTTCTAAGGGGAAGATCATGTCGGATTAATTCCTTATGAATTTTATACAATATCATGTATGTCCCATCAATATTCTAACTTGATTAGGATTTACTAGTGGTTTCAAGTCGAGGATAAAAAATCAACTTTGATGCCTTCCTTGCAGACTACATGGCCCAAGAGTACTCCAATGGGCATGGTGAAAATACATTTCTTTATATTCAATGATAGCTCGATTTTTCAACACCTCTCCAACATTGGTCGGAGCCACTGAACGTGGTATTTGAGCATAGTATGGATAGTCTAGTCGTCAAAGTAGATAGCCATGGTCTTGTAAATAAATTCCTAAAATGATTTAATAAAAATTCTTGAAAAGACTGCTGGTGCATTTTTCAGTCCAAACAACATAATTTTATATTCAAATGTCTCAAATTCGCATACAATTGTGGCCTTGTGTTGATATTCCTTTACTATAGGAACTTGGTTATACCCAAAGAAACCGCTTGTGAAGGAATAACATTCATGATCGGGAACTTCATTGATAATTTCGTTGGAAAAAGGTGTCGGGAACGGGGGTGTGAGTGTTACTTTATTTAAACCTCTAAAGTCGACATAGATCCTAATTATTTTGGGTTCATGTTTCTTTGGTTGGACCACCATAATACTAGTCCACTTTGATTGGTCCACCATAATACTAGTCCACTTTGATTGGTCCACAAGAAATATAATTCCAATAGCTAAGATATTCTTAATTTCCTTCTTTACAACGTCTTTGTATTTATGGCTTAGCTTATACGGTCGTTTCTTAATAGGTTTTGCATCTGGCATGATTTCAATTTTCATCTCTCCCATTTCTTGTACCAACCCTTTCAAATATTTGTAGTATCTAGAAAATACATCCTAATATTCTTAGATAATGTTTGTTATTTCTGTTGTTTCGACTAGTAATCACCAATTTTTCCATTTTAGGTTTACCGTCGATAGAGATATTGACTTCTTTTCTTTTTATTTCCACTCCCATCCATTCTGTAAATTTTTACTCATTGATCAGTAGGTATCCTTCCTTGAATTCAGTAAAGTCCCGGGGAAGTCTCCAAGCTCATGGTCATCTTCTTTATCTTTAGTAGAAATTTTCAATACGTATTTTACCAAATGTGTTATTCAGGGATGACATTTTTTCCACTGAAAGCTTTTCCTTGAGGTTTTATCATTCTCCAAGTCCATTTGAGTAGAGAGATGAGTCTATTTCTTCCTGGAAGTCATGATAATGCTATAGTCGGAGCTTGGTTGGTCAATAATGTTAGTTGCATCGACTGGTCGTTTAGTCGGTTTGATAAATTGGTGAATTTCTTGGACTACTTCCTTAAGACATTCTTCTTCAAGAGATAATGAGAAATCCTTAATAAAATTTTCCTTGAGGGTTTTCTAGTTGAAGGTTTCTCCCCTAGATTCTTCCATTTTGTACCATTTATTGGGAAATCCGTCCAATGTGATGGGGAACATATGAGGCCATGCTCGCTCATGTTGGTAGCCAAGCCTTTTCCATTCTTTTTCACATGTGTTAATATGCTTGACTGGGTCTTAACCTTGGACATACTTCTAAATTTTTGCTCGTGCTATTAATTTCCTTCCTCCAAACCATTCAACAAAGTAAGTTGAAGCGGTCATCCAATTCTATAGATGCGATTGATGGGTATTCCACCATCTAGTCGCTTGACTGGTCAAGGTTTTGAATAAGCTCTAAAGTCGTACTTTTTCTCCAACATTCTTAGAGACTTCCCTGACATGAATTGATGGAGAATATTTCTCTTTGTATCTGAGAAGTGGAAGGTTAGTCATCTCGTCTTTCATCGAGACTAAGGAGGGGTAATCCCTTACTTTCTTCTCAAATATTTTTGGGATTGTTGTAATTAAAAAGAATTAGTGTACTGGCCATTGAGGAATGATTTCGACTGTCCAACAATCTCTTGCATGTTCTTCATAATTTTCAATTTGGTAGTCCTAGAGTTTTGAGTCATAATTTTGTCCGACCGACATAGGTAAGCCCAAATGGATTTCTTCATATTAATTTGGTTCGATTAAGTCTTCATTATCCACTCATTATCTTGCATGACTTGGTACATGTGCCTCATGTCTACATCATTGTCATCAGGTTCTGCCTAAGATTTTCCTTGGGATGGATGAATAGGTACAATGGCATTTTTCCCTTCACCTTTTAATTTTATTTTGTCTTTTTCTCATGAAATAGAGGCTTTCATTTTTCAACCCCATGGTTGAATAACTAGTGTGGGGAAGGACCTGGATTCTTCTTTTGGGTCGATGAATTCAAAGTCGTTTTGAGTCTTAAGACCCATAATTGTAGTATTAACATTTTTCCATACTCCAATGGGTTCGATCAAACCTTGGTCGGTTATATTAAGGAAGATGCCCGACTCAAATAGTCAAGGCCTTCCTAAACTTTCCTAGGTATAATGAGTCATTATGTTAGCTTGGGAACTAAAGTCAAGGATGAATTGCGATATGCAATAACCTTCGACTTCAAGGTCGACCAAAGGGTCAATGTCAACTTTATCTTTCTGATATAAGCTGCAAATATTTTCAGGAACTTTTTCATTTGATAGACTATTTTTTATCATATTCATTAAGCCAGTTAGTCTTGCAACAACTTCTTCTTTCGTAAGAAGCTGCAATAATTCATTCAGTGTTTTGTTTCGAGACTTTGTTTTGTCTTCTTCAAATGCAAATTCTTCAAATATATTTGTATCATAATTAAAAATTTATTTGCTTGTGCATACTAGGATATTTATCTTCTATACTTTGAATTTTTGTGACGTGGGGGTTGTCACTTCCAATCTTCGCGCCTTGTCTCACGATGATGTGAAAATTATTGGAGTTCAATGCTTCATGATTAGGAACACTAGACAAGAGATTAATATTATTTTTATTATTAATATTTTTGAGCATGACGGGGAATTATTCTAGATTATGCTCCCCCACCCCACATTTTGTACAAAACTTGAGGTCCGTCATGTCTTTCTAGGGACAGTCAAGACACAAGTGCTCTTCATTGAAATAGATAAAGCAATGAGGTTTTCCTCGACTGAAAGAGCATCTAACTCGATCATTGTTATATCTTCCATAACCATTATATCCGTTGCATCGGTTATATCCATTGTTTCACTGGTTGTTCTATATGGAGTCTCGACCTCTTTGATTATACCGTTCGATAGTTTGTGCTTGATAGAATTTCTGGTAATTTTCCTCACTCTTTAGATTCTTCACACACTTTGCAGTGGTATGTTGATTAGTTTGAAAAATTCCACACCATTTGGGTTTAACACTATCAACATTGTAGGAACTCTACTTTTGAATGAGGCTCAAACCTTTCACATATGTCGCAACAATATATTGTTTGAGCAATTTGAAAATTTTATGGTCGTCTTTCTTTAGGAAAGAGTCTTGGTTCTTCTTGTACTAATATTCTTTCCTATGGGAATGGCCTTCTTTCATCGTGGAAGTTTATTCTGTCTTCTTTAAATTGTCGTTGGTTGTTGTATCGACAATTGTATTTATTGTGATCTTCTGGTGAGCATGTCGCGCACCACAAGTAGTTGTGCCTCAAAGTAAGTTGTTGAAGCGACCACTACACTATTTCTAGCTTTTCTCCAAGTTTTTTGTTAGCAAGATCGACTGAAAAATCTATATTTGATTTGAATTTTAAAGATATTTTTAAAATTTCGCCATATGTTGTAAATTCATTTAAGAGAAGGGGTGTTTTAATTCTTGGATGTAGACCTGCAACAAAAAACTAGATCATGATGATTTGATCCATCTTGGATGGTATTTGGCTAGGCAAGTATTTAAATATTCAGTCATATTTGTGCACTATTTCACCAGTCTTTCAACAATTTCTTTTAACTTGTGGCCATCCAAGTGCCTGCTATCTTTCATCTTGAATAATTCTAGAAAATTCTCTCTAATTTCTTTCTTTGTTTTTGCTCCATATTTAATAATGTTCATATACCACGTGAGTGCTCTTTTCTGAAGACCACCTGCAAACTATGCAATTTGTTGGTTCTCATCATCAATAAGGTTAGTTTGTCAAATGGTTTCGCAAAAAAACCAATGTTTCTTGGGGTCTTCATCCCCCTCATAAATAGGAGTGTGAATTGGGTGATGATATGCCATCTTCACATAGTTTATATTTGTATTTTGAGTTTTGTTACTTACTGGAGATAAATGAGCAAATATGGACATACTTACTTCTTTATGATGACTTTATACACTTAATTCTTATCGGTGAGTGTTATACGAGGATAGTAAAACTTCTTCTATGGACACTTCGTCGATAGGTTGGATGTCCGAAAGGCCACACAGTTTTGAATAGAATACGTTAAAACTATGTTTTCCAAAATCTGGTGTAAAATTGATCCAATTAGCCTGAAGTAGTGTTTGGATCATCAGTCGTTCCAAAATTCATCCATAGTCATCTAGCCAACTCCATATTGTGCTTTGCTTAGGTCCAATTCCCAAGTTGCGCTTGACGATTTGTCTTAAGTCGACCGATGATTCAGAAATATAGGGATCACATCGACGGGGGTTTCCGGTTCAAGAATAAAAATCTACAATTTTTGAGTTTCCTCCATTGGCAAAGGTCCTCTGATCGA
Organism: Larix kaempferi; assembly: GCA_027924585.1. Lineage (NCBI taxonomy): Eukaryota > Viridiplantae > Streptophyta > Pinopsida > Pinales > Pinaceae > Larix > Larix kaempferi. The sequence goes on along the minus strand of BSBM01000477.1, from coordinate 2,747,133 downwards.
CACCTCACCCTCTCTCTCATTTGGTCAACTTTCCCTCAACCCAGGTGGGAATTTTGGCTACTCGATCTTTTCAACCGCCTTCTCCATATTCCTCTTATTACGAAGGGGACTTGAATGGTCCCTCAAATCCTCCCGTATTTTCTATAATTTTTCCCTTTCAATCTTCTAAGTATCAGTTGTCTGCTTATGACTAGGCATCAATTTTTGTTGAGTCAATCTTGGGTCCTTATTAGGCTTCATATCATGCTTATTTTGTCGACTAGAATTGTCTATTCATTCATTGGAACGTGGTCAGTGAACCCTCCATTTTCGACCCGACTCTTACCGAATGACAAAAGTGGGTTCAACAATGAGGTTCATATGTTTATGAAATAATCCCACTCGCGCTCATGGAAAAACCGCTCCCAGTATTTTTGCTTATGCTCCCAATTTAAACTGGCACTGGGGCCCAACAAAGGTTGAGGCTCAACTATGTGACCGATTTCTTTTTCGATTAGAAACTTATACAACAAGGTAGGAATTGTACAAAAAAAGCTGTCGTGGAACTCGTTATAGAAGCTGCTTCAGATTTCGTTGATCGAAGTTCTTTCTTTGATAGCTTGTTCTCATGGTAGTCATCGCATATCTTTTCTATCCACTCATATAAATTTGTTTGTCCACGATTATTGAATTTATGCATTAACAATATTTCATTATGGGTGTCCAACTTTCTCATGAACTCTATCCAAGAACTTCTTTATTTCATGTGAGATGACTTCAATGATTTGTTCATGATATTTAGTGAAGAAATTTTATCTGGCCTGTGCGATTGTCAGCTTGTTCCTTCTGGAATAGCTTTGAATATAGTTCGTGACTTTCTGATTCCACCACTCTCTAATTTATTCCTTGCTCACCATATATGTACGCATGGTTCTTTGATTTCCCGGGTCAGTACTACTGGCCACGAAACCAATGTTGAAATCTAAGGGATTATGTGAGGTTTCCAGTAGCACATCACACACACACACACACATATCAAATACTAGATGATACATACATAAAGAGAGCAAGAAAGTGAGAAAGTAATGGAGGTAGCAAAAACAAGTATATTTATTATAACATTCGACCATACTGTACAAAAAGGGGGCATAATCATCTCTTTAACATATGGCTCACTTGCCTATTTATATGAGTTATACAAGTAGTTAGAGAGTTGTAACTGCATAAATGTCTGGAATTTGTCCTAACCAACTTGACTAGATCAGGACGACTTAATTAGTGGTCGGTTAGGACGACCTAGTTGAGGAATTCGACTAGGCTCCTCCAACAATAAATGTTGTAGATTCGACCCTTACAACGAAGGCATATTCACACTCAATATAACATCCTTTTCCAAAGAAAGATCATCCTTCTTCAAAATACATGGGACATCACCCTCTTTAAAATACCAAGAGGTTCTGATCTATCCTCTACTTTCATTTCTTTGCCAATGTTTCCTTTTATCATTCGAAGAAATAACATCTCTATTACCATCCAATGTGTTAGTTTTTTCGATGATGTTGAATAAGGCTTTCAACTAGTAGACAAGTGAAGAGTAATATGCACACACATTAATCTATCGAGACAAAATATGGTCCAAGCGCTTAACCACCTTATATTCATATTGGATGGTGTATTTATACATCATAAAGAGAGGTTGGATTGGTTAAACCCGCTCCAACTATCCATTCATTAATTTATACATAAGATCATGATGACCATAAATATAGGGCCCAAAGGGTCCCTCCAACATCTCCCCCAACCCAAAACTCTTATTCGTCCCAAAAAGAACAAGAAGTATGTAGGAACATTCATGACCTGTGACTCTTTAGCCTCCGTTTTCAATTTGGTAGTAGTCGGTTGAAGCCTCATCCTTTAATCATCCGATCGACATTCATCTTCATCAGCTTAGAAATAGGTCTTTTGGATCTTCTTTTTGTACCATTTTTCTTCCTTCTAACTTTCAGTGTGACAACTAAAGAACCGCTTTTGCATTTCTCCACCAGGGGGCTCACATCCAGTTGTTCTTTGCATCATCATCTTATCATGAAATTATTTTTGTGCGTTTGTATGATGTCTTTTTCTTGAATGTTGTCTTCATTTGTTGAGGATTAATAATGCCTATAATTTTCATTATGCTTACTGCTCCTGTGCATGATATTGTGATTGATATGTTGGTCGTGGCCGATAGCTTTGGACTCGAGTGACTTGAATCCATTCTACTTACAACAGTCAACTAGAGACTAAATTCATTACAAAAGTGGAGGGGATTACCTATCTTGAAATATACTCATGTTTCATCCCCTATCGAATTCTAAATTTTAAACTAGAGTCTCTTTGTGAGCTAATGTCTCTATCGACTCTATTACAAATTTGACAAATGTATCTAGTTACATAATTTGCCATCGACCATATTTTTACAATGACCACATTCAACAATTCGACATCGACCATACTTTTCAAAATAATATCAAATACATAACAATATATTGTATGCTTGACATAAATAACTCGCCATAAAAATGACTCGACTAAGTTGGGTATCAAACTATTAAAATTTGGACTCGACCCAACACTAATTGACCATATTATATACAATGACTTATTTATCATATTTTTTTTATCAAACCAAGTCGAGTCTATAGAATATATCCAATAAATCCAATCTTCAAAAGATAAAAGTACTGGTCAATGGTAGTCGACAAAGTGCGTTTGGGCAATAAGGTTGACGAACTGATTAGGGGAGGGATTCTAGTGGTTGGACACCCCACCTGGCTCCACTCCCCACGCCATGTGGCATTTGTGGGCTGAGATGACAGTGCCACCTGTTGGGTAGCTGGGCGCTTTAATGCTGCATGTGTGGCGCACTTTTCCACGGTCGCATGCACTTTCTCCCGCGGTCGCGTTCTTCCCTCGTGTTATTCTGCTCAGGCCCGGTGTGTGGAAGTTTTGTTGCCCTAGTCCTTGTTCACCTCGCCCTCCGCTGCGGTGATGTCCTGGCCTGGTCATTGTTCACCTCACCCTCCACTGTGGTGATATCCTGCTCTAGTTATTAGTTGGTTGCTCCTGCTTGGTGCCTCAGACATGGTCGCCTTGTGTTCACTGGTGCGCATGCTGTTGTTCAGTGGTGGCTACGACATGGATTATCCTTGGTTCGGTGGTGGAGATGGTGGGTTCCTTCTCCTGTGGATTTGGTGGTGGAGATGGTGTCTTCCTGCTCAAGTTCGTTCGATGGCTTTCGATGGTGGAGATGGTGGCTTCCTGCTCGGGTTCATTTGGTGGCTTTCAATGGTGGCTTCCTACTCGAGCTCATTCAGTGGATTTCGGTGGTGGAATCCTGCTCGAGCTTGTTTGGTGGCTTCGTGCAACTGGTTTCTTCGTGGGTTTGTGCTTGTTGGTTTTTGCACGGTCGCATGGTGGTGGCTTCATTCAGTGGCTCACTGGTAGGAATCTCCTACCAGCTATCTCTGCGACTGTGGTTTTCAACACTTTCAACCTACTGCTAGGAATTGTGTGGACCTTGTTTGGTGCATTTCTAGGATAATGTTGCATTTCTTAATAGGTTTATGTTGCAGTAGTGTTTATGTTGGGTTTGTGTTGGTAGTTTATGTTGCATTCGTTGCAGTGGGGTTTCGGTGAATTACTCCGAACTGTTGGTTTAAGTTTGAACTATTTGGTGGTTTTGGTTTGCATTTTGGGGCTGTCGGGAATTGATATTATGGGCATGCTCTTGCTTGTGCTTGTTCTAATCTGTGTTATGATGGAAATTCTTCGACTGGTTATGCTGGAAATGGCACAATACATAATACTGTTTATTTATGGAACAATACAAAATACTATTTTATTGAAATGTCAAGTTTGAATTGTTGTTTTAGGGTTTATGTAGGGTTTGTGTTGTATGTTTATGTTGCATTCGCTGCAGCATGGTTTTGTGGGTTTACGATTGAACTGTTTGGTGGTTTTGGTTTGTGTTTTGGGGCTGCCGGGAATTGGTGAATAATGAATGTGCTCCTTATTATGCCCGAATTATGCTCATGTTAATGCTCGAATTTATGCTCGAATTATGCTCCTTGTGCTCCTTATTATGCTGGGAATTATGGTGAATAATGAATTTGGTTTTGTGCATTCAAGTTTGAATTTCATTTCGCATGCAGATTGTATTTGTTGAATAATTGATCATAATATGGCTTAGGTTGCAGAAGGGTTTATGTAGGGTTTTTGAATTTATTGTGTTGTTGGATTATGTTGCAATCCCTGCAGTAGGGTTAGGGTTAAGGTGAATTTTTTAGGGTTTACAAATTTATTGTGTTGTTGGTTTTTGTTGCAATCCATGCAGTAGGGTTAGGGTTAAGGTGAATTTTTCAGCATTTATGAATTTATTGTGTTGTTGGTTTGTGTTGCAACCCCTGCAGTAGGGTTAGGGTTAAGGTGAATTTATTAGGGTTTATGAATTTATTGTGTTGTTGGTTAAGCTACAATCCTTGTTGTAGGGCTATGGTTTATGAATTGATTGTGATGTTGGTTTATGTTGCAATCCAAAATTGCTATTATGCAATTTTTTTATTCAAAACTGTTATGCAAAATTGTCATGCAAAAGTGTTGTTGAATATTATGCTAGGCCTGCTTATTATAGAGTTAAAAAATTGTTATAATGCATAATTGATATGCAAAATTGTTGATGAAGGATATGCTAGGCTTGCCTATTACAGAGTTCCATAATAGTTATTATGCAAAATTATTGTGCAAACTTGTTATGCATAATTGTTGCTGAAATGTTTATTTAGGGCACATTACAGAGTTCTGTTGAAATGGTGAAATTGCATTTTGCATGAAGGTTTTATGGGTTGAATAATTGATAATAGTTTACATGGCATAATTGTAAATATGAGTGTTTTGCCTATGAGAGGAATTTGAGCATTGTGACAAGTAATGGCCATAAACAAGAATGGTACTCATGGGCCAAGTCATAGTTTGAGCCTCAAAAGTAGGGACTTATTCCCTAATATTTTATTTTAATGCTCATAGGCATTGCACAACCAACTAAACCATGACTCAAACCTTGTAGAAGTAATCATTGGCCTACAAGAGGAATTTAGAGTCAATTTGAAGGATTAGGTAAAACAAAGGTGGGTCTTGTGTCCCAAGCCATCTCTCAAAGTCAAAACACTGTATTTAGGTCATACTCATTGCTCTTAGGTGTAATAAGTCATGCATGAGAGAACTCCATGGAACATTCCTTAGATAATCATTATTTGTCTTAGGAGAGAAATATGGGTTTGATGTTAGCATTTAGAAATAGTGATGGACCCCATGGGTTAAGCCATTACTTCGGCCAAACCATGTATTTATAGAATAACAAATATGTTTTGTTATCATAATCCATGTATGGAGCCTTTAACCACAACATATTCCCTAAACAAGGAATACTAGGACTACAAAAGGATATGGGCATGTTTTTATGAGTTAGCATCGCATGGATGGGTATCACAACCCAAGCAATGGTTCAAACCGAAACAATAGGAATATAGTCCCCAACCATAATTACTTTGGGGCTCATAAACCATCCCTAAGTTAGCCCTCAATCCCAACCCAATACCTATAGAGGGGAAATTTAACATATTAGAGGAATATTAGAGAAATTTAAGTAATGATTTAGGCCCTAAATAAAGAACCTTTGGCCTACAAGATGCTTATGTATCCAATTTTAACAATTAGGAATAGTAGTGATGGGTTCAAACACCCAATTTATAGTTTAGGACCAAAACCATGGGTTTCTATCCTAACTATTACTTTAAGGCTTATAGTCCATGTTTAAGGATCTAGACCATGCCACATACATCATAGAAGGAATATAGGGATCTATATTTATTGCTCTATATAGAAGGAATATAGGGATCTATAGAAGGAAGGAAACATAGGGGTGTCATCTTGGAAGAGTTGTACATTAAAAAAAACACATTTAAAAATACTTTAAAGTTAGGTCTATCAAATATTGTCAAATGCAACATTAAATACAAAAAAAGTGAATATATAAAATCTATGTCATACTAACCTCATCCAAGAAATTGTTGATGAAATGTTTAATCAGGGCACAGTACAACGTTCTGTTGAAATGATGAAATTGCATTAGGTCATGAATATTTTATGGTATATTAAACCATATGATTGTAGGGAACGCTATGAAATAGGATTGTATCCAAAATGGCCATGTTACAAACAATAGAGTCAGTGATTACAAAATCCACATCACAATGTGGTCACAACAAAAATTATGGCACCCCTATATGACACCCCTATGCTTGATATCCTCCAAGAACTTCACTGCCCAATATTGTTGAGTTTCCTGCTTGAGCCAAGTTGGTTGGCCTACCTAACAATGGCTAATTAGGTTGTGGCTGATTGCCTCCATATGATATCCAATTTGCTTCTTGTAGCCATGGAGGAATTGAGTAGCCACAGTGCACATTTGTGCTACTAACCCCCGCATTAGGTTGAGCCCCCCGATAATCATACATAAGATTGACACCTGCACTAGTAGGAGGGAATAAAGTGGGCATGCGCACTTGTTGATAGCGGGGGACTTGGATGTTTAGGAGGTCTTGGAAACATGGAGTATTATCTACAATATGTTCCAATGTGTTTGGAATCATCCTGCTTTCCTCCACTATGTTTGCATAAATGGAAACCCTTTCTGCCAGCCCTTGTTCTTTTTGAATCAATTGTTGAGCCTTTCTCAATTCCTTTTCCTGCCTTGCCATCTATTTTTGATGGGCCTTTTCTTGTCTTTCTTTCTATCTTTCAAGCCTTTCCTGTGCTCGAAGTTACGTTGCAGCAATCCTTGCAGCCTTCTTTTCTTTGGCTAAGTCCTTCTTTTTCTGTTTTAAATCCTGGATTTCAAGTTTCCTATGCTTAGAATCAACCAATAGTTTTATATAGTCTTCTGAGGTGAGTAACTGTGAACTTCGACATAGATGTATATTGTCTGTTGTTTCTTGCCTTCTTTTTGTTGACACTCTCTCTACTAGTAGCTTTAGGAACCGACCAAGCAACTGGCCCTTTGTTGACACTTTCCTTTCAATATTTGGGTCAATGTTCCCACATCTATTTGAACCATATTGTCCTCTTCAGCTGGAACCTCATTATGGACAGTATCTTCTTCCAGATTTCCATTGTCCACAAAATAATGAACAATTTCATCGTCCAATTCTCTTGGTTGTGAAGGCATGTTCATGCTTTCTTCATTGGTTCTTGAGACATTATTTTTGTCCAAATTCATCATGGATTCTTCCAGCCATGACGGTGGGGTAACCTGGCTTGGAAAAGCCAATTCTCCATTGTTGCTTTCTGGAGCATGATTAACGTTTTCATTTCCAACTACATTCTCATTGGCAGTTGCATGATCAATAGAGACATTAAGAAGATCACATGCAGAAGTTGCAGGTGTTTCAGTTGGTCTAACAACCTCCATGTTACTGTCAAACGGTTCATTGTTATATTGTGTTTCACTTACATGTTCATCATCATCACCATAGTAGGGTCCTCCTTGAGAGAGGGATATCATATTATCAGCAGCAACAACGTCTTCCTCTACTTCCACATCTTCTTGGCCACCAACATGTGCTTGGACATCCCCTTCTTCTTGACCATCTAGTTCAAATGCTTGGATACAAATAGTATCATGCATGAGAGCCTCAGAATTCAATGGCCATATTCCATTCCTCTTAAACCCATCCTTAATATTTGAAGGTGTGAGAGCCCTTTTAAAGGATTTACTTGCAAGCTCGGCTAGCTGAAACCTTTTTACCTCCACCCCTGGATTCTTTTCCATCCACAAAGATCGCTCACCCCTGAAATAGTTCTTGAAAGGCTCGAACACACTGACATCTAGGGGTTGAAATTTGTGAGTGGTACGAGTAGGCAATGTCAACAAGTCGATGCCCAAATTGTTAGCCTCCTCAATTGTTTTCCCAACAATGTGGCTTCCATGTCCATCTAAAACTAGCAAGTGTCTATTTACAGGTGAGACACTGCCTGGTATACATGCAACAAAGTGAGTAAGCCAATTCAAAAAGAGTTCTTTAGTCATCCATGCATGGGGATGTGCAGCCATGCATGCACCTGGTTCACAATTTTGTATATAGTTTTTGAGTTGAGTTTTACCTTTAAATAGATAAAATCCAGGGATTGAAGCACCAATTGCATTGGCACAACATAGAATAGTGATCCACTCCCTGCTCCTAGGCAAAATATTTGGCACATTACGACTCCCTCTCTTGGAAATTACACGCATTCCACAGTTCCTTCCTTCCTGTAAACCTGTTTCATCACAGTTCCATATATGGTCTGGAGCATAACCATTTTTCTTGTATGCACTAGAAAGGGTGGCATAGAACTTAGTCAGAATTGCAGGGCACAGATTTAGAGCCCTGTCTCTATCTAGGCCCTCGGTTGTATGCAACACAAGGTTTGGATGCCTTTTTTTAAACCCAAACCACCATGACTTACCAGGAAACCCATCTTTGAAGGGGTTTGGCCTCCCTTAACAAATTTGAGCTATTGTGGATTTTAGCTGTATCAGCTCTATCCCATGTCCCATTTGAGCCATATCCTTACACCACTGAACCACCTCGGCCTCCTCCTCTTCACTCATAACTGTAACAGGCCCTCTGCGCTTTGTATGTGTGAGCCCATTTATCCAATAATGTACTTATGAGGTAGAAAATCCATGTTTTTTAGTAGCTACATGAATGGAATATCCATTGAACTCTATATCATCAATCACAGCTAACATGTCTTCTTTTGTCCAGCCTCTTATTGCATTGATTTTCTTGGTTGAACTTGTCCCTTGAACTGTGGTTGATGGTGGCTTTGTGGTTGAGGGTGGGACAACAATGTCCTCTACCATCGCATGGTCATTCTCAACAACACTGTTGGGAGCATTGTTTGCATTTGAATGATCCACCCTCTCCTCATCCAATGAGGTGCAACGTAGCTGGGCACCCATGCTCAATCGACGACTTGTTCTCCTTGCATTGTTGACTCTTTCCATGCCTGCAACTACTTGCACATTTATAAGGGAAGCCGATTATACAAGGAAACTGGAAGTTGATTATAACAGAAATGTAAATAACATCAACATTTAAGCTAATTATAACATATATATAAGTAACAATAGCATTATGCAGTTATCTGATTATATTGTGCACACACTCTTTGATGGTATGTCTCCACTGTGCACACACTCTACAGTTTGAATGTCTGAAATGCAACTTCAGTAAGGGTTGTGGTTCTTTTATAGTTGTTTGCTGTTGAATTCGATTGGTAAGAAGGGTGCACATGGATTGCAATCTCTCAAATTTGAATGTGTCTTGTGGATTGATTTAAATGTGATCCAATGGCTGGGAAATTGTCATGGTGGATCCTTGTGCCTTCATCTATTTAATGATCCTTGTGATTTCATCTGTTTAATGGGTGCATTTAATGGGTAGGTGTCATTTATTGAATATAGTGGGTTGGATTGTTGAAAAACCATGCTGTTATGGCTGACACTCAATCGCTAGTTCTTGAATAGGTATGGATGTGGCATGGGAGATTTATGCTCCAATAGATATCCGTGGGTGTTGATTTGATAGGTACCTTGCAGTGTTGGCAAATACTAGGAGGGTTATTTTGTAGTTCATGTAATTTTGTATGTTCAGGCAGATCTGTAGGTAGTTGGGACAAGATGTTTTGTACTCTTTTGCACATAAAGACTATTTATGGACACATGTTGGCCCAGTCAGTTAATGGGCAATTTTTGGACATAATTTAAAGTTTAACTCCACTTAATATGACATATTTATGTACAATTTTTGGGTGTTTTTATGTCAATATTTGGTGGCTATGTGGGGCCAGTACTATGACAACTACTAGTCCTTGTTCAAGAATAGACATCCCTCCCCTAGTCGATGGATCAAGGAGTTTTCTGGTCGATTTTTCTCTCTAGTCGGTGGTCAAAATTTTTGGTCGACTATAGTTCTTCTCTATCGGTTAGCACATACATCGATTGATCCTTCTATTTGACTTAGATATACCTTTATGGATGCATAGCTTGATGAGTAATACACAAGTGGAACTTGGTTGAAATGTTGGAATCTCTCTTCGACTGCTCTAGGTTGACATACATTTATTGCTTCAACACCATATTTATAGCCCATAAATACTGGTTTTTTATTATTTGAAGGCATACCTTTAGCCTCCTCAAGAACAAATTTAATATTCTTTTAATCAAAACCAGGGTGTAACAATACTCATATGCTTTCAACCAAATCGATAGCAAAAATATTGATTCTGTATGCAAGGATCGACATCAACAGAGAATCACACAAGCATTATATCCTTTTATTGACTAATGCAGTAATGCGTGTGAGAAATATTTAATAATTATTGAGTAATCATCAAAAGCATAAATATGATTCTTATCTTTAAACATAACTTCCAACAACACAATCTGATAGAAAAAATCCACAAGACATTTCACCAGAGGCTCTTGACGTGTAATGAACTTAAAGTAGCATGGATGTTCTTTGATAACTCTTTTTCGAGCATCCGATGAGCATATTCAACTATGTATCTAGAGCAACATTTTTTGCTAACAACATCCACCGACGATCAACGTTCTTCAATAGATTGTTTGAATATGCACTTTCAACATCCTCACACAGAACTGTAGTATTCTTTTAACCCATGAAAAAACTAGGGCTTGTGAGCAGTCTTTGGTTGTTGCAAGTTTTTGTATGTCTCGCGATTTCTTCCAGGTTCGGACCACCCTCACTCGCTACTGCTGTCATCCATACCGAGTGAGGAAGGAAACAACACCAAGATGTTGAAAGGAGGGCTTTCAACCAATAGACACGCAAAATAGTAATATGCACACACAATAATCCATCGAGACAAAATATGGGGCCAAGCGCTTAACTGCCTTGTATTCATCTTGGATGGTGTATTTACACATCATATAGAGAGGTTGGAGCAATTATACCTACTTTAGCTACCCATTGTTTAAGTACATTAAGATAATTTATACATAAGATAATGATGACCATTATAGGTCCTAAAGGGTCCCTCCAACAAATGATATGTACCTCCATAAAGAAGATGAAACATTTTTAAATATATGCATGGGATCCAGTAAGTGGGAAATCTTAAGATGCTCACAATATTGAAGTTCATAAAACACATATTTTCTTTTCATCCCAACGGGCATTTTATCAACATAATGTCAAAAAATTCATATGCCCTAAGCTAGTTCGTCGGTGTCATTATTTCAGCTCTTCGGGTTCTCTCTGGTTTACCACTAAAAGAAGATGCCACTCTTCCCATCTGGGAGGAACATCCTCGAGTAAACGTACACCATATTTTGTATGTGTTCGAACCACCTAGCCTTTATTGAAATCCCACAACATATATATCTATGATACCCTTTTTTAACAAGACCTACAATGTCATTCCATACGAAACATGTTAGCACCAAATAAGGTGGTTGCACCAAATTACGTTTGTCAAATAACATTATGGATATAACCACATATTTTTGTTTGTAAGGCTCGTACCCACATAGTTTGGAACCGATGACCTTACACAAGGAGTGCCTTAACAGTACACCCATTCACCGTCTATTCTACACCCCATGGGAATGAATATAACCATATCAATCAACATGCTTACCAAGGAAAATTCTGAGTTTTGGATAATCATGCGTGGTGTATGCACATATTCCATACAATGTAAAAGACCTCTCCATCAAGATGGGTCTTTGATACATCGTATGAATGTATCCCTTCCCATAATTGCTTGAATTCGTTGATCAATGGTTGGAGGTAGACATCCATATTCTTCACCTGTATTCTAACGTGAACTGTAAGAGCCAACATAAGATGTTTGTTGTTCACGGACAACCATGGAGGGATATTGTTATTGATCACTACCATTAGCCAAATATAATAATTAGTGTTTTGGTGGGAATATGAGTTAACTCCATCCATGGATATGCTCAATCGAAGGTTTTGTACTTCATCCTTGAATTTATCAGACCATGTATCCTCTATATGATTCATGGCTATTGAACCTGTAGGAATCCACATAAATCCTGGTTCACTTCTCTATGAGGCATGCCACCCCTACAACATGGATAATCTTTGCAACAAAAAATCCTTAGAATACTTGGGATTATAGGCATGTTCCTCAATATCTTATCAGGAGGGCCATGTACCTTACCCTTTTTTTGATATATATATTTGTTACCTGTTGTTCTCACATTTAGGACATAACGGCTTAGTCCTCGTATTCACTTATATATAAAAGACAATCATTCAGACAAGCGTGATATGATATGTCCTCAACACCCAACTTTTTCAACAATTGCTTTACCTCTTCATAGTTGTCCAAAAGGACATTATCAACTAGAAGTACTTTTTATTTAAGTAACCCGCAATTAGTGGGAAATATAAATGTACATTGTCACTAAGAATGAAACAAATCTCTTTTTATTGCTGATTTAGTGGGGAATTGATGGTTATTTACCTCAGTAGTGCCGAGAAGCACGTGTCTAATATACCATACATTGCTTTTAGGTTGTACAAAGACATTTTTTTCCCAAAGAGAGTGGTGGTGGAAGTAGTTTTTAGGCTTTCAAAGAAGCCATTGACAATATTAGCACTGTTCCCCAACTCATCTTGTTGGAATGCATTTAACAACATTCCCTTCATCACATGGGTATCCCATAAGAAATCATCCATACCAACCTCTATATCATTGTTTTCCACCTCAACCCGTGAAGAACTAGTGTTACTATAGATGTTTTGAATTGGTGACTCGGGGCATAGTGGGAATTGAATAGGTGGTTGATTCAACCATGCTTTGTATGGTTCCTCTTTGATCTCTGCTCGTTTAGCAACCTTATCCCGATTTGACATCATAGTAGGGTGCAACGTTAGATGATAGACATGTCAATCATTGTCATAATCCTAGTTACAAAAATATTGAACATTAAATCAATGATATTAGTAAAAATAATGGATTCAACATGTTTAAACATTATACTATACATTTATTAGAAGCATATAATTTTTTTTTTCAATAGTACGCATGCAATCAACCACTTTATAAAACAAATGTGGAATTAAGCAATACATTAATATTAATTCTATTGAAAATCCAAAAATACAATTACTTAAGGATTATTTTCTATGCCCCAAGGGGGCTTCTAAAGGAAGACCCAATAGGCGCACCAAAAAATTTATAGGCTCACCAGTGCACCTTAACAATAGATACACACTAGTTTTCTATTTATATATGCAAACCTATAAAAACACACGAAAGTACCTCCTCAAAGGACAACCATCCACAAACTATTCAATGTGGAAGTTTACACTTGTATTTTTTTTGTCTTTTTGGGTCATCAGTGCACTTATGTTAAGAATACACACCGATGTGATATTAACTACTCAATGCACCACTATTTAAAAAAAATGCACAAATATAAATGTTGACTTTTACTATAAATTATACGGTGTGCTTGCATGATTATAGTGCACTGGTGCAGTATTTTTCTGAGTTGCACAATGAAATCTATATTTAAAAAATAAAAATGAAACGATAAGCACATTTATCATCGATTGGATAAAATATCAAATGAAAAGAAGAGCGAGAATTTAATTTAAAATGGTGAGCTTATAAATAAAAGAAAACCATAATCCCTAAACCTTTTTTGGCCAAAACTTTGAGGAGTGACTTACGCAAGAGAGGTTTACCAATGAAGAGTTTGGAGAGAGATTTCTTTGAAGATAAATTCTGTAAGGTATCTCCATGGACACATACAACTTTGCGAAGGAGACATTTGAAGTAACTTTTCCTTCAATAGAATAAAAAAAATGACCTGAATTGTATAATTTCTTTGAAGAAAATAGAGAATATAAGACTTACCTTCAATGCTGCAAATCCTTGTGTTCTTCTTCCTCCATATTTATCTTCATCACTACAAACCTTAGGGTTCTTCTTGATTTCCTTTTGTTTTTTATTTCTTTTTTCTATTTCACAATAATATTTGATTTTCAACAATGTAAACTTCTTGGTTATATATATTAGTATATGGGGATTTGGGTCGCTCTTGGACTGAGATCATAATACATTTCACTTTGAAGCCAACCTATCCAAACTATATCCGTCATAATTTTTTTCAAAAATGCTTCCACAATTTTCGATGCGCATTTTACAGAAAAGACAAACCAGTGCGTTTATATTTATAAGACACATAGTTTGAATTTGTTTATTTAAATAAATAGAACCAATTTCTAGTGCATGTTATACAGAGATTACACACCAATGCGTTGAATCATATATCATGCACATGTGTGTAATTTTTGTAATGTGCACCATTTGTCCCAAATACAGTTCTACCTGAAATTCTTTACTTATTGTGTAAAAAAATATTTTTATGATTTATGTGTTTCATTATGCATGTGTTTATTGATAGAAGATGGCCCATAAAAGATCATAGAATAAAAATCACAATGAAGGGAGTGAGGGAAACCCATCGACACAAATAACATGGTAATTTGTAATTTTAATATGAAAGCAATATATTGGAATTATCTGTATGTTTTAATGCGTATTGGTTTAAGCGTGTCATGCAGAGCAAAAATTTAAGGAAACTCTATAAGATTGTTCGTAATCTAATGAGAAGAGAAAAATAATTTAAGCAATTATTGCAAACTAAGGAATTATGTAGATCAACAAGTGATTAACCTGAGGTTTTTTTTACTTCTTATTGACAATGATTCTCAAGAATAATTTCTATCATATTTCAAAGCTTGTATTTCAAATTTGTTGAATGTTGTGTAGGGATGGAGAGTGAGGAAATATGACACCCTAAAAAGATAAAAATTAAGAAGAATGTAAATGATGATGATTTGGTCATTATTTCAACTGGAGTAGTGCTAGAAGTTAATGACAGGAGGAAAAAGTTTTATAAAACTTCGAAGGATATAGTGGAAAGAATGTATAGACATACTTTTAAGTTATTGTACAAAAATCAATCCAATGACTCTAAGAATCAAGTTATAATTAAACTACAAGAAGCGGCGTTTCAGGAGTAGTGGGAACTGAGACTAGTGAGACTTGCAATGGAAAAAAAAACACAACAACAAAAAATAATCTTTTAAATGTATTATGGGTAGAAATGTATTTCTTTAATATGTACATACTAGTCCATAACATACTTTGGTAATATTTCTGCTATTCTTATTTTCATATAAATATTTATTGTTTTTTCCATTGTTCTTTTTAGTTCTCAAGAAGATTGCTAAAATTCCAAAGGAATGACAACATGATATACACAATATGCTAGTAGGGATGTCAAAAAAGGTGTACCATGAGATGGTCAAAGAAATGAACATAACCACATCACAGGGGGAGCCATCCCACCAATAATGTGCATCAAACACATATAAGCATTGTTTTATTTTGAATGTGCATAGAGTTTAATTATCACATGAAATACTAATTTTCAATTTTTTTGTTGTAGCAAAAACAAAAATAAAATGACACCCATTCAACACATCATATGGGATGACAAGGCAAAAAAGGGTTGATCGTAAAGTTTGTGAGTACTTTTGGTTTGCTTCAGATTTCATATTTTCTGTGATGTTAATATCATAATTAATTTAAAATCATACATGGATGTTTTTTAATAGGTGTTAACATATGGTGAAGAGCTATCCGATCAATAAAATTGACATTGGATTAAGTAAAGGTTGTCAGTATATGTCAGGGTATCAAGGGTTGATTGAACAATTTGTAAGTAGCCATATTGTTTTATAGCGTCTCTTATTTTATAATTAATGGAAAAATAATAAAACTTTAATTATATCTATGCTTTGTCATGGCGTATGAAACTAACAGGAAACAAAGTATGGAGAGAAGACAACAGATAATTTCAGGACCAACATGATGACTGGTTTCAAAAATATGTGTGAAGTTTATGATTCACTCGTTGAACTAGTTCATTTTCCCATGTACGCAGTTATGTACATTATATTATCTATAAATGTATATATACCCATCACATTTTATTTTCGTGCTTGTAGATGGAACATGAAATATGGAATGAAATAAAGTCAATGAACAAACCATTTCAAGTAAATCAAGAAGAATATCCCCTGAAGATGATCAAGATATGCGGTATGGAAGTAGCCCGAGCAACTACAACACTTCAAGCGATGATTAATGATCAATACTTAAATGTTGTTACTGCAAGTTGTATATTTTGAAATTTTTATCTGTGAAAAATAAATATTTTTTGTAATGTGGACATATCACCCCAATTGGAGGAGGATAAGTAATCAATAATTGTAACAATGTCAAAATGCCATTTTGATTTTTGACAATCTTTATGTTGTCCCATATTTTGGATTCTTATTCGTAAATAATAAAATGTGTTTCTTCTTCTACTAGATTGTCTATTGTTGCAAAATGTTACATAATTGATTAAATATATGAATCATTTTTACATTGTGACTATGAATAAAGGTGTACCCAACATGCTTTTCGAAACACAATAGTTAAAATATAACAATAAATATTATTATAAAAATATTTGTTTATCGAAAACTAATTGAAAAGTTGTAAAAGGAAAAAAGAAAAAACTATATTTACATATTAGCAGCATGGAAAAATTCACCACAACACCATTCAGAATCTGTAAAATAAATTAAAACTATATTTACATATCTACAACATGGAAAAATTCACCATGACAACATACATAATCTATTTATTTCAACTAATCAGTGCCTTTTATTAATTTCCATGAACATATACCTACTCAAATTTTAGCCACCGATGCTCTTTCACATAATAAACGTACCAGTGCTCTTTACATATCATACACACTGGTGATCATTGTTATAATATACACACCGATGCACATTGATATATTAAATGCACCGGTGCGTATTGGTAAATTATATGAACTGGTTATAACAGTGCACATAATACAACATCTGCAGTGGTCCATTTAAATATACAAACACACCAATGCTTTAATAAAATATATGAAGCACTGGTGCGTTCTGGACAGCGCATCGGTGCTATTACAATGTACTATATGCACCGTGGTGTGTGCATTAAAACATACCGACTAGTGCGCTGTAAATGAATGTACGCATCGGTGTTGTCACTATCATGTAAACGAATTGAAGGTTTTATTTATAATATACATACACCAGTGGGTTTTATTTATAATATACGCACTGATGTTTTTACATTGTATGTACGCACTGGTGCGTGTTATACAAATATAAATAACTGGATAGAAAACATCCGCCAAAACCTCCGACCGCCCAATTTTTTGTAGTTATAGTAAATATCCATTATAACCTCCACTACCAAAAATGAATGTTGTAGCGGAGGTTTTTGGACATTTTTTGCCAATCTTGTAACACTAAAAACCTCTGCTAGAAGGTGTTTTCCCTTGTAGTTCCCATTGACTTTTGGATGGAGGAAGATTGCAAAGGTAAGTTTCAACCTTGGCATGATCTCACCTTACAACATTTTGATCTTTTCCCAATTTTCTAGCAATAAGTTAAGGTAATCCCGATTTTCACCTTCTTAATCTTTAATCTATCCTTCTCTTGTTTTATTATCAACCATAACGGAGGAAAAATTGATCCATTTGATGATTGTTTGCATTATATTTTTTACATCACTTAACATTTTCTTTTATTGGTTAGCTTAGAGTAGGTAGGATAAATAAGTTCACTTACTGAACATTATTTTATCATTTGCTATCATAGAGATTTTGCTTTCCTAGTCTTAAATTTTCTTTTCATGCATTTTTTATTTCCATGTTTTGAGCTTGTGTGTGTGTTTGATTTACATCTGATTAGTTAGATTTCATTTTCAGTTAGTAGTTAGAATTTTTTTATTTTAGTTCTTCCTTACAATTGTTTTGTTCTTATTTTTGTATATTTCGAGTACTAACGACCAATATGTGAGAGGCGTATAACATTTTCTTTTTGTAGATTATTTGCTCATTGGTGGTTGTTGTGGACCAGAGATGTTGTGGTTCTCATGCAGTCTCTCCCTTATAGCACTTGTCCCCCGGAGTTGGATGTTGTACCACCAGTTATATGGGGTGTTACTCCTCATTTTTGCTAGAGCATACCATAGTTTTGATCAATCCTTTACTTTGAGCACAAAGATTTTTCATTTAAATATAATTTTTGAGATCATTATATGGACTGATATGGAGCAATTTTGTTGGGCAATGTTATAGAGTAGTGATGCCTTGATATTTATGGGCTTGGGTATTGGTTTCCACTTTATGCATATGTTTCCTTTGATGTTCCTTCTTCAGTTCAGCTATATATCAGATGCATGCCTTAGAGAGTGATACTTATTGATTTTTATGATTTATATTGACAGATTGACTATTTGTAGACTTTGTTTTACACTTGTGATCTTTGATGAGTATATTGAGTAGGATAATTTCATTGCATTACATTTAGTGGTAATAACGGTTTTATATACATATCTCTATTTGGTAGGGTCTCTAACATATTGCACTAATCACAACATATCTTTTGGTTCCATATATTGGCCTTATCCATATTCTATTCAACCACCCTTGCTGGAAAAAAATCCCATTGATCTAGATATGGCTAAGTGATTCAAGGACCTTCCCCTTTGTGATCTCTTTGTTAGGATGGCCTCCATGTCTTCCCCCTAGTGTCTCATCTCTGATGTTTGTGACAAAGATTTTTGATCCCATTGATTTCTTTTTTCTTGTAGACCCCTATGGATTTAGTGCGAACTAATGTTTGGCCTAGTCACCAAAAGTGTACTCCCTAGGCTTGAAACAAGTTACTCACATCCTTGTTGGAAGGGTGTTAGGAACCCATGTCTTTACTTTGTTAGTATGTTGTTGTTGGACGCATATGCTTTGTAAGTCGTCCCGTAGTATTTGTTGATCAATAGTTTATGTTATTGTTGTTGGCGCATATGCTTTGTAAGTCGCTCGTAGTATTGTTGATCCATAGTTTGTAACGGCCCATGGTTTTGACCCATAGTATTGGTGCCTAGAATTAGTATATAAGTGTGTGTTGAGACCTATGAAGGCACCGTGAAGTTAATTGTATTGAGCTTGCTCAAAGGAGGTTGCCCCCTCGAAGTGGCCTGTGATCAATATAAAAGTGATTATGAGTTCTGTCATTTCTGCTATTTCGCATATTTTTGTTAATTAATTGTTGCAGGTGCATCACATCTGGTATTAGAGCACTTTCTTGGGCTCGCTGGGTGAAATTTCTGCCCAATTTTTTTTTTCGCATCTGTTGCAGGTTCGGATTTGGGAATAATCCGTATCCGCTTAACTGTGGGAAGTACTTGGGCATAAGCCCTAAAACTCATTGTGAGGCGTACCACAGGAACCCCGAAGTAGCTGGCCCATTGAGAGGACCTGCCAGCGAAAAGGGCAACGACCCCTACCTAATTGACTAGTTCCCACCCGTGAGGTAAACCAAGAGCTGTCGTTTGTGGCAAAGCGGTTATCAGTTTTACCTGAGCCATGGAGTGAGGGGTACTGCCCCAATATGCAAGCCGTTAGACAGCATTGGTGGCCGAGTGAAACCCCTGAACTGTTAGGAAGCCGCACATACCTGGGGTCCATATCTACTTTAAGCTAAACTATTGTCGATCACTGCTGCACCGTTTGAGATCCATTTTGCAAGCCGTTCTAGATTCATCCATTTTCAATCCCTTCAGCACTGTTCCAGATCCCTTTTGAGCCGTAGCCGCTCCAGTCTGAACTGAAGAAAAAAAAAGAAATAATAAAATTCAGTTTTTTCTCCATACCTCCCTTATTTTCACTCTGTTTCCCTTGAAATTTTCGGGGAACCCCTGTCATCCCATTCTGCATATTTCAGTTCTGAGGACCCTATCCCCAATTCCCCTTCCCAAAGCCTGAAATCCCACATTTGTCTATTTTTAGGGTTTGCCATAACTTCCTCAGATTTCACCCAATCACCTTCAAATTTTACCACAGAGTTCCTTTCTGAATTCTGCTTCTTTGTTCCCCTCTACCAAATTTTCCCATTCTTTCACCCCGCTTCTGAAATCCTCATTTTTGCTTCCCTGTCTATCCAACAGTGTCCAAAACCTAGTCAAACCCCAATTACCCTTCTGATTTTTTCCCAAGTCCAGATTTTCCTTTACTGAAGTAGTTTCTGTTTTTGTTTTCCTACCCAGTCAACCGACAAAAAAAAAATAAAATAAATTTCCATAACCATGGAGGACGCACTTGCAGCCATCCAAGCCAAACTCCAGGATCTGGATGAAAAATTTCTTGGTCTCCATCTTGAACATTCAGCTATGAACAACAAACGACAGTCCGAGTCTTCAGCAGACAATGGGTTCTCTTCTTCCAGCAATTTCCGTGGTCTGAAGCTTGATTTTCCTCGCTTCAATGGTACCGTTCCAACTGGATAGATCTATCGTGCAGAACAGTATTTCAGACTGCATAATACTTATGATGTCAACAAATTTCCGTTGGCATCCTTTCATTTGGAACAGGAAGCTCTTCAATGGTACCGTTGGTACATCAAGGCTCATCCAGAGCCCAAATGGCCAGACTTTTGCCAGCTCCTTTTGCAATGATTTGGTCCTAGTGCTTTTGATGACTTCACAGGAGCCCTCACTAAACTTTGCCAAACTGGAACTGTGAGAGAGTATCAAACCGAATTTGAGAATCTAACCAACCACACCGAAGGATTGTCTGTTGACTTTTACCGGAGTTGTTTTATCAGTGGTCTAAAGGATGCCATGCGCTTTGAGGTCAAAATGTTCTGTCCCAACACAATGATGGAAGCACTAGGGTTGGCTAAGTTGGTAGAAGACAAGATTGTAGCCCAACAACGCTCCAAGCCCACTTTTGTTCCCTTCCGAAATATGGGTTCTCAACGACCACCTATACCGCAGGCTCCTCGACCGACTCATATCAAGCGTTTGTCTGAAACAGAGATGCAAGCACGCAGAGAAAAGGGGCTTTGCTATAATTGTGATGAGAAATTCACTCGGGGACATAGATGTGTTCATCAAAAGCTCTATCTCTTGGATGTGGAGTCTCCGCCTGCCTTTGAAATTGGTGACGAAGATTCAGAAACACTGGATGCTCCGGTCGACATTCAGGAACCGCCTATTGACCCTCCGTCTCAGGATGACCAGCCAGAGATATATCTCCATGCTTTAGCTGGAATCACCACCCCCCAAACAATGCGGGTCAGGGGTTACTTCAAGAAGCTTCCTCTTACAATACTCATTGATTCTGGTAGCACTCATAATTTCATTGACCCTCGGATCGCCAAACAAGCTGATTGTTTTATCCATCCTTGCTCCAACTTTGAAGTCATGGTTGCCAATGGGGGCACCTTACCTTGCAAAGGGAAGTGTCGAAATGTGCGTATCTCTATGGGAGATTATACCTTGCGCTCTGACATGTTTTCCTTGCCCTTAGGCGGATGTGATGTGGTTTTGGGCGCTCAATGGCTACGCACACTTGGCCCTATCTTATGGGATTTTGCTGAACTTTGGATGCAGTTTTCCCTCAATGGACACAAACACACATTGAAAGGATTACAACCAAGTTCTCTCAGCATCATCAGTTCACATCGCATGGAAAAACTCCTCAAGAAGAATTCACATGGTGTCATCGCTCAGATCCATTCCATCCAGATGCAACCATCAACGGTCTCCACTACTCCTTTGGATCTACAACAAATTCTGGATTGATATACAGGTGTCTTTGCTAAACTAGTGGGATTGCCACCTTCCAGGCAAGAATACCATCGTATTCAGCTCCTTCCTGGCAGCGTTCCTCCCAACATCAGGCCCTATCGCTTCCCATTTCACCAAAAAACGGAGATTGAAATGCTTGTTCGGGACTTATTGAAGCAAGGTATTATTCGCCCAAGCACTAGTTCCTTTTCTTCTCCAGTTATTCTTGTCCGCAAAAAAGATGGGTCATGGCGCCTCTGCATTGAATTCCGAGCACTTAATCACCTCACCATCAAGGATAAGTTTCCAATTCCTATTGTTGATGAGATTCTTGATGAGCTTCATGGGGCTCACTTTTTCTCCAAGTTGGATCTTCGTTCTGGGTATCACCAAATTCAGGTTCATGAGGATGATAACCCTAAAACAGCTTTCCGCACACATGATGGCCATTATGAGTTTTTGGTCATGCCTTTTGGCCTCACTAATGCTCCTCCCACATTCCAGGCCTTGATGAATAAAATATTTCGACCCTACTTGCGGAAATTCATTCTGGTATTCTTTGATGATATCCTCATCTACAGTAAAACATGGGATGAACATTTCCAGCATTTGGATCTAGTCATGCAACTTTTCTCTAACCATCATCTCCATGCCAAGCAGTCTAAATGTGTTTTTGGACAGAAGGAAGTTGAGTATCTCGGGAACATTATCTCAGCACAAGGGGTTCGCGTGGATCCTGCCAAAATCGATGCCATGAACAATTGGCCGCGTCCTCAGACACTCAAGAGCCTTCGTGGTTTTTTGGGGTTGACTGGCTACTACCGCAAGTTTGTCAAGGATTATGGGAAGATTGCAGCTCCATTAACTGCTCTATTGAAAAAGGATTCCTTCACATGGACACTTCCTGCTCAGTGTGCATTTGACAAACTAGAACAAGCTATGTGTACTACACCTATGATAGCTATGCCCGATTTTTCCAAGCCCTTCACTATTGAGAGTGATGCTTGCGGCAATGGAGTTGGTGCTGTTCTCCTTCAAGATGAACACCCCATTGCGTTCACCAGCAAAGCCCTTTCAGGTAAGAATCTAGTTGCCTCTACCTATGAGAAGGAAATGATGGCTATTTTGCATGCAGTACAGAAGTGGCGCCCATACCTATTAGGGAATCATTTCTGCATCAAGACTGATCACAAGAGTCTGAAATATTTCTTGGACCAGCGTGTCTCCTCCCCGGCACAACAGAAATGGGTTAGAAAACTCATGGGTTATGACTATGAGATCACTTACAAGAAGAGGAAAGACAATATTGTGGCAGATGCTCTTTCTCGCACATTTGACGCCCAAGGTTCTCTTTCAGCTATTTCTATGCTTGTTCCAAATTGGTTGCAATCTGTTCAATACGGTTATGTCAATGACTCCTCCTTATCTCAAATCATCCAACGCTTGACCAACAACCCTTCTGCTGTACCACATTACTCTTGGGATGGTGCTTCTCTGCGATACAAGGGTCGTCTGGTGCTGCCCCAGAGCACAGATCTTCAACAGGCTGTCTTCTATGAACTCCATGCTTCTCCATCGGCAGGGCACTCTGGGTTCCTCAAAACGTATGAACGAGCACGGTGTAACTTCTTTTGGCAGGGCATGAAAAGGACAATTCAACAGATGGTGGATGAATGTGATACTTGCCAGCGCAATAAGGGTGAAACAACACTCCTTCCAGGATTGCTTGAACCCTTGCCCATACCTACACGGATTTGGACAGATATTTCTATGGATTTCATTGAAGGGCTCCCTAAATCTGGCGGGAAGACAATGATTCTCGTTGTGGTTGATCGCCTCTCCAAATATAGTCATTTTTGTGCTCTCAGCCATCCCTATACAGCCTCCTCCGTCGCTCAAATTTTTCTGGACCAGATCTTTTGTCTTCATGGCATCCCTTCTTCCATTGTCTCGGATCGTGATGCGACTTTCACCAGTCATTTTTGGACAGAACTATTTCACCACACTGGCACCAAACTGAAGATGAGTTCAGGGTATCACCCACAAACAGATGGTCAGACTGATATTGTCAATAAATGCTTGGAAACTTATCTTCGTTGCTTCACCTCGGAACAACAACATCAGTGGGAAAAATGGCTCCCTCTCGCTGAATGGTGGTACAATACCTCTTACCACACTGCCTCTAAAATGACCCCATATGAAGCAGTCTATGGTCAGGCACCTCCAGCTCTTCTTCCATACACCCCCACCAGTTCACCAGTTCAGGAAGTTGACACGGTCCTTCGAAACCGCGATCAGATTCTTCGCATTTTGCGGGACAATCTTCACATGGCAAGAAATCGCATGAAGCAACAAGTTGATCAGCACCGTTCTGAGCGCTATTTTCAAGTCGACGATATGGTTTTTCTTCGTCTCCAGCCGTACAAACAATCATCCTTGAAACTCAAAGGGCGTCATAAGCTCGCTCCAAAGTTCTATGGGCCATATCGGATTCTTCAGAAGATTGGGTCCGTTGCTTATAAATTGGAACTTCCTCCTTCTTCCCGCATTCATCCAGTCTTTCATGTCTCTTGTCTGAAGAAAGTTCTTGGCACCAACATCAGTGGACAAACGATTTTACCCAAACTGGATAATGAAGGATCCATCCTTTTGGAGCCAGGGGCCATCCTCAATCGGCGCACGCGTCAGCTTCACTCTCACTCTATCACAGAGGTCTTAATTCAGTGGCACAGCATGCAACCAGAGGATGCTACATGGGAACCACTCTTTCAGATTCAACAACAATTTCCACATCTAAAGCTTTGAGGACAAAGCTTTTTTTTAAGGGGGAGGGGATGTTAGGAACCCATGTCTTTACTTTGTTAGTATGTTGTTGTTGGACGCATATGCTTTGTAAGTCGTCCCGTAGTATTTTTTGATCAATAGTTTATGTTATTGTTGTCAGCGCATATGCTTTGTAAGTCGCCCGTAGTATTGTTGATCCATAGTCTGTAACGGCCCATGGTTTTGACCCATAGTATTGGTGCCTAGAATTAGTATATAAGTGTGTGTTGAGACCTATGAAGGCACCGTGAAGTTAATTGTATTGAGATTGCTCAAAGTAGGTTGCCCCCTCGAAGTGGCCTGTGATCAATATAAAAGTGATTATGAGTTCTGTCATTTCTGCTATTTCGCATATTCTTGTTAATTAATTGTTGCAGGTGCATCACAAAGGGTAGGTACTCCTTGAATTAAGAGGCTATGCCTATTTTCTATGAACAAATGTTAGTGTGGAAACTCCGTCGCACCTAAGGATGGTGGCCGTAAATGGAGCTAAGGTCATGTAATAACTAGTTCCCATAAGGCAACATAGGGCTAGTACCTTTTAGTCATCAATCAACAAAAGGATTGAAATGAAATAAAGTGCTTCA
This sequence comes from Larix kaempferi, assembly GCA_027924585.1. Taxonomy (NCBI): domain Eukaryota; kingdom Viridiplantae; phylum Streptophyta; class Pinopsida; order Pinales; family Pinaceae; genus Larix; species Larix kaempferi. The sequence goes on along the minus strand of BSBM01000477.1, from coordinate 2,721,901 downwards.
AAGAAATATCCAAAGAAAGAAATGCTTCAAATGAAAAAGCAGTGAAAAGTGAAAGTGAAAGTGCAAAGTGTATCAAATGAAATAAGGGGGGGACTTGCTAAAGTTGGAGGGGCACCTTCTATCACATTATCCATATTTGAGACACCCTTCTCCCAAGTGTTTTCCAAAATAATGAATGTCACAAAGGCCCTTGATATCCCCTTCTCTCCAAGAGTAACTCAAGTCCTATGTTGATCAAAACTTCACTTGAAGAGCCTATTGACTTATTGACCATCCACTCCACCCAAGGGAAGACTGATCTATGCAATGCTTTGTTATGGCTAGTTGAATATTGACATGTAAATACAACACTAACTATTGCTTTATGTTTTGCCATGCTCTTATACTATGATGAAGATTATGCAAAGAATCAATGGCGATCACTTGTGTATAGGAAAGTCTTAGACTTAGTTTTATTTCATATTTTTCATAATTAAGTGATCTCTCATCCTTTGGAGGCTTTGGATTTGGTTCTTATATAAGGTTTCATCATGGTCAAACTTTGACTAAGTTTGACTTGGTCAACATGACCATCCAAAAGCATGAGGACTTCACATTTCCATCTTTGATCATGTTACAACCATTGGAGTCCAATTGGAACCCTCCAAATAACATTTTTGAGCTATTATTGATTAATTAGATATTATGGCTAATTTTTCCTAAGTTTTCAACACATTAGCCCAAGTGTTAATTTAATTACTTGGAGCAGCCAAATAAATCATATTACAGGTTGGTTTTTGGAATGGATTCTATCCATACTATGGTTTTAAGGGGTTAAGGAATCCATTCATGGAATTTGCTTGCAAATTTGACCAAGGAATAATCAAGATCCAATTAATGGTGAATTATTAAAATGACAACCTAAGGTTAAATTTAGAAAAATGGCTAAGTTTAACAGGATTTCAAATATTGGCATTTTGTAAAAAGTGACAACTTGGGTCCTCTTAAAATAAATTTTCTAGCAATACCCAAGTCTTTGAATCTCAAGTTGGCAGAGTATGTGGGCTCGACATACACTTCACTTCCTATGGGTGAATTTGAGAAAAAAAACCAAACTAAAAACATGTAAATGAAATTATAACTCAAAATTAATGCAAGGGGGAACCCCTAATGAACCCCCCATGTCTCCCAGGCATCTAACTTGCTAGTAATTTGTAATTTCCTGATCTAAAAGTGGGTTGTAAGAGGCAATTCGCCCCCCTCTCTCCAGTCATTTTCAACAAATTAAAATGTAATTATGAGATAAAATCTCAGCCACATATCATTTCTCTTGCTCATCTCTTAATTTCATCCCTCAATCCTTATGGGACATGGATTTTTCTCACCCATTCTCTATAAAATGGAGTGAGCTCTCATTTGTAAAGGACTTTTGGCATTTTCAACAGAGGAATATAACTTAGATTTCAGATATTTCTTGTTCTCTTGTGTTTTTTTTTGTATGGTAGTTGGATATTGCCCTTGCCACATTTTTTGTGGAGTATATTGCTGGTACACTTACTGGTGGAGATTATTGCGTTGAATGCATGCAAGAAATGGACTCCAAATTCAGCCAAAGCGCCTTGGATAACTCAAGAGAAGGGGGTTTCTAACCCATATTTTTATATCTTATTTCCGTTTATCTAGGAGCATTCTCTATCTCTTATTTGCATATTTATCTTCTTGTCTTGTAATCTTGGTTTTGGTTTGTGCCTAATTTATCAGTGATTCTCATTCACTAGTTAGAATTTCTTGCTTGTAGATTTGAAAAATCAAGAACCTTAAGTGTGGCCTAGCTTATGGAGGAGTTTTCTAGACCAACCCTTAAAATCCCATTGCTAAGGAGGGTGGGGCGACTTCGTTTGTTCTCCAAGGGCATAGGTAAGTTCCCAAAACACCCCCTATTCAACTGTTGTTCATTAGTTATCAAATTTTGATTACTTATTCTATGTTTTTGTGGGTATGCATGTGGGTTTCTGAGTCTTTTATGGTTGTAGAGGACTATGCATTTTCTAGATTTGTTTTCATTTGAATATCACAAGTAAATGACTCCATTTTCCCCTAGGAATAGGCATTGGTAATTAAAAGTTGATTTCAACCATTTGGGTACTCTTAAAATTCCCTTGCATGCTTGTTTTTGTATGTTGTTATGTGTGTTTCAGATCTTATTTTTGTTACATCAGACTTATTTTTATGCTAGAATGTTGGAATATTCTCACCATCATTTTTATATTCTGCATGCATGCATGCATCCAGTCATCAATATGGTAGTCTCCCTAGCACCTAGAGCCTATTTTCATCCCCCTAGAGCCTGGTTTTATCCCTCAGTAGCCCTCCTACCTACCTAGTATGCCTTGTTTTCCTCACCTGGATGACATATGCGCCCTACTACACTACTTGGATCACTAACATTCAGTTGCAGCATTGATTGAACAATTCTTGCATTTATTGCTTAGTTTAACTACTTGTAGCTTCCAGTTGTCTGTATCGGAGTGCCACTTGAACTACTGACAACCTCATGCACCATCCTTGGAGTCTCCATCCCTTGATTTGTGCTCACATGGCTCAGTTAGACTCAATTAGACTCATTTGACTGACTTTTGAATATTTGTGACTACTACCACTGATTGGATGACGTCTCCAATGCTATCCAAGCCACACACTGAGGAGAATTCGAATTCACTTGACAACATCATTATTGTATTCAGTTTTCACAATGCCATCTTACAGCTGATGTATGATTATACTGCATATTTCTCCATTTCTGAGTTCATGAGTGATAATTGATTCATTTATTCTTCTTCTTCTCTACAATTCTTGAGTGATATTTGTGAGGTTTACTCTAGCCGTGTGATCTATCCTGCAGATTATCACATGGTATCAGATCTGGAGTCAGCTATTCGAATTGCAACAGTTGGAGCAATTCATTGAGCAGTTGTCTTTCATTGAGCACCAGAAGCCTCTGGATTTCCACAACAATTCCAGGTGCAATTGTCTTGAATTCACTGGAGCAATCCAGTGAGTTCTAGACAAGTGTGAAGGATCCAGTCACATGTGCTGATTTTCCTAAGGAAATGTTCTCTCGATTTGCAACAAATATCCATAATCAATTTCATTTGTTTTGCAGGTTTATTCCATCATTCAAATTCATCATCAATTCGACTTCAACAAATACCATTGGATATAAAACTGAATTCATTCAATTATGTTGAATGGAAGGCCAAGATGGACATCTCCATGAAGTCCAAGAGCCTCTCTAGAGTATTTAATGGGACTACAGTTGAAACCACTGGTGCAGTAGATAAATCTAAGAACTTGGATAAACTTGATGAAGTAGTAGGACTGCTACTCCTCAACATTTCCTAAGACCTCCATTATCATGTCATAGATCTAGCCACTCCAAAAGAAGTTTGGGACAAGGTCGAATCTCTTCTTGGACAGAAAGATGACTTGAAAGGTCATAAGTTGGAAAATGAGCTTATCTCACCGAGCCCTTGCAACTTCGAGTCCATCAATGAGTTTCTTACCAAGTTCAAAAATATGATTTCACAATTGAAGAGATATGGAATAGAGAAGGAAGAGAAGCAGCTCATCCTTGTCATACTATCAAAATTGCGCCTTAACTACTCAGTATTTGTCTCTACCTTTCAAACAACGAAGCTATCCATCCCAAAATGGAAGTTTCCCACTCTTAATGACTTCCTCCAATCTCTCACACAAGAGCAGGAGAAGTTGATTCAAATGGTAATGATAAAACCCAAGATGGATTCAGCACTTGCAGCTGCTAAGGTGAAGAGAAAGAATGGCAAGGTCAAGCAAATATTTTTTGACAAAAAGTCGAATGAGCAGAAGAAAAAGGAGGCTCCCTATCAGTCAGAAGGGGCTTCGAATTCCAATAATACCAAGCATTCTCAAAAGGAGAAATCCAAATGTACCTATTGCAATAGAGGATTTCATCCTGAGAGTTCTTCTATAAAGAAGACTATAGACTTGATGGCTTAATTAATTGAAAAGAATAACCTCCCAGTACCTGCATGTGCTAGGAAGAAAGAAGATGAACCTTCTAGATTTGAGGACAAGGAGATATGCCATGCTCTCATGGCAGGTGCATCAAGAGAGTCCTCCTTCATCATAGATTCAAGAGCATCAAGACACATGTCTTCCTCCAAAGACCTGTTCACTAGTTTCAAATGTATGGTTGGCCCTTCCATCATGTTGGGGAATGATTCTGAGGTCTCCTCTAAAGGGATTGGAAGGATCAAACTTGATCATGGATACTTCTCAGATGTACTCTATATTTCTACACTTACTGCCAATCTACTTTTGGTCTACCAAATGACCCATATTGGAGAGCCCAAGAGGGTTATCTTTTCTCCAAATGAGGTCGAAATACAAGACATGGTTTCAGGAAATATCATTGCAAAAGGTGTTGCAAACCACCAATCGAAACTCTATGAGTTCTCTCACTTTATTCCTCTCTCCAAGCAGTATTCTCTTCACACACATACAAATGGAGAGAGTAGGCTATGGCATTAAATATTTGGGCATCTCAACTACAAGCACTTGCAATACATGCAAACTCAAAAGGTGGTTGAAGGTATACCCAATCTCAAGTTTGCCTAAGGCACCTGCAAAGGTTGCTTGAATGGAAAATATCCATCAAAGAAGATTGAGAAAAAGATGATTCATGGAGAAGTGCGAATGCTAGATCTAGATCCACAAGAACGTGAAGATCTAGCACCTAATTTTTCAACTCCTATTGCTAGATGGGCCACCATTACTCATGTTTCCACCATTGATCTTGTTGATCATAGATTTGATTTCCAAGATACAAGAGTTGCACTCTCTCCCACGAATCCATTTCTAGCTGAGAGATGCTTTCTTATGATTGGATATGATCCAAAAACATTCTTTGAGGCCTCCCAAGATCCAATATGGGTAACTGCTATGGAAGAAGAGTATCAATCTCTTCAAAGAAATGAGACTTGGGAGCTTGTCTCTCTCCCTCCTGGGAGGAAGCTTGTTCAATGCAAGTGGATATACATAACAAAGATGGACTCAGATGGAGTCACAAGCAAGTATAAGGCTCGATTGGTTGCAAGGGGTTTCTCCCAAGTTCATGGGATTGACTATTCTAAGACATTTGCACCCATTGCTAAGATGGATTCCATTTGTCTTGTTCTTGCTCTTGCTGCATCCAAGCACTGGGAAGTGCATCACATGGATGTCAAGAGTGCTTTAATTCATGGATATCTAGAGGAGGATATATGCATGAAGAAACCTGAGGGGTATATTGATGATCCTTCACTTGTGTGCAAATTGAGGAAGTCCTTGAATGGGCTTAATAAAGCTTCCCGAGCTTGGTATGCCAAGATGGATTCCTTCTTACGTTCACAAGATTTTAAGAGGTTCAAATCAGATTCGAATGTCTACAAGAGACATGATGGTAACTCCCTACTTCTTATTGTTGTTTATGTTGATGATTTGTTGATGACTGGGAGCAATTCTTCATGCATTAGATCTATCAAAACTGTTTTGCACAACTCCTTCTCTATGTCATATTTGGGACTGCAAAATCAATTTATTGGTCTTGAAGTCACTCAGAGTGATTCAGGAATCAGAGTTGCATAGTCCAAATATGCATTAGATCTACTTGATAGGTTTCATATGAGCAAATGCAAACCATCAACATTTCCTTTTCTTTCAGGGATCAACCTTGAGGATGGTTCTTCTACACCTTTGGTGGATAGTACTTTGTATCGGTAGTTGATTGGGAGTCTTTTGTTTCTTACACATACTCGACTTGATCTATCCTATGCAGTTAGTGTTGTCTCCAGATACATGCAGGAGCCTCATGAGCTTCACTGGAAGGAAACAAAGAGGATCTTTCATTATGTGCAAGGGACAAAGACACATGGTCTTTTCTATGCAGCTAGGTCTCCCTTGAACCTAGTTGGGTATATTGATTCTGATTGGGCTGGAGATAGCTGAGATCAGAAGTCTACATCTGGTTTTGTTTTCATGATTGGATCTGGACCAATTTGTTGGTTGAGCAAAAAGTAGTTTGCTTTAGCTCTTTATTCAACTGAGGCCGAGTATGGAGGTGCTGTGAATGCAGCCACACAATGCATTTGGTTGCGGGGCATCTTGTCAGAGTTTTGGATTCGATTCAGTACTCCACCAGTCATCTATTGTGACAATCAAAGTGCCATCAGGATCTCCACAAATCCAGTTCTGAGATAGAGAACCAAACATATTGAGATACACATGCATTACATTCGAGGATTGATGCATGACAGTACCATCACACTGCTCTACTATCCTACAGAAGAGCAGATTGCATATATCTTCACCAATACCTTCACGGTGAAGAGTTTCACTTACCTTAGATCTCTTCTTGGGGTGAGTGATGCCATGCTACATTAGCATCCTTCAGTCTATTTTGAGGGGGGGCTTTCTTCCCACTGGGTTTTCCCTCTTTCCTCACTTTATTTATTTAGATTGTTGTACGGGGTGACCTTTGGTCTCAGTCACCAGGGCCCTACCACTAGTTTTTAGTTATTTCCTCATAGTATAGCTTGCAAGGGGGTGTTGGAATATTCTCACCATCATTTTTTATATTCTACATGCATGCATGCATACTGCATGCATCCAGTCATCAGTATGGTAGTCTCCCCAACACCTGGAGCCTATTTTCAGCCCCCTAGAGCCTGTTTTTAGCCCTCCTACCTACCTAGTGCACCTTGTTTTCCTCACCCGGATGACATATGTGCCCTACTACACTACTTGGATCACTAACAATCAGTTGCAGCATTGATTGACTAGTTCTTGCATTTATTGCTCAGTTTAACCGCCTGTAGCTTCCAGTTGTCTGTATCGGAGTGCCACTTTACCTACTGACAGCCTCATGCGCCCTCCTTGGAGTCTCCATACCTCGATTTGTGCTCACATGGCTCAGTTAGACTCAATTAGACTCATTTGACTGACTTTTAACTATTTGTGACTACTACCACTGATTGGATGATGTCTCCAATGTTATCCAAGCCACACACTGAGGAGAATTCGAATCACCTTTGGCTAATTCGAATTCACTTGAAAACATCATTATTGTATTCAGTTTTCACAGTGCCATCTTACAGCTGATGTATGATTATACTGCAGATTTCTCCATTTCTGAGTTAATGAGTGATAATTGATTTATTTCTTCTTCTTCTTCTCTGCAATTCTTGAGTGATATTTGTGAGGCTTACTCTAGTTGTGTGATATATCCCAGATTAGCACATAGAATACTTATAAACTTAACCCAACTCCTAAATACTTCAACATAAGTTTCATTCTTGTGCTTATTCAGGCTTAAATCACCTCAAATCTTGCCAATATAGGAGCTGGAATTTTCAGCCTGGAATATTTTCTCTTAGCCACTTTTTTCTAATTACTTAGACTTGAATTTATAAGTTGGTCCAACTTTCCATGTATTTAAATACTTAGGACAACCATCCATAACCCAAGTCTAGTAGGTATTCATGTGCCTTAGAGTGGAAGTTTACCTTTGATTTGTTTAACCAGGATGACACCTGACCTGAGACCTTAAATGGTCAAATTCAATTCCATATAGGTAGCGAAAGGCATCGTTCTGGTTGGCAGATCCTTCCCCATATATGTTTATGTGTGTTGAATCCCATTAGCCCTTGATATTTCTTGGTTTTTGTGTCTAGTTCTCCTATTTGCATGTTTCTTGTTTAACTGTTCTAAGGGTTTTTATTTTTAGAATTTAAATCATTAGTTTCCCCTTTGAACTAAAACCCCCCATGGTACCATATTTATAACTTGTTAAAACCACCAGGTGCCCCGTTTCCTTGTATAAATCAGTCCTATAACTGTTGTGAGAAAGCTAGTTTCATCAGCAAGTATCCAAGAAAATTGGATTGGGGACACGTCTCATGGTTAGTCTGGATATGCTTCCAGTGGATCCACAAAACCTAAAGAGAGGGGACCCTACTTGGAATGACACTTTCGGGCATAGTCTCAACGTTCCACCATTCTGGCAGTCATTATTCTCTGCTAACATAAATATTGCTATATCATGTGACAATAGGGGTAAATATGTTGACGATCTAGAAGAGTTCCAAATGTATGGATTTCCTAAGCCAATTTATAAAAATATATCATCATTGTATCGATTGTCCATGGATATATTGTATTTTTTTTGTAAGTAAGATGTCTTTTGTATGTAAAGGGCTAATTATAATGAATTCTTACTCTGACTATAAAAATTGTGCTAAGACAAGTGACTAGTGAGTATTTTTTTACTGAGGAATATTTAGATCTTCATGATCATAAATATTTCGACGGTTTTTTGGTCGTAAAATTCTCTAAATTGAGAGCACATTCCTAGTAGCTCTGCCATATATCATTGAGAATCTGAGCCCCATAGTCAATGTAATGTATCACATCTCATATATTGAGTCATCATTGACACTTTTGTAATGTCATTTAGAACTTAGATTCTTAGGAGTCTGTCTTGCACATGGTTGAATAATAATTAAGGTGTGTTGGTGGTTAAAACATAAGTTGGATGGTTAGAGGTGCCTTTCCCTAGCTCAAACTTTGGGCTTTATGTTATATTTCTCAATCACCTTTTAAAACCTATTCCCCCTTTCTCATTATTAGACCCTCACCATATTTTTATGCAATTTTATGCATATCCATGCATGCCACCTTGGACGCCTCGTACCCTAGCTTTGAGAGCAATGATCTTTTGACTAACTACCTATAATTGTGTCATCTCAGCACCATTAGATGCAAAGTGGCCACGATATTTCTAAAAAGTGTTTAAATAGAAAATCCGATAAATATTGAGGAAGTCAACAAATCCATAATTGCTATTAACACCACGTTTTGCCACACATGCTATTTTTTTCTAGAATATTCCCTTATTTCACCAATTCATCCCTCCTTTAACCCATTTTGCCCCTTTCTAAGTGAGGCACCCTTTCTTTTTGACTTGTCAAAGTGTTGTTACAACCACTTTCATTATCTTATTAATTTATTAACCATGTCAAAAGGAAAATAAGTCTTTTTTACTTTGTTATAAAATAAATCTAGGGTTTTTTACACACACACACACACACACATATTTTATGAGAAGGAAGTTGAGTCTCAAGTCTTATGTAAAGATACTTTCTCTCTCATTTATTTTGTCGGTTGTTGTTGCACACAAGAGCTATCTTTGTATTTTTGGGAGAGAATTCTTAATACAAATCATCTTTGGATTTGGAGCTAAAGACTTGGGGTCTCTTGTTCATGTGTGGAATTCATCTTGCTATTGTGCTTAACTATTGGAGGTAACATTGCTTGTATTGTCCATTTTATTTCTAATCTTGGGCCATTGGAGGAATAGTATTATCTAGTTGGATTAATCTATGGTAAGTTAGTCTCCATTATATATTCAATTGTTATTGTGCATTAAAGGGATGTTATTTTTGCATTATTACTTGATTCGAATGGTGCGATACTAGCCTCTTTTATGTAGGGTACATCAAATAAATGAAACAAAAGAGAGTTTCTCCTTCCCTACGTGATTTCATAAAACCCTTTAATATTTTAAGAGAGTTGAGGGTGGCCTAGAGCATACTTAAATCCTTGTTGACATTTTCAATCAAGGCCCTCTAAATGATTCTAGGGTGACTGAATTACCATTGGTATTTGGAGCTAATCTTTCCTTAAAACCATCCACTTAATTTAAAAGGAAAAAATGTTCCTTTTTAAGTGAAATATACTAACCCTAAGGTAAATTTATAATAGATTTCACATAGTATAGATCTAATTGATTTTATTGAATATCTCATGCTTATATTTAATATAAATATGAAATATTATCATAGATGCACCAATATATTTAAATTTCTTAGTTACTCTTTGATTTCAATTGCAAAACATAACTTCTTTTCGAGTAACTTGCTCAAGTTTCAAATCTGAATTTTGCATCCATAGGTTTACTATTAAATTTTTAGCTTTGTTCCTTTAAGTCTTTATAGGAAAACTTGTAAATCTGATTGTCCTTGCTTATGTTCCATATTCATATTCTTGTAGTTCTTACATTTCATGAGCATTTTGATATCTATTTGTAGTAACTCTTAAAATTTCACAATTTGGAATTTATACACAAGTGCAAATAAACCAGATTTAGTAACCTTTAGAGCATAATTATTTGTCATTTATTGGCTAAGTTGCATTGTCATATTTCTGTTGTAGAATCCAACAAGCTATTCCATCTTTTATTATGGATTTTAACTAAATAAAATACATATTTTTTAAGTATATCTTTCACTTTTTACATTTCATCCTATAAATTACCTTTAAATTTCTACATTTCATGCATTTCTAGAATTGTCTTTTCTCAAGTTAATTCCTATACTTAACTAATTATTCAACACAAAAGGAAATAATAATGGTTTTATCCACTCTCCTTTTGAGCATGCACACCAGGTTAATCACATTTAATTGCATCTATAATTCATCATCGGTTTATTGTTTGTCTTGCAATTAGATCTACTAAGTGGTGATTATCTTTAATAATCCAAGCCACTCAATTTATTCTTAAAGTTGATTTCTTATTTCTTGTTTTTTAATTTTATAAATCTAAAGTGTACGTTGCATGTTACATTCTTTATGTTCAAATTTATTGGATGATTAAAGAACTTCTCTCATTTAACTTAAGATAATAATCCTTGAGCCTATTAAGAGCTCCAGGGGCTTTGCCTCAGACCTTGCCATATGCTTTGGACATGTTGCTAATTCATACATTCGTGATAGATTAATAATTAATAATTTTCTTTATGCTTCTTACTTCACTTTCATATCCATTGGAAGCATTTCTTTGAATCTAGCGTTGATACATTATACATTCTTTAGTAGATTTATTAGTTATCTTGAACACATTTTGGTTATTGTGATATATTATATTGTTTTTAATCTTGCACTAAGTACAAGTTAATTCATTGTTTATATTTTCATATTGTTCTTAGTTAGTTTAGATAACTCTAAAGTAATACATTTTCCAATCTAGATCTTTTTTTTAACACTTGGGAATTAGCAACCTTCGAAGGGTATACCCGATAGCCAACAAACTGGATATACCAATAACTTGTGACTCAATAGGGGCCAAGATGTCCCAAATCCCACATATACCTCCTTAGCAGTGGACCTCTATCCCAAGGGTTGCCTACCCTTTGATCCTTGTCACAACGAGCCAATATGAGCATCCCTACCCCCCGCTGATTTTGAAAATGTGACCTCCCCAGAGAGAACACATGTTCTTAACCATTAGTCCCACTCAAGTGCTCTTAATACATCTTCCAATATAGACCTTAAGATAATAAATTATTAATTCATTAGGGAAACCCTCCTAGGCTTTGGATTAGAGAGTTAGGAATAAAGTGAGAGGTTGTGTGTTTTGAGGTGACAATGACACCCAACCTTTGTTTCCATCTACATTGTGCTAGTGGGTTGTCACTTTTCCCATTCACGTACAGGTCGAGCAGTAACACCACCCTATGGTTTTCTATAAAAACCCTAATATCCAATCTCCAAGGGATAATCCCTAACCCTAGAACACCAAGATGCTCTACGAAAATTCAAGAAGACTAAGAAACCCTAGCACCTTAAGAGAGAGATGATACAAGTACAAGTGAAGTCTAAGAGAGAGAGAGAGGCTACTGCACACTCCTCTCTTAGCCGTCACATCTCTACACAAGAGTGAATACGAATGGACACACAATTGATATCAATGGAAATACTCTCCTTCATCTATTTATATGATAGGTAAGGGAAGACGATAGTACTATGTGGGAAAAAACCCTTATAAGCAACCTACATGATCTTTGCATGTGACAAAAGTGAGTCATCCACTTTACAGTATACATGTCATGCTTGAAGGTGATGTCGTAAAGAATAAGCACTCCAAGATGATGTAGCTACACAAGGAAAGTCCACATGACTTGCTCACAAGCTTCCATGGAAACCATAAATCCTCTTAAACAATATACTCAACTAGGTCAACTATGAATGATTAACTCCTATTTGTGATATTTGATGGTGACACTATGCTATGTGATAATGAATATCATGCACAAATGCCTATCTACACAATCAAGAATGGAGACAAAGAGATACGTTAGGGATGGAGGATCTTATGAGATCGCTTGAGTGATTTAAGGATGAGATATTGTGGGGATAATTATGCATATGGTTGAATATAAATTTTTATTATGGCATAATTGTTATGGTCACCTATTGTTATATAAATGAATCTCATTGTACACTATTGTGTCATAAATATATTATTTTTGAGAGATTGATACAATATCTTGTGTTCATATGTTCAATATTGTCTGTAAATGTTTAATGGCTGTGCTGCTCTAACATTGTCGAATCCCCAAGTGTCCCTATGTTGTCTTTAATACTCCAAATAGGAATCCAAGTTTCCATATTCCATATTTTTTCACCTAAATCCCTCATCCATGATAAAAAAAAATGCTCATAGCAAGTGGATCCTCCACGGGGCCATGGTGAAAGGCTCCCACCAAATTGATAAGAGATATTATATTCCCAAGGGAATAACACCAATCCAACACCATAATGAGGTCAATAATCCACTAATGAAGTTATCTCAACTACACATATCCACCATAGATCATATCTCATGGTGGAATGCATCTCTAACCATATAGGGGTTGGACATACAACATGTACCTCAAATATCATGAAGCACCCCCAAACACGGCGTAAACACTTTTAGAGTAACACAAAAATCTAACAATTCCTCTTTATGAGGAATTTGTTTATATTGACACCTATCGACTCCCTCTGCAACTCCATGAATTTTTTATCTACAAATCAGTGTTAATTTTTTAGCATCAATTCAATATGATTGAGGATCTTTACTGAGAGAATAACAAGTACAACATATCAATCACAAGAAGCAATCGCAAGAGACAATAGACACACAGAGTTTCCTTGGGGAAAACCATAAAGGTGAAAAACCCCAATAACTTCCTCAGAGATAGATAGAGCAATGATACAAAACCCAAGCATAAGAGATAGTCTCCTAGCAACAGCTTCTCCTCCTCCACTAGTGCGCCACTCTCCAATGAGTGTGTGAGTGAGAAAGTGAATGATCAAATAGAGTGCCTCCCGCACTCTATTTATACTTGACTTGAATTTCCTAATAACCTTACTAGGCCGGCCTCAACTTAACCACTTAAAATAATGCTGACAGGGCTGACCCCATCAAGGTGGTCTAATAACCCATCAAGTTTAAGTTACGACACTTACAATATAAATGACGACACTTCCGTATAGAGGAATAATAACATCTCTATAGGAATACAATATACATATATGAAATACATTCCGAAGTTACAATTACATCAACACTCCCTCTTAACTAGGAAGGTATTTCTTGACATAGATCTCCTAGCACAAGTCTTCTTCTCTGGATCATCGTCATTGGATCATTGTCATCATCACGGCTGTTGATATCTCAATCAATCTATGAACTACTCGTCATAGGAAGTTCTACAGAGCCAACCCTTTTTCATGCTGGATGTAGGCCCACCACCTGTAGGTCTTCATCATCACTAGTCATACTGTGGATCCTTAGGACTTATTACGTGCATCAACAAAACCTAGCAAGAGCATCTCAGGACTGATTACATGCCCAACACAACCTGCAAGATCTCCTAGGGAACTATTACATGTGACCAAGCAAAACCTAGCAAGAGCATTTGACAGATCTCCCAGGGATCTATTATATGCCATAGGAAAAACCTAGCAAGAGTATCTGCAAACCTCCCAGGGAGAAATTATATGCAACTGGTAAAACCTAGCAAGATCATCTCAGGACTGATTACATGTGCAGCACAACCTGCAAGATCCCCTAGGGAGCTATTATATGCCATGGACAAAACCTAGCAAGAGCATTTACCAGATCTCCTAGGGAGCAATTATATGCAACCGACAAAACCTAGAAAGAGTATCTGTAAATATCCCAGGGCGCTATTATATGTCCCTCTAAGCAAAACCTAGTAAGAGCATTTTCCAGACCTCCCAGGGAGCTATTATATGCCATCGACAAAACCTAGCAAGAGTGTCTACAAATCTCCCAGGGCACTATTATATGCTTATATGCACAACCTGTCCACGACCGCATAGTATCAACTTGATACTCACCATACATCATCCTGATGTACATCACATGATCATTCTGATCATCATCATAGCATTTTCCCGATGCATACAATGTATCCACTTGATACATATCATCATACATGATCCACCTGGTCATACAATGTATCCACCTGATACATATCATCATACATGATCCACCTGATCATACAATGTATCCACCTGATACATATCATCATACATGATCCACCTGATCATACAATGTATCCACCTAATATGATCATACAATGTATCCACCTGATACATATCATCATACATGATCTACATGATCATACAATGTATCCACCTGATACATACATAAATACATGATCCACTTGATCATACATAAGTACATGATCCACCCGATCATACAATGCATCCATCTGATACATATATAAATACATGATCCAACTGATCAAGGAATCCAACATGATGCATATACAAAGCAGTAACTGGAGCATCGTCCTGATGCTCATCATCCAGTGCTTACATCCACAACCATGGGAAGGATCCTCCTCTCACCATGCTTGGAATGGCCCCTGCAAATGTGTCCATCACTTCTTCTTTGAAGTGTCGTCAATTTGAAGAACACCAAGCCTCTCTTTGAAGTACTCAAACTTCACTCTGGCTAGTGGTTTCGTCAACACATCCGCAACTTGCTCATTCGTCGCAACATACAGGAGATTCACTGCTCCTCTCTGCACCATATCCCTGATATAGTGATATTTGATCTCAATGTGCTTCGACTTGTCATGGAACAACGGGTTCTTAGACAGCTTCACTCAACTTTGGTTATCACAAAAGATACCAGTAGCACCCAAAGGGAGATCAAATAACTCAGACATTAGCTTCCTTAGCCATACTGCCTCACAACTAGCCGAACAAGCTACAACATACTCTGCTTCGGCTGTACTCAGTGCTACGTAGGACTGCTTCCTGCTAAACCAAGAGATCATACCTGATCCCATACTGAAGTAGCACCCAGAAGTGCTCTTCCTATTTGCAGCACTGCCTACCCAATCTGAATCAACATAACCGTCTAGGTTAACCTTTTGATTCACATCATACTTGAGCCCATAATCAACTGTACCCTTCAGGTACCTCAGAATATGCTTTACAAAAACCAGGTGAACACCTTTGGGATCCGTCAGGAACTGACTCAATGTGTTCACCGCAAAGCAAATATCTGGTCTTGTGTTCATCAGGTACATCAAGGACCCAATAATCTGACTATACATCGTGATATCAACCGGATCAGATGAAGCATCACACAGAATCTTCAGGTTCGATTCCATAGGTGTGGCCATGGCCTTGCAGTCCATCATCCCAAACCTCTTCAGGATATCTATTGTATACTTCCCTTGTCCAAGGAATATTCCATCTGCACTCTGCCACACCTCCATACCTAGACAGTAGTGCATCATCCCCAAGTCCTTCATCTCGAACTCGGCAGTAAGCTTCCTCTTCGTGTCGGCACTCAATCTATCCTCACCTGTAACAAACAGGTCATCCACATACAAAAGTAGTATCACTGGATTGCCTTCCTCAACCTTGTAGTAAAGGTTGGAATCCGCTTTACTCTTGGTAAATCCCAGACTGGATAGAAAGTTGTCTATCCTACCATACCAAGTCCTAGGAGCTTGCTTCAATCCATACAAGGCTTTCTTCAACCTGCACACATATGACTCTTTGTCATGTGTCTCAAAACCAAGTGGCTGCTCCACATACACTTCCTCCTCGACTACACCATTCAAGAAGGCTATCTTGACATCCATCTAGTGTATCTTCCATTTCATCATTGCGGCCAGAGCAAGTACTGATCTGATGGAAGTGTACCTGGCTACAGGAGCAAAAGTCTCTTCATAGTCTATCCCCTCTTTCTGAGAGAAGCCACGAGCTACAAATCTCGCTTTGTATTTCTCTATGCTGCCATCTGCAGCATGCTTGATCTTATAGATCTACTTGGAAGTCACAACAGACTCCCCTTCAGGTCTTGGGACCACACCCCAAACATCATTCTTCATGATCGACTGGCACTGCTTGATCATGGCATCCTTCCATTACTTCATCTCAGATGCTGGGAACTTCTGATTCTTCAATATCTTCAATAGATAGCTTTGTTGCTGGAACAAGTGTTGTAGTCCTTCTTTTGTAGGTGATGGTATACGATCTTTCCTGCAAGAGAAGTTAAATTGCATGATTAGAGACATCTCATAGTTTACAGAACAAATTCTTACACATAAAGAAATATGTCATACAGTCATGCAATTATTTTAGCCACTACTTCAATACAACATTTATCCATATCCCATAACTTTCTAGATGCCTTCCAATCTCTACCAGAACATTGCTAAGAGTGTGCACAACTCCCAACATGTCAGCAAAGAGGTTTCATTCTAGATAAGTAGCAATGGAATGTTGTACAGTGCCATAGGCCACTTACCCATCACATGCATATTAGTAGTATACTGTTCATTAATGCAATTATTCTAATATGCATAATACACAACCTAAGTCTAGGAACATAAGCATATACATCATTGAACAATATTATTTAAACAATAAGAAATGATAATTCAAATACTTATCTTTCTTTGTTTTTTGGGTGGACTCCCTCTCAATCTTTGTTTCCTTGCAGGAACTACTGGAGTGTGCTCCCTCTTGATCTTTGCTTCCTGGATTACCTGTCCTTGAACTTATATCCATTCTCAATCACTGTGCACGCTTACTAGTATCATCATTGTGTTATCCTCAAGATCTCATACATAATCATACATTTATTAGTATAATCTTAATACTATCAAAACACAATAATCTTAAGCATGTATAGTCATGATCATTTCAAATACAGATAATAAGCATTAGTATTCAAGGTTTATATAGGACTTTTCTGGTTAGTCATATCATTAATCAAAGTAAGGAACATAATATGCATAAACCCTAGATTACTCAAACTTGTAACTTCATGAGTAATCATTATCAATCATACAAAATTATAAGATCCTTACATAGGGTAGGATTCTAACTTGATATAGGAAAAACATACTTGGTCATCATATTTGCTAGTTATGTCTAGCAATGTTTTTCTTGTTCTCTTCAATGACCTGCATAACTCATAAGTTAACCATTGTAGAACCAAATTATACATACCTCTATGTGATCCATGACTATGGATGAGTCTTTGTCTTCATGTCACTATGGTCTTGATCTAGGACTTGATTTGTACCTTCATGTTAGCGGATAACATTCTCCTCATACAACGCCACAGTGCATTAGTAAAACCATAATACAATCATAAGTGTCATAACCCTAATCAATGAATGTCTTCTATCATGCATTCATACTTTTACTAGGGTGATAAGACAAGTCTAAAATTAAACAAGATTATTACTAAACTCAATAACATGAAGACAATCATATTATAAACTTAATCATGAACATATTTCAAAACATACCTGTAAGTCATACCTGTCAGATTGCTTGTAGTAGTAGTTGTTGTTGTTCCTTTTGTTCTTAGGACAATCCGAGGAAAAGTGTCATCTCCTTGGTATGTGCTGTGAGAGCTTGATCTTCATGCCCCATCTTTTCTTCTCGAGCTATAATCTGAGCTTCTTCCTGTGAGCATTATTTCCACAACCTACTGAATGTGATAAGTTTCTTCCTAGCACAAATTCCTTGGATGGTGGAATCCCATGACTTAAGAAGGCCATTAAGAGTGGTCATTACCACTTCTCCATTCTCTATATCTTCTCCCATAGCTTCAAGTTGTTCTTTTATCTGGGAGACCCTTGAGAAATAAGACTGCATAGTCTCTGCATTCTGGATCTTGATATTCTTCAATTGATTCCTCAAGGTCATCTTCCGATTTATATTCTTCCCTTCAAATAGCTTGGTCAAGAAATCAAACATCTCCTTAGGTGTCTTCAGAGATGACACATGTGGTATGAGATGGTCTTTGATAGAATCAGAAATGATCCTCTTAGTCTTGACCAAGTTCCTCTTGTGTAAGGCCTTAGTCTCTTCTCCATTTGGAACAAGAACCCCTTCACTTATGTAGGTGCCCAACTCACTCTCTTATAGAATTAACCCAATCCTATACTTCCATGCTCTGAAGTTATCAGCCCCTTCAAGCTTATCCTCAAACTTGGTGTGGTGAGACATCTTAAAGAGTACTTCAAATGGAAATAGAAAATATTTAGGTCTTAAAACTTGATTTGCAAAAATTTGGATCTGGAGTTGGATTAGGGTTTGTCAGAGAAACCCTAAGAATTCAAACTTTGAATTTCAAAGTTCTAAAAGGATAGAAAGATGTGCCTTGATGAGCTAATCAACCTGGTATACTCAAAATTTGAAAACTGCAAAGTTTCACCCCTCAAATATGCTTTTCAAACTTTCGGATTCACCAGGGAGGACCTTGAATTAGGGTTTGATTTTCCCGGAGCTTCACCCATCAAAAAGTTAGATCTTGGTCTCTAAACTTTGATTTTTCAGAGGAGCTTCCAGCCATGGTCTCAGATTTCAGAAATTCCAACTTTGCAGAAACCCTAATTTTTGGCTTCACTAGACAGGACCCCAAACTAGGGTTTGATTTTCCTGGAGATCCACCCAACCAAAAAGTTTGATCCAAAGCTCTAAACTTCGATTTTTCCAAGGAGCTTCCAGCCATGGTCTCAGATTTCAGAAATTCCATTTTTTGTGGAAACCCTAATTTTTAGGTCAAAATCTGAAAATGCTCAGAATTGAATTATGTTTCGACATAAAGATGAGCCTTGCTGAGGAGAGTCAATCGGCCTCCTACCTTTCAATATCTGTGCAGAGAAACCCAAAAAAAAAAAAGCCCTAGCTTCCGCAACTGTACAGTGTCTTCTTCTCAGGTTAGCTCTGATCCCATGTTAAGTTTTGAGCATTAATTCAATATGATCTAGGATCTTTACTGAGAGAATAACATGTACAACATATCAATCACAAGAGACAATAGACACACAAATTTTCCTTGGTGAAAACCATACAGGTGAAAAACCCCAATAACTTCCTCAGAGATAGATAGAGCAATGATACAAAACCCAAGCATAAGAGATAGTCTCCTAGCAACAACTTCTCCTCCTCCACTAGTGCGCCACTCTCCAATGAGTGTATGAGTGAGAAAGTGAATGATCAAATAGAGTGCCTCCCGCACTCTATTTATACTTGACTTGACTTTCCTAATAACCTTACTGGGTCACCCTCAACTTAACCACTTAACATAATGCTAACAGGGCCGACCCCCAATAGGGTGGTCTAATAACCCTTTAACCCACATGACTTATACATGGCCGACCCCATCAAGCATAAGTTATGACACTTACAATATAAATGATGACACTTCCGTATAGAGGAATAATAACATCTCTATAGGAATACAATATACATATATGAAATACATTCCGAAGTTACAATTACATCAACAATCAATACTATCTATGGTGCTAGAATCAACCACTATCATCTACAACAAGATTGTCAACCATGCTGTCATAACATCTTGATCATCCAATGAACAATGACCACTTGTGAATATAAATAAAATCCACCCTAGAGAAAAAAATAATTGCTAACCTCCATCATCCTTGGCATCATGGTCCATGGGCCAACATTAAAGGACATCACATACAAATCTCCCCAAGATGAAATGAAAAGATAGTCATATCTCCATGTGAGATCAAGACAAGTGGATCACATTTATCAAAGTCACCAGAGATCCATACAAGTAAAATACTAGATTCTAGAATACAAATCTCATGGTCTATGTAAGGTCACCATCAACTTGTCTTCGTGATAATCCCTCTCATGCACCTCAAATACTCTAGTAACTAAATCATTAACTTGAAATAGGTCAATTCCCTTACCCCAAGAGAACCCCGAATTAAAAGGAACATTAACTAGGGAAACTCCCTTTGTTGGAGAGAGTCCAATATTCCTAGCTATGTAGTCTATCATACTCCCATAAATTGCAACTCTAGAATCGATCTCAACATCCTCCTCCATCAAAGCATCACAAAACTCCTCTAATGAACAACTAGAAGGATTGTGGATGAATTCAATCTCACCATCGCACCTCTTCTCCTTTGTGCTTGAGATTAAACTTGGATTTTTCTAGACCCCAAGCAACCATAATTTCGCTGCAACAAGGGCCCCAATCAAGATTATCTGAATACCAAATCTTGGCATAGAGGATTTCTCTTATGTTCCTTTCCAACATTTTCCATCAATTTAACCAAGAAAGGGGTTCATAATCAAATATCCTACTACTCTTTTTATTTCTATATCTGCCAAGTTAGGAGGCTTGGGAATATATTCAATGCATCGCTAGTGGTTTTTTTTTGTGAATGGCTCTAAGTTCCAATTGGACAAAATATAAAGAATGGAGAGTTTACTTCTATTTTTGGTTTTGAAGTAGGTGGCACCTAGATCCCAAAGCAATCAAGAGACTGATCCGGATTTATGTGGGAACGAAATAAAAGATGATATACAAAATCATATACAGATATATATTGCAAAGAACACAGTGATACAATAAACACATATTCTATTAAATAGCGGAAATAGAACAGGCTGTAAAATACAAAATCTAGAATGGCGGTAGCTATCTCTGAGTAGAGATGTGGCCGCTATGCTCATTCGTACCAATATGATTACAAAAGGAGGCCAAAAGGGCCTATTTATCATAAGCTTGAGGGAAAGAATCCCAAACATCAAAAACCTAACCCTAGAAGATAAACTGTCATAAAGTTTGCGGCCCCAAGGTGGTTAGTTGAACAGTCAACTTCCCGGGGTCATAACTTTTGAATACGATCTTCGTTTGGGGCGCTCAGTCGCCCATTAGAAAGGTCTATCGAAGATGACAACTTACAGACGCGACAAAATGCATGACTTTGGCAACGATTTGGCCCCTCAAATCGCCAAAAAACGTCGTTTAGGGCCTCAACACGGCCCCGAAAGTTTGGGACCCAAAAAACCGTAGAAAAATTACTAGAAAATTGCCAAGACGGGTAACTGTTTTGAGGCAGTGGAATAGGTGAGTGGCCACCGATATCCATATGGATCATTCCCCCCTCCCTTAGGAAGCAATGGCCTCCATTGCATCAAATCCCTTATCATATGTTGAACTATGTGTCGAGTTGAGCTCCTGGTGCGATGTTTGCTGAAGTGAAAAGGCTGCCTTTGTTTGACATCTTCGGAGGGTTGTAATTGTTGTTGATGGATGAGCTGGAGTTGTTCAACAATTTTGGTTGCCGTGTAATCCTTGGTGTGCACCGGTGTGGGTGATTCCTTTTTGGAGGAGCACCTTGAATGCGTCCTTGCACTGTAGAGGTACCCTAATAGGCGATGCTGCATTGACTTTGTGTTCTTGTTTCTGCTGAGTAGAGGGATAATGTATAGAGGTTGTGGATGTCTCTGTGATCTGATGTTCTTCTTTACTGGCAATTCCTAATAGGGAAAATTTCCCAGTTTGGGAGTTTATCTTCGTACCTTGCTTGGTTGGGGTAGGTGCAATTATCTTTGGTATCCGATAGAGTTGTCCTCCCAAAGTGACAATGACATTGTGAGGTCGTGATTCATACACAGCATGACGCTTCCACATATATGGTTGTCCTAAAAGAACATCACATACTTCAAGTGGGGCCACATCACACAATACCTCATCTTTGAAGGGCTTGATTCTGTATGGTAGGTGACATTGATGACTGATGCGGATCCTTCATCCTTGGCTTAGCCAACCAATGGTGTATGGTTGCGGGTGTGGTGTTATTGGTAGCTCCAATCTCTTGATGACTTCTGTTGAGATCAGGTTCTTTTGGCTTCCGTTGTCCACAACAAAATGTAGGGGAATTCCCTTCACGCACATCTGTGAGTGGAAGAGGCGCTCCTATGCCTCTGATTCTTCAGGTTCCTTTGGTTGAATCTGTGTGGTAGCAACAGTGACACTGGGTTTTGCATCAATGATCCGCTTCCCTTTGTCTGCAACTGTGACATTAGGCTCTGAATCAGAATCAGAACTGGGATATGATTCTGAAGCTTTGATCTCCGCCACCAATGACTGTTTTGAGCGACATTCATCAGTGTTGTGCTAGGGGATTTTGTGGAACTCGCACCACTTCCTGGTGTCATTCTTTGCATTTCCATTACCCTTCTTCGCTTGTGGTTGGGACTGGTTGTCCTTTCCCTGTCCCGTGTTCTGCGAGACAGAGTTTCCCTTTCCCTGCTTCTGCGCAGGTCCGAAGTCACGCTTGTTCTTTTGCTGAAATTTCTACTCAATTTTGATAACATACTGATAGGCAGATCCAAGTGAAGATATGTACAGGAATTCTATCTCTGTTTGTATGTATCGGTGTAGGAATCTGCAATATTTCAGTACTAGGTTTCGCTTGGAGTCCTTGATACCCAGCTTTGTGCGCAAGGTATGGAAATTGTTGGTGTACTCCGACGCCGTTTTCTCCCTCTCTTGATGCAGAATGGTCCATTCTGTATACTTGTCATCATAGTTTCCCGTAGGGTAATATTGTTCCTTAACGACATATATAAAAGAGGCCCAAGTGGGATTGGCCTCAAACAATCCAAACTCGTCTGATTAGTTTTGCTCACAATAAGTTTCTCGCCAATTTTTGACATGGGGGACAACCTTGAGGAGCGCAAAGATGATCTTTTCCTTGTCGGAAAAATTGTGGATAGAGAAATACCCTTCTAGTAGATTCAACCATTTATCTAGGGCATCGACATCGATATGGACTTCAAATAAAGGGATATAAAAATTAACTTGTACCTTGAATGGAGTCGCATCTCCGAAATGGCGTCTCGTTGAATGTGTATTTTCCGTTGTTGGCATGCACCGAAGGATATGGGCGAAATTATCCATCATCTTGTTCCTCTGTCGTGTGAGGGCTTGCTCAAGCAACAACTTGATAGGATCTCCTGCTCTGTTGTCTCTCTGTTCTTCCTCCATGGGAGGCCGTTTGGGGCGGTGAGAGTGGTCTTCCCCAAATGAAACTAGTTCCAAACCCAACTCTCTATATCCCGACCTCGTCGGGGACATGCACCAAGAATCAATCAAAGAGCAGATTGCTCTGATCCACTGATCCAGATTTATGTGGGAACGAAATAAAAGATCATATATAGAATCATATACAGATATATATTGCAAAGAACACAATGATACCGTAAACACATATTCTATTAAATAGCGGAAATAGAACAGATTGTAAAATACAGTAGTTAGAATGGTGGTAGCTATCTTTGAGAAGAGATGTGGCCGCTATGTTCATTCGTGCAAAGATGATTAAAAAATGTGGCTGAAAGGACCTATTTATCATAAGCTTGAGGGAAAGAATCCTAGACATCAAAAACCTAACCCTAGAAGATGAACCGTCATAAAGTTTGCGGCCCCACGGTGGTTAGTTGAACAATCAACTTCCCGGGGTCATAACTTTTGCATATGACCTCCGTTTGGGGCGCTTAGTAGCCCATTAGAAAGGTCTATCCAATATTTACAACAATTGAAGGAGGACAAATGCATGCCATTGGCAACCATTTGACCCCCCAAATCACCAAAAAACGTCGTTTAGGGCCTCAAAACGGCCCGGAAGTTTGGGAATTTAAAAACCGTAGAAAAATTACTCGAAAAATGACAAGATGGGTAACTGTTTTGAGCCAGTGGAATAGGTGGGTGGCCACCGATATCCATCTGGATCATTCCTCCCCCCTTAGGAAGCAATGTTCTCCATTGCGATAAATCCCTTATCATATGTCAAACTGTGTGTCGAGTTGAGCTCCTGGTGCGACGTTTGCTGAAGTGAAAAGGATGTCTTTCTTTGACATCTTCAGAGGGTTGTAATTGTTGTTGATGGATGCACTGGAGTTGTTCAACAATTTTGGTTGTCATGTTATTCTTGGCCTGCACCCGTGTGGGTGATTCCTTTTTGGAGGAGCACCTTGAATGCGTGGTCTTGCATTGTAGAGGCACTCGAATAGGCGATGTTGCACTGACTTTGTGCTCTTGTTTTTGATGAGTAGAGGGATAATGTGTAAAGGTTGTGATGTCTTTGCGATATGATATTCTTCTTCAGTGGCAATTGCTAATAGGGAAAATTTCCGAGTGTGGGAGTTTATCTTCCTACCCTGCTTGGTTGGGGTAGGTGCAACTATCTATGGTATCCGATAGAGTTGTCCTACCAAAGTGACAATGACACTGCGAGGTCGTGATTCATACACAGCATGACGCTTCCACATATATGGTTGTCCTAAAATAACATCACATACTTCAAGTGGGGCCACATCACACAATACCTCATCTTTGAAGGGCTTGATGATGTGTGGTAGGAGACATTGATGACTGATGCAGATCCCTCATCCTTGGCTTAGGAAATCAATGGTGTATGGTTGTGGGTGTGGTGTTATTGGTAGCTCCAATCTCTTGATGACTTTTGTTGAGATCAGGTTCTTTTGGCTTCCGTTGTCCACAATAAAATGTAGGGGAATTCCCTTCACCCACATCTGTGAGTGGAAGAGGTGCTCCTCCGCCTCTGACTCTTCAGGTTCCTCTAGTTGAATCTATGTGGTAGCAATGGTGACACTGAGTTCTACATCAATGATCCGCATCCCTTTGTCTGCAACTGTGACATTAGGCTCTGAATAAGAATAAAAACTGAGATTTGATTCTGAAGCTTTGATCTCCGCCACCAATGACTGTTTTGAGCGACATTCATCAGTGTTGTGCCAGGGGATTTTATGTAACTCACACTACTTCCCGATGTCCTTCTTTTCCTTTCCATTACCCTTATTCCCTTGTGGTTGGGACTGGTTGTCCTTTCCCTGTCCCGTGTTCTGCGAACTAGAGTTTCCCTTGCCCTGCTTCTGTGCAGGTCCAAAATCGCGCTTATTCTTTTGCTGAAATTTCTGCTCAATTTTGACAGCATACCGATAGGCAAATCCAAGTGAAGAGATGTCCAGGAATTCCATCTTTGTTCGTATGTACCGATGTTGGCCACTGCGATATTTTAGTACCAGGCATCGCTTGGAGTCCTTGATACCCAACTTTGTGCGCAAGGTATGAAAGTTGTTGGTGTACTCCGACACTGTTTGGTCCCTCTCTTGATGTAGAATGTTCCATTTTGTGTACTGGTCATCATAGTTTCCCACAGGGTAATATTGCTCCTTAACGACATCTATAAAAGAGGACCAAGTGGGATTGGCATCAAACAATCCAGACTCATCTGATGAGTTTTTCTCACAATAAGATTCCCACCAATTTTTGACATGGGGGATAGCCTTGAGGAGCACAAAGATGATCTTTTCCCTGTCGAAAAAATTGTGGACAGAGAAATACCCTTCTAGTAGATTCAACCATTTATCTACGGAATTAGCATCGATCTAGCCTTCAAATAAAGGGATATAAAAATTAACTTGTACCTTGAATGGAGTCGCATCTTCGAAATAGCTGCTCGTTGAAGGTGTATTTTCCGTTGTTGGCATGTGTCGAAGGATCTGTGAAAATTTATCCATCATCTCATTCCTTCGTCGTGTGAGGGCTTCCTCGAGCAACAACTTGATAGGATCTCTTGCTCCGTCATCTCTCTTTTCTTGCGCCATGGGAGGTCGTTTGGGGCTGCGAGAGTGGTCTTCTCCAAGTGAAACTAGTTCCAGACCCAACTCTCTATATCCCGACCTCGTCGGGGACATGCACCGACAAACAATCAAAGAGCAGATTGCTCTGATACCACTGATCCATATTTATGTGGGAACGAAATAAAAGATCATATACAAAAATATATTGCAAAGAACATAGTGATACAATAAACACATGTTCCATTAGATAGCGGAAATAGAACAGACCGTAAAATACAACAACTAGAATGGTGGTAGCTATCTCTAAGAAGAGATGTGGCCGTTGTGCTCATTCATGCCAAGATGATTACAAAAGGAGACCAAAAGAGCCTACTTATCATAAGATTGAGGGAAAGAACCCCAAACATCAAAAACCTAATCCTAGAAGATGAACCGTCATAAAGTTTGCGGCCCCAAGGTGGTTAGTTGAACAATCAACTTCCCGGGGTCATAACTTTTGCAT
Source organism: Larix kaempferi (assembly GCA_027924585.1). Classification (NCBI taxonomy): domain Eukaryota; kingdom Viridiplantae; phylum Streptophyta; class Pinopsida; order Pinales; family Pinaceae; genus Larix; species Larix kaempferi. The sequence goes on along the minus strand of BSBM01000477.1, from coordinate 2,695,560 downwards.
ACGATCTCCATTTGGGGTGCTTGGTAGCCCGTTGGAAAGGTCTATCTGAGATCTATATCTTACGAATGGGGATGAATGCATGCCATTGGAAACCATTGTAAATCCCAAATCGCCAAAAAACGTCGTTTAGGGCCTCAAAAAGCCCTGAAAGTTTGGGACCCGAAAAACCTCAGAAAAATTACTAGAAAATTGCCAAGATGGGTAACTTTTTTGAGCCAGTGGAATAGGTGGGTGACCACTGATATCCATCTAGATCACCCCCCCCCCCTTAGGAAGCAATGGTCTCCATTGCATCAAATCCCTTATCATGAGTTGAAACTGTGTGTCGAGTTGAGCTCCTAGTGCAACATTTGCTAAAGCGAAAAGGATGCCTTTTTCTACATCTTCAGAGGGTTGTAATTGTTGTTGATCGATGCACTGTAGCTATTCAACAATTTTCATTGTCGTGTTATCCTTGGTAAGCACCGGTGTGGGTGATTCCTTTTTGGAGGAGCACCTTGAATGCGTGGCCTTACACTGTAGAGGTACTCGAATAGGCGATGTTGCACTGACTCTGTGTTCTTCTTGTTTCTGCTGAGTAGAGGGATAATGTGCAGAGGTTGTGGATGCCTCTGCGATCTTGTGTTCTTCTTCAGTGGCAATTGATAATAGGGAAAATTTTCTAGTGTGGCAGTTTATCTTCCTGCCCTTCTTGGTTCGGGTAGGTGTAACTATCTCTATTATATGATAGAGTTGTCCTCCCAAAGTGACAATGACACTGAGAGGTCGTGATTCATACACATCATGACGCTTCGACATATATGGTTGTCCTAAAAGAACATCACATACTTCAAGTGGGGCCACATCACACAATACCTCATCTTTGAAGGGCTCTCTGCCGTATGGTAGGCGACATTGATAACTGACACAGATCCCTCATCCTTGGCTTAGCCAACCAATGGTGTATGGTTGCGGGTGTGGTGTTATTGGTAGCTCCAATATTTTGATGACTTCTGCTGAGATCATGTTCTTTTGGCTTTCGCTGTCAACAACAAAATGTAGGGGAATTCCATTCACCCACATCTGTGAGTGGAAGAGGTGCTCCTCTGCCTCCGAATATTCACGTTCCTCTAGTTCAATCTGTGTGGTAGCAACGGTGACACTGGGTTCCGCATCAATGATCTGCTTCCCTTTGTCTGCAACTGTTACATTAGACTTTGAATCGGAATCGAAACTGGGATATGATTCTGAAGCTTTGATCTCTGCCACCAATGATTGTTTTGAGTGACATTCATCAGTGTTGTGCCAGGGGATTTTTTGGAACTCGCACCACTTCCCGGTGTCCTTCTTTACCTTTCCATTACCCTTCTTCGCTTGTGGTTGGGACTGGTTGTCCTTTCCCTGTCCAGTGTTCTGCGAGCCAGAGTTTCCCTTGCCCTGCTTCTGCACAGGTCCGAAGTCGCGCTTGTTCTTTTGTTGAAATTTCTGCTCAAGTTTGACAGCATACTGATAGGCAGATCCAAGTGAATATATATTTAGAAATTCCATCTCTGTTCGTATGTAGCGGTGTAGGCCACTGCAATATTTCAGTGCTAGGTGTCGCTCAGAGTCCTTGATACCCAACTTTGTGCGCAATGTATGAAACTTGTTGGTGTACTCCGACACTGTTTGGTCCCTCTCTTGACGCATAATGGTCTCTTTTGTGTACTGGTCATCATAGTTTCCCAGAGGGTATTATTGTTACTTAACGACATCTATAAAAGAGGCCCAAGTGGGATTGGCCTCAAACAATCCAGACTCATCTAATGAGTTTTGCTCACAATAAGTTTCCCACCAATTTTTGACATGGGGACAACCTTGAGAAGTGCAAAGATAATCTTTTCACTGTCGGAAAAATTGTGGACAAAGAAATATACTTCTAGTAGATTCAACCATTTACCTAGGGCATCGACATTGATCTGGCCTTCAAATAAAGGGATATCAAAATTAACTTGTACCTTGAATGGAGTAGCATCTCCGAAATGGCTGCTCGTTGAAGGTGTATTTTTCACTGTTGGAATGCATCGAAGGATCTGGGCGAAATTATCCATCATCTCGTTCCTCTGTCACGCGGGGGCTTCCTCAAGAAACAACTTCATAGGATCTCCTACTCCGTCGTCTCTCTTTTCTTTCAACATGGGAGGCCGTTTGGGGTGGCGAGAGTGGTCTTACCCAAGTGAAACTAGTTCCAGACCCAACTCTCTATATCCCGACCTCGTCGAGGACATGCACCGAGAAACAATCAAAGAGGAGATTTCTCTAATACCACTGATCCGAATTTATGTGGGAACGAAATAAAATATCATATACAGATATATATTGCAAAGAACAGAGTGAAAAAGTAAAATCATATTCTATTAAATAGCGGAAATAGAACAGACTATAAAATACAACAACTAGAATGGTGGTAGCTATCTCTGAGAAGAGTTGTGGTCGTTATGCTCATTCGTGCCAAGATGATTACAAAAGGAGGCCGAAAGGGCCTATTTATCATAATATTGAGGGAAAGAATCCCAAACATAAAAAAACATAACCCTAGAAGATGAACTGTCATAAAGTTTGCAGCCCCAAGGTGGTTAGTTGAACAGTCAACTTCTTGGGGTGATAATTTTTACATACTATTTCCATTTGGGCTGCTCAGTATCCCATTAGAAAGGTCTATATGAGATTTACAACTTTTGAATGGGCCCAAATGAAAGTCAACGACATCAATGTGGCCCCCAAAATTGCCAAAAAACGTCGTTTAGGGAGTCAAAACAACCTAGGAAGTTTGGGACCCGAAAAAACGGTAGAAAAATTACTAGAAAATTGCCAAGATGGGTAACTGTTTTGAGCCAGTGGAATATGTGGGTGGCCACCGATATCCATATGGATCATTCCTCCCCCTTTAGGAAGCAATGGTCTCCATTGCGTCAAATCCCTTATCATATGTCGAACTGTATTTCGAGTTGAGATCCTGGTGCGACGTTTGCTGAAGCGAAAAGGTTGCCTTTCTTAGACATCTTCAGAGGGTTGTAATTGTTGTTGATGGATGTGCTGGAGTTGTTCAACAATTTTGGTTGTTGTGTTATCCTTGGTTTGCACCAGTGTGGGTGATTCCTTTTTGGAGGAGAACCTTGAATGCATGGCCTTGCACTGTAGAGTTACCTGAATAGGTGATGCTGCACTGACTTTGTGTTCTTCTTGTTTCTGTTGAGTAGAGGGATAATGTGCAGAGGTTGTGGATGTCTCTGCGATCTGATGTTCTTCTTCAGTGGAAATTGCTAATAGGGAAAATTTACCAATGTGGGAGTTTATCTTCCTGCCCTGCTTGGTTGGGGTAGGTGCAACTATCTCTGGTATCTGATAGAGTTGTCCTCCCAAAGTGACAATGACACTGCGAGGTCGTGATTCATACACAGCATGACGCTTCCACATATATGGTTGTCCTAAAAGAACATCACACAGTTCAAGTGGGGCCACACCACACAATACCTCATCTTTGAAGGGCTTGATGCCGTATGGTAGGTGACATTGATGACTGACGCGGATCCCTCATCCTTGGATTATCCAACCAATGGTGTATGGTTGCAGGTGTGGTGTTATTGGTAGCTCCAATCTTTTGATGACCTCTGCTGAGATCATGTTCTTTTGTATTTTGCTGTCAACAACAAAATGTAGGGGAATTCCCTTCACCCACATATGTGAGTGGAAGAGGCGCTCCTCTGCCTCCGACTCTTCAGGTTCCTCTGGTTCAATTTTTGTGGTAGCAACGGTGACACTAGGTTCTGCATCAATGATCTGCTTCCCTTTGTCTGCAACTGTGACATTAGGCTCTTAATCGGAATCAAAACTGGGATCTGATTCTGAAGCTTTGATCTCTGCAAACAATGATTGTTTTGAGCAACATTCATCAGTGTTGTGCCAGGGGATTTTGTGGAACTCGCACCACTTCCCGGTGCCCTTATTTTCCTTTACATTACCCTTCTTCTCTTGTGGTTTGGACTGGTTGTCCTTTCCCTGTCCAGTGTTCTGCAAGCTAGAGTTTCCCTTGCCCTGCTTCTGCACAGGTCCGAAGTCGCGCTTGTTCTTTTGCTAAAATTTCTGCTCAATTTTGACAACATACTGATAGGCAGATCCAAGTGAAGAGATATCTAGAAATTCCATCTCTGTTCGTATGTAGTGGTGTAGGCCACTGCGATATTTCAGTACTAGGTGTCGCTCGGAGTCCTTGATACCCAGCTTTGTGCGCAAGGTATGAAACTTGTTGGTGTACTCCGACACCCTTTGGTCGCTCTCTTGATGCATAATGGTCTCTTTTGTGTACTGGTCATCATAGTTTCCCCAGAGGGTATTATTGTTCCTTAACAATATCTATAAAAGAGGCCCAAGTGGGATTGGCCTCAAACAATCCAGACTCGTCTGATGAGTTTTTCTCACAATAAGTTTCCCACCAATTTTTGACATGGGGGACAACCTTGTGGAGCGCAAAGATGATATTTTCCCTATCGAAAAAATTGTGGATAGAGAAATACCCTTCTAGTAGATTCAAACATTTACCTAGGGCATCGACATCGATCTAGCCTTCAAATAAAGGGATATCAAAATTAACTTGTACCTTGAATGGAGTCGCATCTCTGAAATGGTTGCTCGTTGAAGGTGTATTTTCCGTTGTTGGCATGCATCGAAGGATCTAGGAAAAATTATGCATCATCTCATTCCTTTGTCACACGAGGGCTTCCTCGAGAAACAACTTGATAGGATCTCCTGATCCATCTTCTCTCTTTTCTTTCGACATGGGAGTCCGTTTGGGGCAACGAGAGTGATCTTACCCAAGTGAAACTAGTTCCAGACCCAACTCTCTATATCCCGACCTTGTCGAGGACATGCATCGAGAAACAATCAAAGAGCAGATTGCTCTGATACCATTGATCCAGATTTATGTGGGAATGAAATACAAGATCATATACAGATATATATTGCAAAGAACACAGTGATACAGTAAACACATATTCTATTGAATAGCGGAAATAGAACAGACTATAAAATACAACAGCTAGAATGGTGGTAGGTATCTCTAAGAAGAGATGTGGCCGCTATGCTCATTCGTGCCAAGATGATTACAAAAGGAGGCCGAAAGGGCCTATTTATCATAAGATTGAGGGAAAGAATACCAAACATCAAAAACCTAACCCTAGAAGATGAATTGTCATAAAGTTTGCGGCCCCAAGGTGGTTAGTTGAACAATCAACCTACCGGGGTCATAACTTTTGCATACGATCTTTGTTTGGGGCGCTCGGTAGCCCATTAGAAAGTTATATCTGATATTTACAACTTTCAAAATGGACCTAATGCATGCCCTCAGAAACCATTTGCCCCCTGAATTAGCAAACAAAGTCGTTTAGGGCCTCAAAACGGTCCCGGAAGTTTGGGACCCGAAAAATCGTAGAAAAATTACAAGAAAATTGCCAAGATGGGTAACAGTTTTGAGATAGTGGAATAGGTGGGTGGCCACAGATATCCATCTGGATCATCCCCCCCCTTAGGGAGAAATGGTCTCCATTGCCTCAAATCCCTGATCATATGTCGAACTATGTGTCAAGTTGAGCTCCTCGTGCGACGTTTGCTGAAGCGAATATGCTTCATTTCTTTGACATCTTCAGAGGGTTGTAATTGTTGCTAATGGATGCACTAGAGTTGTTCAAAATTTTTGGTTGTCGTGTTATCCTTGGTCTGCACCGGTGTGGGTGATTCCTTTTTGGAGGATCACCTTGAATGCGTGGCCTTGCACTGTAGAGGTACCCGAATAGGCGATGTTGAACTGACTTTGTGTTCTTCTTATTTCTGTTGAGTAAAGGGATAATGTGCATAGGTTGTGGATGTCTCTGCGATCTGATGTTCTTCTTCAGTGGAAATTGCTAATAGCGAAAATTTACCAGTGTGGGAGTTTATCTTCCTGCCCTGCTTGGTTGGGGTAGGTGCAACTATCTCTGGTATCCGATAGAGTTGTCCTCCCAAAGTGACAATGACACTGCGAGGTCGTGATTCATACACAACATGACGCTTCCACATATATGGTTGTCCTAAAAGAACATCACATACTTCAAGTGGGGACACATCACACAATACCTCATCTTTGAATGGCTTGATGCCATATGGTAGGCGACATTGATGACTGACGCGGATCCATCGTCCTTGGCTTAGCCAACCAATGGTGTATGGTTGCGGGTGTGGTGTTATTGCTATCTCCAATCTCTTGATGAATTCTGCTGAGATCAGGTTCTTTTGGATTCCATTGTCCACAACAAAATGTAGGGGAATTCCTTTAACCCACATCTGTGAGTGGAAGAGGTGCTCCTCTGCCTCAGACTCTTCAGGTTCCTCTAGTTGAATCTGTGCAGCAGCAATGTCGACATTGGGTTCTGCATCAATGATTTGCTTCCCTTTGTCTACAACTGTGACATTAGGCTCTGAATCAGAACCGGAAATGGGATCTGATTCTGAAGCTTTGATCTCTGCCACCAATGACTATTTTGAGCGACATTCATCAGTGTTGTGCTAAGGGATTTTGTGGAACTCGCACCACTTCCCGGTGTCCTTCTTTGCCTTTCCATTACCCTTCTTCGCTTGGAGTTAGGACTGCTTGTCCTTTCCCTGCCCCGTGTTCTACGAGCTAGAGTTTCCCTTTCCCTGCTTCTGCCTAGGTCCGAAGTCGTGCCTGTTCTCTTGCTGAAATTTTTGCTCAATTTTGACAGCATACGGATAGGCAGATCCAAGTGAAGAGATGTCCAGGAATTCCATCTATGTTCGTATGTACTGGTGTAGGCCACTGTGATATTTCATTACTAGGTGTCGCTCGGAGTCCTTGATACCCAGATTTGTGCGCAAGGTATGAAATTCGTTGGTTTACTTTGACACCATTTGGTCCCTCTCTTGACGCATAATGGTCCATTTTGTGTACTGGTCATCATAATTTCCCACAGGGTAATATTGTTCCTTAACGACATCTATAAAATAGGCCCAAGTGGGATTAGCCTCAAACAATCCAGACTCATCTGATGAGTTTTGCTCACAATAAGTTTTCCACCAATTTTTGACATGGGAGACAACCTTGAGGAGCGCAAAGATGATCTTTTCCCCGTCGGAGAAATTTTGGAGAGAAAAATACCCTTCTAATAGATTCAACCATTTATCTAGGGCATCAGCATCAATTTGGACTTCAAATAAAGGGATATCAAAATTAACTTGTACCTTGAATGGAATCGCATCTCCGAAATGGCTGCTCGTTGAAGGTGTATTTTCCGCTGTTGGCATGCGCCGAAGGATCTGGGCGAAATTATCCATCATCTCGTTCTTCTGTCACACGATGGATTCCTCAAGCAACAAATTGATAGGATCTCCTGCTCCGTCGTCTCTCTTTTCTTGCGCCATGGGAGGTCATTTGGGGCGATGAGAGTGGTCTTCCCCAAGTGAAACTAGTTCCAAACTCAACTCTCTATATCCCGATATCGTCGGGGACATACATCGAAAAACAATCAAAGAGCAGATTGCTCTGATACCACTGATCTAGATTTATGTGGGAACAAAATAAAAGATCATATACAAATATATATTGCAAAGAACACAGTGATACAGTGTAATATCCCTTGTTAGGAATTTTATTAAAATGACAATTTTTCACTTTTTTTCCTAGTTAGACTTTTGACTAGTTTGAGATCTAGGTCCCCAAATTGCTCCAATTGCTCCCAAATATTCTGAGAATGTATATGGATGATATTAGAACATAAATATGTGTTTCAGGGATTCTTTTAGACCTTTAAAATACATCTGCAAATCAACTTTCAATTCTGGCCAATGTAGGGAACTTTACTAGTAATTTCACTTTGACTAGTATTGGTCTCTAGGTCTCAAATTGACTCCAAATGCCTTCAAATATTCAAGGAAGGTGTATGAATGATATTAGGACTTGAATATGATGTTCAGGGATTAGATATGGCTACAAAAATACCTCTACAAACTCTATTAATATTTTGAACCAAGTATGCAATTTTACTAGTAATTTGGGGTTCAAATCCCCCTGGGGTAAGTATTGAAAATGGCTTCCCAAATGCCTCCAAACCCACTCAAATTTATGAAAAGAGGTAGGGGATGTCTCAAGTATGTTATTAAAGTATCATTTGCATCATTAATTTATCATTATCTCTGTTCCAACCCTTTCCCATTCAGCTGCAAAAATCACCAATTCGACCCTTGGGGAAATGACACTATTTCTTCTCCCAATGCAATTAAATTGAGTAAAATTACTTCAAATGCTCAAGTACAATACATGAAACTTGTAAAATACATCCATGGAAGTATATTAATCATAAATGTATCAAAGAACCATCCTTTCATTCGAAATCATCAGCATTATCATGCTATACATCAATGTAGTGGGGATATGGCACTGTTCTTTCATTAAAAATGATATTTATACATTTCTACTTGGAATTTCAACCTGAAACTTTCTGGAGATTATGAAAAAAGTATTTAATTCATATTACAAAATAAATTGGGCATGATAAGCTCCCCCAAATAGTACAATAGCTCACCAAAAACGCCCTCCCTCAAGGATAAAGAATATGCCATCAAAACTAGAAATGGTTAAGAGAATGTTCTGCAATAGAAGAAACCATGAGCTGCCCTGTAGCTTACACCTAAAAATAAAGACTCCATTAAATATCCAAATTAAAGGTCCGAATGTCCTTTCTAATTACCAACTTGGATGGGAATCTTTCACCCTCGAAATTGGCAAAGGCAAGAAACTAGTCATCCACTAGCTCTCCCTCTACACAAATGCAATTGCAAATTATACAAATGATAAAAAGTTGGTTTCATTATTTGTTATTGAAATTTATAAATTTCTAATGTCCTCCATGGGTCGAATTCCTTCCAAGAGACTCATGCCAACTCAAGTTGGGAAGAGATTCCAAAGGACGCCACTTGTACAACAATTCATAGTCTCCCACTTCCACCAAATCACATGTGGAAGCATCTTATATGCCCTAACACCCTTGAGCGCCCTCTTGGAGTCTATTTTTAGCCCTGACATGTCATATATGTCATATGTCAGTCTTCAGGTCTGATTTGTGTCATAGGTGTCATAACATCTTCATCATTGTTGTCATAGAGCTAGGGAATCTAGCCCAAGTGTCTCACTAGCTCCAAATTGCCTCTTCCTCTTCCATGGGAATTACTCTTCCTCTATATTTCGACCTCATTGAATCATGCCAAGTATTATTTACCTTGTAACTCATCCCAAGAACATTAGGCTTCCCATGGATTCGAAATTGCAAGAAGAGGATGCCATGTGCCACATAAATTCTAGCTTGTGTGGGTCCCACTTCCTCCATGTGTCTTCATGATCAAATGCCACTTTGATTTTCATTTGTATATATTTATTTATCTCCTTTATTAAATATTTATGCCATCCTAATGTTTCAACATCATTTATTATCCCCATTATTCCAAATCCCAAAGCTTCCACCCCAAACCTAGGAAACTAGTAATTTTCCTCCTTGGCAATTATTTGACCTTTAGCATCAATTTGACAAACTCTAATGAATAGGGCCAATTTGATTAGGCCATTGTGACCCAATGCCAAATTTGGGACATGACATACAGTAAACAAATATTCTATGAAATAACAGAATTAGAAAGACTGTAAAATACAACAGCTAGCATGGTGGTAGCTATCTCTGAGAAGAGATGTGGCCGTTATGCTCATTCGTGCCAAGATGACTACAAAAGGAGGCTGAATGGGCCTATTTATCATAAGTTTGAGGGAAAGAATCCCAAACATAAAAAACCTAACCCTAGAAGATGAACCGTCATAAAGTTTGTGGCCCCAAGGTGGGTAGTTAAATAGTCAACTTCCTGGGGTCATAAGTTTTGCACACGATCTCTGTTTGGGGCGCTCGGTAGCTCATTAGAAAGGCCTATCCGAGATTTACAAATTTCGATTGGGTCCAAACACATACTATTGAAAACCATTCAGCCCCTAAATTGGAAAAAAAACATCGTTTAGGGCCTCAAAATTGCCCATAAGTTGGGGACCCAAAAAACCATAGAAAAATTACTAGAAAATTGCCAAGATGGGTAACTGTTTTGAGCCAGTGGAATAGGTGGGTGGCCACCGATATTCATCTATATCATTCCCCCCCCCCAGGAAGCAATGGTCTCCATTGTGTCAAATCACTTATCATATGTCGAACTCTGTGTCGAGTTGAGCTCCTGGTGCGACGTTTGTTGAAGCGAAAAGGCTGCCTTTCTTTGACATCTTCAGAGGGTTGTAATTGTTGTTAATGGATGCGCTGGAGCTGTTCAACAATTTTGGTTGTCATGTTATCCTTGGTCTGCACCGGTGTGGGTGATTCCTTTTTGGAGGAGCACCTTGAATGTGTGGCCTTGCACTGTAGAGGTACCCAAATAGGAGATGATGCATGGAATTTGTGTTCTTCTTGTTTCTGCTGAGTAGAGGGATAATGTGCAGAGGTTGTGGATGTCTCTGTGAGCTGATGTTCTTCTTTAGTGGAAATTGCTAATAGGAAAAATTTTCCAGTGTGGGAGTTTATCTTCCTGCCCTGCTTGGTTGGGGTAGGTGCAACTATCTTTGGTATTCGATAGAGTTGTCCTCCCAAAGAGACAATGACACTCTGAGGTTGTGATTCATACACAACATGGAGCTTCCACATATATGGTTGTCCTAAAAGAACATCACATACTTCAAGTGGGGCCACATCACACAATACCTCATCTTTGAAGGGCTTGATGTCATATGGTAGGTGACATTGATGACTGACGCGGATCCCTCGTCCTTGGCTTAGCCAACCAATGGTGTATGGTTGTGGGTGTGGTGTTAGTGGTAGCTCCAATCTCTTAATGACTTCTGTTGAGATCAAGTTCTTTTGGTTTCCGCTATCTACAACAAAATGTAGGAGAATTCCCTTCACCCACATCTGTGAGTGGAAGAGACGCTCCTCTGCCTCTGACTCTTAAGGTTCCTTTGGTTGAATTTGTGTGGTTTCAATGGTGACATTGGGTTCTACATCAATGATCCGCTTCCCTTTGTCTGCAACTGTGACATTAGGCTTTAAATCAGATTGGAATTGGGATATGATTCTGAAGCTTTGATCTCCGCCACCAATGACTGTTTTGAGCGACATTCATCAGTGTTGTGCCAGGGGATTTTGTGGAACTCGCACCACTTCCTGGTGTCCTTCTTTTCCTTTCCATTACCCTTCTTATCTTATGGTTGGGACTGGTTTTCCTTTCCCTGTCCCGTGTTCTGCGAGCCAAAGTTTCCCTTTCCCTGCTTTTGTGCAGGTCCAAAGTTGCGCTTGTTCTTTTGCTTAAATTTCTACTCAATTTTGACAGCATACCGATAGGAAGATCCAAGTGAAGAGATGTCCAGGAATTCCATCTTTGTTCATATGTATCGGTGTAGGCCACTGCGATATTTCAGTACTAGGTGTCGCTCAGAGTCCTTGATACCCAGCTTTTTGCCCAAGGTATGAAAGTTGTTGGTGTACTCCGACACCGTTTGGTCCCTCTCTTGACATAGAATGGTCCATTTTGTGTATTGGTCATCATAGTTTCCCACAGGGTAATATTGTTCCTTAACGACATCTATAAAAGAGGCCCAAGTGGGATTGGCCTCAAACAATCCAGACTCGTCTGATGAATTTTGCTCACAATAAGTTTCCCACCAATTTTTGACATGGGGGATAGCCTTGAGGAGCACAAAGATGATCTTTTTTATGTCGAAAAAATTGTAGACAGAGAAATACCCTTCTAGTAGATTCAACCATTTATTTACGGAATCAGCATCAATCTAGCCTTCAAATAAAGGGATATAAAAATTAACTTATACCTTGAATGGAGTCGCATCTACGAAATGGCGTCTCGTTGAAGGTGTATTTTTCATTGTTGGCATGCACCGAAGGGTATGGGCGAAATTATCCATCATCTCGTTCCTCTGTCGTGCGAGGGCTTCCTCGAGCAACAACTTGATAGGATCTCCTGCTCCATCATCTCTCTTTTGTTCCACCATGGTAGGCCATTTGGGGCGGTGAGAGTGGTCTTCCCTAAGTGAAACTAGTTCCAGACCCAACTCTCTATATCCCGACCTCGTTGGGGACATGCACGGAGAAACAATCAAAGAGAAGATTGGTCTGATACCACTGATCCATATTTATGTGAGAATGAAATAAAAGATCATATATAGATATATATTGCAAAAAACACAGTGATACAGTAAACACATATTCTATTAAATAGCTGAAATAGAACATACTGTAAAATACAACAGCTAGAATGGTGGTAGCTATCTCTGAGTAGAGATGTCGTCACTATGCTCATTCGTGCCAAGATGATTACAAAAGGAGTCCGAAAGGGCCTATTTATCATAAGCTTGAGGGAAAGAATCCCAAACATCAAAAACCTAACCCTAGAAGATAAACCGTCATAAAGTTTGCAGCCCCAAGGTGGTTAGTTGAACAGTCAACTTCCCGGGGTCATAACTTTTGCATACGATCTTCGTTTAGGGCACTCAGTATCCTGTTAGAAAGGTCTATCCGAGTTGTACAACTTTTAAATGAGGACAAATGCATGCTTATAACAACTATTTGGCCCCTCAAATCGCCAAAAAACATTGTTTAGGGCCTCAAAACGGCCCCGGAAGTTTGGGACTCAAAAAACCGTAGAAAAATTACTAGAAAATTGCCAAGATGGGTAACTGTTTTGGGGAAGTGGAATAGGTGGGTGGCCACCTATATCCATTTGGATCATCCCCCCCCCCTTAGGAAGCAATGGTCTCCATTGCGTCAAATCCCTTATCATATGTCGAACTGTGTGTCGAGTTGAGCTCCTGGTGCGACGTTTGCTGAAGCGAAAAGGCTGCCTTTCTTTTACATCTTCAGAGGGTTGTAATTGTTGTTGATGGATGCGCTTGAGCTGTTCAACAATTTTGGTTGTCCTGTTATCCTTGGTCTGCACTGGTGTGGGTGATTCCTTTTGGGAGGAGCACCTTGAATGCATGGCCTTTCACTGTAGAGGTACCCGAATAGGCGATGTTGCACTGACTTTCTGTTCTTCTTGTTTCTGCTGAGTAGAGGGATAATGTGCATAGATTGTGGATGTCTCTGCGATCTGATGTTCTTCTTCAGTGACAATTGCTAATAGCGAAAATTTACCAGTGTGGGAGTTTATCTTCCTGCCCTACTTGGTTGGGGTAGGTGCAACTATCTCTGGTATCCGATAGAGTTGTCCTCCCAAAGTGACAATGACACTGTGAGGTCGTGATTCATACACAAAATGACGCTTCCACATATATGGTTGTCCTAAAAGAACATCACATACTTCAAGTGGAGACACATCACACAATACCTCATCTTTGAAGGGCTTGATGCTGTATGGTAGGTAACATTGATGACTGACGCGGATCCCTTGTCCTTGGCTTAGCCAACCAATAGTGTATGGTTGCAGGTGTGGTGTTATTGGTAGCTCTAATCTCTTGATGAATTCTGCTGAGATCAGGTTCTTTTGGCTTTCGCTATCCACAACAAAATGTAGGGGAATTCCTTTCACCCACATCTGTGAGTGGAAGAGGTGCTCCTCTGCCTCAGACTCTTCAGGTTCCTCTAGTTGAATCTATGTGGTAGCAACATCGACACTGGGTTTTGCATCAATGATCTGCTTCCCTTTATTTGCAACTGTGACATTAGGCTCTAAATCATAATCGAAACTGGGATCTAATTCAGAAGCTTTGATCTCTGCCACCAATGACTTTTTTGAGCAACATTCATCAGTGTTGTTCCAGGGGATTTTGTGGAACTCGCACCACTTCCCGATGTCCTTTACCTTTCCATTACCCTTCTTCACTTGGGGTTGGGACTACTTCTCCTTTCCCTTCCCCGTTTTCTACGAGACAGAGTTTCCCTTTCCTTGATTTTGTGCAGGTCCGAAGTCGCGCTTGATCTTTTGCAAAAATTTCTGCTCAATTTTGACAACATACCGATAAGCAGATCCAAGTGAAGAGATGTCCAGGAATTTCATCTATGTTCGTATGTACCGGTGTAGGCCACTGCGATATTTTAGTGCTAGGTATCGGTCGGAGTCCTTGATACCCAACTTTGTGCGCAAGGTATGAAAGTTGTTGGTGTACTCCGACACTGTTTGGTCCCTCTCTTAACGCAAAATGGTCCATTTTGGTTTACTGGTCATCATAGTTTCCGACAGGGTATTATTGTTACTTAATGACATCTATAAAAGAGGCCCAAGTGGGATTGGCCTGAAACAATCTAGACTCGTCTGATGAGTTTTGCTGACAATAAGTTTCCCACCAATTTTTGACATGGGGGACAACCCTGAGGAGCACAAAGATGATCTTTTCCCTGTCAAGAAAATTGTGGATAGAGAAATACCCTTCTAGTTGATTCAACCATTTATCTAGTGCATCAGCATTGCTCTGGAGTTGAAGGTGTATTTTCCGCTGTTGAAATGGTTGCTCGTTAAAGGTGTATTTTCCACTGTTGGCATGTGTCAAAGGATCTTGGTGAAATTATCCATCATCTCGTTCCTCTGTCGCGCGAGGGATTCCTCAAGCAACAACTTGATAGGAATTCTTGCTCCCTCGTCTCTCTTTCCTTCCACCATGGGAGTCCCTTTGGGGCGGCGAGAGTGGTCTTCCCCAAGTGAAACTAGTTCCAGACCCAACTCTCTATATCCCGACCTCATCAGGGACATGCACTGAGAAACAATCAAAGAGGAGATTGCTCTGATACCACTGATATGAATTTATGTGGGAACAAAATAAAAGATCATATACAAAATCATATAAAGATATATATTGCAAAGAATACAGTGATACAATAAACACATATTCTATTAAACAGCGGAAATAGAACAGAGTGTAAAATACAACAACTAGAATGGTGGTAGCTATCTCTGAGAAGAGATGTGGCCACTATGCTTATTCGTGCCAAGATGATTACAAAAGGAGGCCGAAAGGGCCTATTTATCATAAGCTTGAGGGAAAACATCCCAAACATAAAAAAACCTAACCCTAGAAGATGAACCGTCATAAAGTTTGCGGCCCCAAGGTGGTTAGTTGAACAGTCAACTTCCCAGGGTCATAACTTTTGCATACAATCTCTGTTTGGGGCGCTCGGTAGCCCGTTAGAAAGGTATATCCGATATTTACAACTTTCTAACGAGGCCAGATGCATGTTGTTGGAAACCATCTAGCCCACCAAATCACCAAAAAACGTCATTTAGGGCCTCAAAATGGCCCCGGAAGTTGGGGACCCGAAAAACCGTAGAAACACTACTAGAAAATTGCCAAGATGGGTAACTGTTTTGAGCCAGTGGAATAGGTGGGTGGTCACTGATATCCATCTGGATCAGAGAAGCAACATCGATTTAACATGTGTTCCATTGATTATTCATTTTCTTCACATAGGGATCATCTAGATGGGCCAAGGTAACCTCAATGTGAAGGCTTTCCCAAGTTAAGGTGTTCCTTTTTGCTACCAACCATAAGAATGAGGTTACTTTGGGCCAAAGTTATCGTTTCTAGATGTGCTTCCATAACCTTGGGGGTTCATTACCATTCAAAGCTTCTGATGCCATCCTGTAAGTTTCTTGAACCATGTAATTACCACATCCCTCAAAAATATTTTTGAAATGAATCTCCTATGAAACTAGGGCTAGCTTTTGGAATTGAACGATTTATTCGATCAAGACACCTTACCCCACAAACAACCTTGACCTTTCCATACAGTGTTTTTCTACTTTTATTCTCCTTATCTTCTCACTGTTCAACCCCAAAAATTTCTCCACCTCAATACAATTTCCAAAACAATTAGATTTGTGAGTGCATGGCTTCAGTATCAAACCTCTCACTGCTTGTTTTAGAGGAGAAGGAATGAAACTTGTGGGACGTAACTTTGGTAATCTGTGTCGATTTGACACTTTGCATTCAATACTAGAAGGACACTATTTTCTTTCTTTTCATGGAGCATGTATAGGTTAGTGGACCATGCACTGTCTTCCCTCACATCCCACATATTTCCTAGATGAGACAAAGAGGAACTTCCCCCTTGGATTTGAATGAGGATCCAACCACTTGACCCTTCAAGGACACACACACATTTTGTTTCCTAGAATCTCCTTGACTTGCGGGAGTGTCCTTTGGTCTAAGAAACCATGACCCAAGGGCATCTAAGCTATGAAAATCACCTAGGGATCGCAACTGGCCTGGGCCACGCCAACCCTCAACTGGTTGGACTTTGGGTGTCTCCTTCCAACCAACTCACCCCTAAGGGGAATTGAACCCAAGTCGCTCTGCTGACAAGACCCACACATTAAGAGAATGAGCTAGCCAAAATTGACTATATATATATATATATATATATATATATCCTAGTGGGATATATTGAGTGGCTTAGTGCTTTGAGCTTCATGTAGGAGGTTATGGGATAAATCCCCCACATTGATTTCCTCTATTATGTGCCTCACTAGATGTCCCTATAGGGTTAAGGCTTGTAATCATTGCCAATGTGAACACTAGGTACCACCATGAAATGGGGAGAAGTGCCCAAGGGTTTCTCTATAAGGTTTTACTTGTAATATATATATATATCCCAGTGGGATAGATTGAGTGGTTTAGTGCTTTGAGATTCATGTAGGAGGTTCTGGGGTCAATCCCTCACACTGATTGTCTCTATTGTGCACCTCACTAGATGTTCCTATAGGGTTAATATTTGTAATCATTGCCAATGTGTTTACACTAAGTACCACCATGAAATGGGGAGAAGTTCCCAAGGGTTTCTCTCTAAGGTTTTCCTTTTAATATATATATATATATATATATGGAATACTATTGGAATTTGGGGCTCTGCGTCGAAAAGCCAAGTGATGGATGGTACATTTCTGCACTTTTTCTCCAGGATTGATGTTGCTACAAGGGTTCCACTCCATTGCGATGGACGTGGTAAGGGCGATTAAGAGGATGTTGCCATGGTTTTCACCATGAGTAAGCCCTTTTCTAGCTTTTCTCTCTTTTGAAGGGATATGAGAGCAGGGTTTTTTCCAGGTTAATGCATATTATAGTGCTTGTATGGATTTCAGGCCGAAGGAATAGGTGGCCACACCTCCTTTTCTCCTTGGTCATTTGGGTCATCAAAAAACCTAGCTAGCGGTGGAGTCTTTCAGGATGAATATGATCAAATAGTTGGGGTTTTTGTCAAATGGGATTATTTTGAAGGAATCCAACTAGTTGAGATACCTTAAGGATACTTTCTCCTCTAATTTAGAAAATTATGACTAGTGGCAAGGATTTATGGAGGATGTTATGGCCAGATCTTCCTTTTTTATTTCTTTGTTCATCTTTTCTAGGGTTTCCTCAGGCAACACCCCCTCCATCAATTTCAAACACTTCTACAACCCTTAACGATTTGGGAGTTCATAAGGGAAAATATTCCTTAGCAGATGGTTAGGACTTCCAAATATTTGTTAAAAATATTAAGGGGAAATCCCTCGCATTCATGGTCAAAGCTTTTGATAGAATATTCACAGTCAACATGAAGCTTTGCAATAAATTGCGGATTCTTGAAGTTTCTAAGAGCCTTATCTATGAAAGCAAGCAACTTGCAGATCAACAAACTCTCTTTGATACAAAATCTCCAGGGATTCAACTATAATTTTGATCATGCAACTACGAGGAGGGATTGCAGGTTCTAGTTCATATCTAGCCACAAACAAGTCTATTATAAGGATGCAATGTAAAAACTAGGAACTTATAAGGATGTAGGGGCATCAAAGGTTCCACCCACATTAGTTCAAATGCCCAACCCATATATCGTCGAAAATATCGATGAAGTTCATATGCCGAAGATTAAAAATGCGGAGGTAAACATACTTTTTTCTTCATGCAAATATGAAGCAGTAATTTGTAGATTTAATGGCTTTGGCCATGAATAGAGGAGCTAGACCCATGGATACACTCAAATTGGACCACGAATTGTGATTATTATTTATGCTCTAAAGGTTTCTTTATAGTCCAGTTTTTCTCTCAGGCAGATTATAAGAGAATTTTTGAAGAAGGGTCGTGGTTTAGGGGAAGAGTTAGGCTTTTTCTCACTACATGGTTTCTAGATTTTGATCCTACTACTATGGTAATATCTAAAATGTTAGTCAGGGTCCGGTTACCGAATACGCACCTTCCATTCTGACATCATTCAGTGTTAGAAGATATTTGAAACACTTTGGGTAGTTACATAAAGCATGACAATGTTTGCATGCGACAAGGATTATTCACATGTGCTCGTATATGTGTGGTATGTGTGGAAGTTGATCTAAGCAAAGAGATGCCAGACAAAATCCTGTTGTAGGATGAGAACTACCAGCATTCCCAAAGTTTGGATTATGAAAACACAACTTTTAGATGGCGTTTCTGTTATCAAACAAGTCATCTTCAAGAAACTTGTCCTCAAATAAGAAAGCAACCTAAAAAGAAAAAAAGGCCAGCCTCCCAAATCCAAAACTTGGAATCGTTTCAAACCTTCCTATCTAGAAAATGAGAAAATGGAGAATATGGAAGATGAAGAAGAAGCCAAAGAATTAACAGAAACAAAATTAAGAAAAGAGGGAAACCATTCATTGGAGAGGATTCAACATGTTGTACCCCCACATTCTGAAACTTTGGTATCAATGGATATTTCAGCTGGAGGAATAAAGAGAACACATGAATATGCTAGTTCTGATTCAAATAAGGAGCAGGCCCTAAGAGATGATGCATCATAGTTAGTTGTTGCTAATCCAAATCTAAAGAGTTGGACTGAGGTCAAGAAAAAGAAAGGAAATAAAGGAAAGATCGAGGATTTTCTCAACCCTTGACTCTCTAAGGGATTTTTCCTTTATTTATTTAGTCTTTTTTGTCAGCACAAGCCTTTAGGCCCATTTCTTCTTTTTTGAATATATGCACTTTGCATATATCTACATAATGTAATTTTATACTCTTTTAAAGAAATAAAATTACGATTTTTTTCCAAGGAAAAAAAAAAAAAAATATATATATATATATATATATATATAAGCCCAAGGGTTCACTCAATCAATTAAACCATCCACCCAAGGCATGTTGTCAATAAGGGTTTTCGATCTCTATTGTGGTTGGCAGTTGAGCTTCCCTCCATGCAAATATTTTGGGGAAGAGGGGGGAGGGGGATCTCATGAGGTTTTCCTTGACAAAAAATATTTTTTTATATTGTTTTTCCAAGGAAAACCTCACAAGACCCCCCACTCTTTCTTTTAATATCTCGATGGAGGGTGACTAAACCGCTAGCCACAATAGCAACAGGTTGACCGAATTTGAACCTATGAAATATGCCATCCCCATCAACAACATGCCTTTATTGGATGGTTCAATTGATTGAGCTAACCCTTGGGATATATATATATATATATATATATATATAAAAGGAAAATATTGTGGGGAAACTCAAGGTATGCTTCTAACATCTGTGGATGTTATTCCTACTAAAATCGTTGGTGTAAATTGGTGCGCTTCATCAAAGGGGATTCAAATTGGGCACTTGACAATATGAAACTAGTGAAATGCCCAATAACATTGGCGACAATTGGTTGAGCTAACAACCTGGGTTACTTTTATGCTAGGAAAACCTTGTATGGATGCTTTCCCACATTTGTGGATGACATCCCTAGTAAACATGTCAACCTAAACTATGCATCTAACCTAGGGAAATTCAAACTAGACACTAGTTGGCATGGAAGTAGCCAAATACAATTTACCAAAAAAAAAACCATAAAACTAGTTATTCAAAAAGTTTAACCTTAATTTTTTTTAAATAAAAGAATTAAAAATGAATATTGTTGCCTTACATGGGCTTTTCATATTGAAGAGAAGGTCCAATGACCATCTAAAAGAGGATTGACACATGATGTACTCACATGTTAGGGCTCTCCCTCATAAATGGGAGTGTTTGAAAATTAAAAAAATAAGTTTATTTTTAAATTTAAATTTAATGTTTTTAATTTAAATTTTTTTCTTTGTTTCTTTTAAAATTTATTTGTTTATTATGTCCCCGAAGGGGATCATATATGTTTCATCCAACTCCTATTATTTTGGCTCTTAAATCTATAAATTTCTTTAGACTATATAAAAACTATAGTTAAAACTGTTTAATATTTTATTGAAATTTTGAAATTAATATTTTTCAAAAATCTTATTGGTCACAGAATATTGACGTCAGTCTCGATTCTCCCTTCCCGGGAGGGGGGCTGCGGGCTGACCTCAGCTCCGTAGAGAATAGTTAATGTGGCTAGCTTTTCTAAGTAAATTTGCTTTCAACGACGCACCGGTTTTATTTAGGTGTTCCTGTCTTACCTGTGCAGGCTATCAACTAGGGTGAAAGCTAACCATAGTTTGTTAGTCTTGTTCTGACAGCTCTGGCCTCTAATGACGGCTCTAGAATCCTGGGCTATGTCAGCGTGGCAGACTTTCAAACAATTCCAGAGATGCAATCATCCAGCTAACCATCCATCTGTCCATGTGCATGCAACATTACAGTTATCCATATGTCCATGTGCATGCAACATTACAGTTGCAAAGATCAGGTGAACAAGTGTTCGTTGTGTAGAGGTGAATATCAGTGATGTGACCATTGGATTCTCTTGCGCCACCCTAACCATCGCACAGCATGATAGACCCCGCTTACCCTAGTACAACAAAACTTGAAAGAAATCAACTGAACAACATTTACAGATGAGATATGACCATGCTTGTGCTAATATGGCGAAGCTTTTCAGTTTTTCATTATGGTCTTTGTGTTTATTTCGAGATATGACCATGCTTGTGCTAATATGGCGAAGCTTTTCAGTTTTTCATTATGGTCTCTGTGTTTATTTCTCTTCTGGATTTTGAATGGCTTTTACATATGTGGGTCGTGGCAGAAAAATGCAGCCCTTGCAGGGGCAATGATAGGAGCGACTTTGGCCCTGACGCATGAGGAGTCCAATTATGATAATATAGTTCAAGGTGCCATTTCAGGGGCCGCTCTGTCTACAGATGCTATCGTCTTGAACAAGATGTTGTAGGTACTGAATTTCTATGCATGAGACATTCTAGAGTCGGAGTAATCACCAGGAGTTTTCTTTCGCCTACATATTCTTTATCCAAACTGTTTGTTTTTTAAAGCAAATATGGTGTCCAAATTTAAAATAGAAGATAAATTTGAAACATCAATCTTTTTTCTTTTGTCGATGGTTCTTTGATAGGTTGAAAATTGTGTTTCGAGTGCTTGTGCTCATCACTTTTCATTTTTTTAAACAAATATGGTGTCCAAATTTAAAATAGAACCATGTTGTCAAAATTTGCGGATTTGTTTTTCTTAAAGGCTTTCGTTCCCCTGTTTGTACTCGAATCTGTTTTGATAGAAATTTGTAGTTCTTTCTGTTCAATTTCCCATTGCAGAGAGGCTTTTGTAAAAAAAAGGTCGCGGTGGAGGAATTTGGAGGTTTTTTTTTTTGTGTGTGTAAATGGCCTTTTCAGAGATGTTTTTGTGAAAATAGTGGTCGCTGAGGAGGAAGTTGGAGTCCTCTCTGTCCAAATGGCTGTTTCAGAAAGTGTTTTGTAAAAACAGCTGTAGCTGAGGAGGAATTTAGAACTCTTTCAGCAAGAGAGCGGTATATTTTTTGTATAGGGCTATTTTTGGGGAAAAAGTGTTAAATTCTGGTTCTTGGTTCTTTTGCAGAGCAGGTGAATTTTCCTGCCACAGAGAGGACCAACAAACACTAAAAGCATCCAAGTTTCAAAAATGCCCAAGCTTAATCTCTAGTGTCAAGAGTGCTCATAAGTGTCGAAAGAACTTCCAAGTGTATTTATTCCATCAATAGATCCACTTTTGGATAGCCACTCCAAATCGTGCCGAATTATCTAAATTGTAAGTTCGTGGCTCGTGTGAATCCTGATAATGACATTTTCTTGCAGGACATCCATTTTAAGTTCGTGGCCTTTCATTCCTCAATTTACTGGAGCGTATTTCTTTCAGATCATGTGCATTAGATTTTGCAGGCTCGACTCTCTTCTTCACAAAATTGTTATGAATCTATGTCAGCTCCATCCATTTGCTTGACATCGACCTCATAAATCTCATGAACTAGCAATCCAATAAAGCTCATGAACTAGCAATCCAAGGAAACGCCATCTATTTACTCACACATCATCTAAGGAATTGATCGAACAATTCATTGGTCTTTATTTCATGATTCCTATCCAATGCACTCAATACTAGGAAATTTGGCTTGTTGCAGATCGAGTCACCTCTCAGCTGCAAAGATGTATCATTATGTTCAACTATAACCAAGGTAAATTCAGATACTTGGCAAAGCCAACCTAAAGTGCTAGGATAATCTAATAGAGCTACGCTGGACTTAGAGATCTTTGCCACTGGGCATTGTTGATTTGAAAAATATGTGAATGTTGGTTATTATTAAAGGCAATGAATATTTAGATTTTGGTTGAAGGATGAAGCATCATTAAAACTGCATGGTGCTCCTAGCCTTTCATACGTTTTCAAACAATTTCCTTCTGCTTTCCAAGTTCTGCAGTTATTTTAGTGTTTAGAAGATTCGTCTTGAAATGCATCAAATATGTAGCTGAATCAGCTAGGAGAAAACATCAGCAATGTTGAATCTGTCTTTGAAGGGCTTGCTCTAGTAGCAGAATCAGCCAGATTTCTCATATTTGGGTCATCAAGGCTTAAAGTTGCCTGTGGTAGACTTGGTCTTGGTGTTTGGAGATATGCATTTAGTATAATGGAAAGAATACCAACAATGTTGATTCTCTATTCGATGGGTTTTTTCTAGTACCAGATTCAGCTGGATTTCTTATATATGGGTATCGATTCATCCAGGATTGAAGTTGTCTGTGGTGAACTTAAGCTTGTTGGGATGAGATATGCACTGAATATTGGAGAGTATATAAAATGCAAATTCTGTTTCTGACGGGTCTGTTCTAGTACTAGAATTAGCTGGATTTCTCATATTTGGGTACTGATTCATCGGGCTGAAAGTTGTCTGTGGTGAAGTTGGGTTTAGTGGGTGGAAATATACATCGAATATATGGAGAGAACAGCAACAACATTGATTCTGTTCATAGTGGTTTTGAGTCCATGGGCAGGCACGTCTCCCACAACCATTGCTGCCACTCCAGGCAGGCCCAGTTCCTCTACATCTCGATCTACTGCCAAATCTTATGCCAAGTATGCTGAAATGATCTTCAACCCAAAGGAGCTTAAAGGTGGAATCATGCTTTCGTTCAGTTGGATTCTGCCACTTTACTGTTACTTTCATTCATTCTTATGCTAAAGTTGCAATAATACCTAAAGCCATCGTAGAGGTTTAAGCTAAATAGACTGCATCCCTTGAAATATGATGGTTGTATGCATTTTGTTAATGTACATTGTGACAGTAGATATGGTTTCTTTGAAATCCAAAGACCTCTAAAATTGGAATCATGTAGTTGAAAAGGAATTGGGGGTTCTGACAGTGGTTGTTGGTCGTTCTGCCAGCAAAAATATTGAGTTTTGGTTTGTCTGAAAGACCTTGAAGTGTTATGTTGTTTAAATCTCAAAGTCCTTGTGAGTGTTGTTTTGATTTGGTAGGTTTCCTGCTGCTATTAGTTGTGCTCATGTCAATTTTTATAAGAAATACAGTGAAATTGTCTTGAATCCAAAAGTCTTTTCAGTTTTCTTTGTCTTGTAATTTGTTACATCTTTAAGTACTATAAGGAACATACCCTGTGGTGGGATGCACTTATACACGAGACTTTGGCTAGATGCCAGGTCTGATGGGTAGCTATTACCCCAGAATTGCCCTGGACTTGCACCCGGTCTTATCAGTTTCAAACTCTTGCCTTTCCGGTGGGGCAGATCATAGCGGGAGTGAAGCAAGGTGGATACTCTATTGATCTCACCAGTGAATTAATTCTCTGGTGGCCTAGGTGCACATTCTGATAGTAAATCGTCTTAATTTTCCTTGGGCTCAAAAGATTTTCCAGTGAAAAACTTCATGGCTTTTTGTTTAATGCTGTTATCTGGTGTTCTTTGATCTTCATGTTACTTCTGATAGCAAAAACCTCATAACTAGTATGAAGCACGGAGCCTTCTAGAGTTAAAATCTTGGCACGCATGCCTGTCAAGTTAAAATTCTTTGTTTTATCTTGCAACCGAAATGTCCTTGAAATTAAAATATATGCTTGCAGTGTAAATGTTGGAATGTCTTGAAATTTGATAGTTCCCCTGATTTGGGTCAGAGGAAATTCTAAGGATATGATGGGTTTTGCAGGTTTTGTTTCGGAGTCTTTTGCCTCTCTACTCAAATCGGTTTGGGCTCTACCAGTCACCACCAAAAATGGTAATCTCCCGCTTCTCTACAACTACTATATGCAAAAAAAAATGGTCTCGAGAAGAGTGAATGAGGGTTCCTCTTATTTCTCTAGTACGCTTTAAGATTTCTGTTAATGTTTTATAGAGTTCATTTTCCCAACAAAGCACATTTCTCACAGCTTAGCTTAATGGTTGTATGATCGAAACCATGGTTTTGAAGATTTTATGTTTAATCTAGTTGTGGATGCATTGATTTTTGGTTTTAATCTCTAAAGAGGGTGTTAACAAAATAAGACACCATTTTCAGGTAGCAAAGCTGTTTTGCAGTTTGAGAGTGGATACACAGTGGAAACAGTTTTTGATGGGAGCAAGCATGGAATTGAACCTTACTCCATACAGGTTTCTCCAGATGGAGAATTGCTTGTGCTAGACTCTGCAAACAACAATATTCTTAAAGTGACTCCTCCATTATCTCGCTGTATGTGTGTCCACTTACACTTGGGTTTTCTGACTTGACTTCAGAAACAATATCTCAACGTTCATAGTATCTTGATCACTGAGTTGGGTCAATTTTATTTTCCAAATACATAAAAGGATGATACATTTGATTCTCACATTTGAGTGCCCATGATTTTGTTTTATTCGTTTTCTGCAGATAGCAGAGAAAAATTATTCTGCAGATGGTTATCTAGGATATGCTGATGGACGGCCTCGAGAGGCTCGTTTGAACCATCCTAAAGGATTCGATGTAGATGACAAATGAAACGTGTATGTTGCAGATACAACGAATATGGCGATCAAGAAGATTGGCGAAATAGGTATTGCCACATTTTCAAGATGGGCCCAAACCTCTAAAACCCCAAGGGTTTAGCATAAATTCAAACTAAGTAGTTGATATCTAAACTCCTACAGCAGAAGACTAGGGTTTCAAGTCCCTAATTCTTGGGGACACATTGAAAAACTTCAAATTTACTATCAGAAGTTCATAAGCCCAAGATTGGGGGCAGGAGTCGCCAAACCAAAGAAACTCCCATGCCCAAAAGTTTAACTCTATGACAAATAATTGAAGGCAATCGTCTCAGAAAACAATTGGGTTCTTTCAAGTTGTAATATTGTGTATGCATGTTCTTTCTGATTTGTTCGGGATATGGTGATTGGTGCAGGTGTAACCACCATTGCAGGAGGGAGGTCGACTAAATCAGGGCATATCGATGGCCCCAGTGAGGAGGCTAAGTTCTCAAATGATTTTTATGTTGTGTATGTTAGCAATACATGTTCCTTGTTGGTTGTTGATCGGGGAAATCAGGCTATTCATGAGATTCAACTAACTATGATGGCTGTGCATATCAATACGACAACAATTTTTCCTTAGGTCTGCATCTTAGCTTTTAAAAAAGCATTAGACTTTTAAAAAATATTGTATGGTAGTTGAGTCGATGTCCAATTTATGAATGTGTTTTGTGTTGCATGTTTGCTATTATCTGCGGGTTATTAAAAAATAATTGATGTATCCTTTATGTTCAACCAACTGATTGCTTTTTTTGAAATTGGATTTGTCTTTTTGTTTACAGCTTAGTGGTATTCATTTTCTGGCTTTTGCATTAGATTTTATAACGATGGTTTATGATACCAAAAGGCATCATACTTCACAAAATTACGAGGTTCACAAAAATATTCATTCTACATACTCATCCCAAATCCATTTTAGGAACACATTTATTGAAGGTATGTATGTTTCCGAGTTGATTGTTGTTTGTACCTACCCAGAGCAAATATAGCTCTAGGCCATTCTAAGAAGAAAATTTAGAGATTCCCATAAAAAGTCCTTAACAAAAATTAATTGTAAAATGCAATCAAGTAAGCTTGAAAATATAATGTTGGGCATATTTTGAAAGCCTAATCTATAGTCGTCCGGTATTACTTGTATGTTCAATATTTAAAGTTAGTATTTGATCATGTATGTAATTTATCTACTGGTTTCAGATGAAAGAGTGCTTGACTGGTATATATTCATTTCCTTGTATTTACCAATAGATGTTTCCTACTATCTTGGGTAGATAATTTTCACCGCAATAGTTTTTTTCTCTTAGAAAAGTTGGGCCTTCCATTCCACATTCTTTTTGCCATTCCTTGTACTTGTTTTCAATGCAAGTAAACGATGCACAAACTTGATCCATATTATTAGTGTTAAATTGTAGTGTTGCACTTAATAGAGTAGGCTTCTATTTCGCAACTCTTGCCTGTATGTACCATAAATGTTTGTGGTAGGACTCTTAAGGATATGATTTCTTAGAAGATTTTAAAGCACTCTTTTTCTAGATTGTTACATCACTACATGGCTTTTCGACATTTGGAAAAGCTGGATGATGATGACCTTGTAATGTCTTCACATTAGTGAATTTCTCTATAAAGGTGTCGAGATAGGATGCTGCGCTATATTATTTATCATAAGATTATTGAGAGTGCTTGGGAAAATACTTCCCAAGAAAATGTTTATTGGTTGAGAATTGAATTTTATTTATTCAAGTTCATTTTAGGCAAATAGACTAATTTGGGTGGTAGCTACTTGATGGACAAACAAATAAGATATCATTTACATGTTTGCATTTATGTTTACAATCATTTTATTTTATTTTTTGAAGATGTTTTTTTATGTTTTTTGGGAACATTTTTTAAATATAGATTTATTTTTCCTATAAAGATATAAATATATTTAGTTGACAATTTTTTAAAATTCAAATTATTGAAAAAGACAAGTATATCTTTTCAGAGAATTTGAATTTAAAAATGAAAATATTATAGACATATTTACCTTTGTGGATGATATATTAGTGATTTGTTTCAATCTCCATATTGATATGAGTGCCTTGAAAGAGGTAATTGTTTCATGGATTTTGTTTCAACTTCATATTATTATGAGTGGTATAAAAAAAAATTCCTGTAATTTGTATTTATTTATTTCTATAAAAGCATTTCCATTCTTTTGAAAGCAGCTTGGTGCATATGAATCTAAACTAGGCCCACAATATTTTTTTTATTTTTGGTAAACATGATGATAATGTTGAATTATTTTCTTCCGTTCTAGAGAGAACTCTTTTGGGAAATGTTGGAAGGATTTACAAGGATGAGACATTAAAAAAAGGTTGTGAAAAAACCAAATAGTCCTCAGAAGTATAAGATAAAAGACAATTTAAAATTTATAAAATTGTAGAAAGTTTTATTGTATTATCGTAAACAGTTTTATTTTATTAGGTTTTTAAACAAAATTTAAGTTTCTTGATTGACGATCTCCAAAATTCTTGTTGGCATTTCTAATTGTGTACAATATTATAAATAATTATGTCCAACATTCTTATTATTTGTTAGGTTTTTAAACAAAAGTTAAGTTTCTTTGTTGATTATCTCCAAGGCTCTTGTTGTCATTTCTAATAGTGCACACTATATTATCATTTCTAAGAGTCTTCACTATTAGATCTTAAGGGGAAAAAACAAATGATTATCTCTAGGTTTTTTTTTATCATTTCTAAGAGTGTACCAAGTAAAAAAACACAAATATGAACCATTATGAACAAACATCATTACTCAAATTGTTTGTGTTGATGTAGACTAGAAAATGTGACTCTTAAACTTTTCAACTTCAAGCAAATAAAGCAGGTGGCAATGTCGGGGACATTGCCACCTTGTGGCTCTTGTTTTAATTAGGGACTCTTCTTCCATTCCGGAGAAAAAATATAAGATAGATATGTTTGGAAATTGTGTGTTATCAAATAATCAAGCTAAAGCCATGCAAGGTTTTCTGTGAAGGTTTGAAACAAGCTCAAATACAACAAATAAGACATTTGATAATGGTTGGAGACTCAACGATCGTGATCTGTCACTTGGCCCTTAAATTGATCCGAAAGAATGGTTTTTTTGGTCATATAATTTGACAAATACAATAGCTGAACTCTGAATTTGAGAAAGTACAAGTTTTACATGGTCTACATGCTTTAAATAAGCAAGCTGATTATCAAGCCAATCGTGCATGCAACCTCGAGCAAGGAACACTTGAACTAAATGGGAGGGGGGGTGATAAGTCATTCCAACATCCCCTAGCCACGCTTTTGAGAAATTTGGATTTTGATCCCTTAAGTTCATGCCTCAAAATTGTATAAATAACCATGGATATCAGTGTCAATTCACCATGTGGCAGAATTACATCATGCAAGGACCTGCATTTAAGTCCACGACCTTTGAAGGATGGTGGGAATTAAATGTCATTCAGATGACGGTTCTGTGTGTGAAAGCATTTGGGAAGAAATGGATGCAATGAGTGCTTTGATCCTCGTAACGGATGTGATTAATGGTGAGCATGTTTTGGGGAAATGCATAATTTCTTGGGTTTATACGGAGGGGGTGAGTTTGATTAACAGTGAAGCGAATATTCAAAATGAGACACTGTGGAGGACGAAATATTGGATGGATTTAGATACTGTTGGCAGTATCCTGCAATCCATAATTGAGGGTCTGTTTTAGAATTGGAAGAAGGAGGTTATCTTGTAGTCGAATTTCAATTTCAGAATCCTGGACACTCCAGTGGGCTTTCTTATTCGGCTTCCTGGTAATTCGGGATGTTTGACATCCGTTGGCAACTGGTGCTTATATGCACGCATGAGGAGGCAATTTCGATGTTGGATATCTATTTAACTAGTATGATGGTATTTGATTGGTTCTAGAGGATAACTAGTTCAGTAAGAATCTTGTCTGTATCAGTTTTCCTGTAGCGTATTGGGGGTGGGATAGTTCTCAGAAATTAGAATATCACCTGCGGTGTCTTTTTGAAGTGGCGTGGCTCAATATTGGAAGTTCACCTGAGAACACTTGTGGGCACCCAGACCTCAATGACAAAGATCTCTCCATTTTGAAGGTATGCATCCTGGATATGAATGTTGTTCGAAACTCTCTGTATTGTTTGCAAACTGATGAGAACATGAGTAGAGGAATTGCAACACTGCCATTACCAAGTTTGACTAAATTCCAAATAGAGTAATCCTCTCTGTCAGTAATTAGTATTTATGTGGCTCAATTACTCAGTTGTTGCTTAGTATTTATGTGGCTCAATTACTCAGTTGTTGCAATCAGTTAGATAGGAAAGACGAGTTCTGTCACCTGAAAATTAGAGGTAGTGTTTGTTGGTATAATATTATTCGATCCACGATGGAGAGCCCTGATGAGAATAGGGACCTCATTGTCAGGAGAATGGAACGTTTGAATGATGGTGTGCCATAAATAGTGGCACAAGCTCTGCATAAAATGGAGAAGTGGAGAAATAGCTGGGAGGCTAACTATGTCAGAAATTCATCAATCTCGCAAATACAATATGAGGTGTTGAATGCGTAGGTGAACAGGTTGAAAACTAAGCTAATTATGGTAGAAATTGAGGTTGAATTTCCTAAAACGAAAAATAATGAGAAAGAGAAGCAAATTAGGGTTTTGCAACAAAAGGTCAAGTATCTGGAAATGGAACAATTTCCAAGATTTGAAGATGAACAGAATGTTCTAGCCCTTGAGGGTTTGGAAGTTGGTAGGCTCATCTGGTCGTGATCAGATACTGGCAGGGGACGATAACTCTATGGACTAGATAGGCATGTAGATACATAGTACACTCCCCTCATACCAATCTTTACCTGAAGGGAAGATGGCAGAAGGCCCATAGTGGCCAGGAAATGCGTTTACTAAATTTTTGTAATGGGATTTATATGTGTATTACTTGTTGGACAGTTCTGTAGGATCTATCTAAACAAAATAGACAAGAATAGGAGGATATCAACTACTAACTGGTGTGGAACCAAACTTATGTTTTTTTGCAAAATTTCTTTGTAGAAATTTTCTGTTGAAACATACTGTTGTATATTTAGGTTGATCGGTCAGGCTGCAACCTGATTTTGATAATACAAAAAGTAACCGTTCTTGTTATTTTATTTTGTTGGTCTATGTTTAATTTCAAAATTTTATGTGTTTATTTTTATTGTTAAAATTTGTAATAATTTTTTTAAGTTTTATATCTATATCTATATATATGACTAACGAAATGGTAATTGGGTCAGGATTGTATTTGCGTGATATAAGATTGATTCCGGTTTATTATCAGTATAACTTCTAGGCATATCGACATTATCCCATGCATGGTACATAGGCATACAAGGTTTGAACCAATGGCGTCGTTGAGGAGTTCCTTAACAATGCATCTTATAGTCAATTAATCTACACCACAAGGTATATATACATATATTGAAATTTGTTAATATTTTTTTTTTTCAATTGTTGTTTAGTTATGTTTTTAATTTTTTTTGGAGATGAGTTTTTTTATAATTTTTTGGTTTGTGTTAAGTTTTCCCTAAAATATTTGACATGTATATATTTGTAAAGTATTAAGAGAACATTTATGAAAATGTTCGATTCTCTTTCTCTCTCTATATTCCTAAGAAAACCTCAAGGGGGGATTCAAGGGATGCTTCCCACATTTGTGGATGACAATGGACATCCCAAGGAAACCTATCAGCATAGGCTAGTGTGCCCAACCAACAGAGATTCAAATCAAGCACTTGTTGGCACACAACTAACCAATTGCACAACAACGTTGGCAATAATCAATGGAGTTGTCTAAAAATTCGACGATCCCGGACGGGGTTTTCACTGAAATCTGGTGTTTTTTATTTTACAAAATCTGAATTTAACTGTGTTTTCACCGAAATCTGGTGTTGGCAATAATCAATGGAGTTGTCTAAAAATTCGACGATCCCGGACGGGGTTTTCACCGAAATCTGGTGTTTTTTATTTTACAAAATCTGAATTTAACTGTGTTTTAATGGCTATTTTGATGGTAGCGACAGATTCAACACCATCAAAACCCCTTGGGCACCCAAAATTTCAGAGCTTGAGTTGTAACCAAGATTTTAAAATTTTCTATTAAATTTTTTCAAAATTGTGTCGAAAAAATAATATTTTTCCGTTTGAAATCGTAGAACTTTTAGACTATGTGATAATCAATTGATATAATTGTGTCGGAAAAATAATATTTTTCCGTTTGAAATCGTAGAACTTTTAGACTATGTGACAATCAATTGATATAATCCCTTGGGTGTGTGTAGCTTGGTGGGTTATCTCTAGTGGTTGAGTGTTGTGAATTGCAAATAAGAGGTCTTGGGGTTAAGTCCCTAGGCCAACTATCTCTATAATATGTTAAAACTTGACGTCCATGTTGATTCAAATGTACTGTAATCTACATTGACGATTTACCCTGTTACATTAGAGGAAATTTGGGGTTCAAATGGGCCAAATAAGAAAAATAGAGCTTGTTGAGTTGGAAATTCAACAACCAATAGAATTTCAAAGAATTAAGTAAATGATAATTGTTGAGGTGGACATATAAAAGTCAAAGATACTTATATGCCATGTTTCTATTTGACAACATTTAACCAAATATACACCTCACCTTGATTAGGATCTTTGTGAAATCATCTCAATATGATAAATATCTTTGAAATACTAAATAGAAAATATTTTATATTATTAGCACTTGTATTTTTATTTTATTTTATTTATTTTTAATTGGTAGAGGCTTAACAAGAACATCATGTCACTTACAAGAATCATTCATTCCTCTCAATTCCTCCCAACCACCCAAACTACATCCAATGGACATTGTTAGCACTTGTATTATTTATTGTATGACATCCAATATCATTTATTCACATTACTTCCATTATTATTATTTATTGATAATAATTTGTACTTCCAGTATATATTATATATTAATAATTTATTATATAATATATGATTATAATTATAAGGCTATATTATATATTATATAGTTATTATATTATTAATATATAGTTATTTTACTAAAGTAATAAAATAAAAAATTATCAAACCAAATATGCATCTTAAATAAGAAAACAAGAGCCACAAGGTGGCGATGTCCCCAACATTGCTAGTGGGGGCATTGGCAAGTGTATTTGAAATTGTCATTAAGTGATAAAAGCGATTTTTTTGGCAAAAGGATTTTTCTTTTCTTCTATTTTTGTGAGTTCCATAAAAAAGTAGTCAAGTAAGGTAGTAAATAACTTATAATTTAAATGGCTACATAAAATGCAATATAGAAGAAAAAAAGAGGCAGTTCTTTTGCATGATAAAAAAGTGAGAGAATAATTTCTCAACTTGAATAGAAAATTGTAATCATATATCTATTACATACTTGCATTTACAAGTGATGGAGTTTATTAGATCGGTCAACAATTCTTATTTTTATAACATACCCACATAATATTATAGAACATGAAAATAATATTCTTGCTATGCGACAAGCATTTTGTTTGAAAAGATGCCATAAATTTAAATAATGTTTGGAGAAGGGAATGTTTCAATGTGTTAGTGGTCATGTAACATATTTTGTAACTAAAAAAGAAAAAAATGTTGGGGGAATTTTTGTTGTTGTTGTTTGTTTTTCTATTTTTTTTTTCTTTCTCAAGAAAGAAATATGTATACTTGCAATTCTAAAAGAATTTAAAGTGCATCATGTGTTAACGTGGATACAATAGTATAAATGTGATTTACATTGAAAGGCCATGAACTAGTGCGTCTACCAAGCAAATATAAAGAGACATCAAAACACTTCAAATTTCTTTACAATATTCATGTTAATGCATTTTTTTGTTTAAAATCTAATTAAATCTACATTTTCCTTAGACTACCAAAAAAAAGCTAAAATCCTGAAATCCTTAGAAATTTTGCAAGAGAAAAATAGGTCGACCAATGAAGTCTAATTATGAATGGAGTGAAAACCATGTGGATGCCATTAAATCCCCTTCTTTTTTTAAAAGACACAAAATAGAAACATTTATATATATAAAAAATCCACACATATTTGCAATACTTTTAAAATATGTATTTACAATAAATCAATTAACTTATATATATATATATATATATATATATATATATATATAATAAATATCAAGTTAATTATTTGGTTTAATATTATGAAGCATTGTACAATTTGTTCTCTTAAGCTCGTTATGTTCTCCACTACGGAAACTAGGGATGTGAATATATGAAGGTAAGTTCTTTATGTGGGATTTGATACTTAGGGATGTGAATATATCAATTGTTATGTTCTCCACTAGTAGAATTAGGGATGCGAATATATGAAGGTAAGTTCTTTATGTGGGCTTTGATACTTAGGGATGCAAATATATGAAGGTGAGTACTTTATGTGAGCTTTGTATTATAGTAATATTTTCCTCTTAGTCATGGAGAAAGGTGGTTGCATTGAAGACATGTGAATATCCTTCAACTCCAGTTGG
The DNA here is from genome assembly GCA_027924585.1 of Larix kaempferi. Lineage (NCBI taxonomy): Eukaryota > Viridiplantae > Streptophyta > Pinopsida > Pinales > Pinaceae > Larix > Larix kaempferi. Next base: position 2,661,773 of record BSBM01000477.1, on the reverse strand, counting down.
AGTGGAAGACATGTGAATATCCTTCAACTCCGGTTGGAGTGGAGTGGTGTAAGGAATTTCAACCATTAGAATATAATATATAGATAGAGTTCACTTAGTGCCTGTAACATACCATCATTGTCCAATAGAGTATTCGGGCTATAATATAGCTGACCGATCTATGTAACAAATTCTAAATTAAAACCCCATTATTTTTCAAAAATCTCTTTCCTTTATCTTGTTCTTTAAATTTTATGAATTACCATCTTAGCTTTATGAAAGGAAGGCCTAAAGTACTCTCACTTTTTTTTAGATACCATGATAATGATAAGCATATGACCTTCATGGCCTATTTCATGAAGGAACTCAACAAATTTAAATTTTACTATGCTTTCAACAACTCTCTGTGTATATGAGCAGGATTTTTCAACAAAAATATTCCCCTATAAAATCCGAAATCATGAAAGGAATCTAAAATCATGAAAGGAATGAACAAATGCCAAAAACATACTAAGATATAGTGTTAACCGTGTCATCCTTTTAAGTGGATTTGACAAGATCTTACCATGCAAAGCTCACATATAGCTTGTCAAGTAGGTATCATCTTTATAGGGCCAAGAATAGATTTCAAGATCCAGTAATCGGGTTTGATTGAAAAACGAAGACCCTCCATTAACAATCCAACATATTTTCAAATATATTTGCAACTATTAGATTTTATTGCCTCTATACAATTTGGTGCCAAAAACAATCCAACATATTTCCAAATATATTTGCGACTATCAGATTTTATTGCCTCTGTACAATTTGGTGCCAAATTCTGATGGAACAGAGTTACACTGGAACACTATCCATAGAAGAAGACATACAAGTGTTTTCAGATTCTTATAATAGATTCTTATAACACAATGATACATAAGCATAAGGAAGGAGAAATAATAAGAAGATTGATAGTTGACACTGTATAGTGTATGATAGATTTAAAAGTGCATTTTTTAACAGCAACAATATTCTCATGTTGGTTTTCATCATCTAACTGAACAACTCCATTAATGATCCATAATACATTCTAGGAATCTTGATCATATTATGTTTAACATTAAAGAAAAAGTTGTATATAATGGCATCACTCCACAACTAATATATCTTCATATCAATAATCAATATCTTGCAGGACTACTTCACATCCTGCAAAGAAGCAGAGTGTACCACTTAGCTAATAAATCATGTACAGCGAATGTATAAACAAGCATAATGAATCCCTGAACTCTGTACAATCTCCATATTTATTGGCTCATGGGATTTTTTCATACAAATAACGATCAGGTTTATTTGTTCTCCTCCATGACAGCTTTAGACTTCCAGACAATGTCCTTTAGCCCAGATGAAAGATTTTTGTAAAACTGCAGTAGAAAAAAAATATGCATCCACCATGAGTAAAAAATCAAAGCAATATAAAATAGATTATACTCGAGGATCAAGCAACCCAAGGAAATGAATTTAAATATCAGTGAAGTTTACTATGAACACTCAAATACTTATTCAGTAGGGGCATATATGAAAGAAATGCGTCGCAACCTTGTGAAATTCCAACATGTCACCTCCGGATTTACAAACCTCGACCATGAAAAGAGAAGGAGCTACTTCAAATACCTGAAAAAAGACCAGGTCATACTCAAAGGGCCAAGACAGGGATTTTTGAAGTTATAGGATTTGTATATGATATGCAGTAGTGTCCTTGAATGCAGTGTGCATAAATTTATCAAACATATTACTACCTCTGTAGCTACTGATAAGTGCCCCTTCCTTCCAGTCTCGGCACCTTGCAGCTTCATCTGAAAGCAGGTGAAATAATAGGTATTAGAACTTAGATGAAAATACATTCAATTTAAATGTAGCCAAACCTAAAAGAAAATATAAAGAAACCGAGAAACAAGTTCTAGATAGATAGGTACGTCTAAAACTGACATAAATGAGAATGGAGTTAAGAGTTCCATATCCCAATCAGGCAACTTGATGTCTATGAGATTATTATCACCTTATAATTCTGCCTTTTCACAGTAAATCCAAGAGGTCCGGCAGCAGCTTCAATTTTTGATATTATTTCTTTGGCAGGGCGTTTGGATGTGAACCTTGTCTCTCACTTAACAAGGCCCTTATAGCAAGACAACATTTCCATCAACCACATCAGTGAATTCCCCAAGTATTAATGAAAGAGAAGTGGATAAAACCGTAGAAGCACGCACACCTTGAAGTTCTAAACATTTATCAACATCGGCCACACATTTCTTTTGCAAATATCTCAAACATGCTATATACCTATATACAGTATCAAAGAATAAGCTACTTGACTTTTGTGGTTAGCAGGTCATTCCTATTGCCTAACAACGATTGAATCAATCACAAGGAGTCAAGCATGGGACAGACAGAATGGTGTGACAGATGGAAAAGAATATAATTACTGTCCTATACAAGGCATGCATTCACAAAAAATGCTTTCAAAGAATAGTTCTTCAGAAGCTAATATTTCGAATATGAGGTTTCAGTTGCAAAATCAGATGTGGATTTGCATTTCAAGGAAAAGCAAGTTTTCTAAAACCTCATTATAATCTATGATTTTCTATAACATACCATATGCTTTTCAAACAAATTGCCGAGGTTGAGATCTTGTGACATAGAGATAAGTTCAAATGCATTCATCAACACAGACTGTGTAACTTTCTTTTCTAAGACAAGATGGTCCTGATTATAAGAAGTAGCAAAAACTTAGTCATTATTTCTTGAATACTCAGAAATTGAAAAATAACATTTCACATACAAAATCTTACTTCCAAGTCATTAAAAACAGCATCCACATCATCCAGACTTATTTCCTTGTCTTCTTGGAACTTGGGCGGCTTGTAACCTTTCTTAAACCAATCATTCTCTAAAATATCAGGTACTGTAATACGCTGCCAACAGAGGATATTAATGTGCATGTCAGTTTATTCGAAAGCTCATTTCAAAAATAAGTGCAATCTCATCGCTCACTCAAAAATTCATGATTTTTTATTTTTTTCAAATTCTTCTGCTAGCAAGTATGAGATGGATATAAAAACAGTGAAGGTAATCCAGTGGACAAGCTGAACATATCTACAACATTACGGAATACAACTCAATACCAGTTCACTTACTATCGTTGGCTTTGGATCCAAAATCCTTGAAATCAGTTTTTTTGCACTAGAAGAAAACCATGAAGGACAGGTGAAATCGGCTTTATGAATCTACAGTTCAGTACTATCATGTCGGTCATTGAGGTTTTTTTCATAAATGCTAAAAAGAGAAGTAAATACAGCAAAAGGATGCATCTTTGCATTGATCTGGCCTTCTTACTTTTTTATATAGTGTCAGAAGATTTATCTTGTCAAAAGGAAAGTAACCTGCCATCAAAACAAACAGAATAACCCCACATGACCACAAGTCTGCAGTTGCACCATCATAACCTTTATCATTTATGACCTGCATAAAACAAGGCGACAGATCTCAATTTATAGTCTGATGCTAACAAAACTGCCATGCAGTCAAACAGCGTAACCTGAATGCCCTATTTTATTTGGAAATTAATGTGAAACAAAATTGACGATACCTCAGGAGCAACATAATTTGGTGTTCCACAAGTAGTATGAAGTAACCCATCCTCCTGCAATTAAACAAATTAAGAAGATCATCTATTTACATTTACTCTTCAGAATGCAGCAAAATCCATCCATAACCTTTATCAATCATAATATACTACAAAGAAAAATCTATACTTTTAAATAGGTTTTGATAATGTAATTTCTGAAGTTACAAGCCACTCAGAAGAACAATAACTAAACAATGGATGACCGAATATTCTTATCAACAAATAATGGGAGAGCTGCAATAAATACAAAGTGCATTTTTCATTTGCTGCATATAATGGATCTGAAAGCCAAAAATTTAAAATTAAAGATAGTTATCGGTATGCACGAAGAAAGCATCATATGATATGGACTGAAAGCCAATTCTTCAGTTTTCACAGGATAATAAATTTTATCTTTGGAAACATTGCAGCTTCAACAATTGCCAATTTTATGAAATACATGCAATTTACTTTGCAGTCATGTTCTAAACATCACAAGAAGTAAAAATTCATATTTCACTTTTCTGTAAAGCTTGAAAGTACAAATCAATAATGTCAAATAAAAAGCTACAGTACACCTAATGGTCGAATTTGAATGTTTACTAACCACATGCTTACCCTAATTTGTTGAGGCAGGGCACTCAAACCAAAATCAGAAACTTTGAGATTTCCATGGGCATCTAGAAGCAGATTTTCTGGTTGCAAAACCCATAAGTAGTACAAACCAGTTAAAGTACATGATATTGTCTATTGAGAGATCTTACAAAGGAAGACAAGGTTTTGGAGTTGGTTTCAATGGATAAAGATGAATAGAGAATGAACAGGATATTAACTCATTTCCAGGTCACATGTTACCTTCAAGTCTCTATGGGACACACCCCTACTATGGCAGTAGTCCACAACATTGATGAGTTGCTGGAAGTATTTTCTTGCTTCATCTTCTCTTAATCTTCCATGGTTAACCTTCCATTTCAAAAGAAATGAGCTTTTAACAGCAGGAACATAAAACAGTGGATATCCTAGTCATTTAAATGACATCCAAACAACAAATCCAAAACATATTTGTCAAAAGACAGATGGCTACCAAGTGCTTGAAGAGCTGCATAGCTCTTGATGGTTGATAATCTAAGCAAGAAACTATAATTGAACCAACATATAAGGCAATTTGCAGTTGTCGATGGTTGAAAATTGAATTAAGCAATTATGATTGAAATTCGGAAGTGATCTCTGATGCTTGTTACAATTTTATCAAAAAGCTCGCCTCCAGTTACAAAATCAAGTACAATATGGATTTTTGTTTTACTAGCCATGAAGTGAAAATACCAGATAACGACAACACAGGTCAGTTTTAATTCTTTAGTGTAATGGGTAACCCATTACAAACTGTATTATTGCATGAATAGACTGATTCTCACGTCTGCCCTAAAACAAAAGATTCTATGCATGCAATAATAACATGAAATCCCCATTTGATACTCTAAGGGGTCCATTTCCAACAACACCAAACCTTTGCTTAGAAGACTTTTAACATCCAGTGATCTATGGCTAAGAAAAATAGAAAACTTGTCACTATGATGTCTAAGGGACATGGGGAATAAAGATGCAATTTTAACTGATCATTTTCCAATCAAAGAAAGTGGGATTGTGGATATTGGCACCATGAAGCATGTAATTATTTTCCAATGTCAAGTTTGTCATTCCTTACTAAGAGAAGCCACAAGTCCATAATCAAATTTTACCTCATGTAACCGTATGACATTTCGATGCTTGATCAATTTCATGGTAGAAATTTCCCGCTTGATCTGCACAAATGAAAGATTTATTTCAACACAGATGGGAGAAAAAATAACATAGCCTTTCCTGACAAATAACATCCTTTTAGTGTCAAAAATGCTTAAACCTATGTGATAACATTATTTGAAACCAGCAGACTAAAACCCTGCCAAATAGCAAGGAATTATTCATAGTAAGTGGTGATTAGTAAGCAATGTGTAGTACTATTGATAGCAAAAGCAGATATGTTTATAAGAAGTTGCCATAACCAAACATGCAAAGAAAATTATTAAAAGAATGTTAGCCCAAAACATATTGAGAAACACAGTTACCATGGAATGCAAACAAATTATATACAACACAATATCTCAGTCAAGAATATCAAGTGGTGAATGATACCTTGTGTAGAAAAAGGAAAATAGCTTGAAAATTCAATGCATTTATGCAATTGTTGTTATTGGGCATTAAAAATGTGGAAAAGACTTACTGTGCCATATACAGGGTTTGCAGCAATATCCATACCACAATGTGCATTAAGTGATGCATGAATGCCAGCTTTAGCAATTGTTGTTGTCTGTTGTTCCATAATCTTGTCAATGGACATGCGATCTTGATCACTCATCTTATCAAATTCATGAATACAAACAACATCATGGTCGGCCAAAAGCATTGCTCTAGGTTCTAACTGGCGTTCATCTGAATTGTTTACAGGTAGTTAGTTAAGGACTTCAGATCATTATTTACTAGAAAATGTAGTGATAAGATGTACGCAGAAAATATTTACCAGTCTCTTGGTCCGAGGTAACAGCTGCTCTCAAATCTGCACTAGAGTATCCTCAGCCTGTGATTGAAATTGGTAAAGAAGCAATATTCATAATAGGTTTCAACATTTGGGACTTAGCCATAGAAGGATCACCAATCATCATCATTTTGATGTCACTGTAAATGAGGCAAAATGAATAGCATGAACTCAATAATCTTAACACAAAAAATTGTAGACAAAAAACGGGTTTCAATTATTTATTGTCTTAAGTGAGTTCCATTCTTAAGGTTCTTTTCCACTTCCCTTAGTAGCTGCAAAATAACAACTTTCTTTATCCATGTATGCTCACATATTGATGGAGCCGGTGACTTTGCTAGCAGACCAAATGTATGCTGTCTATTTGCTATTTTCTTCATGTTTTTGATATTATCACTAGTAAAAACAGGTGTATTTATCTCTTTGTTTAGCTGGGAGACATTATTGGCAACAATAACAGTCCTGCATCAAGATTAAGTCAATATGTCACATGCAAACAGACCTAACAAACCAGCTAATCAAACTTTGGGAAACTATAACAGATTTAGAGTATTCAGAAACAACAACTATGATACCTGAAGATTTGATTAACAGTGCCCTTGCTTTTGCCAGGCCACAAGAAAAATAGTTTTTGTCGAATAAGCTGCTATATAGATACACTTATGTCATCTATGAATGTTAGTTTCTCAGAAAATGGTTCTCCAACATTTGCTTAGAAATCATTAATGTCTACTGACATATTTCGCATTCTTTCAGCCAAGCACCATGAAAAGGTAGAAGCAAATAAATCTCGATATGAAGCTTGCAGAGGTTATATCGGCACAGTTAACTGGTGGCAATTGCCAATCTATATCAGAACGTTAGTCCCGATGAAATTACATATTCTAATGCTTAGTATGTATGAAAGTCAGTGAACTAGGGTCAAAACACCAAAAGCTATCAGCCTACCATAATCTATGATATTAAACTTTGGAATTGCTTCATTACACTCAAATTTCCATAACCTATGATTGAGGAAGCAAATGGTGAACAATTTCTATTAAACTTTCAAACTACTATGTTACAGTCAAACTTTCATAACCTACGGTTGTTTTTGTGTGCACTGTAATTAGGCTTGTATGCATTGTCAGCTTGCTAACAGCTTTATTCATAATTTGAGCTTCTTAACAAAGTTCAATCTTCACTCTTCCCAAACATTAAGAGTGGACCAAAAATCCAAAGAACGATCTATATTGATTTTCTTCTGATTTATCTAGTTAAAGATGAGAATTAATTAGCAAGAAAAAATGATAGAAATGTACCTTAGGCTAGATGACTAGCCTTTTTCATAAAGTGAAGTTATCGAAGGTTTAGTATTTGTCTCAAGTCACAAGGGTAAATTCATAATCATAATGACAAGGGTAAATTCACCATCCTAACTCATAATCGCAAGGGTAAATTCATGAAATAATTCCTATTTAACTGGCATTGAGCAATATATAGTTTTCATATAGAGGCAAAGTTTGGCCATTGCATGCCATTTTTCAGAATAAATTGCAAAAATTTGAATTGGAAAATCACATTCAATAATAATAAGCGAAATCCAAAATCTGAAAGCAAAATCATTAGATAAAGAAAAAACAAAGCAATTAGATGACCGAAATTAACAGTTCTATAACCACAAAAGAGGTAGAGAAAAAAACAATTTAGCAATATTTTAACGGAAGTTGTTTCAGTTGCATTAAGTTTATAAATATGTAAAAGGTTTTAAAAGCATATAAATTTACAAAATGTATAATGAGAACATAGATTTGTTCAAGTCATTGCATATGCACTTTGTATGAAAAGCTAAAACAGGTCACCCTTTGCCAAAATCTGCAACAGTGACAACATAAGGTATGTTGCAGTAGCGTGTGCACTTTCTATCATTCCTGCATATGCGCCGTGCATTATTATCAGCAATTATGGAGAGAATATAAAAGCAGATATGAAGATAACATATGTAGCAAATGCTAATTTAAATGAAAAATAAATCCTGTTAACTGTTATATTTCTATGTCTTTTTTTCTTTTCCATACATTGGCCATTGGAATGGACAAAATGTCAAAAAAAAACAGGGCTATAGCAACTGCAAGAGCTTTGTGATTGACAGTGAACCGATGGAAAAGCAAAAAATCTATTAAAAGTGAACAGGATTTGGGGAATCATGTTTTTTGTCTATAAATATAGATATTGCAGTGGAAACTGCAAAGTTGTGTGCAATGAAAGGAGTCTAGTTTCAAATATGTTATTAAAAGGGCAAAGCAACTGATCGAATACAGTGCTATTTTAGTATGTTTTTTTTTGCAAGAACATTAGATCTTTGCAAGGTAGATCCTACACAATGAAGAAAAGCCAATAAAGGAATATAGACTGAGAATAAGATGTGGCTGTCTCAAGAGGAGGGGAATATTTCTGAATTAGCATATCTTGTCAGATGTATCAGTTGGAAAATGTCAAGAGCAAGAACTTGCCAAATAATGTGCTCTGGTGCTTGGCCTAAAGTGATCAAGCGTTAGGGTGTAATGCTAGGAAACATCAAAACACCCATGTTCATGGTCAAAGAGGAGGCTAAAAAGGAGCACTCTTAACATCTATGGGAAAATAGACCCTGCTATAGTGGTGATGCCTCTGACTGCATTTTGTCCTTGTATGCGCTGTCAATGGCATAATGTAAAGCCTATTTGGTGTAGAACAATGTTGGACAGACCTAATGTTTTCCATGTAAATAGATTGACGGTGCTTTAGTCCCCTTTCCTCAACCTAGGTGAGAGGAGATCATCTACGTAGTCCAAAAAGAGGTCTAAAATAAACTTTGTGAAAGTAAAGACTGGTCTAACATAAAAAGAAGAGAATTATTAATGAAGGGATATTAAAAATGTCAATGAGAATTTGTCGCAGCACCTGTAGAGAAAATGAAACCTTTCCTTAATCTTATAATAAACCAAGCACTTAATAAAGTGTTCCACACAAAGAGAAAAGCTTGGAAACCTGTTTTGCTTTAAGGAGATTGTTATCTGAGTCTAATTTCAATTGGTGTGACCACAGCCAAAGTTGGTGTAGGTAAAAACAATGCACGTGTATAAAATGAAACTGGAAGTAGTTAGCCTGAAAAATAAACTTGACAAAATCTGGAGGAAATGATCAGAGTAAATGGCCATGTTGCAGTTCAAGAGCCTAAGCAGTGTAGTGCAAAATACTAAGATAAAGCTTTTGCATGTATCAGGTCTTCTCGTTTCAAGGGAGGAGGTGGGGTACGCCATCAAGGGATATCAGGTAGGCATAGAAGCAATCAATTGAAATTCCTACTGATTCCAAGAATGATATGCCTAAAAAACAATTCAATGTCACCAAGTTGACTAATGTTAGGATGCAAGTAATTTAAAGGAGCACAATGCCAAAAAGGGGTACCTATCATGCGATGAGGAATCTTTCATTTGTTCTAGTCTGTGAAAAAAGATGAGAAGCTTAAATATTGTCTTAAGATGAGGGGGATATGTGCCAAAATATATGTGCAGAATACATTGACGAATTTTCTATTTGCATCAGATAACTACTTAAGCATGATACTTTGGATCCTCTAAATGAGAGATGATTCTCTGTAATGAAGGGTAGCTCTTATACTAGGGATGACTCCTCTGGTTTTATTAGGCTCATTGCTTTCTGCAATGTTCAAATAAATGAACACAGTAACAAAAGTGAACTCCAGATATATTAAAATTGGATCTTGGGAAAGTCCTTGAAGGCTATTGTTGATTAGACAATAAAAGGGACAACTGACAAGTATATAACCAATGAACATGATTAGGATGCAAGATTTGTGTGAATGGGAAAAGAAAAATTATTTAATATTGTGTATATTTTATAAAAAACAGGTTCAAATAAATCATGAAAGAAGTTGCAATAGAGAGTGTTTAAATTCTATTTTGAAATATTGAATCAAAGCTGAAACAAGGGAAAAATTGTTCAAAGTTTTTGGGGAAAAAGGAAAATTATGATCATACCTTTTATTCAAAAAATTTTGACTTCGACAATTCTGTTGTTCATTGCCAAAGTGTAAAGCCCTTGTTGCTTCAATTTGCAAAGATTGTAAATGGCTGAGGAAACACTATTGCAGTATTGTTCATAAGAAACAGCCACAACATCGGGACAACATTCTTTTAATTGTGTACCTCGAAGTGTACATTCAATAATCCCTTATTCAGTCTCTAGCTTGCATTGTAATATTTGTTCATAAGTAGTTGGTGTTTCACGATTGCAAAATGTACAAAAAACAGTGCTTTGTATCATTGGCAGTTTACACTGTGTGCAAATGCAATGGTAGGGTGGTGCAAAAACATTTTTTACTTTCAATGTTCCATATACCTGTTGTAGGCAAGGAAACAGAAAACATAAAAAAACATTGCAGTCAGCATGTTTTGATACGAAGGCCATGCTAGGAAAAAGCACAGAAACGAAGTTATGAAAACAAGTTTGCAAATGCAGGTTTTGCAACATGATGTTTGAAAAGATATCATTGTAATGAGTTATGTCGCCGTTAATTGCAACACTAAATCTGGAACTATAAAAAAGACATTTTGACAAGTAAAAAGTCTATATTTTCTTTATATCAGAAGCAGTAAACTTTGATATCAGTAATGCAACAGAGTGAAGATTTAAGAAAGAATAAAATCTCTTTTAATAACTATGAAACTGCTGAAACTACATATAAAGAACTTGCTTAATTGATAATGAAATGACAAAAAAACATTTCAAGTGACATTATAGGAGACGTTCTTCATATCTCACTTGTGTTTTAGCTTCAATTATTGGAAGCAAACTTTGTATTGTGAATTCATCATTTAGGGGATCTATAAATGTTGCTTGTGAAGTATTCATAAGATGACTTCCTTTTGCACCTGGCCTTACAATATTTTTTATTAGATACAGAGGCGGTTCATCAAGTGCAAGTTGTTGTTGCACTCGGAGGAAGAAATTTGTGTAGCTTTCATTAACCTGAAACTGAGCATGAATAACTGAAGAAGAATTAGTGAACAGGGGATCGGAATAGACAAATGTTTTTTGTTATTGGTTCTACTTTTTTTTTTTGTATATGCATCTAGCAATAGATAGATCAGGAAACAAAAAACATAAAAAATGAAAAGAAATATAGTGAAAAAAAATTGTTTAAAGAGAATGCATTTACAGTTGCATAGTCATTTGTAGTTTCACCATCTCTTATGTAGAAGTCCAATTGTTTATTGTTGTATTCATAGGCGACAACTATGACTGCGACAGAGCCAACGACATATGTCTCATCCAAAGTAACCAGCTCATTGATTGTTGTATCTGGTGGAAGGCAATGCATTTTGCATACTTGTTCAATTGTCTCTATGACAGTTGTTGGCAATATTGCTATTGTATTTATGGCATCTCCTCGGTCATATTGACCTTTCTTTTTCAGTTCAAAACCAGAAATTCTGACACTTTTGCCAGGCAAAAAGAAACTGCCAAAGCGATTTATCAAACTATCATTAATTGTAACCGTCATTGTCATCAATCCATTTTTGTCAACAAGATCTGCATGTAGAATCTTTGTCTTCACGGGAGAGTTTTGGTTATGATTTTGTGTAGGTCCATAGACAACCAAAACATCCCCCTCAAATACATGTTTATGTGTTGCAGTACATAGCTGTATTATTGATGATGGTTCAACTGCCATTTGCTTTAATCTGTGCACATTTAAAAATATCAAAAAGTGAAACAACAAATGGATTAGTCTTTCATTCAATGTTGGATTTTGAATCGAATACACTAAAATGAAATTAGTACAGGAGCCGAACTAGATGCTTGATCCAAACATTGATATTTGTGTTAGGTAGAAGATGAAACAATGTGGTCAAGAATAGTGAATGAACAAAGCTGTTGGATAGGAACATTACCTCTTAGGACTACTTGTTGTTTCATTTTCTGAAGGCTGTGACAGTGTTGCCATTGCAATAGTCTCTGGGGCATCTTGCGAGGAAGAAACATTTCTTTCTATTGGTGGACTGTCTGATGTCGAAGACATAGCTAGATTGTCTTCTTGGTTGAGAATATTGTTTCTAATTAGTTGTTTTTTTGAAATGTTGTATTTGTTTTTTTTTCAATTTGCAGATTCAATCAAGACTAAGAGCATATTAAAATATTCAAGAATATATTTCAAATACAAAAGCATCTAAAAAAAAGACAAAAAACAACAAAGATAAAACAAAAAAAATGATGACAGTGAATTTTTTTCTTGTCTTTTTTTTTGTTTTTTCAGCTTTTCATGCTTTTCAATTGAAATGGTAATTCACTTTTCAATAAGAAAAGAAGTCATGTTATTGATCATCAATCGGAATAATGTCACCTGCAAGCAGCAAATATGAAATGGACTATAACAGTTTCACTCATAGTATTGTATAGAGTCATTCCAAAAACTATAAGGGAATTTTTTATTATTGAAACTTGGGAAGTCAAAAATCCAAGAATCATGAACAGGTTCTGCTTGGCAGAAATCGCCGCAAAAGATGACATCTAGATTTCCAAATGGTTTTGTCGGAGTATGCATGATCTCACGAAGATGTTTATCTATGTTATGTAGCATTCGTGAACCTATCAAAGAAACTTCATCAATTAATAGAACGCGAACTTGTTCATAGTCTTTGCTCAAAAGATCTAGTGTGTTTGAGCTTAATGGTATCAAGATCGAGGAACCAAAAGGAAGCTTACAAGCAGAGTGGACAGTAATCCCATCTACATTGTATGCTACTTTTCCAGTGAATGCAACAATAAGACCTTTTATTTTCAAGGGGTTGCTGCGAAGCTCTTTTTCATAGAAAAAGACAAGAGCATCATAAAGGGCCTTTGCAGTATGTGTTTTTCATGTTCCTGCACTTCCTATAAGGAAGATATGAATTGGTTTTGTAGGATTGTTTTTTTTCCTAGCAATAATTTCTTTCACAATGGACTGTTGGTCATTGTTTAAACTACGTCTAATTGCAAAGTATTAGTATTTATCACGGAGAAATGGTTTTTTTGCTATGCTAAATGTCTTTGGTGTTTCAAACAGTTGATTCTTTCTTCTACAGAGAAGATCATCACCCATGTCATACTTTTCAACACCATCCAATTTGAGTCCATCATTGGTATCTTTTGCAAAATCTAGAGGTATTTGAAAATGCGTTTCAACTTTATCTTTTGCAATGTCAATATCACCCCATTTTGAAATTGATTTTGCCATAATTGTTCCTTCAACATTTGCTATTTGTTCTTTGTGTTTTTCATATGCCTCTCTCCATGTTTGAAGGGGGTGGTCTAACAAATTGGAAAGATTTCTGTGAGGCACAAAGAGCAATAGCCTTTCGCGGGAAAAAATTTCAGGATCTTTTTCTTGATTGTAATGAATGTATCGAATGATAGATTGTTTGTTTTTTTTATTGTTTTTCCATGAACTAGGCAATAGGAAGAAGCGTATTCAGCTAAAGATACATGTTCTAGATTTGTTGGGCGTTCAATGTACCTGTCTATAATCGATGGGAAAATGATGTCTTCAGAATCATCATGATCCTTTTCTAGTAGAGATGGTTTTTTTAAGACAACAGTTTTTTTATCATCTGGAGTAGTGTTGATAAAAATTGTCATTCTTGAAGATGAATGTAGAGGTAAGGAAATCGCAATATGTACTGCTTGTCTAACAGACATCTGTTGCATGTTCAGAAAAGTGTTTCCAAGCCTACGAATTGTTTCTAGTTCATTACAATTGTTTAAAACAGACTCTTCTTTGATTTTTTTCAAAGCCGTTGTCATAGGCCTGTCTAATTTCGTTATGTATGAGCTTACGTATGTTGCAGTTGCATATGCATCTAAGATGAATTGGGCATCTGTATTTGCTTGCCACAAACTTGGAATTCCTTTTGCAAAACAGTTTATCCAAATATCTGAAGGGTCTCTTTTTAATAGCAATGTCGGTTGCTCAATTGTAGAACGCACTAGTTCAATGTACTCGTCCTTGTTTAAATGTAGTTCTTGCAAGAATGAATCAAATGTCATGTTCTTTGGATATTCTTTAGATTCAAGAGCAAAAGAAAGGAGTGTTTTTTTTCAATTAAGGCATCCGATTTAGTTTCTAGAGGTTCTAAAACCATTGTAACATCAATAGGGAACATCGGGAATCGAAACCTACATGCAGAGCGTCTATGTTTTTTACATGTTCTTGTATGTCTATGAGTTTGAATTTTGATGAAAGTCTTCTTCAAGCAATGAGGAGTCTGTTGAAATGTAGCAATTGAAAAAAGAACTTATTTCATCATTGCTATTATTGCCAAAGACAAGTGCATTTTCAATCCAAAGAAGCCCATGTTCATGCTCATTTCCTCTTTGTTGAAATTCAATTGTAAAGAAAAAGTCATTTACTTCACCAAAAAGGTATTTGTTTTTCAAGATCAAGGACTTGAATGCATTCATTTTTTGTTTATAGTAACGGCTACAAAGCACAGGATGTTTTCTTATCAAATTATCAATATCATCATCAGCAAGAAGTTCATCGCAATTTTCTTTGTCTTTTTTCTCTAGCGTGTGCAAAGCATCACACAAAGGTTTCCAAAGATGTTCAGCAGTAGAAAAGCTTACAAAAAGGTTGGTGGCCCTAGTTGACATATCATTGCGAAAAGATTTTTTTTCATCTTGTCAAAATAGTCAGGAGATGTTCGGACGGCTTTTAGTGAACGATATGCAATTGGGGATTTCATTATCTTAAGAAGGTTGTCTTTGCATTTCACATCTTTGGCTTTTAGTTTTTTCCCTTTTAACTCCCCTATGCGAATAGATATCCAAGCAGTGCTAGATATTTGACCTATTAACACTTTCACTGCTTTAAAGAATATATTTGTGGGATGTGCTTCAAAATGTGTGCTTTCATGTTGAAGCTCCCATTGGAAGATTTGTTGGTGTCGAAAGCGTTTGTATATGTCATTGGGGCAGCTGCATCCAAAGAAAAGTGTAGGGAAATTAAGTTCTTCAGAGAACCGATCTTGGAAAATTCCTAGGGTTCGGTAGTTTTCAGAAGGTGCAAGCTCAATGATTTTGGTGGCCAAATCATCTATTAGATGGGTTTCTCCATATCCATGTACCAATGTCTCTGTAATTGGTTCTATGAATTGGTCATGTGTATCTTCATCACTTTCTCCTAACTTTGTAAAAGGTTCATCTAAATCATTTGATTCTGATATTGATAGTTCATTAGATTCTTGCTTTGTCAACAACTAATGGAATGTTTCTTCCCAATCTGAATTGATATGTACATCCTCCATTTTGTAAAGATTTATGTCACAAAGGGTTTTCAATGCTTGCATGATAATATTTGGCAGAACATTTCCAGAAGCAAATGCATTTTTGTATTCTAGTTTTCGCTTAAGCATAACTGCAATGGTCTTGCCCTCTTCTAGGTTCCTAGGCAATGCTCTTTGTACTTTGTCTAGAGATGCAGGCACATTGATGATTGTTCCTGTCAAGCCTACTTGAGCTCGTTTATAGGCTAGTTGCCGAATCTGAGCAAAAGCAATTCTTGGTGACACAAGCCGCTCTTCAAGTGAAGTCAATTTGTCTACATGAGGCAATGAAGTGTTGCAACAAATGTTAAGTGGTGTTGCAAACAATGGTGTTTCTGAATTTGAAATACTCTTTTTGCAATATCTGCATATGTAATTGTACAATGCAATTGAAGAAGGCATAGTATTCCAAGGAAGACATTTCAATGCATAGAAAGTGTCTTCATTGATATAGCGAACATCCCTTTTAAAGTGCAAGCGTCTACAGACAGAGCATGCATGAATAGGGGTATCTTGGATATTTTTCGAGTATTGTTTAAGTGCTTTTTTTGCTTTCTCATATGCCTTTTGCTTTTGAAAGGACTGAAGTGCTTCTAGACGCATTTGTTTTTTCATGGCACGTATGTTCTTGAACGGGGCAATGGGATTTTTCCGTTTCATAATGGAATCTTTCTCCAGGCATTTTTCCATCACAATTGAAATTTATGGGCCAATGCAAAAGAGTCTTGTTTTTTTTTGCAATGTTTTTTTCGTGGAACAAGTTTTTTTTCTTTTGTTTGTTTCTATTTTAGAATGTTCTTTGCAAAGATCAGGAGAATGTTCTTGTTCAATGACATTGCAAAGAGCTGAATGATGGCAATTGTCAGTTGTTTTCATCATTGCATTGATAGGGAGGTTGCTAGTCATGGCATTTGACAATATTGGAGAATTTCTTTGAATGCTTGTTTGGGACAAGGGATGAAAATGCGAATGGCATTTGTCAATTTCATGATGAAGAAGAAAATAGATCTTTGACGATGTATTTGTTGAGAAGAATTGGTTTTCGACTATGTAAGAGTGTATGTTCAAAAGAAATATGTTGATTTCCAAAACCTCGCACAACCATTGAATTGTGAAATGGCCATCATTGACATGGCCAATTGTATAAGGCTCTGCCAAATTCACTACAAAGGTTTGCCAACTAGAAACAAGTTGATTTTCTTGCACTGTCTTAATCTGAAGAAATGTTTCTAGACAACGAAAGGCTCTTGCATCATTTGAAAGCATGCAGTTGAAAAAAGTTTGCGCTATTGTTTTTCTGAGGCTTGCACTATCAAATGTGTTTGTCAATTTTGAAATTGATTCAAATAATGAGTCACAACAGTGGCCTTCAATGCGAGAGATTAATTGGAATCCTTGTTGCAATAGACTCTCTGTTAAGCGATGACACTCAAGAAAGATATCTTGACAAGAATCAACAAAAGAAGTGTCTGATCGTCTATGCAAAACAACATAGTCGGGTCCTGGAAATTTGTATGAAAGCAAAGGTTCGAAGTGTCCAGCAGCTGGGGTGTGATCATGGAATAGAATATTGTAGCAGTATCCAGCACAAGAAGGATTGAAATGAAGATATTTCCTTTTGCTTGTCAATGACCATATAGCAACAGGGACATTTAACCAATTTGCAAACCATTTTATGCAGAAGATATCACCCCAAAGGCCATAAACATTCTTTGCATCCGGTTGAGATGCAGTTTGGGACATTCGTTCCAAGTAAAGATCTCTATCCTCTATCCCATGCAATTGAGACATGTATAAAGGATCCAATTCCAAATTCAGAGAAGAAATTGCGGCTGGATCGTTTGCAGCTAGACGCAAACGGAAATGGTTTATGGTTGCTTCTCTTATCTCCAAGGATGTGTACCGAAAATGCAAGAGCACAGCAAAGGCATCAAAGAGACAATCTCCATTTCGATAATGAAAAGGTTGCAAACGAAACAAGTGGTTTGTTGACAAAGCAACATCAATACCATCGAATGCCCCTCATATAATCGGAAGAGATCTTGCTCCTATGCTAGAACATTGATCATGTTCAATGTTCTCCATGAGAAGAAGAAACACAGGAACAAAAACCTGCATGGCAAATGCAAGTTTGGAAATGAACAAAAATAAGTCACAGTGTTTGTGACACTTGCAAGCAATCAACCAAAGAAAACAATGTCTTTTGCATAGCCACTTGCAATGAAAGCTATGTTGGAAAACAATTCAATAGACATTTCTGTTAGGAATTTATTTAAAATGGCGTTTTTCAAAGGGTTTAGATCAGTACCACTTTTATATTTTTTTTCTGATTTTTGCGAAAAGAAATTACTTATAATAACTCTAGCAATTATCCAAGGATAAGCAAATACACCTGTAAGTGCCTATCTGTAAATGCTTGCCTAGTACAGTTATTGACATTTGCACTTTGCAAATGAAATGAAATAGTTAGAAACCAAGAACAGGTTTTTGTTGCATTATTACACAGTTTTAAATCAGCATTCAATTGTGATGATTATGTAACAATGAGTACTTATACTTTTGCATGAAGTACTTATATTGTCTGTTTTTCATTATTAAGGGCTATAACTCAGCATTATAGACAACTGCTTTGCAGAAAGAAATTCTTGAGACTAATTAATTTGTCCAAATTTAGCCCTAACGTGAAATGAATAATAAAATCAGCAAGAAGGATGTAAAACAATCCCTGATATATAGTGAATATCAGCAGAGGGCAAAGCTTATATTGGAGGAATGTTCTACAAGGATGGGACTCTACCCAAGGATGTCTTTCACAGAGTTGCCAGTGGCAAAGTGTGGTACATGGAATGAAAATGTCAGGAGAAGCTCACCTTCATGTATATCATATTCTACAACCAATGAAGCTGCCTTTGATTCTACAAGGTTGTCTCAAAGGAGAGTTGATAGTATGTGTTTCCAAGCTACTGGCAGTAATACCTCTGATGCTTGTTTACAGGACCAGTCTCATCTTCATGCCATTTCATTAAAATCTCACCCTTTTCGGTCTAGTTTTGAAGTGACGAGTTCCCAAAATCATGGCACAGAGGGTGACCACAGGATTTTACCTGCAGGTTTGATGACTCCAACCCCTAGTAAAATCTCGCAATGTAGAACACTTACGCCATTAGATGCTCATTGGTCTCATGCCATGGGACTTCAAGAACACAAGGAGTGCTCCAGAGAATATTGGGGGAAAATATATGCAATGAATGGTGCTTACATGATAGCACATGGGCTGCTAACTGATAAATTTCAGACAAGTTTAGGTATCAATGGTGTTGGGGCATATGGAACAAAGCTCAAGAATTCACCTTCATTGTTATTTAACCAGATTT
The DNA here is from genome assembly GCA_027924585.1 of Larix kaempferi. Classification (NCBI taxonomy): domain Eukaryota; kingdom Viridiplantae; phylum Streptophyta; class Pinopsida; order Pinales; family Pinaceae; genus Larix; species Larix kaempferi. The sequence continues at coordinate 2,642,858 of BSBM01000477.1, read as the reverse complement.
TGTAAGCAGGGAATGAATAAATTATTTATATTACTAAATAACAAAAATTGCAATTTTCAAACCTGTTTTATTCACTATCAAAAACAAAGACATTTTGCACAAAACCCAAAACTTACTCATACTCTCGCTACACTGAATTTCCTATATGTTATGTGACTGTGAAATTTCTATATGTTATATGACTCTGAAATTTCTCCATCCTAAAGGGTCTCTGTACTTGGGATATGTGTATAGAAATTTAAGTATATACACATTTCCACCAATTGCAGCTAACAAATCCAAATGCAGTTTTGGATAAAATTAAATAGAGTTTTTGGGACATATTATTTTAACTGGAAGCATCAAGGTAGAGCGCAAGAAAATTGTGGTAATTACTAAGTGGCCTACCCCCAAATCAATCACACCATCAATAGGATTTCAAAGTCTAGTAGACTACTATAGAATATTTGTTCAAATATACACAAAAATTGTGGCACTATTAACATCATTATTTAAAAGTGATGCCTTCATATGGCATAAAAAAGCTAAAGAGTATTTTGAATAGTTGAAAATCTTAATGACATTGACTCTGGTCTTGACAGATCCAGGTGTCACAAAAACATGTCTGTATGAATACTATGTTTCAGAGACATGTGTAGGAGTTATGCTCATAAATGATAAACATCTCATTGCCTTTGAGAGTCAAAAGTTACAACTGAATGAGCAAATAAAATCTACATACGACGAAAAGATGTTGGCAATAACGCATGCCTTGGTCAAGTGGAAGTAGTAGTTGTTGGGAGATAAATTTATTGTCAAAACATATCACAAAATCTAAAGTATTTCTTAACCCCCAAATATCTCTCGTCAAAACAACAAAAATAGGTGAGCAAATCTAGGTTTTTTATTTTGACATTTTGTGCAAAAAGAGTAAGAAAATCTAGCTGCAAATGGCTTATTAAAGAAGCTAGATGCATTCAATTAGGAAGTGTAATTTGGGTTCATATTTCTGTTAGTGTAACCCTCCTAGTGATTATGCATGAAAGCATTTCGATGAATGAACAACTCATTTTAGTGAAAGAGATCAAAACATCTTCGTCAAAGCCATTGAAAAAATGATCATTACAAGAACTCAAAAAATAAAAAGTAAAAATAAATTATGCTGTAATCCAAAGGACCAACACATGCAGTTTAGCAGAGAATCATCTTGAAAGCCATCAAAAACAGATCATACCAAGACTCAAGTAACGAAGAAGATAGCAGATCATAGCACATACCAAGTCATGAAGAAAATAGCTTATACTGGAATGAAAAGAACAGCCAAGCATCTATATTAGCAGAAAATCATTATAAAAGCTCTTAAAATAAGAAACTACACAAATAGTGCACTAGATAACTCATACAAAAATCAGACTCAGAAATTGTCCACTTTTCTGTAATAACAATGAGAAGAAAAATTGATTTAGATTCAAGCAATATGGAGCTGGATTGTTTAGGTTGTTTAATACCTATACAAGATGCAGAATGAGTGAAACATGTCAATTATTCTACCACCATATCAATTTCCATTGCTTATCATAATTTTCTTGCCATTCAGTCTCTGACATATCCTATGTTGGTAGAAATTCTTACATCAGAATCTCATAACAAAAGCCCATTTGTAATAACAAGATAAGCCAAATTGTGGTTCAGAATCATACAGTCGGCATCTCATCCCTTTACTATGGTTATTGCCATGACTTCAGGCCATTAACCTTTGCCTTGGTGTCAAACCCCTGTCCACACAATCCAAAAAAGTATACATCTAGATTGGTGTAACAAACTTTAGATCACTCGAGCATACCCAAGCTCACTGATGCAGTCTATGGTAGCCTAGCAATAAGCTGATTTGGTTTCATCTAAAGAAGAAGCTATTTCAAATTGGATATTTCATTAATTTCTCCTTAAATAAAACAGCAGTTTGTCAATACCACCATCACTGCATCTAAGGGTTTCTTAAGGTTCATGTTTCTTGTAACAGTATTCTTGGCAAATAACAAACTTTGGCAAATGGAAATTGAAATGCTGGTGGAATAATTGACATGTTTCAGTTATTCTCTAGCTTGTATAGGTATTAAACAACGTAGACAGTGTTTGCAAGAGAACACTCCTGAATTTCTTGCCATTTAGTCTTTGACATATTCTATGTTGATAGAAATTCTTACATTAGAAACTGATGAGAAAAGCCCAGTGGCAATAACATAATAAAGCCTTTTTCTGCATCTTAATGTCTGCATCAGCATTAGGCCTGATAAGTACATAAGCAGGTGGTCGTTCCAAGGCACCAATAAGGCACTAGATAACTTCTACAAAAATCAGACTCGGAAATTGTCCACTTTTCTGTAATAACAATGAGAAGAAAGACTGATTTAGATTCAAGCAATATGGAGCTGGACTGTCCAAGTTGTTTAAAACCTATACAAGCTCGAGAATCAGTGAAGCATGTCAATTATTCCACTAGGATTTCAATTATAGCCACTATGACTATGGGAATATTAGCTATCTGGGTACCATTCCAACAATTTTTTTTACCTGGAACTAGCCTTATCTCTGACAACAAAGAGACTACATCACTTATTTGAGGTGCTCTGTACCATGTATTCAATTTGCAGAAATTTTCCTAGACCAAGAAGAAATTTTTCTTCTTGGAACAAATCTCTTTGTGAGTGAAAGAGAGAGGATTCTTCCTCTCTTAAACTTTTTTGTTATTATTGTAATTGAAGGATTCCATTGGATTTTTTGTCTAAGTTTGAAAACCACCGATACTTACATAAACCCTTTTCATACCAGCAATTTTTATAGTATGGTTGGACTTCACATTGGCACTAACTATTCCAGTAGACAAAATATCCAAATTACCAGCTTCTGCCATTTTTATATTGGAACCTAAAGCTGAAACTATAGCCACTATGACAATGGGAATATTAGCTATTTGGGTACCATTCCAACAATTTTTTTTCCCTGGAACTAGCCTTATCTCTGACAACAAAGAGACTACATCACTTATTTGAGGTGCTCTGTACCATGTATTCAATTTGCAGAAGTTTTCCTAGACCAAGAAGACAACAATTTTCACAATAAAATCTTACAATAGAAGAAACATTGATCAGATGCAAAAAGTAGGTAAATGGATGATGGTCCTCTAACAATGTGCTCAAAAAAGAAACTGCAAATTGAAGGCTATGGTTATGCCAAAGTAGGTTATCAATGATCCCATTCCATTGATGAACATGAATATGTTAACATGATTTCCCTGATGAGAATGCTATGCTATTGGATTAACAATCCATCACAAGATCATATCAATACGAAGAACACTTTAAATTCAAAACTGGAAGAAAGAACAATTGTGTTGTTCTTCAAAATTTTCTTTTATCTCAGATACCGCATTCTTGAATATCGTATTGAATATCCCCAAAACCACCCAACGAAATCTTTTCAGCAGCTCTTGTGAGAATCCTTCACGCTCGTTGGCCGCAATGAAAACCTTAGAAATTATAACGGGCAAAAGGCGCACGGTTTTGTAGGAGGGGAGAGGAGTTTGCCAGGATGGCGAAGCACAGTTTAATAATGGTATTGTCGTGGACTGTATCCGAGTGGGCTTCCACACCTGCTAGATGGCATGATGCCCCTGAGCCTTTTGACATGAACACTAACAGCGCATGCTAGACTGAGTTGTAGTCAACCAACCAGCAGCAGTTATAGGTCATACTGAATGGTGTGGTCAACACATAGAGAGCTATTCTTTCACCTTTCGCTGTAGCACCCCCTTGGCAGCACATTACCCAAAATTTCCAACATATTTTTTATATTTGTTTATTTTACTATTTACTTTGACATGTGCCATTTCATTCTCATCAAAGAGAGAGTACAAATGGCAGTGCCACCTCAGTAGTGTGTTCATCTATGTGATTCATGGGGTGTGAGAGGGAAGATTTTCATACATGTGGTTCATGGGGTGTAGGAGGGAAGATTTATAAGGCTCTTGGGTAGAAATCCAAAAATCTTGAAATGCTGCTAAGTACGCTGAATGCTAAAAAGCATCCGAAATATAATTTCTCCATGTGAGGTCTAGTGGGGTTGATCTCCAACCAAACATCCTGAAATGGAGGTCCTACTTTAATTTAATGTTAAAATTTAAGTTAACATTAAGAATTAAGGTTAAAAAATAAATAGCAATCCAAAAGAGAGATTGATCGTAATTTGTCTGTGGATTTTTCTCCAAGGTGGATTTTCAACCACTATTGAATTGTTACCTCATGTCGATTTTTACTTATGGTGAATTTCAACAGTGGTTTATTCTCTCAAAACCACCCAGATTTGAGAAGGAGGTTCCAATTGAGTCTGAGTTTTAGTGTGTGACTGAAGCCCTAATGCATTACTCCTTAAACCTGGACACCCAACACAAAAAATTTAATCCTGGATTAAAAAGGATCCCTGAACTACTTGAGTTTATTTCTGGATGCTGCACTCACAACCGCAAGGACTCAATTTGTTAATGATACATTCATTCAGGATTACGTGCAGATCACTCTAATGCAGCACCTACAGGGTCCTGTTCTTTGCAAGCGATTCATGAAGGAGCTTAAAATTTATAACAAGCTTTTATAAAACTATTCCATGTTGTGGGTTCTTTGTGGTATTTCACATCAGTTTCAGAGGTGTACACTGCACTTAGGCTTTCATATACTTTCAATAGAGAAGACTCAATATAATTCAAAATTTATAAAACTAATCCAAAATTTGTAAACCATGACCATGTATGAATAAACAAAGAAGGATGAAAAAGAGAAAAACTGAATAGGAATACAAAACTGACATGCAAATTCTGATTTTTCCACATTCTTATCAAAACAATTTTTATCTTATGCATACTGTTCAATATGGTTTATCCCAAGCCATTGGCTACATTGGCATTAAGCTTTACATTAATGCAATATACAAAAGTCCCCAAGCTACAACCCAAGGCTTAATGCATATAAAATAGAAGACTAAAGCAATATTGCACAGTCAATGGGCTAGCTAAACACTTTTAATACCACTCCTAGATTAGTCTTTAAAGGCTTACAGATCCTGCTAACAAACCTTTATGTCTGTGATTTTAATCTATTAAAGAGGTTATAAATTACAAGCTAATTTTCAAACAAGGTCATCTTTCCACACAACAGCTAGGGAAGCTACTAAAGCAAATAATCAAAGATGTAGAAGTCATATCAACATGTCTAACATAAAATTGAAATAGATCAATCTTGCTACTACTAGTAGTAATAAGTCAAGAGGATAGGGTTACAGCTCACCACAACATGTTCACCCTAAGGGACTAGAATTGTACGGATTTTTTCCACCCAACGAAGAGCTAAAACTTGAGCTCACTCTGGTGTTCACTGTTTAGAGCCTTCTTTTCGGAATACAATCTCTCATAGTGAATGCACCAAGAAAAATAAAACAAGGAAACCAAGTATGCTGCATGCACTAATGCAATCAACAACAGAGATCCATTGGTCCATTCATTGTACAATGGTAAATTTCATTCGAGCATTTCCAAAGCAAAACACATGAACCCCTCCAGAGCCAAACAAGGTAAAAAGACATCCACAAAAATAACAACTCCATCCAGGGCAACAGAGACCAATGTTCCATAGGCAAGTAGAATCTAATTCACCAATGCAATGCAACCAGTTTTCAGTCAGCTACGGAAGCTACCATGGGCCCAGGCCCCAAACATCTCCTCAGTATGACAAGTATCCTACATTTCCTCTGACCATCTCATGTACAAGCGAGAAAAATCAAAGAGCCCTGGCAAAACAACCCCCGATGACATCCCCATTCCCATTCATGTTCTTACAAATTATGACACAATCTCCCTTCTAGTCTATCACATGCAACAAAATATTTATTACATTGTGCTTGCAGCCATATTTCTGTACTATCATTCTAATTGTGTTATTAAAAATGAAAGCATTTCTTGACAATGACAAATTATGAAATAAATGAAATAGCAAGCTGCCTCTTTGCACTACCTTACAAAAACAGAACGGGCAAATCTCCAAACAACATAACAGTCGGCCACTACTAGACAGGCAATGAACTAGCACGAACTTGTTAAAAATAAAACAGCTGACATTTCATTGAATAAGTTGTCACTTACCGAAGATTTGCATGCCCACTCTTTCAGGATTAAAAATTGCAAGGAAAATGCAAAATCCGTTCATGGTTTCTGTTTTACACCAAAGACATACCTCTGCAACGAACAGCAAAGACGTACCTGTGCAAGCAACCCGTCGTTGAGCTTCCACCAAAGACGCGAGAGACGAAAAACTGGAAACGAGAAACTGCAGCTGAACCCGGTGAATGACAACCGCAACAACAACCAGAGCTCCCGAAATGTGCAACAGAAACCGTCGAAACAGAGTACAGACCCAAACAAGTTGAAATGGCTATCAAAGGCGAAGATACGAACGCTGGCAAGCTATAAAAGCACGAACCAGCCACCATGGCCATGGCCATACCAAAATAAAGAAAAATCAGAACGGCCCCTGCGCAGTCTTTGACGAAGCCCTCACGAAACCCACAGAAACCCATTCTTGTACAAACCCTCTGAAAGACGCAAGAAGAAACCCTCTTAAAAGACCCCGAGCCCACAAATGTCTGGACAACAGGCGAAAACGCTACTGAAAAGACGTCGAGCCAGCCGTAAACCCTCGTCTGGCATAAGAAAAATCAGAACGGCCCCTCGTCCGAACGCTGGCAAGCTATAAAAACACGAACCAGCCACCATGGCCATGGCCATACCGAAATAAAGAAAAATCAGAACGGCCCCTGCGCAGTCTTTGACAAAGCCCTCACGAAACCCACAGAAACCCATTCTTGTACAAACCCTCTGAAAGACGCAAGAAGAAAACCTCTTAAAAGACCCCGAGCCCACAAATGTCCGGACAACAAGCGAAAATGCTACTGAAAAGACGCCGAGCCAGCCATAAACCCTCGTCCGGCATAAGAAAAACCAGGGCAAAACCCCATACCTGGAACAGGCGAAAACCATAGGCCTCGAAAAACTGAACACTGCAAACCGAGGACAACCCACCATGCCGAAATTTAACACACCATGACGCCATCCCACCGCCGGCTCCTGGGGCGCAAGAGCCAAGGCAAACGTCACCATGCACAGCGCCAATCAGGCCACAGAAAAATAGCAGCTAAAAAATTTCGAAAATGCCCGATTTTTGCAGAACAAAGGTTTCAACCATAATCAGAGCCTCCATTGACGAACAGTAGCCTGCTTAATAGCCCCGGATGAAAAACTAGACGTCGGGGACATAAAAATCTTTTAGTATTTGGAACTTGTATTTCAACACTTTTTGTACTAATAAAAGGTTTTGAAAAGATCTACAATTTTGTTTTTATATGATTTTTCAAAATCCATATGGAATTTGTTGTATGTGAATTTTTCTATTACAAGGAATCTTTTGGTACGAAAAATAATATTTTGAGATTTTTGCTTATAATTTTTTATCCTTCTATCTTCTATTTTGGGCGTGCCTTGTAACAGTGGAAATGTTTTATTGAGATTTACAACTTTACTATTATAAGTTTTATGAGGTTCCTATGAATTGTTCCAAATTTGGAAAAAAAAATCCAGGAATCTTTTGATAGATATGATACATGGTAGAAGAAGGTAAAATGCTAGTTAGATTTAGCCACCATTATGTTATTATTATATTACATTTAACTATTATTATTATTATATAGTTAATGTTCACCTCAAGATATTAAAATTATATAGTTAAAGATGTCACAATTACATTATTATTATACATTAATAGTACATTTTTTATCGTATAATATCTATTATAATTTATTATGTGTGCACACGAATCTAAACTTATCATTATTATCTTTAATTCTCACTTCATAACTCTAGATTAACCTAGCTTACATGGCAGTGTGATGTGGCATACACGGTTTTGATGTGGCATATAAAGCTTATTATTTTATAATTTCCTTAGGAGTCCCATTTTTGGACCAAATTTCCTCTAATGCCACCCATTGACGATGATAAAGTCTATGAGGGCTTCCCACACATGATTACATGGTATATGCATATATGTATATTTTTCCAAGGAAAACTTGGTTAGGGAATCCTTGAGCACCTTTCCTCAAGGTTATCGGTAGCTATTGTGACTAGCGGTTGTGTCACCTCCATTCAAGTATGTTGGGAAATAAGGAGGGATTTCACAAGGTGGTCCTTGGAAAAAAGAAAAGAAAAAGGACCATCATGATTTGTCCTCTCATGGCTAAGTTGTATGATATATTTCATAAAACAAGATTACCTTATGGCTAGAAAACCATGATAAGGGAGCAAAGGGGCAAGTTGATTTTTGATGCTACCAGTTGACTCTAGGGCATTTAATTACTCTTAGGATTATAGTTGAAGAGTGTTAGAACACAAAAAAATGCCTATGCTGCTTCATTGACTTTAGAAAAGCTTTTGATATGATCCCTTGAAATATCCTTTGGAAGAGACTAGAAGATATTGAGGCCCCCTTTGAGTTGAGTGCTGCAAACAATAAGTTTATATGAGAGAGTCATTGCTAATTTAGAGTAGTGAGGGTTGGTAAGAAAAAATTAATTGTAATAGAAAGGTCAAGCAAGGATGTCCTTTGTCCCTCACTCTTTTTGGAATATATATACAAATTAGAAGATTGGCTAAAGGAAGCAAGTTGTGCAGGCACTAATCTTGTGAGACTAGTTGTAAATCTTCCTCCTTTATGAGGATGGCATTGTTCTTTTCGCAAGAAGCCTTTTGGACCTTAAATTAACAACTTAAAGAATTTTGCACTATCTATAGGATGTCAATGAACATTGGTAAAACAAAAATAATGATCATAAAGTCTTGTTGTGTCGCTTGCCATAATTTTGTTTATGATAACCACAATTTGTAGGAAGTGCCTTCATATAAGTATCTTGGAATTGATATTCACCATAATTAAATTAGAATTACAGTGTTGAAAAAATGATTAATGGAGGTTGAAATGTTATTTTGATATGAGAAATAATGGTAAAGAAGCCAATTTTGGATCTACGAGAAAAATAAGTTTATTTTTTATCCAATTGATTTTGTATCTCTTGAGAAACATGGATGAATATTGAGCGAATCTAGAAATGTAAACAATATCATAATTAATAACAATACCCCTTGGGCCTACCATTCTTTTACAGTTTGGTCTCGAACCCTATATTCTAACTTCTATGTGCACCCTTGACAAGAAATTGCTCCAAAATCGAGCATATACGAGCATATACTCAACTAAGGTGTGGTGGGAGTACTTGGGGCCAAACAAGATGACCAGGAAGTTGGAGGATGCCATGGGGCCATAGTATCCATTTTTGTCTGAGCCTTGAGCGCCACACTAAGGCCGGTGCTAATCTTTGTGGGGTAGTGTAATACCCAATTAACCTCCTTATTTTAGATATGGAATATTGCACATATGATATGTAACTATGTGATGTATATGTGTAATTTTTCCAAGGTACCGAGTCAAGGGCATTTGAGAGCTGAGTTTTCCCTTGGTGTTAAGAGACGGTGTGCCCTTGTCAGTGCATAGCCTTGACTCAAGGGTGGCTATGGAGGAAAATGGATTGCCCATGTCGAGGAGGAATATCGTTACCGGATGGCAATTTGGTGCAGCGCAGGCCTTACACAGACAAGCGCCAATTTTCTCTTACGTGTTCTTTTATTTCTGTGATGAATTGTATGTGAAAAATAAAATGCATAGGATGCCCGCAATATGATTAGCAAAACATCTACGACTCTATAACTGTGAATGTTGTTTATGTTCCATGTTTAATTTAAGTAAATGAGTGCACTAACCAGCTGGTGTATGCTTTAAAGGAGTTGAATTTAAGTAAGTAAAGGAGTGTACGATCATCGCTGTTATAGGCATTATATGCTGAATTTTCTATAACTTAATTTGTACAGTGGCTTGCATTTTCCCATAATTGTGTGATGTGGAATCCACGTTTCTGTCCATGTCTACTCGTGAATGTTAATTTGTAGGCCATAGTATTGAGCTTATATATCTGGATTCATAAGCACCCCATTCCCTCAACAAAGAGCAAAGAGGGGGTTTGGTGCATTGCAATGATTGCTGGACTTGATCAAGCTAACTGCTGTATAACTTATTCTTTTCTAATGTAGATATGACTCCTATCCACTTGCCATGCATCCATAAGACAAATGGATCGAGCCTAATCAGTGTTGATCAATCCACCTATATTGATGTCTCTTCTCAGTTGGTTTGTGCTTCTATTTGTTATTAACTTATTTTGACTTACTCCTGCTAACATTTGTCCTACTTACATAACGAATGATGCTCCCAAGTAAATCTAAAAACATGAGTGTATGTGAAATATTCTTTTGGAACGCCCTTGACATTCGAAGGCCTGAGAACATCTACAGTTTTTTGTAATGACAGAGGAGAAAAAGAAACATAGTAAATCAAGAAAATGGAAATAGACAAAATGGTTCAAGGTACATTTGGGTATCATGGCCTATATAAGTATTGTGCCTCGTAGTATATCGATGAAAATTTTGGATTTTCTCACATTTGCCCACTTCACATGGTAAAAGGAATGCAGCGAACTAATTCTGTGCTGAGTTTATAAGGCAGGTGTTATGTTTTGTCGTATTCTAGAATAGGCTTCATGGGTGAAAAGAAGAGAGAAAACATCTCACAGAAGGCACAAAAGAAAAAATAGAGTTGGTATCTAAGTTGCCAGGTAACTTAGGTACGGGTACGGGGATGGGGATGCAGACGGGGATGGGTACAGGTACGGTGATGGGGACACCACTTTTTGAAATAGGGTACTTGGGTACATAGGGGGTACTATATATATATATATATATAAAACATGTCATAGTCACATCATACATGCATATTTCAGATTTCTTCATAAATTATGAATCATGATTCATAATTCTAAATTCAATGATTCATTGAACAATGAACATTCACATTGAAAATTTGAAACATAAATTTGATAAATCATAGACTCTTAATAGATATCAAGTGGAAGACTGGAAGTTACATAAAATTTGATAAATCATTGCACCAGACAGCTGTAACAAACAATCAAACTCAGATCTGAAGGTACAATTGAAATCTGATTGTAAACACCTATTTGTACTGCTGTTACAAGCAATAAAAAGTTGCAAATAGATTCCTGGGTTGATGTTAGTGTATTTCTCAGTATTAAATACATATGTATATTTTTTATGTGCACATTTGGTAGTTAAATTATGTTCCATGAGTGCTGAACACAAAACCATAAAAACATTCCTTGTAAATTAATGCAAAATCAGTCTACCAGATTTGTACAATATTCATTGGAATTTGAACAGTGTTGCAAAGTGCTTGAGATAAGTCCTGAACCAGACTCCATAAGCAGTTAGCAAAATTTAGTTCAGTTTTGGTTGGGGGTCACTACATTTTTCCCTGCGGATTTACATTTTGTTGAGTCGGCCGTACCCCCGAAGTACCCAAACACGGGGTACGGAGTACCCAAACGCAGGGTACGCCGTACCATTTAGCCTATAAGTACCCCTTTTTTTATAACGGAGTCTTGGGTACATGGAGCCAGTATGGGGTATGACAGGGTACGGTAGGAAATGTACCTTACGTGTACCCAAGTACCCAGTACGGGTACGTGTACCTTACCCCCGGATATGGGTACCCATGCAACATAGGTTGGTATGTATCTATAAAATCCCACTAAGGATGGAATTTAGTATTTACTTATCACTAAGCACTGTTCAGTGTGATTACAACAGAGTTAGTATGGACATAATTGTTGTGATACTCAAGTAGTATATTTGTGCAGTTATATTGGTGCTAGAGTAGCAGATCTAGGCATGTGATTACAGTGATAGACAGCCTGGTTTCAACAACTATCCTCCAACAAATCTAAAGTGTATGGGGATGGAACTTGCAACATGCATGCAATCCATTGGCCACTTTGTCGTTCTGTATGTTTGTGTCCAGGTATGTATACATAAAATGAAATTTGTTTGGGCAATACAGAACTTAAATACATATCAACAAATCAATACCACTTTGCTATATACCAGCAACTTGAACATCTTCTGGATGCTATGAATTTTTTTGTTGACACACACACGTCTACGACACTACTCGCTAGTGGATTTCCAAAGTTGTTATTCTAGGATGCCCTGATGTAGAATGATAGCTTCAACTTTCTAGAATATTGAAACTCTTTATTTCTACTTATTTTATGTGCACAGTGCCTGACAAATCCTCAGTTAATTTGCATTTCAACTTGGCAGGGTCTATGCAATTCCATTGTTCTAATTATTTTGGGGCCTTTCTCCTTGTGAATTTTAAATAAAACTTCCAATATACTTGCATGTACATTGATTGTACATGGATAGTTGATGCTCTTTTGTTTTTGTTCATACCATAGTTTCTTTAGATATTTTAGTGTTATTAAAATACACAGGACATAAGTAAATGTGATCTCTGTAAATCTAAAATATAAAGTGATGTTTTTACATTGATCTTTTATGTGTACAATTAAATCAAACTAATAGCAGCTAAAATTTGATGCTGGAATTAAACAAGATAATCCTTACTCACCAAAAGCCATCTTTAAAAGTACTTTCTAAAATTCATTTTTAAAGATTTGCTGCAACATTTAGCAATTTCAGGAAAATAACAACCCTTGATTTTCATCCATTTTCATTTTCTTCAATGCTTAAAAAGTGCTTTTTCTGTTACAGTAAACTCCTTGCACTCATATCATAACAGCTGGATAGGAACAAGAAAGAGATGAGTAGATATAGAATTTACATGTTTTTTCTCTCACGTTTGACATTCTCTTTTGCTTCTAGGTTTTTCTTTATTGACCTAAGATAGGATCAAAGTTTCAAACTAGTAGAAAACCAAACTTATTTACAGGATTCTTGCTTGTTTAGAATACTAACAAATTAATAACACGAGTTAACATGCTTATTGTATTCCACACTCTCATTCCACAGCATTTTGCCAATTCTAGCCCATTGTTTGCAGGGTAAAGAGGATAATTTTCAGTGAACAAATGGGGAAACCACCATGCATTCATTATCATTGATCTGGCCAAATACAAACTGGTTCCCTTCCTTTGGTATGCATACTAATTTGGAACTTCACTAAATATGAGAAATAATATCATGAGTTTACTTCCCAGTTTTCCATGAATGTTATGTTATTTGCATTTGCAATTTTGGGTTGAAAATAACGCCAGATACACTTTTAATAATTTAGATGACAACTATGATGATAATATTGCAACTCAATGCCAGATTGAGTTGAGTGAGAAATGTGCTAGTTATATGGAAATGGAGATGGAATTTCAATACCAACAGAATTTATTGCAATGAATACCACTTCTCATGTTGTTTCCATTATAATTGTTTTTGGCTAATACTGGTACATGGACATATCAATTCGAAAAAATATAATAAATGGCATAAAGAGAGACACATAATTATTGGTGAGGACTCGATAATTTATTTATCAATCCATGATAAACCCACAGAACAGTGATGCCAATGGCATCAGCATCAAATGTTTGAATGTTACAATCCACTTCCTTAAAACACTCAATTTTTCAAATCAAATAAGCTCCTGTATCAGCACCATTCAAACAACATTATAACATAGGCATTCTCATCCTATAATAGTGGACGTCTGATGAATTTTTAGCTAAATATGTATCTTTGAAGCTGAACAATCCACATCTGTGATATTACTTCTCGATGCTTCAGTGGTGGCAAATCCCATGGGTATCTTCAAATACAGAATTAACTTACTTGATTTCGAAGCTACCCATTTCATAGTCTCAATATCGACTGTAATGTTTATGATATTCTGAGTGGAAGTCCTGTACATCGTGTGCCAGCATGAAACTTTCCTGAAGTGTTGACGGGGATGATTTGTACTGATGACATTACTCCAAATATGGAATCCTATGGCTATAACCAATTTGAGACAGAATTAGCTGCTAGTAAATCATCTCATCAAATCTGAAGTTGAGCTATGAGGACACATTTAGTTCGTCTGTTTCTGAAGGATGATCTTTTGATATCCCATTTGAATTATTCTCTGCCAATGGGGATTTTGAATGCTCATTGAAATACATCTCTGGTTTAGTTCCTGAGCTATACAATTTTGGGGACAACAATGCCTCTAAATCAAGGCTTCCTGTCACCTGGAAACAGAGAGAAAAGAAGGTTAATACTTAATAAAAGTGGTACTAAGACTTACATGTCCGCAATACTTACTAGATGATGTGCGAAGCATCAAATACCTTTTTTCTATCACGCCATCCAAGGGTGAAAGTCCGTGAAAGCAAACTATGCCTTCGTGTAGATGGCTCTTGTGGGATCTCTTGATTTGTATTCCAAACTGAAGAATCATCTCTGCAAAAGTTAATGGAGAAAATCATTGCATTACTAAAAGCAGGTACTTATGTATATTTTATTGGCATTTTGAGGATCTCTATGGGTCAAAAACAAGTTACAAGGAAAGATTTACCCAAAATATTAAGTCTTTACCACCCTTAACTCTCGCGCAATCATTCCAAAAGGTGACAGCTGAGTTCTGAATGAATATTAACAATACCCATTGATATGGCTATGAGCTATGGACATAAACATAATTATGAGTTGAATAGTTTCAACATCCTGAAGGAATGTTACAAATACTAATCTGCACCCCTTCAAAACTTGAGAGGCTTTGTAGGGTTGGCTAAGGGTCAGCAAGAAAGTGAGAAAAAAAATAGACATTCAATAGGTAGGACATCAATACAGGCAGAGAGTGACAAGTGAAGGATCTCAGTGGGTGGTGCATATCTATGATTGATGCTACAGATCAGATAAGCTAAACAATTGTGCTCATGATGATGCCTGGGGTTTGAGTTTGGCATTTATGAAAACATTTAGATTGAATAGTGCAAACGAAGTGGTAAGACGCACTTTCTTATCTATGTCAGCAGGTTTCTGGTTCCTTTCTGTAACATATATCAATGGAAATTGGAATGCTTGATATTATTTTGGATGACTTTAAAGAACATGCAACATGGTGATATTCCGTGGATAGCAGGTTAACATGCCATGGAATGACTTTCAAGTTTCAAGGGACAAGAAACATTATATCGGACACGCGAAGTTATGGTTGTGCATTGGTATTGTTGGGTTTTGCTCGAATCCCCTTCACAGGCCTTCCACTGATGATTCTTACAGAAACAAAAAACTGATTTCTGAAATAACTCTCAATGCGGAAGGTTTCTTATTCATAGGTTAATTAAAAATAATACATTCAAGAGAAGACCGTGGATTTAATAAAGAATGTCAGTGGTGTTAATTGATTATGGACAAGAAATATTCATCATGCAAGAACAAAATATTGATCCTCCAAACACTCATGCTACTATTGAGGCAAGAATGCTATGTACTTAAAATGCTTTTTTCAATGTTGTATATAAGCTATATCCAGTCTATAGTTGGTCCAAGTGAACCACCCCCCATAATCCAACCCTTGTTGCTTCCAGTTGGGGTTGAACACCTGCAAGTCGTCCTTGCACCTACACCAAGCTTGTTTTTCCATGTCACTAATCATTACACCTTTGCCACCGCACCTGTCTGCATCCCACTCAAACATGTTGAAGTTGCCCCCAACAATCCACTCTGCAACTGGCATAGAAGAGGCCAGGCCATCTAATCCCATAACTATCTCCTATCTGAGCTACCATTTGGGGCATAGACTTCAAACAACCCAATCACTTGATCTTGTATCAAAACCTAGAGCCACACACATCCATCCTTCGGATTTGACCCTGAATCCAACACAAAGCTCTGCAAGGAGGGTGAGAGAGCAACCACCACGCTTCCACTACCCTGGCAATGATCCAAAGCCCAAAAAGGCCCATTCCAACAATAATTATTATGTTCTGCAACTCAAATCCAATTGATTTAACCTCCTATAAGAAGGCTACATACAGTCGAAGTTGCTGCAAGACACCTCTCACATTGCTTACAACTAGGAATCATCATCTCGCTCACATTCTAGGACCTGTTGAAATAATGTAACTTCGAAGAATATTCTACTTGTATTATTCCTCCTTCGAGAGATGTCTTTAATGGAAAAGGTCATGTAAAAGTCATGAGGTAAAACCTCCATTGTAAGTCGGGTCATTATTACCCAAAAGAATGTAATATAAATATTATTTGAGTGTACCTAGAGAGGACGGCCCAGTTAAGTTAGTGAGGCCGACCTAGTTAGGTTAAATGTCAAGTAAAAGGTAAATATAAATAGAGAGTGTTTCCTCTCATTTATACTATTTACTCACTCAAGCATTGCGCACTATAGGAGAGAGGAGGATTGCGAAGGAGGAGGATAGCTCTTGGCTCTAAAGTTTGGATTTTGTCTCTTCTTTATGAGACTTATTTCTTTCGGCATTGTAATTTGGTAATCTATATTGAGGAAGTTCTTGCTGGGTTTTCTTCCCCTTGAGGGTTTCCCAGGATAAATTGTTGTGTACCTTGTGATTGTGTGTCTTTCAGAGATCCTGTTTATGCTGTTATTGTGAATATGTATTAGATGCTAACAAAGGAGGAATCTAAGTTATTACAACATATAAACTTAACATGGTTTCAGAGCTGGATTGAAAAGAGCAGCTCTCACTTGGTAAATCTCTCTCTCCTTCAGACAAGAAAAATTAGGGCTTTCTACTGAAGAAGAATTTTGGAGTGCAAGTAACATTAGGAAGTGCGCCTTGGACAAGTGACATTGTGAAGTGTGCCTCTCCAAGGCGCATCTTTTGGCACCAAGATCGAAATTTTTTAGTGGCTAGAACTTCCATAAAGTCAAACCTTAGTTTGACTTTGGACCAAAAAAACCAAAAACTACAATCCAGAATTTCGCAAGTCCAGTTTCAGGGGTGAAATTTTGGATTCTTCAAAAACTGATTGTACTAGCATACTCGCCTTAGTCAAGCACATCTTTTGGTGAGTTCAGTTTTCATTTTTGAGAAATTTTAATTTTTGGTCATTTTCTGTTCTCCGAGAAAAAATGGCCCCAAGCACTAATAAGCTTGATGACAAGTTGGAAGGCATAGAAAATTTCCATGCTTGGAAATACAGAATTTGACTCATTCTAGAAGAGAATGATCTTGCAGATTTTGTTAAGGAAGTTGTGCTAGAACCCGTAGAAGCTGAAGCAAAGGAAAAACATAAGGACATGATTAAAGCCAAGAGGATCATAGCAGATTCCATCAAGGATCACTTGATTTCTCAAGTGTCCTCCAAGAAAACTCCTAAGGAAATGTTTAATGCCCTATCAAGAATGTGTGAGGGAAAGAACATTAATCGAAAGATGAATTTGAGAACCCAACTCAAAAGTACAAAGATGAATCAGGGTGAATCTATCCTAGAATATTTTACAAGGGTGTCTCAATTCAAAGAACAACTAGAAGCAATTGGAGACAACCTTGATGAAGATGAATTAGTGATGATCGCTTTCAATGGTCTTAGTAGACATTGGGATTCTTTTATCCAGACAATGTGTGCAAGAAATGAAAGTTTGCAATTTGAAGTTGTATGGGAAGAATGTGTTCAAGAGGAAGCTAGAGTGGCAAATCGAGAAGCACTACTCAAAGAGGATGATCAAGCTCTAGCTACCCATACTAAAAGAGGAAAAGGGAAGTCTCACTATCAGAAGGAAACTCATAAGGAGTTTCATCCTCCTAAGAAGTTTCAGAAGTACAAAAAAGGAAACTACAAGTAGAAGAGAGACTTCTCTTCTTATCAATGTTATTATTGTGATAAAATGGGACATATTGCTAAAAATTGTCCAGTAAGAAAAGAAGAATAACAAAAGACATCATGCTCATTTTGCCGAAGATGAAGAAGAAGAAGAAGAAGAATGACCTCCCAGGAAGTTACCAAAGGAAGAAACTGAAGAATATGTCCTATAATGGTGGTGTTTCAAAGCACTAAAGCAAAGGACTCCCATCAGAAAGTTTCACTAGGAGAATAAAAGAAGCCACATACAAGCTTGATTCAGGAACTCTGATGATGAAGAAGGATGCACTATATCTCATCTTTAGAAAGAGTTTAGAATTGCTTTCATAGAAGATGTAGTTGTTATTGGGACAAAAGAAGGTGTCTCACATAAGATCACTTAGAAACAGCGTTGATCTATGGTAGAAAACTTGATCAGCATTATAGATCATAAGCAAGAAAGGCATAGGACCTCAGAATCAGATGATGGAGTAAAGTTCACCATCAGACATTCCAGTAATCCCTGCAAGGAGACTAGGATCAAAAGAGATCCCACCAAACAAATTAAGATAAGTATTTGAATTGTCATTTTATCAAATTGTTTAAATGATATTGTTCAGTTGTGTACATATCTATATTCCTAGATTTAGGAAATGTAGTATGCATGTTAGAACAATTGCATTAATGAACAGTTTACTACTAATATGCATGTAACGGGTAAGCGGCCTATGGTACTATACAACATTCCATTGCTACTTATCTAGAGTGAAACGTCTTTGCTGACATATTGGGAGTAGTGCACGCTCTCAATATGGAAGGCATGTAGAAAGTTACCGTATGAATATGGGATATGGAAGGCATGTAGAATGTTCTGGTAAAGATGGAAGGCATGTAGAAAGTTACCGTATGAATATGGGATATGGATGGATGTTGTGTTGAAAGCATTGGCTAAGATAGTTGCATGACAATGTGACTTATGTTCCTATGTTTTGGAAACTATGAAATGTTTCTAACCATGCTACTGAATTTGACTTGTAGGAAGTATCGTATATGATCACCTACAAAATGAAGAATGATGAAACTTGTTCCGTAGAACAAGTGACAATGGTTCAACTATAAACAAGACTTATGAAATTAACTATGACGAGATGTTGCTCTAGTAGCAAAACTAATGGCGTAATCAAAGTAGAAGGAGATATTGAGCAACCTCCAGGACTCATGACTCTCTATAGAGAACCACATGTTTGTAGATTGAAGAAGACTTTTGTACAAGCTCAGAAGACACCCATGGAATAGAATGATGAGATCAAGGATCACCTAGAGTGATGAGACATCAACCTTTGCTACAGGGTTGAAGATGAGAAGCTCATAGATGGGTGCAAGAGAAAACTTGCAACAGAGTTCGAGATCTTGGTATCCAATGACCTAGAAAGATGAAATAGATGGATACACAAAGGATCATCAGAAGAGAGGGTTACCAGTCACTCTAGTGCAGAATGTCCCGATATAGAAAGTACAAGATGCAAAGGGAGGATAGTGCTCAGTTATAGAAGGAGCAGGAAAGCTCTGCTTCGAAGAGAGTGACTACAGTACAGATGGAGAGACACTTTCACTTGGTCTCTATTTGCAACAAAGGTTGTTTTCCCCTGTATCCAGTAGAAATCTTGAAAGGATTTGATATGTTGAAAAGTAAATCCATGGCCACACCAATGGACAGGCAGACTATTGGGTTAATGATGTATCTGACGAATACCAGGCCAGATATATGCTTTGTTGTGAATACCTTGAGTCAGTATTTGGTTGAGCCAGACGTGTTCACCTTGTAGCTGCAAAGCATGTGATGAGGTACCTAAAAGGTACGGTAGACTATGATCTTTGATCATGACTTCAGAGTGTACGGTTATACAGATCCGAGATATGGTGCAGAAGGGAGTTGTAAAGCTCCAATATGTGAGCACAGATGAGCAAGTTGCAGATGTGTTGACTAAGCCTCTTCCATGACAAGCTTGGTATAGTCCATAAGGACTTCCCTCGAAAGGGGGAGTAGTGTTGATAATACTATGGTGGCGTAGTTGGGATTGATCATCCTTAGACAATGATCCCCTAGTTCCAAAAGGAAGGATTGTCCATGATCCCTAGTTCCGGAAGGAAGGATCACAATTGTTGTTGGACTGAATCCCTAGTTCTGAAAGGAAGGATTGTCCATGATCCCTAGTTCCAAAAGGAAAGATTGTCCATGATCCCTAGTTTCGAAAGGAAGGATCACCAGTGTTGTTGGACTGAATCCCTAGTTCCGAAATGAAGGATTGTCCATGATCCCTATTTCCGAAAGGAAGGATCACCGGTGTTGTTGGACTGAATCCCTAGTTCCGAAAGAAAGGATTGTCCATGATCCCTAGTTCCAAAAGGAAGGATCACTAATGTTGTTGGACTAAATCTCGTAGGAAGGATTGTCCATGATCCCATAATTCCAAAAGGAAGGATCACCAGTGTTGTTGTTGTATCAGGCCTTATACTGATGTAGATGATAATGTTGATGTTCCAGCTATGTGTTGCAGATGATGATGTTCTAGCTTTGTGTTGTAGATGATGATGTTGATGTTCCAACTTTGTGTTGTTGATGATGATGTTGATGTTCCAGCCTCGTGCTACATGTGATGATGTTAGAGCTTCATGCTGCAAATGATGATGTTCCATCTCCGTGCTACAGATGTTGATGATGTTATAGCAAGTTGATCCAGTTGTTGAAGAACTTCCAATGATTTATAGATGTACCAACCAATGTTCCAGATGATATTGTTGATGATGTCTCCTCCTCCCTCCTTCCGATGATGTTGTGTAGAGCCACACCTGTTGTTGTTGTTGTTGTCAGTAGAATACCCTTCTTATTAAGGGGAAGTGCTAAAATAATGTAACTTCAAAGAATATTCTACTTGTGTTATTCCTTCTTCGGGAGATGTCTTTAATGTAAACGGTCACGTAAAAGTCATGAGGTAAAACCTCCATTGTAAGTCAAGTCATTAGTACCCAAAAGAATGTAATATAAATATTATTTGAGTCTCCCTATAGAGGTTGGCCCAGTTAAGTTAGTGAGGCCGACCTACTTAGGTTAAATGTCAAGTAAAAGGTAAAGTATAAATAGAGAGTGTTTCCTCTCATTTGTACCCAAGCATTGCGCACTAGAGGAGAGAGGAAGATTGTGAAGGAGGAGGATAGCTCTTGGCTCTAGAGTTTGGATTTTGTCTCTCTTCTTTATGAGACTTATTTCTTTGGGCATTGTACTTTGGTAATCTATATTGAGGAAATTCTTGATGGGTTTTCTTCCCCTTGAGGGTTTCCTAGAATAGATTGTTGTGTACCTTGTGATTGTGTGTCTTTCAGAGATCCTATTTATGTTGTTATTGTGAATATGTATTAGATGCTAATGAAGTAGGAATCTTAGTTATTACAGCATATAAACATAACATGACCTTATTGATAGATTCATTCCAACATGAGGTTGAAACCAAAGCTATTGTATCGATTGGCCATCTCAAAGCCCTCAGGCATACATGACTTTCTTCGTGGGTTCATTGCACCAATTGACTTATCTACATGTGTGGGGGAAGAGATCACCACCCCTGCTCACCCCTTAACCTATCACCCTTGCTCACCCCTGCTCACCCTCCACACTACTACCACCCCTCTGACGCATCTTAGCCTTCACCACTAGGTCTCTTGGCTAAGAGATACTAGGTTGACCACTTTCCATTGATGCGCTAGGGGTTGGGAATGGAGCCTTGGGTTCACTAGCACCTGTGCCACCTGCACCCAAAGTTGCATGAAACAGGGAAACGATGAAACGTTGGAAACGCGACCCCCCCCCCAAATTTTGGAAACGGGGAAACGCAATATATATATATATGAGTAATGACAAAATTACTATAAAACATAAACCATAAATTATTAATTACATTTAGCTGCAAGCAATATTGCCAAGTGATAAATGTTATTAAATGATACGGATAAAATTTAATTCATACATGTAACATCACATTTTACTCATGAACCCAAGTCTATATTACTTCATTCATGCAAGTAGTAATATCCAAAAACAATCTTTATAAACGAGGCTATATACTATATATCCAAAATTAGCCTTTATGTATGAGGCTGCAAGTACAATGTATCAAACTGTGAACAATGGACATACTAACATAGAAATAAATGTAAAACATGAGCTCATACTAATAGTCATCCTCATCTTCATAGTCTTCCTAAAAAATAGAACAAGAAGCACACTCAACAGCAGAATGTAGAGTGGAAGAAGTATTTCCAATTCCACTTTTAGGTTTCTCAATACTTGGTGCAGCAAGAGAGAGGTCCAAGTCAACAAATTCTGACTTGACATCCCAATCTGCACAAGGCCTATTGCTATATTCTGGGACCTGAGTGGTCAAATCGCTTGTGTGAGGATAGAATGAAGTGATATTCTCTTTATAACTTTCTTCAACCTAAATAGAAGCATCTAGAATTAAATTTTATTTTAAAATTTAATGTATTAACCCTTAATTACTGAAATCCGTGGGCGGAAAGAGACTTAATGGGTTGTTTTTTTAAGTGACGGACTTTTATTTTACAATAAACACATAGTACAAGAGAGGAAATGTGGCGTAAACATGTTTCTGTTCGTACGGACGTGTTTCCCATACAAGAAACGTGTTTCGTACAGACAGAAACAAATTTCTGTCAAGTAACATACGGGTTTTCGAGTTTCAACGAGTTTCCGAGGGTGAAATGGGTGCTAGACCTGAGTTTCCTGCAACTTAGCCTGCACCTTTGCTACCTACACTTATGCCTGTGCTAGAACCTGAACCAACCCATATTCCTGCATCTACACCTGACGTTGGGGAAACCACTCTACTACCACTAACTCCACTGCCAATCCCTCCAACACCACCACCGATAACATTGCCATGGACTTCACCTCCTGTACATGTCCCAGTGGATACCCCACTATCAACCCTAGGCTTCGAGGCCACATAGGTGCCTCTCGTACCAATGTTGCATATATCATTTAGGGGAAAGTATCGACGAGGGTCTGGAATATAACTTCTCGGTGGTGTCGATGAAAAATATCAAAAAATCTCAAAAAATGTCGCAAGAAAAAAAATACAAAAATACTCATTTTTTTCAATTTTTAAACAGCTAAAGCAACAACAAGATCAAATAGAAACATTGCTACATAAAGATGATGATACAACTAATAAATAAGATGCATAAGATGTCAAGTGGTCACATATCGTTACTAAATTGAAAATTTTGAAACATGTTCCTGATAGGATGATACACAATCACATCAAATGCTCGAAATAAATGTATCTCATGAGATGAATCATCATGAGGCATCTAGATACAAAATAGTACATAATACAATGAAAATGATAGATCATAGGAATCTGAATCATCAATTCCCTTTACCCCTTTTACGGGTAAAGGGCACCACTCTTCCTTTGGAAGCAATAGGTGGTTGTGGAGGTACTCAGGCTGAGCTTGGAGTGGCAGCTCCAGGTGAATCCATATATTCATTGCACCACCATAGCAAAATAATCGAACGCTAGGAACCACTAACTACAATATAATAAAGCAGGGTTTGAGTGTAGGTCTAGAGACACAATTCTAAGCATAGATCATAGAACATAAAAAGAGTCTTGGAATGATACTTGCCAAATTTCCTGGGTTTGTTCGTCTTATTCAATGGTTTTGACTGTCGATTTAGCATTTGTGGTTATCTATTTTGATATTGCATACACTACAACATGCTTCCATTGCTGTAATATTCCCTGCATCTCTCCATTATAGCAGTCATTGTTTCCAATCAAGCCACCATTCGATTGAATTACACAGAAAGCATAGTATTGAAAGATTAAATTAAACAAAACTCCAAATGATTGCCCTCAAATTTTTGGGTAGCTATCTCTATTAACCACTGTCGAGGGTACCTCTCTAGCTCTTTCACACTTTTGAAATCAAACAATGAACCCCAAAAACCTAACCCGCGGACTTAAAACGCAATTCCGGGCAACTTTTTTGCAATTTCGGTCAACAGTCCGATATATACCTTTAACTCGCTATTTTTTCGAATATCTCGAAAATCTTGTGATTGTGTCGCGATACATTCAATATATCAAAAATCTCATGATACTTTCAATCCAATATATCATACAAGGGAAAAACTCAGCGATATATTTGATTTTTCCAACATATTGTCGATTTGTGCAACACTATCCCATACCTAAACTTGGAGTAGGGGAGTGTATACTGTATCCCCACCCCATTACCCTCCCTTGGTCTAGGTTGGTGTTGAGGAGAATCATAAATCAAATGATCCTGGGCTTGACATGCAAAGCATGTATTTGGTAAGTTCAAATATCAAACTTTCTGTTGATGTAATCCATCTATATAGTGCAGACTAAAATGAATGGAAGAAACCTCTGCTTCAAAGCCACCTCAACACAAACCATCAAGGAGGCATGGAAGGAGTTACGTTGTCCATCTAGGATAAAGGCTTTACCATACTATCGAGCAAACAAATCTACAAATAGACACATGTTAGTTGGAAGGCCAAGAAAATCAATCCATAACAGGTAGTTAGCCTAAACATGATCCTATGGGTCAAAATTTGCTCTTAAGATTGCACATAAGCTAAAGAGCTAGCAATGTTCCAAGTGCCAAACTATAAAACATGACAAGAGGTTGCATATGAGTTGAAAAGAAGGCACACATATTTCACTCCCAAATCCCACTAGATGTTCAACGAAATCCCTTTAGATTCCCCTACTAATAGAGTCCATTGATTGAAGGCTTCGTCATTCAGAATGCATCACAAAAAATACAAGATGACTCCTCGTGACTCCAGGTGCATCCATTCCTCAAAGTACTCTGTTGTATGCAAGGAAGAAGTTGAAATCATCGTGATCAACATAAGGGGAGCCTTTGGTTGAGCCATGGAAGGAGCTACAATAGGTTCCTCCACAAGCACTATCTCAATTGGAATATCCTCATGCATAGGGAAACACTCCCCCATAATTAAATCCTCAATCTCCACCACTTGGGTAGGATTGCAACCATCTCTACGGGGATCTTACTCGCATGTGGGGTTTCAACAACTAGAGTTTCGCTATCCATGCTCTCAAAGTTTGGAATCAAACTAATGATAGGTTTGTCAAGCCCACTGGAAAGCTCTTGGTAAATTGCCTTTTCCTTTTCCACCTTGGAGAACTTGGCATTCAAAGATTTAACTATGGTTTTCACCTCACTATCACCATTAGAATTAAGGGGGATATATTCAAGGGGCTATTCTCTAGACAGGCTCCTATGTAAGTATACATTTTTCACGTCAATTGTACGACATCCCCTCAAATATCCAAGATGATTAAAAAAGAACCCTAAGCCAATGCTATTAGAATCTGTACCTGTACGAATCTCAACCGTACCCATATGGATCGTGGTCGTACGACTTTGATCTTCGTTCTAAACTATTGGCTGCATATCTTCTTCAATCTACGTCTTCACCCGTTCACGACCTGCATCCATTGTCTCCTTACATGCATCCCCCTTCTAAAGTCCTTTGTCTTGTTTACCCTCAAGCTGCATCTCCTCCACCACTAAACTGGATCCGACACCTCTCCCTTCCTCACATGGTCTCTGTTGCCGCCTAATACACACCTGGGGGGAACGCGGCAGGAAACCTTCAAGCCGCTCAGTGTGTCCTTGGGGGCAAGTGAGAGTCAAGTGCTGTCACCTGATTACTCGACTCCTCCGTCTAGGCTTACTCCTAGCAAAGCCAAGGGGGGTGGTCCCTATGAAAAATGAATTTAAGGCTTTTAATCTATGAAAAGGAAAAGCTTATTCTAGGAGTTTATGATGAAATCACTTAATCAATATACCATAAGTCACTGCAACATGAAATGAAAATCCACAGCTTTTAAGATACAACACCATTCATGACATTTGTAAAGATTAACTTAAACAAAGGAAGAGTAAAGACCAGTGCCAATGAGAATGGAGTGCTTGAGAGGGTTGCTTCTGTAGTCTCAGTGAAAGTATTGCAGTGTCTCAGTTGGTTTATTTTATGATTATTAAATGCGTAGTTAGGGAGTGGGTTAATTCTTAGTTTGGCCCAAAAGAGACCCAACCCTTTGAACTGAGTGCTTTAGCAGCTTTACCAAGTGTCCAACCAGGCGAGGATGAACCTGCTTAAAGTAGCCTGCTGACTCTATAGTTTCCGCCCATGCAACCTCCCGAGTTCTTAGAATTTGGTTCTAATGGATTGTCCTATTAAACTAAGTACCTTACACCCATTTCTGATTGGTCCAACTGTTCCGACTAAGCTACAACGGCGAAGAGCATACTTTGGGCTTGGGGTGTTGGTAAGTTTTATTATGAAATGTAAATGGATGATTAATCTATTCTAAACCCCAAGGGTATCTTTTCTTTACACCAAAATATGGTGGAGTACTTCGGTAGATCAAGGGGGTTAATTTTATCTTAGAAAATTTAGAAAAATTGTAATTGGTAATTAATCTATGCAAACCCCAAGAGTATCTTTTCTTCCACTAAAGGTGGAGTACTTCGGTAGAGCAAGGGGGGTTAATTTTACTTGAAGTTTTTTAGAACAAGTTGTGGTTCATTTTGTAGCACTTAGGTGAAAAATTGTAAAATATTGTAAGCCCCCCTGGGACGCCTTGTGTGCTCTTTGAATGTTTTGTAATTACTATTAACAACAAGTAAATTAATCTAAAATAAAGGAAAACTGAAAAAATGTAAAAAAGTAAAAAAAGTAAAAAATGCGAATCCCCCCTAGGGGGATTGGGGTCTAGGCACTGGAATTGCTTGCTTGCTCTTTTTATTTTTTCGATTTACAAAATGAAATGGAGATCAATTACTGTTTTCCCTTTACGCTTAGGGACAAGTCAATTTACAATTTATTTGGAGAAAAATGATCAACACTTGGAACTGTTGGTTCTTGGAAGTGTTCAGGGAGCCTTGATATGGTAAATTTCTTGATTCTTTGGGTTCAACCTACTAACATAAAATATCAGACCAGCAAACAAAGTTAATCAATAATGACAAATCAGAACACTTTAGGAGTGTTATGACAATACTCCAAACTGTCAAATTAAACTAGAAAACAACTAGCATGTAAAAATGAAGTTTTTGGGCACTTTTTTGGACTTAACACTAACTTTTAATTTATTTTAAATGTTTGGACTATATTTAAATGTAAACAACTAGTGAACAATGAAAAGCTTAGAATCTACCAAAACACACTTTAAGAGTGTATTTCATTATGTGCAAAAAATGGAAAAATTCTACTTCAACAAACTAGCAAATGTAGACAAAAGTTAACTAGGGAAAGTGAGCTAGAAAGCTACATTCCATAGGATCTTTGGCTTGCTTTGAAAAAACTAAACCCAAATATTTAAAGACACTTGCTTGCCAAATATGAGATGAAAAACTAGCAAGCTCTAAGACTTTAGAAAATACAAAATTTCTTGAGATATTTAAAAGATTGAAAATTTGTACTAAAGTATAAAACTTACGGATCTAGAAATTTTAAATTTTAAATTTGAATACTTGATCTAGATCTCAAATGATTTAAAACTTTGCAAACTCTTAAGATAGATAAATTTGAGAGAGAAAGTAAGAGTTTTAAACCAATGTAACTGTAACCAAAGATAGCTTAGAAAAAAGAGATGGGGAAGAGGAAAGAACTCTTTCAAAAATGAGACTTGGAGACTTGGAGATTATCTTTTGGATTGCCGAGGGACTAGATCTGAAATAAGAAGTTAGAAAAGAAAAAGAGGTACAAGCAAATCCTCTTCTCCTTCAACCAAAAGAATACCTATAGCTTACATCAACTCATACACAAAACCTTAAATCTGGATGGCATATAAATAAAAAAACATAACCAAAATATGCATAAACAAATGAAATATTTTAAAGTTTGATTCCTAGCATATAACAACATAACTAGAGAAGTAAACAAACTTAATTAATTGAAGATCACAAAGTAGATAGTTGTCCTTACAGTGAACCAAGATCAAGGTAGGAAATGGATGAGCAGCTTGCTACAGTTCTCCTTCGTTTAACACATAAACCATGCATCCACACATCAAAGAGCAAGACAAAATTTCGACCTCCAAAGTCTCTTTATTTCTCAGATAGTTCTCAATAGATTACAAAAAATAGTAGAGCTTTGCCTCAAAACACCAACTAGTGAGAGAGAGGGCATAAGCTTGCTTAAATAGCCAAAACACAGAGTGGGGGTTGCCCACGTGAACGATGGCGCATGAGTGTTTGAAGGAGTTAACTTGAAGTTGTTTGGTGTGATCTGAAACCGATTGGATGCCAATCCAATGGGGACTGCCCCACCTCTCCATGAGGTAGGCGCTGCCCACCTTGGTATTATCACACCCAAACGCAGACAACCGTGTGGAGGAGATGAACCACGTGAGGGAATGGGCACATGAGCCACGAGTGAAGTTGACGTGAGGTTCCAAACTTGATTGGCTTATGATTGGAAGCCAAACCAACAACTAATGCCACCTCTCCATGAGGTAGGCAGCCTTTATTTTCCCAATCGCTAGCTTCCCTTGTGGATGATGCCCACGTGAAGGATGGAGCGAATTTCTCATCTTAAACTTTTGGATATGAAGTAATCGCCCATCATATGATGTCATACATAAATCTTTAACCTCATGACTTAGTCGCCATCACATGTGACTTGATTCCATGTCATTTGTCACATGTTAAATTCAATTTTTTAATATATAATTTTTTTGTACTTGGTGCATTTTGATGCAATTTTAGCATTTAAAGTGTCATTCTGTAGCTTTGATAGGAAAAACTGCTCCACGGGACGTTTTGGTCCCCCGAAACATAGGAAAACCGGGTACCAAGGTAAAGAGGATGCTCTGAGATTTAAAACGAGCATCCCTATGCCAAATTCCGACTCCGGATCACACTTTTATCATCTTTTGAATTTTTTCATTTAAACCATTAAAAAATGGCTTAAAAATGCGAAAAAAAAAATATTTTTCTCGGAACTGACTGAAACTTCAAGGGGACCTAGTACATGACAAAACGACAAAATCCTAGCATCTAGCATGTTTATAAACATTACAAAATGGACTCTAATAATCCCCTAAGGCCTAACTGCCACTTTGGGCATTCCAGCTTTGGAGGAGTAGGAGAAAACCTCACCAATTATACTCGGCTAAAGGCAAAGCATAATCGACAAGGGAAAAAACTCCTTGGAATACTTTCTTTGGTTGTCAAGTCCTAGGGAACCGAGTCACTCAAAGACCACCATGCTAGCACGCTTTATTACAAACCCCGTGGGGCATGGTCATTTATTACAGAAATGAAAAAGATGGTCAAAATTGGCCAAGGATGGAACATCTGAACTCTGACAAGCACAAATAATTGTGCAATACTGGCGGCTCACTGAAGTCCGGCTGATGTGCAATTCAGTTGGTAACAGTGTACTTCCTCCTCTAGTCCACAACCCATTCCTCCCTCTAGAGAGTAGAGCTCAATGAGATTAAGAAACTAGTGTTTTAAAACTCGGACTAAGATTCAGACTTTGGCCAAGTTGCCCATGTTGACCCTTGAGGGTACCAACCCAAGTGTTCAAATCAGATCGAGGACCGGTTTGATACCAAATTGGTCCAAGTCGCTCAAGTCTGTACCTACTCAACCAAGTTGATATGGTTTGCTTCCTTACAAGCCGTGGTGTCCTTTTGGAGGAAACATTTTTTTTTAACTTTTACCTAAACCCTAAAAGCACACATGAATGACAATAGAACCACACTATATGTGTATAAAAGGATGAGAATGACTAAGTGTTTGAAAGGTAGGGTAGAGCTACCTAGAGGGGTAAGTCTAAGCATAACAAATATTGGGAGCCAATATCGTTTAATATACTTTGGTTAGTATTTTTATCTCAATATCTAATGTTATATGAACATATAATTTGCTAAGCATATAGGATATCTGCTAGGTTTTCTTAGAAAATTATTCACTAACTCTGCTAATTATCTATCAAAAATATTGGGGAAGGTAACTTGGACTTGGTAAATTTCAGTACTAATGTAAATCCTATAATGTTTCTACTTTCAACATGTGATTAAGAGGGTTCAAAATCAACAATGATAATCAACATAGTTTCACATGCACAATCAAGGTTCAAACATAAATGATGAAGCAAAGTTGATGTCAAATAAAAGATTCCTAAAGAGGCCATTTAGAGCCTATAGATGATTATGTATTTTGTTTCAGCTATGTATTGCACTTGGTGCATGTTGTCCACTAAGATGCACTTAGGTGGACTCCTTGTGAACCACAGAAGACTTGAACAACTTACATTGTTCATTGCCAGAGCTCAGAAGTTCAGCAGGACAAATTTTTGGCCCTTTGTAAAATTTGCATGTCCAGACCCCCATGGGGGAATTGTAATAAGTTGGTCTAAGCATGATACTTTTGTAAAAGGCTTGGCCTACCTTAGGTTTAGTTGTCAAGGAGATACTCTAGAGTGTTTTTTCCTTAGGAATTATGTGTTGCGCTTCAGTGGCGTATAATTCCTGAGTTTTTCACTCACACCTCCAACGCTGGAGTATTTTCCATGGTGGTCGAACCTTATGAGGTTATTAAATTCTATGTGTTTATGTATTTTTAACATGCTAGCCATTAGTAATAAGTTGTATGGACATGCACTAGGTCCCCTAGGAGTTTGAGTTCATTCCGACGAAAATAATTTTTTCCGTAAAATTATATCATTTTTTAATAGTTTAAATGGAAAATTTCGAAGTGTAATAAAAATATAGTCTGGAGGCGGATTTTGGCGTGGGGATGCTCGTTTTCACACTCAGAGCATCCTCTTTACCCTGGAACCCGGTCTTCCTATGTTTCAGATGATTAAATTATCATTTGGAGCAGTTTTCCTTATCGAACCGACAAAATGGCATTTTAATGCTAATGACGCGACAAAATGCACCATAATAATAAAAATAAATAATATATATATATATATATATATATATTAAGAACGGGCAATTTGCATGTGCCAATTGAGTTGGCATTTGGTGAAATATGAAGGGCGACTTAGGTAAGGTAATAATCATGTGTTTTAAATTATCATATGATATGGAAGTCAAAAGATATCATTGTAAGGATGCACCCAACTCCACGTGAAGGTAGAGGGGCGCATGTCTCATGTGTAAAGCGCATAGATATGTGGCAGCCCATCATTGAGGGGCGATACAAACAAGAGGAGGTCGCCTACCTCTCATGAGGTGGCACACCCTCCTTTGAGTGGATCTAAACCATATCAGCCAACACATGAATCACTCCTATGATCGCTCCCCTATTGTAGTGATGCACCCTCCCCTCTCTCTCAAATGCTATATAAGCAAGGTTGCTATTGCTTGTTTCACAGTGATAGAAAGGCGTAAAACCTCTGCTCATGTGTAATGTAATATTTTTTCTCAGGTAATAAGATTGAAGACTTTGGAGGTCGATTTGGAGTCTTGTTCCATGCATGTACCAATTTCGGTTGAGATGACTTCTTTTTGAGTTTCATTTATTTGTATGAAAATCAATGTTTAGATCTAGCTATTGTAGAGCAAACATTTACTGTTGTTAACTTGTTTGTTTATGAGCATGCTTTCAAGATTTAAGAGTAATACTAGTATTTGGTTGTACAACATATTCTCTTGGTTTTGATTGATGAGCATATTGGATTTAACTTTATTTCTGTGAGAATTTGTAAGCTTTGCAGGAAGCCTCAAGGTGAAGGGAGCTTGGATCTTGTTTGATTCCACTTTCTCTCCATCACATTCGAGCTTCGGATCTACAAGATATTGATCCATAACTTCCTTCTTCCTTTCTTGTTCCCATATCAAGCCTCGAGCTTGAGGGTTTGCTTCAATTATCTCTCCATTTTCTAAATTACTCTTTTGTTACTTGGTTACTATAAGCTTGGTAAGAGATACATCTTATTTTTATTTGCAAAATCAAACATCTCCTTTTACTTTAGCATAAAATCAGATCTAGAATAACTTCATTTTCATATCAAAAAACTAGATCTCGATCCCACTTTTCTACACTTGTATTTGTTAAAAGTCTCCAATATTTTTTGCATGTTTAGATCTTGTGTTTTTATGAAATTTTATATGATCTAACCACTAATTTGCAGCATTTTAGCTCGTTGGTTTTTAGCAGGTCCGTGACGAAAGTGAGCGGATTTGTGACAAAAAATCATCAAAAAGTGCAAAAAATACTTTCTGTGGACCCCCATCCACTTGTAAATTTTTCTATACAATTGTAAGCCCTTAGATCCAAACATAAGTGGACTAAGTGGCATTTCTTTTAAAGGTTTTTATTGTAATTATTAAACGAGAGCAAGTGGGCTACACAACACCCACACCCCACCCCCCTGGGAGGATTTGCACTATGTCAAATTTTTGTGGAATAAATTTTTCTAACAACACAACAAACAAACACACACTTTTAAATTTGCAGGGTGTATACTTTAATTCAATAAGTTTGTTTTCATTTTATTTTTCATTTTTGCAAGTGTAAATTTATAAATAACATAAAATCTCATTGCCACAAAGTATGCTCTCACCACCACACAAAGGCTTTGCCGATTAGTGGTGGATGATCAGAAAAGTGACACATAGATTTTGTGCTGCTTTATTTATGTTTTAGCTTTAAGAATTCTTCTCTTACAAGCATTAACCGGGAATAATATTTAGCTTATAGCTCAAAGTATACTCTTTCCCCTTGTGGGCATCTTGCCTGGCCCTGTGGGAAATCAGAAAGAGCTATAAACTACTTTCTAAAGCTTCACATCTAATCTAAACAACTCACATAATAAAATACACTACCCTTCACATAGTGGAAATCCGGCACTACGTTAATTGAAATTTGTGTGTGGAAATTTCTTAGAGGAAGTGGGAACAACTGGGAGGCGACTTCAGGGAACAGTTAGACTATACCCTTTTTGGTGTAGTGTTGAACACCGCCCTAGAGACTACATTCCAGCCCACACGTCTTCGTGAGGAGCCACCATCTTTTAATTTCCGGACATTCCTCCTTGTACCTCACGGTATCTTGGGAGATCCCATTTTCCCTAAATAACTTTGAATCGTTAATAATTTAAAAGTAACCAAGAGACAATTGCAAAACATTTCCCTTTCAGCAGCATTGTTTTATCTTGTATATCGACTCCATAAGGCACTGGTCCACAACAATTGTTCCTTTTTTATTAATATCATATATGTTGTGCTATCTATATTGGTGATCTTTCTATTTTGCTGGTGAAAGCTTTATTCTAAACTATTTTTGCAAAACAATCTTGGGAACTACTTCTTAATCATAAACTTCTCAAACTCCTAAAAAACATTCATAATTAATTCACTGAAACACTCTAAATAGCCTTAGAAACATTATGTGGGGACTACCCCCCTTGGCTTTGATTAGGAGTTGGCCTAAACGGAGGAGTCGAGATCAGGTGACAACCTTGACTCGAGACTTGCCCCCAAGGGTGCATCGAGCAGTAGCATAGATTTTTGCTACGTTAACCAGGTGCGCAATCCGGCGGCAACAGTGCCATTTTGATATATTCACCCTTACATGGTATATACATGAGTAGACTTTGCATATTTTGTCTCCAATGGTTTGGAATCTTTAGAATTTATTTTTTGCATTAAAATTTTAATATTTTATCTATTATTTAGTAAAATGAGTCATAAAATTCAAACTGGTCCGATTCCAAGCTGAGTTCGAGTCAACTCCAAGCAAACCCTCAATTGAGCCCAAGTTTCTAAAACATTGAGAAAAAGGAAAATGAAACAATGACTGAGAGTTTAATATGAAGTTCCAAAAGTTGTTTGAGAAAATTCCAAAAGATACTAGACCCCAAGGTAATGCTATTCTTCTTTACTATGTAAATACATTTGAAGGAAACTTTGCTTTCTTGCTAATAGATAAGGCTTCAAAAGATATAAAAAGAAGCTCAAGAAATGGTAGGAGAAATTGAAGATAATGTGGCTTCTTCAGCCAAGGTAGATTTGTTCAGCTCTTCTAAGGCATCCACTTCTAAAGCTGAAGCAAAGCCAAGAGCTATAAACGACAATGACACAACAACGGATGTGATGATGATTCTTGTTGAAGGGTGGAAAAG
The DNA here is from genome assembly GCA_027924585.1 of Larix kaempferi. Taxonomy (NCBI): domain Eukaryota; kingdom Viridiplantae; phylum Streptophyta; class Pinopsida; order Pinales; family Pinaceae; genus Larix; species Larix kaempferi. The sequence goes on along the minus strand of BSBM01000477.1, from coordinate 2,608,773 downwards.
GTGACTACAGGTTGACAAACTATGGGCAGCCATTTGATCAAATTGGAAAGGGGACTACAAAGTCAAATGCATCTAGGCCTAATTTCTAACCAAGAAGGAATGTTGAATGGGACAGGAATAAAAGAATTGAAGAGACAAAGTTGCATGTGCCATTGGAGCCTACGAATATGGTGGAAGATGAAGCATAGTTGCATTTATCGCGATAATATTGTTAATATCGTGATATATTGGAAGATTTTCAAATCAGTGATAATATCACCTTAATATATCGTGATATATTAAAAAACGATATTTGTCAATATTTTCTGATTTTTTCGATGAATATTTTTTTATTGTTTTTATGTTTGCTGATATATTTTGATATTTTTCTCGAAATTGCCGATATTTTTCAATATTTTCCCCAAAATTGTTGATAAGTAATATTCCCAACCCTCGGCGATATATTCGTTGACATGATAAGATGTAATATTGAGATGAAGAACCATGTTGTAGACCTTTGCAATGGTCCTCATCTAGAGAGAACATGTTGACTCTTCAGGTCCTTGACCACACCCACTGAAAGAACTCCTAATGAAGGTAATTGTGACCATACTGATGACATTAATTAGATGGATGAGGATGATTTTGTTATGCTATGGATGATAGAATCTTCACCGTGCCTTGGGAATATATGGTTGAAATAAGAAGTAAGGGTTTGCAGATTGACAAACTGGAGGGCATGTTTAGAGAAAAACCATCTCCTTAAGAAATCATGGCCATTATGGAGAAGTTGAAAACATATGCTCATAGAAATATGCAAATGGGGCAAGGATTAGGCAAGCCTGTATTGAAGAAATCAAAGAGAGAGGAGGAAAGGACAACAGATAAAATCTACATAAATTGTATCAATGATCCAATGTTTTAAAACTCGGAACCAGACTTTGAACCAACAGAGGGTCAACTTGGCTCGGAATTGAAACCGACAATGACTCGGACTACTAAAAAATACATAAGATTTTACAATTTTAATGAAAAAATACATATTAAAGATTCCAAGCTATGATTCCAAACCATTAGAGACAAAATATGTAAAGTCTACTCATGTATCTACCACGTAAAGGGTGAATATATAAAAATGGCAAAGTGTGATAATAGATACATATCTGAATCAAAATTGAAAATACGTAATCATCAAAATCATTGCCTATATTGGGATCCTATTCATCAATAGCACCCTATACCCCCCACCTCTATGCTCTATCCCTTGCCTCTAACTCGAATCTCGAAGTTGATGTCCAAGGACATTGGTCAACACCTTACAATTTTTTATGAAACTTCCTAATCCAGTCATTAAAATCTATGTCACTGGATCCGCCACCCCAGTGTGTAGGATCCACGGATTTGATACGTATCCTGATCGGACCCACCTAGGATCCATCATGGAAACGGATCCCCTGCACAAGGAAACGTATCCTGGTCTTATGAAACGGATCCTATGAAAAATCAAATAATTCCTAAAATTTTCAAACAGATCCTAAAACTTCCAGTGCTTCTATGACCCATTGATCCCCCCAAAAAATTGTTTTTTAAGGAAAAACTTACAAACCCTAAACAACTAATGGCTAAAAGTGTAATACCCATATTCCTGCTCAAGGTTTGATCTATCCTTATGTCAAGATCTGCTCTTGAACTCTGATATATCAATATCAAGTTCTGCTCTCAATGTTTTTATTTGATTTATCTTTATGGTCAAGGTCTGTTGTCAAGGGTTGTTCTATCTTTATGTGCTGTGTTGTTGCACACTTCACCTACACAGTTATGTAGTCTTGCGATAGCCTTCAAGAAAACCACTTTATTCCCTGCAGATAGGGACATGTGGATGTGGCTCACAAAAACACTATTATGACCTGCTTCAAGTTCATGCTGAAATGGTTTTTAAAATTATCAATATCAATCATGGTTACAACTCATCAAATTATCAGTTATGGTACATGAACTCTCTTTTTTAAGCAATAACTTATAGTTCTACTCTTGTGTTTCAAGAATAGTTTTGACTCTTCACTCTATATTTTTATTATTATATAAATGTTTTTATATTTTTGTGTACTTGTCGTTTCCCCGCCGTATCCGGATCCTAGGTTTTAAAAAATCTAGCGAATCCTTATTCGGATACGGATCCGTATCCGTATCCTGGTAACTTAGGTTAAAATAAGGTAGAAAAAGGTTCCCATGCTTAATAAGTGATTTTGCTTGACTAAAGGGTACATTTTTTATTAAGGTCATGACAAGTGAGTTCAATTAACTTCAACAATCATGCATCAACACCACCAACATCAAGGTACATAGAGAGTTTGATGTGCTTGATTAAATTCCAATCCCTTACGCTCATACATGATAGAATCCGGTGGAGACGTTGCAATCCTGAAATCCTGAAAACTATTAAGTTTGTTGAATTCTGAATGGGATCTAAAATTCTACTTTTTGCATATGAAGTTCGATGAAGTTGGAACCACTATCAAACATCCTAAAACAATTAATAGTAATGTTAAAAATTTAAGTAAAATGATAGAAAATGAAAGATAAGGAAAATCTCACTTTTACAATATAGAAAATGAAAGATGAGGAGTATGTCACTTTTACAAGATGGAAAATGAAAGATAAGGAGAATGTCACTTTTACTTTAAGAATTGAGCATTACCATTTAATATTACTGAATTCAATGTCACTTGTACAAAACTGGTCAAATTTTAAAAAAATCCATGTCTAGCCTCCATGTGTGCGCCCCAAGCAGATTTGGATTAACTTGGCCGAGTTAATGTAGAACCGGCCAATTTGAGGCCGGTTTGGTACTGAACCAGCCGGTTCAAGGTCTGACTTGGCCGGTTCGGTGTAATGTTCCACTTTGGGTAAAACTGGAACAAAGGACATGCAGAGCATGCGGGCCTGAGCTCAAGTGCGTGCAAGCATGCATGCAAAAGGTGAGATGCATGCAAGCATGCATGCATGCATGCAAAAGTGAGATGCACGCATGCAGAAGTGAGATGCATGCAACTCAACGAAGAAATAGAAGAGAAAAGTGACTTAGGTATAGGGCATGCAATGTCAAGGTTATAAAAGAAAGATAAAGTGAGTTACTCGGTATCTATTATTAATTTATTATTGTTGATCATTGAGATTTGGTTTGAGAGCTCTGAGAGCTGATTTAGGGTTGAGGGCGGATTGCCCTGGCCAACATTGGTTTCAATGGCGAAATCTATCCGTCCTAGTCAATTTATTGAGTGGATCACACAGATCTACTATTGGGCTTCATTGCTGTGGTGTGAGAATTCATATTGAATTTATTTGATTAGTTTATGGAGGATTCAAGCTTCAAAAAATAACTTGCTGCAGAGACGGTTTGCAAAATCCAAGGTTTTATGAACTTTGGAATCTTGGATGCTGCTACAGTAATCCGTACTGCTGCTACAGTGATCCGTCTGGACACTACAGTGATGCGCTACAGTAACATGGGTGCATGGTGGCTTAGTCCCACATCGATCTGAGATTGGGTGCATCTATTCTTCAAAGGTTCAAGTTCTATCCCCACAAGTTCAGCTCAGGACAGCAGCGAAGTACCACCATATGAAGGGCAGCCTCTAAACCGTCCATACCATAACATTCCTTGGACCACGATTGAAGTATACAAGGCAGCGACCCCTGACATTATAGAAGCCTTCAAGTTCTATTGGCTGGGCATGATCTTAGTCCTACGGGATATCATTATCATCATAGATTTTGCATGCATACGTTTAAAGAACAGATCTGAACATTACAAAGGGAAAATCTAAGTGGGCAGCATCCTGTCAATTCCAAGAAGCATTCTCTCTGCTGCTCAGTGTTTACAACTGTGGCAGCCACCTCTCCTCCACAAGTTTATTGTTCAAACTATTGCAAGGTTCAGCCATCTCCATACATATTCTACGGAATCCATCATTCACTGTCAAAGCTGATTTAAGCTGCATTTTACATTTGATATTCCCCTAGGCAAACCTGGGCGCATTCTGAAGGAGTATCATCAACAAGACCATTTCCAGGTGTGAGAAAAAAGGCTGCTACAGCCCTCTTGTTAAGTGTTTTCTGCTATATTAATTATATGTACTGCTCTTCAATTTATAATTCAATAAAGGGAGATGGTAGCAGCTATAGTTACAATTCATTTCCAATATCCCTGTTTGTGAACCAACTTCATGGCAATTAGATAAGCAATCAGTTCTGCAAATGTATATGTGCTGATGGTAAATGAAAGATGGGTGAAATCTGAAGTTAAACACTCCAAACTAAACACAGAAACCACAGATCTGATCTATAATTGATATTAGTAGCAAGAGGGAAACCAACCAGGGAATTAAAGTAGAGGATTGAGGGAATTTTGTAAGGGCAGATTTACTTGGAATCTTACAGATTTAGCAAACCAGCCTCCGGGCCGAGTTTTCTACCAGTTCAAGGTCAATGAGGATTAAACTGGTCAACTCAGTCGGTTCCAGTTCAGAGTTGACCGGTTTTTAAAACACTGATATGATCCACTAATGGTTTTTTATAGAAATAGATGCAAAGATGGAGTGTTGTTCTTTTATGTGAAGTAAAATTAAACAAACAACCATGAGTAATTTCATTGTACATTTTAGTTAAATAACAAGGGCAGCAACTTGTAGGGTCTAGCACTCTTACTGTTTACATTGAAATTTCACTCTTTACATGAGAAAACACACAAAAAAATGGGGAAACGTTGACAAACATAAGCTAATTAACTCAATGTACTATGAATTGTAGATAATATTCTTTAACATTCATATTGTTTTATGTCAGAAAAAATATGCAACAGACATGCAACAAAAACAGTACAGATGCCTATATTGTACCTTTGAGATGAAGCTCGTAACAATGCTATTTTGGACAACTCTTCTCGCATAGATCGAGAATCAGGGGCCTTTTTTAATGTAGGTTGGTTAGACTCACACAGCAAGGTAGCTTCTAACATGCTTTCTGCCATGACAGCCCTCTTTTCCATTGCAGAAATTGAATTTATTGCTTCTTCATACTTCTCCTACAAACATAAGTATAAAAAATTAATGAGTGTAAAATTATAAACTAGCGAAAAGGTGTTTCCGATAGAAATTGTTATTTAATACACATTACAAGATAATCACAAAAGCATGCTAGCTATGAACCTACAATGGTATACAAGAATATTGCCTTGGGAAAAATGCCACACCGAATCTAACAAAAAAGGAACAGGGATATCAAGGAAACAAAAATGCAATCACGCAAGATCGAACACCTTGAATTCATTCACTCACACAGATCAAAGATGGTGACACCGATATTTATGCAATAAAAAAACCTTAAAGAGGGAAAACAATGCATGACACTAAAGACAATTTATTAAAACAAAGATTAGCTTACATGATGACACTCTCAGATCAATCATCGACAAATGCTTCTCCATGCTCTTTAAATAGAGATCATGGGCCAATTGGGTGGCAAGAAATGCATCAAGTGTTATTTTAATCAAGAAGGTGTTGAACCATTGGATCAATTGTATAAAACATGATTCTGACTATAAGATTGTTAAAGTAAAAAGGCACACTTGAGAAACACACTAGACATAAAAGCACATTAGACCAAGTTGACCTTAAACTAAATCCTAGTGTTGAAATATCAGTCCCTGTGTCACTCCTTTTGATTGGGATTCTAATAGCCAGTGACAACTACGGAAGGATTTCTGTGTGGATTGAAGTTTGTCTTTTGTAGGATCAGGCCTAGTAGTTGTATTGCATGCACAAAGAGTTGCTTTATTTCTGCATTTTACAAGCATTTTTGGGTCAAGTAGACCATTCCAATATGTCTGAAACATCATTTCTAGCAAGGAACGCCTTTCATTTCATCCGAAAAGGCTTCCATTTGCCAAAGATTTGTTCTTTTCTTTCTTACGATTTGAAAAAGGGGTAAAATCTTTTGATTTATAAAATTTTATAAAAAAAAAATTTCCCATGTCTCTTATTGGTTTACTGTTTTTTCCAGCAAGTTTCATAGCTCTCCCTTACTTATTTGAGTGTACTCTTTGCTTTGCACCTCGAGTGATCTTAGCAAATCATAAACAGATCTCAGTAAGATTTGCCTTGTCTCATGTGTTTTATTTGCTAATACTAATATTTCCTGCATTTATTTCCATCAAGGTATTGGTGTTTTTTGTGTTTTTTCAAGGTGTGTTTTGTTGTTGTTGGCCTTTATGTGTAGGGCCCGAGCTCTTCTTACATGGCCTGAGCCACTCTCCTTAAATCTGTTGTCACTTTCTTTGACTAGTGTGTGACTGGATGACTTCAAGGTGTTCAACCTTGGGTAATTATCCATGTTCCTTCAACGGGATTCAATTTACAACTAGATGGGAAATCTTTAATAAGGATAATGCCAAGGAGTTCATTACCCTAAAGCTCTTTGAGCTTGAAGCTAAGTAAAGAAAAGGTTCCAAGTCAGAAGACATGAACCTAATATATATTATAAATTTATAACATAAAGTTAGATGACGAGGGAAGAGAATCCTTAAGCAATGCAGCCAACAAAGAAGAGGAGAAGGAATACATGTTGGGAATGGAAAGTGGAGGACATTCATACTAAGGACAGACAACCAAATCAATCCAGAAGTTAAATATCACAAAAGAATTTCTATAGTACACACCATACAAGGACAGAACCAACAGTTTGCTCTCCTCTAAAAAGCGAGAACTTTACACAAAGGATTCAAAAGATGAAAACAAAATGACATCCTTAACATACATATCAAAGATAAAAAAGAAGGATAAGAGGAAAAGGAAAAACTCAGTGAAATGAAAAGGATAGACTTTAAAAGCTGTGGATAGAAAAACGCCTATACCAGTTTTTCTTGTGTAGCATCTCTGATGCACATTCTATTTGCCTAATACAAATATTGTTTCCATTAAACACACACACAATAATGATAATATATTGTACAGTTAGAGTTATAATCATAATTATGAACATTGAGAATAAGGTAAACTAATCAATAAAAAATTAAAATTAGATACACCTGAAATTCTTAGTTTTTAAATCACACACTGGTAGAGAGAAGAATGAAGGAGCCAAATGGAATATGATTTGTATTATTCATTTCGCACATTGATTGAAATACAAGTGCATATTCATTTCTATATATGTAACCATCATTGATAATCTATTAGTATCTTTGTAAAGTACATTTTGAAACAACATAAATCCAACATTTATCACTAATTATGACTAAATGTTCTCAACCCTTTCTTCTTCCAGATCTGTTGCAATGATTGCATGATTAAATGTGTCATTGTCGACCTCAGCTAGACAATTAACATCATCTCTGCCCTTTTTTGCCATGCCCTTGGCACTAACTTCTTTTCTCTTGTGACTTGGACCCTTCAGGGATTTAACAACTATGAGACCAAACACCTCAGAGTTGTTAGCATCCCTTTGATCCTTGGTCCTAAGACAATTGACATTCATTTTTTCCATATTTCAAGAGGACTTGGAGTAAAACATCCTTGTCTACCACCCCTAGCTGGATGATGTGATGTATGTCACCATCATTGGTAATCTAATAGTATATATTTAAAGTACATTTTAAAACAATATAAACCTAACAATTATTACTAATGATGACTAAATGTCCTCAACCCTTTATTCATCCAGATCTGTTGCAATGATTGCATGATTACATGTGTCATTGTTGACCTCAGCTATGCAATTAACATCAGCTCTGCCCTTTTCATCATGCCCTTGGTACTAACTTCTTTTCTCTTGTGACTTGGACCCTTTAGGTATTTACAATTATGAGACCGAACACCTCAGTGTTGTTAACATCCCTTTGACCCTTGGCCCTAAGACAATTGACACTCATTTTTTCTGTATTTCAAGAGGACTTGGAGTAAAACATCCTTGTCTACCACCCTGTTAACACCAGATATATCCGGTCAAGGCAATGGGCTTAATAGATCATCCAAATATAACGAGGGCATATTGTTCGTTTGTTGTTGATCGATGCCTTTGGGTAGTGTTTCCCCTCATTTGGCATGAGGCTTCATGATTTTCATCACAAAGCAAATGGATAGGTTGATGGTGCTCTCGGATAGTCTTGGATTTATTGATGACAGAGTGATGCTTCCTACTGATTTTTCTCTCTCCTAGATGATGTGGCATAGTCCAGCAGGCTTACAGACTGGCATCATGGTGGATGGCTTCATGTTCCTAGCACTTTGAGTTGATTCCATGGGTGCCAACCCCTTTTTATTTTTATGAGACTTGTTTAGCCACTTTGGAGGGGTTCCTGTGATGGCACAAGTTCACAGATAATAATATTTTTTTAGGGGACTGCTTATGGTCTAATTCATGAGGGTGGCCAAACTTTTATATGTAAAGGCAATGATACATCGTTTACCCACTTTGGAGGGGCTCCTATGATGGCACACAAGTTCACAAATAATAATATTTTATTAGGGGGCTGCTTCTTTTCCTAATGATACGTTGAAGCCATGTATAGTGAATTAGAACATGTGGCAGTCGATCAGCCTTTGGAGGCATATTAGGTGTAGTACATCTTCAAAAGCTGTCTGCAATAGCATTTGAGCTTAAGACAAGGTCTGGAATATGTTTTAACAGTCTGTTGCAGCAGTAAGATGACCTAGTCTCCAATCCTGAGCAAGTCTGGGCATAGAAACAGCATTAAACAGCCCATTTTTCTTCAATTCTAGGCAGTCCTGTACATGTTTCAGGTCTCTTTTAACTTTAAGACAGCAGTCAACAGAAATAAACTCCATTATTTTCAGACCTGGGCATGTTTTGGGCTTCCTGTGCATGAGAAACAGCATTGAAGGGGCAGTTCTGGACATGCCCAGGGGTGAACAGCCGCAATGAAGAAAGTCTGTACTCTTTGTTAGCATAAGGACTTGGATCACTGATGGAGGTAGCTCTACACACTAGTCAATTTTCTCCTTTAAAGGCAATAAGCTAGAATCTCCAAATCTAGTTACAGGCACAGTGTTGCTTGTTATGTCCGCTTGAAGTGGACTACAGTGACCTCAGTTACAAAGTTATCATTCAGTATCGTTAATTAAATTGGGTACTTACTGGAATTAATTAAAGAAACCTGTTAAAGGACTGGTATTCCTGGCACATTTTGCTTCAAAAGAAGAGCTAGAAGAGTGCTGGAGGTGGCCTATTACCAGATTTCATTTCATCATGCAGTCTGGGTGTACAGCTGTTTTAGATCTTGGTGTAAAAGGCAGCATCAATGGGGACTGAAAAATAATATAAAAGGCTAAAGGAACATTTAGCAGGTGTAGCTGAGGTAAAGGCACTATCAGAGGAAGATTACTTTTCACTTTCAGAGAACAATATGTTTTTGAACAAGGCTTAAAGAGGAGTGACGAATGTTTTCTCCAATCTCTCTTCATAGAAGACTCATAAGTTATTTCTGGAATTTGTAAATGCATGGAAAAGTAGGCAGTTGTGAAGTGAATAATATGAACATTGAAGGCGTTAACAATGCTCCTCAGGCAGATCATAATTGGGGATTCAAAATAGACAACAAAACAACATCTGAAGCATGTCCTGTTGAAGACGGAAATTGCTAAAAATTTGAGAAATTAGAGAGATGTCAAGAGATGAAAAAGGAGGCCTTGAATCTATTTTACCAATGAAGACAAATACATGCTCTCTGTTTTAGATGAAGGTAATAATAACAAAACATTGGTTGACTAGACAAACAACAATTACTCAGAGATTATTGCTGTTTACATGAAAATCTTCACAACTAGGTCTCAATTCTTGGTAGATATTCTCAATCCCATTTAGTATGAGAACCAGGATAATTAAGCTATTTTAAGCTTTGTAACCCATTATAAAGTCCACAAGCATATTTATATTTTCAACAATGTACCAGAGACAACGACCTTGCAAAGAACTATCAAGTCAAGCTTCATAAAGAAAACCTGAAGCACAGCAGCAACATGTCTTTGTGCAGCTGCATCCTGCTCTGCCATTCTGCGTGCATCCTCAGCAACCCTCTGCTCCTGTTCAATTCGCATCATTACCTAACCATCACAAGAGGGATAAAAATATCATGAGATGTTTATACTTCTAATAAAATATGAAGAAGTAGGCATGCATATCATGCTTTTGAAAGAGGTTAATTTTGCAAAGGAAAGTCACCCCAAACTTTTATTGGGTAAAGCAAATTCAAAATAGAATTACACTATTGGCAGTAGGTCCAAGTCTATTATTGATTCACACAATGAGTTCCACAGAGAAACAGACACTGCAGTTTCTGATACTCCAGTATGTCTCATTGATCTGTAATTGCAAGAAAACTAAGTGGGCCATTGTTTCCTAATACATAGTCTAGTCCCCTGGATGGCTACACTAGATTGCTTTTATTTCTACAATTAGAATACAGGGCATTAATGATGAAAGTAGTTACAAACATAGTATGGAAAATTTCGTCCTTAATAAGGGCTGAGGTAAGGAGGTTTGTTGAATGTATGTGTCTATCAAAAGAATTGCCTTGTCAGATTATCAACCTCACAATGATTGGTAGAATAATGTCAATCAAAACAATCCAGAAATCAGTTGAAGCTAAAAAAAGAATTCACTTGCAAGCTCCATACTTATTCTATCATGATAGTCTGCAACTTTTCCTTTCTGACTTGTACTGTTCCTTGTGACATTTTTAATACATAGTAACCAGATCTGCACTTATAAGAATCAAAACCCTAAGCAAGGATTTTGAAACTGGTTGATCACCTACCAAACAGCAGATAGAGGAATGCTAGATCTTCAAACACATGACTCTGAAAATTAGGACAGCAAGCTAAATCTGCTGCAACCAATTACATATTTCTCTATTCACTGAAAGAAGAATTACATCTGCGACTAGCTAAAACACTAGTTGGAAATCAAATTATTTAATCATCGCAATGAAGTGCCCTTTGTCTCTTTTATAGAACAAGTTACAAGAGGAGTACAATGAATGTAGACATACAGTGGTGCACCTCCCTTGACCAAGTCAAACTCTAACCCTAATGTGTAATCATGAATGAAGGAATCTACCTTGAATAGCATGATCTACGTTGTGGGGGAGCACCCTCCCCCCTCACCCCCACTCTGGAAGCTTGCTTCTGATCAAATCATGACCGAAGCATCCTCAAAGCGCGCTTTCATTTCATTCCCAGTCAGAATCGTTTTTGTAAAGCGTGCCCCCATGCAAAAAAAAATCGATCCCTGCCTTTGTCCCAAAGTGATGAGGAAGCAATTGGGAGCGTTCGCTCCCTGATCGCTCTCTCATCGCTTCGGCGCTTCAAAAATCTCTCCCTCGATCGCTCCCAACATTCCTAAACTCGCTCCGGCATCAAACCCGCGGATTGAAGAGAGGAAACTGATTTTTGTCTTTTTTGGAGGGGTTTGCTTGGGCTTTAAAGCACTCCCCAACCTCATTTGACTTCATTGTTGCCATCTCATTCATCTTTGCAAAGGTTTGTGGAGCTTGGAGTGCATTTGGAGATTTGGTGAAGAGCTTGGAGAGCAAGAAGGGAGATTGAAGGGTGCCATTTGTGAGAGCTTGGAGGGGAGATTGAAGGCTGCCATAGGGTTCAACCACCATTGGAGAGCCAAAGAGGTAGGCTCTAAACTCGTTCTTGTTTTTTTTTCCTTATAAACTTGTATTTGTTTGTGGCTTGAACGCTTGTAGGTTTTCTTCTCCTACTCTTTCCCATTCCTTCTCCCTCATTCCATTGCAGGCAAAGAGTTATTCTCTAAATCTCTACAAGGCTACAAACATGGTGATGGGTATGTAAATGTGGTTTGTCCTTTTGGTTCCATTGTTTATTATGATGGTTGTTGCCGCTTGATACACACCTGGGGGGAACGCGGCAGAAATCTTCAAGCCACTTGGTGTGTCCTTGGGGGCAAGTTAGAGTCAAGTGTTGTCACCTGCTAACTCTAGCGAAGCCAAGGGGGGTGGTCCCTATAAAAATGAATCTAAGGTTGTTAATCTATAAAAAAGAAGACAAATTATTCTAGGAGTAAATTAATTTTTTCAACCACAATAACAATAATGAAAGGAAAAGCTCAACAACATATAACATGCATCATCATCATCTTTGCATAAAAATGAAAGTACATGAGCAAGATAATATGCAAAGAAAAAGACATGTGCCCAATGTAAGTTGCAAAATGTAAAGACGATGTTTATAAAGTAAATGCTATGTAATGTGAGAGAATGTTGTGTCGGGAAAGTATTGCAGTTGTCTCGGTTGCTCTGTTTTATGATTACTAGTGAGTATAAGGGAGTGGGTTTATTACTAGTTTGGCCCAATAAGACTAAATTTCTTGAACTGAGCGCTAAAGCAGCTTTACCAAGTGTCCAATGAGGCAAGGCATGACCTGCTTAAAGCAACCCCCTAACTCTGTGGTAATCACTCTTTGCAACCTCCCGAGTCCTTGGGATTAGCTTATGTGGATTTCCCTATTAATCTAACCAAGTCTCAATTAAGAGATAAGGAGCCTACATCCCTTAAGAAAGCCATGGAGATTTCTGAGAAAATAGATAAAAACATGCAAACTTGTGGCAAGTCCAATCTTCCAGGTTTCACAAGAGGAAATGTTTCAATGCGTAAGCAGCATGAAAATAAGGACAAAGCCATTGATTCTGAAATCAAAGATCCTGTAAAAGACCCCATGAAAGAGATGACCTAATTGTTGAAAGCTTTAGTTTCCAATCAAGCCTCTCAAATGAATGCCATGCATAATCGTTTGATTTCTATTGAAAAAGCTCAAGGAAACCCAGCTCCAAGAGAGTTTGCTCCTAAACCTCAGTATGCTCCTAAAACCCAATGGCAAAGGAAGGCACCACCTAAATACCAAAGGCCCCCAAACCCTTTGGAAACTGCAAATGCTAACTTAGAAGAGGTTCCTCCTTATTGTAGAGCATGCACAAATTTTCATGATGAGTCCACTTGTGTCGTTTTTCGTCAGATCAATGAGTAAAGTTTGCCAGAAACCAGTAACAATGCCATATTTTCAAGCGAGCTTGAGACCAAGCCAGATTACATCAACTTTGTAAGCCGAACTCACCCAATTTCAAAAGAAACTTGGGAGCAAGCTAGACAATATAGTCAAGAAAAGGATAATGTGACTAAGTTGTATGGTGAGAAGCCTACGCCTGACCAGATATTGGAAATGTCAAGGTGATTCAGATTTGGTTGTCTCAGATAAAAAATATTTTTGCATGCAAAAATGAAAGACTAAAGAAATACAGAAATGCATGTTGGGACACCATGGAACTATTTGATGCTTTAAATATCACGGCAGTTCATAGGGATGAAAATAAAGAGGCAGATGACCTAGCAGTGGCAGCTTCAACCCTTCAGGCTACATAAGAGATAATAAAAGGAAATAGAAAGTTTGAAATAAATTTTAGACCATCAATACCGGATAATGTAGATCACTGGAAAGTATTTAAAAATGACAAACAAATCCTAAGATTTATTCATAATGTCCAGGAGTTCTCTGACTGCAAAATCAGCTATAAGGAGGAAAATCATGACTATATTGAAGATGAAGATCATCCTAGAAATACAGTTCCAAAAGGCATCATGGAATGGGAGCATATCTTTGACAGACAAGATAGACATAAGCTTGAAAAAAAACCTTGAAAGATGGTAATCATATAGAAATATCAAATAAATATCATGACTGATAAGGAGCCAAAGATAATAAAAATTGGTAAAGGCTCATCCGAAAAGGAAATGAAAGATCTTATAAGCCTGATCCGGGAGTATGAGGATGTTTTTTCTTTTACATATGATGAACTAAAAGCTTCTCGAGAAGATGCGTTTCAACCCACCATCCCTTTAAAAGGAGGTGCTAATCAATTCCGAGAAAAGCTTAGACAAATCAACCCCAAGTTGGCTCCCATAGTCTTAAAAGAACTTCAAAAGATGCTTGCCGCATGAATCATTGCCCCGACTAGACATTCATCTTGGTGTTCAAATCGAGTTGTGGTAAAAAAGAAAAATGAGAATCTTAGATTATGCATCAATTTTAGAAATTTGAACTGGGCGTGTTTAAAAGATAACTACCCTCTTCCCGATATGGAAACATTACTTCAAAGGGTAACTGAGTCGGGCATGATGTCTATGCTTATTGAAAAGCCAAATACCCCATGGATAACTTCCTCTAAAGAAATACCAACAGGAAATCCCATTCATGGTCTTGTTTCTTTTATTATAGGAAGTGTTTTTGGTTTGATTACAAGTTACACTCCCTTCTTATGTTTCAGATAAAAACAGAGTGAAAGCAGTTTCTTAATCTTCAACGAAATTAATCTGCAACTGGAATCATAAGAACTGACCAAATGCTTCTCTACTTTTGGTTTGTTTGGCAAAGTTTTTGATTCCACTGCCATATTTAGCTTTTCTTTTTTTGAAACACTTGTTGATAAGTAAATTGCTACATAGTTCTACACATGTTCCAAATGTGAACGCATAGGATTCTCTGATTAGTACACAAACAGAAGAAATGATGATGTCCCCCTCCTGCCCAAAACCCCATAGCACTTTACTTAGATCTGTCAGAAGGGTTGGGATATGAAATTGATCAAAGTTAATATTTATCTATATTCAGTTTAAATTCAATACTTAAGATAATGCAAGCAGCAAGCCATACCGTGTTACCATCACATATTTAACTATAAGCATTTAAAATACTGAAGAAAACCTGAAGCATTGCTTTTTCTTGCTGTTGCTTCTCTAAGAAAGCTTGCTTCAAATTGGCCAACTCAGACTCCAACTGCTCCACCTGAAAAAAACAAATGAACTAATCTTAATTGTGCTTTAAAAATCCTACGTAAGTGTGCAATCAGGTAATAATAAATATGACCCAGTAAGAATAAAAGAGTTTTCTAAGAATCTATCGAGGTCGGTTACTATTAATTTTAGATAACAAAGAAAAATTGTAAGGTTTATAGAATCAACTTCTGACTGAACCAATTATCTTTTCAGAGGAAGACAAGTTCTATGTTACATCAGAAGATTTTATAGTGAAAGAAATGGCAGGTAACCATCAAACCGTACATGAGCTTTGGGAGAGATTTTACTAGTGCACATCAAAAGTTTTATGGGGCACATCCCCTGCATATTAACTTAACGATAAAATCAATTTTGCAGCAATTCGCTAACAAAGAATAAGAAATTGATGTGAAGAAGACAGGAATAAGACAAAAGTACTGATCAGTGACTTGCATTGGTAAGTTTGCCCCTTCATTATTTCTATCAAACTGGATCAAATTAGAGACTATGACAGCCTTCTCTGAGTTGACTCCAACTCACCAGCTCTCTGCTATAGCAGGATTTAAAAGCCAGAGTTGATTCCTTAGGATGTTACTGTGTGGGAAGCGATGAAGGGAAGAAAGGTCTTCTTCTTGTAGTTAGGGAAGTTTGCCTCCTATCAAGGGAGAAATGCTGCCTTAGCCTGATAAATTTTGAACATGAGGGACAGCTTTGGCAGAAAAATGGGTAGTAAGAGCAGTGAGTGGAGATGTGCCATGACAAATATTGGTTAGGCACCAGTTGGAGCCTGGAGGTAGGTACCGATTTATCAAGGGTCTTTTGGGTATTGTGATGTGAATGGAGGGGCCACTTTCTTTTAATTTGTCAGCTTTGGCAATTCTTGCAGGGATTTGTGTGAAATTATCTTCTTCCTCAGTCAGTGTTCATCTTCAGCCTGGACAGCAGCAGCAACAGATCATCTTCAACAGTGTTGAGCAGCAGCAGCAGTTGGAGAGAGATGGCCAACTTGTGAGTGTGATCCTTGTTACCACCTAAGTTGCACTTAGTTGGAACCAAAAATGGCATATGTGCACCCTAGCATTTGACAAATTTCATTTTCTAATGTTTATGATCCTAAAAGCATGCAAAACATGATGCCTGTTGATTTGTTTAATAGAAAACGTTGACCAGAAGATGCATGAATACTTGTTTAACAGCAAAGCAAAGAAACAGTGAGGAACCTTTGTGTCCGGCAAGCACCTATTTTCTTCTTTAACCATCTCCATGGATGCTTTTTCTAGCTCTTCTAACCTGCCAAAAATAAAAGGCAACCATTCTCAAATCAGCACATCATGATTAGTTTGCCTTGAAAAATATAAACACAAATTCCATTTCCACTATATTGGCTCCCTTAAAGAATCTATCTATAGATCTTGGTGTAAGAGATTGAACCTCATAATAGCAGCTTTCTTCTCTTCCAAAGCCTGGCATAGTTCAATTTTGAACCACTTTACCTAATGAATGAGAATCACATGATAAATAATATTTAGTTCAGACATGTAATTCTTCTATTATATAATTACTATGCAGTTTTATTAGAAGAAGATTGAGATTTTATGCACCTTTCCTTTGACACTTAAATATTCCATAAAGTGGACTACAAATTCCAACATTTGTTTAGACTCATCATCCAGGTTACACTAACCATGTGTGTGATCAGAATTGGCAGATTCCTGTGTGGGTGCAGCACTCATCCCGAAATTACAAATCAGGGAATCAGAACCCTAACCCTAATTTTGTTTATAAATATCTCTTGCAGATATCTCCAATTTCTCCCGATATTTCTGATTCCTCCCAAGTTGTTCAGGTTGCTGATTTGTCCAATATTTTCATAATTATTTAGGTCTAAGTTTATTCTTGCCGATATTTTCCAAAAAAATTCTAATCAGTTTTTCTTTAGATCCTCTTTGATATATTCCCCAAAACAATATTTGCAACAATGATAAATATATATTTAAGATTTAAATTTTATATTGGAAAAAAAAGAAATAAAATCTGAATTAAAGCATATCAACTTTTTAGCTTTCATACTCATATTGGGGAATGAGATTCATCAACAATAAATAGTAAATACTAAACTAGTAACATCATACATCATACATGTAATTTCTGATTTGAAATCAAACTGAATTTTCAGATTTCCTACATAAACAAAATTTAAAAATGTATGATTTGAAATCAATTTTCATTTCAGGAAATTCATACTTTCTAGATCTATCAACAAAGGCCCATGTAATAGTATCAAATTCAAACTCAAATCAATGATAAAGTTCAAAAAATCAAAAGAACAAAAACAGAGCTTATCTAGAAAGCTCCATGTGTCCAAAATTAGAATTAAAATTTAACAAAAAAAAATTGGAAACATGAAAATCTAGAGAGTGATAGACTAATTCGATAGATAATTATTAATTATCACCCTCTACATCTTCCAATGGAACAGCACCTAATTCCCCAAACTCATGATATGAAGCAGCATGCACAGAAGAAGATGCATTAGGATTACCATCTTGCCCACCAACAACAGAGGTAGAAGAACATGAAACAACCAAGCCAAACCTAGGCAAGGATGCCTCATCTAAATCCCCAAAACAAAAAGGATCTGTAGAAGAACTAATCAAAGAGAGGTTAGCCTTCAAGGCTCAAGCAATTAGGGTTATCCATGTTTTCATATTTAAGATTCACATCCCATAGTTTCAAAGAACCCTCGCTATACCTCTCCTTTGATCAATAGTTTAGGCGAAGATTCGAGTGAATGTACACAAGATCTTCTATATTTGCTGATTGAAGTTTGTTTCTCTTGATTGAATGGATGAACCCATAAGTGCTCCAATTTCCCTCTGCAGTTGAAGAGTTGCAAACCTGTGAAAGAACTCTAGATGCAAGGGTTTGTAACTCTAGAGTTTGGGCACCATACATTAAAACCATGCAAGAGGCTTCATAGTTCCCCTATCAGCGAGTGCATATACATTTTCAAATGCACCACTTCTTGTGATGAATGAAGTAAAAAGTTGAAGAATTTGAGAACACTTTTGCTTCTATGTTTGGGGATTGTTGTTGCACAATTTAGCATTCTTACGATGCAAGCAATATCAACTACTAGACTTGCAAAGCATCAGAGATCTACCCCTGAGTGTCACACTGATAACTCTCTCTCTTAAGGTCTTCTAAATCTCCTATGGAAATTTAGACTAACCACGGGAGGTGTCCCCAACCAGATTTTCCAGGGTACTAACTAGAGACCCCACATGCAAGCCTAGAGAGGGCAGTACAACGTGGGCTAGCTTTCTCAAGTACTATTTGTTGCCAACTAAGTTGTACTTAGTTGGACTTTGAAGTGAGCGGACAAATTTGAACATGTTACATGTTCATTTTCAGTGATCTAAAGTCCATCAGGCCTTTATAAGGGCCCCTTTTTTAAATTTTTTCTTCACATGTCCATGCCCTGTGGGGTTTGTAATAAAATGTACTAGCATGGTATTTTATGTAAAGGACTTGTCAATCAAGTCAGGTATTCCAAGGAGTTTTTTCACTTATTAATTATGTCTTGCATTTTTGCATAACATAATTTTTGAGTTTTTCTCCTGCTCCTCCAAAGCTGGAATGCCTGGTGAGGTGGATAGGCCTTAGGGGGTTATTAAAGTCCATGGGTCAATGTATATGAACATGCTAGACATTAATTTTGAGTCGTATGGACATGTGCTAGGTCCCCCTCGGTCTTTTTTAAAGTTATGAGAAAAGAGTATTTTTCCGTTAAAACAAGCCATTTTTTAATGGTTTGATTAAAAAAATTGAAAATCATGTAAAAGTGTGGCCTAGGGGTCTTTTTTGCCATGGAGGTGCTCATTTTAAAGCTCAGAGCACCCACCATACCCCAAAACCCACTTTCTTAAGTAGTTGGGTGATTTATATTTTCACTTATAGCCAAAAAACCAAAAAAAGTCAAAAATGGTTGAAAAAATGCAAAAAAGTGAAAAAATATGAAAAATCAAATTCCAATTTTAGTGGGATTTGAGGTTAGTTTTGGATCAGCTATCATTTGGGGGCATGCAAGAGAAGTTTTGGAAAGAATTTGGGGCAGCTACAAGAGTGGGATCATCTCCCCATTTATGGGGCGCATTTCCCCATGAGGGGGGCCCATTTTCCGAGGGAGAGGGGCACATATATTAAGGAATTCGCAGCTGAGTTTAAGGCACCATTTGGGCTGCGTTTTGGCATCCCAAATAGAGGTGACAGCCCTCTTTCCTTGCCTTACTTCATGGCATAACTCACTCCACCATTTCGCCCTTCTCTTCCTCTACAAGTGCCCCTCCTCTCCCCTTTTCTTCTATAAATTGGGGCAGGTCTCTCCAATTTTGCTCTAGTTGGAGTTTGGGATTGCAAGCTTGCTATTGTATTTGCTTCTTTTGTTTATGAGAATAAAGAGACTTTGGAGGTCAAGCTTGGTGTAGTGATTTTGATGAGTGGATGAATATGATGGTTTTCATTGAGGTAACATGTATTTGAGCTACTTGTTTTTCTCTTGCATCTAAATCTAGCTTATGTAAGGATCGGTATCAATCCTTGTCATAATCGATATCCATTCTCATTATCTAGGTACGCTTGAGAGGTATGTACTTTATTCTTCTAACTAATCCATTTGTTCTCTAGATCTCAAACCCTCATATTTCAAAACCCTCATTTTTTTTAACTCCGGTGAGATCTAGCAATTGCTTGGGCTTAATAATTAAAACCCACCTAAATAATAATTAATCAACCTTGGATATAAAATTTGGTGGGAATCTGACTCCATTTACTCCCTAATCTAAGGCATTGGGCCTCTCCAAGGGAGGTCGCACTTGTTGGGAAGGTGGGATTTTGCTAGATCCATCACGTGGGTATTGCTTGTTACTCATCAATTCCATAGATCCATTGAGTAGCAACCCCTCTAGTGCCATTTCACCTTGATCTTCACCTTGTGGGCCCCATTTTGACCATTTTCCATATTTTAAGGGTGGGCCCCACTTGGGTCTTTTTATTTGGCATTAGATCTATCTAGATCTACCAATCTAAACCCATAAGTGGCTTAATCTTTCCTTGGTTGAACATTGGTCCATCTCATAAGCCTCTTCAACCAAGCCCTAACTCCTTGGGTCCACTTATCCTTCATAGATCTAGATCTATTCACTCTTGATCTCTTCCTATTTCATCTTTCACATTTCCCTAGGAGGTCTTGAGTAGGTACACTAGCCTTCATTGGTTAGCTAGGGTCTCACCCTTGGTCTTTCTTAGGCTAGTCTAAAGCGAAGAGTGCCTTGGTTAGCATGACAACCAATTGCATTGGGAACTGTAGCATATCTTAGGTCACCTCTTTAGTTGTCCAACGCCTCTACCATCCTGGATAGGATCACCTTTTGGGACAACTACAAGTTGTGTGATAACAGTTACTTCAGCATGTTACCTGAGATGTGGGGATCACATGAAGAGCAGTTGGCTTCCAGTTGGAATCATGGCAAACTCTAAAATTGGTTAGAGCATCACTCATGCCTGAATGTTCAGATTTGTTCAGTTAGAGCAGTGGCTCAGGATTCAACATGTGCAAATGGCACAAATTGTTGATAATGATTCCTTGGTCGTGATGTTGTTCCCACCGAGATAGAGAGATTCATTGACAGATGCGGAGGGAGCTAGCCTCTGAGTTCGAGATGAAGAACCTTGGCCTAATACATTATTTCTTGTGATTAGAGGTGTGGCAGAGACATGATGAGATCTTCCTGAGTCAATGGAAGTATACTATTGATGTCCCGAAGAGATTTGGGATGATGGACTGTAAGTCCATGGCTACACCCATGAAAGTAAATCTAAGGAAGTTACATGATGCTGCCATATCTTCAAATTTAGTGGATCCCACCATGCCAGTTGATTGATGCCTTGTTGTACCTGGTTAATACCAGGCCAGATATCTATTATACAGTGAATGCATTGAGTCAGCACATGGTCGAGCTGAGACAAGTACATTAGACAGCAGCTAAGCATGTCCTGAGATATCTTCGTGGTACAGTTGGTTATGGATTGAGATATACCTCAGGTGATAGAGTGAAGCTGGTAGGGTTCACCAATTTAGATTGGGATGGGAGTGCAGTTGACAGAAAGAGCACCTCTAGGTGATGTTTTAGCTTGGGATCATCTATGGTGTCTTGGTTCAGCAAGAAACAGTCTTCTGTGGCACTCAATATAGCATAGGCAAGGTACATCGCAGCCAGTATAGCTAGAAGGGAGTAGTGAAGCTCCAGTATATCTCCATAGATGAGCAAATTGCAGATATCCTTACCAAGCCTTTGTCCAAAGTGAAGTTTGCATACTTCCGTGAAAGGCTTGGGGTGGTGGAGATTCCCTTCCTCGGGAAGGAAGATTGATGACCAGTATGGCTGTTGATGAGGCACAAGCCGAGACTTGTGCCTAACTACTTAGTGGAGTGTGTCCCTGTGTGGAACGTTCTCTGGTGTGGAGAGGACTCCTTTGTGGAGTGGATCGTTGTGTGGGATGGTTCCTGTGTGGAACGTTCTTCTGTGTGGAGAGGACTCCTTTGTGGAGTGGATCCCTGTGTGGGATGTTCTCCAGTGGAGAGAGTGCTCCTATGTGGAGCTTGGGCCTAGAGGGGTGGACTAGTTAGAGTCATCACCGCCTTCCAGTTATAATGACTGGTAAATTGGAAGAAGAGTCTTCTTGGGGATGTGGAGCCTCCCTTCGATTTGAGATCGATAAAATGCTTGGAAGAAGTGTCTTCCTAAGGAGTGCAGCCTCCTTTCGATTTTAGACTGATAAAGCATGAGGATGTGTTCCCATGTGGTCTAGGTTGGCCAAGTTGATCAGATGGATCAGATATCATCTTTGGAAAGATGATGTGGTTCCAATGAGGAACAAGGTTTCAGTGGGAACAGTTGTTCTGGTCAGAAGGACTTGATTAGAAGAGACCTTTCGTATGATGACGAGATGTACGAGACAAGTCGTGACGATCAGATAATATCTAGATGTGTTCTAGAGTGATGATACCTCCCTAGCTGAGAGGGAATGTTGATGTTTTCATGAGTTCCAACCCTAATTAGCCATGTGGACTAATTAGTAGAGAGTTCAGATGCTTAGCCTAGTCCAGTCATGTGGAATGGAGTGATGGTAGGCTAGAGGTCACATTGCATACTCAGTATGTGGAGTGCTCCTTAACAGGAGCGATCTTGTCTTTATAGTGTCATGATTTGTCTATGTTACAAGGATATTTTATCTCCTTGTATATTAGGCAAAGCCTAGTCTAATGTTGAAGTTGACAATTGGCTCTAGAAGTGTCTGGGACTTCTTAGAGTGGTCAAATCAACATTAGAGCTCTTGGGTAAGAATGTGACTGCATGTGATGAGACATCAACAATGAGAACTTTTCGATGATGAAGAAATATCCAAAGAAGTCGAGACTATCCATTAAAGTAGTCCTAAAGAACGTTGAAGAAGAACCTCCAGAAGACAAACAATGTTGAAGATCGTGCAAGAAGAATCCATTCCTCACTAAGAGGGAGTGTTGATGTTTATGTAGCATCGGAATATATTCTTAAGAAGTCCTAGATAAAGTGGGAGAAATGAAGAACACAATAACCCCAATATAATGGGTAAAATAACCCTAGAAGATAAAAAGACAAGTCGGCTTGAAAGATAAAATAAAAGATAAATAAATAAAACTCAAGCCGACCTAATTGAGGAAACTTCTAGTGAAAAGAAGAATATAAATAAAGTGCTTTCACACTTCATTATTACAACAGGAAGTTCACCTCTCTCTCTCTCAAATGGTGTGATCTTCTCTAGGAGGACAAGTGAAGAAGACAAGAAGCAAGAAGAAGTTCGCTCTGGGTTGTAGAAAACTAATTTCCGAGGCTCTTACTTTTGTATCTTCTATGTTTGTGATCTATCTTGTTGAAGATCACTTCTATATCTTAATGTACTTGTATTATGTATTGAATCTCTGAATAAGAAAGGATTGCTAGGTTTTTCCCAAGTTTGGGTTTTCTCGGGGTAAACTATTGTGTTTCTTGTGTTTCTATGCATGATTATGTGTAGTTAAAATTGAAAGATGAAAATTATACTGCTATATCATTAAAAATCTAACATTTTTCAGATATGTGCATGCAAATTCATGCCGCCATATTGCCTAATGCGTCTTGGTGGTTTCTAGTGAAGGGGTTTTGCCACAAGAATTGTTTTGCTTAATGCTTTCAATTTCTCTCAACTATTTCCTTTGCTACTTTTGCATGATTTCTCTAGTTTGCAAGCAGGATTTGTTTTGGTATTTGTATTATCCCAAGATCCACACATACTGAATCATTTTCTTATTTGCAGGTTGGAGAAGCAAGGAGCCATAGGTTCGCCTAGCTGATTCTTGGACATTTTCGAGCTAGGATCTACACATACCACTACAAGGAGGGGTGGAGCAACTTCATCAAGCAACCAAGGCACAGGTAAGTACATTTTTCCCAGTTCCAATCCATTGTCATCCATCAGTCACTCGTTTCACTGGCTTTCCAATTGCAATTTGAAAGCATATGCTAGGTTTTAGTGGCCTAAGTTACATCTGGATATTTTATTTTCCTTCTTGGGTGGTTGTTATTTTAAAACCCTAAGTAATAGACTCCATTTCTAACATTTTCACCTCTGTGTGGCCATTTTGGCTTAAAGTATGTCTCTTAGGCTCGTTCTATGCATTTTAATGATTGATTTAAACAAACCAACAAGCTATTTGTATTAGGAATCCATTTAAATTCAAACCAACAATAAGATCTAACCCTTGCACTTTATTTTCAAGACATTGAATGATAAATAACTCCAAGTATAACTCATTTAAAGTGATGGTATCTTCTTTTCCTAACACCCTTATCCCATAGGCACCATAGCTCTATAAATTCTAAACTCTGTTATCACACCATCGTAGCAGGGCTACTATTCTTGCTTAGCAGATATCTGCACATTTCAGAGCTTGGATTTTTCAGAGCTTGGCTATGATGACTTTATATTTTGAGATCACTCGTATTATTCAGACTTATGTTAGACCTTGTGTCAAGGCTGAGCCTTGAGAGTTCAGATTTGATGACCGATGTGACCCTTTATTCCATACAGTTTCAGTTCAGTGCCTAGAGATGTATTGCAGCAGTGTTTCAGATGATATATGATGATTATTCTTATGATGATATTGTATGACCTATGGATTTCTGATCATTGACTGTGGATTATTATCTTGTTGCTTTAGTCATGTTCACAGCATTAGCTTGGTATATGATTCATGCTGTGGCAAACTTTATAAACTTAAAATGGACTATCTTAATGATAAATTATAAAATGGACATTTTACTTGCAGAATTAGGTTGTTTGACAGAACTCACTGGTTTACTACCTTGCATGGATATGGTCTTTCTTGACACCATTTGTCTGCTAGCTTAGGCTCCATCTTCACTTGACTCCGTCCATCCATGACTTTCCTTATTTGGCTTTAACCCTTGACTTGTCTTACTTGGCTTTCTAATATTGAGGACTTCCCTTTTTTCTACCTCTGTGTTTGGATCGCATCCTTGTTTGTTCAATGTCTCGGCTCTGAGTTGGTGACAAAACTTGCCTTTGGTAAGTTGGATTGTAGGCCAAAATCATTCTGGTCGGTTGTCCCGATGTTTGGCACTGGCACGAACTCCCCCTAGTCACTTGAGATGTTGTTGGCTAAAACTGAAAGCTCATGTACTACTTATGGAAACTTATATAGATTCGCCCATGGAAACTAAAAAAAGGGCAAGAGCGATGAACTACTATAAAAATACTCCTCGAAGAGTATAAGGAAGGTCCAAAAAGCAATGGTTCTTAAATTCTATATCTAAACGATTGCTAACCTTATATATGTATAAACATGCCCTGGATGCAAGCTGCAATTAGTTGTGCTTATTAGCGCACCTGAGATCTGAAGGGTTATGTAGGCCAAAAAGGCCATGAAATGAAATCAATGGATCCTAATGAAACTGGATCATATCTTTTATAAAAGTAGACATGATGCCTAAGTTGAATAAGCACTCTCTAAACAGCTTACCCATTTGTGAGGCACAGCCATTCCCTGTGTTTTATTTGTCCAGCACAGAGTTTGTAGTTTCCCCTTTCTCCCAATCCAAAGTGTCTTTTAGTTAAGTTTAGACAAGTCATCCCCTTTGCTTAGCCTTGTTCCTAGCCTTCATCCTTAGCTAGCAGTTAGACCATGTCCAATGGGTGAGTTTGTCATTTAAGCTATTGTGCAAGTAATTATAAATAACAACGAAATGTGCAAATATGATTAATGCCACTAAATGATGTCATACTTTAAGTTAAGCTGTGAGTATGATTAGAGGAACATGTCTTAGTCTATTGATATGATTTATCCTTGGTTATATATTGACCTAGTCAAACCCAGTTTGACTATGGTCATTTCTTGGGATCCGTGATGATGTGGACCATGTATGCTTATTGATGATGATTGATGGTCCCACATACTCTTGATGATGATGCTATATGATGGACATATGATTCAGATGATGATTGATGCAGTTCAGCAGATTTTATTATTACTCCAGATCATCAGATTATGCACTGTCCATATATGGTGGACCCTACAGCTAGCCCATCAGGGCAACCCATGGTGTATGAGTACACATTCTTAGTAGATTTGGGTCTTCTGGATCCAATGAGACACTTATCATTCAGTTTCGAGCACTTCTGACAGTGATAGATGCATTTTTCCACTTGACCAAATTTGGGGCTGATTTCCCAACCTGACCAACAGGGTCCAGGAGAGGCCAATTCACCTAGGGCGTTGTACGAGGAGGGGGTGGTCCAGCCACTTGATATTACCATTTACCCCCCCTTCTGGAGAGCCTGGTGGGCTCAGTTTGACAGCGCAAATGCCCTAGGAGGCACTTTCAACACTTTCACAGTTACAAAGGCAGGTTAAAAATGGAATAAAAGGGTCACTGAGGAATTCGATTTGGGCAATTGAGGCAAGTTTTTGGCATTTGGTCTTCACAGAGGTCTTCCAGGGTGAATCCCCCATCTTCCAGCCAGTTTTCATCAGTCAGTGGGGTCCACAAAGGCCACAGGAGGCCTTTTACTACATGTCTCTCATAGATTTTGAGGACAGATTTGATCATTTGTATTTATTTTGGACATATTATATTATTTTATTGTGCCATGGGGATGAGCTAGCAAGGATTGATGCCTCCTAGCCCCACCATGTGCTTTATATGTCATGTCCTAGTCATATGAGGTGGGCCCATGTACTTTTGCCCCCTCAAGAGGATGACATCACCCTCCATGAGTGCTTTCTAGCTATGACGTCATCACTACTTTGAGTGATCCATGTGTTATGTTGTTATGTTTCATCTTAGCCATTGATTATGTATTGAGATCTTTTAATCTCAACCACTCATTTCAAAAAGTGGTTTTGGGATCTAGGGTTTTGGTCTTTATTATCCTATATAAGGAGGAGACCCCCTATTGTATAGCTCACCTTTGGAGCTCTGGAATATTGGAATAGACCACTTCTTTGTGGAGCATATTTCTCTTGTCTTGTGGATTCTCTTGCATCTTGAGTATACAGTATCTCTTCTATGTATCATTGTGGATTTTGGAGCTACATCTTGTTTTCTTGCAGGGAGGCCGAATTGGTGGAGAGGAGGACGATTTGAAGAGGGTTATTGTTGGAGGGATCCACATATTCTCTCTTGGGTTGATCTTGGTGACAAGGAGTATCATTATTGTATCTTTGTGACATAGTTGATGCTTTCTATTACATCTTTCCATCATTTTCATAATCATATTACTTGGCTCATTTCACTTGATCTTGTCTTGTAGGAGGAGGACGATTTGGCATCTTGGAGGAGGACGTTTTGGCTTGGAGCTCTTGGATCTCGCTCTTGAATATACACATAGGAGAATGCTATCAATTTGCAAGGTGGCCATAAGCAATTGAGGTAAGTTCTACAAAGTATGTGCCTATATCCATCCATTCTTCTTCATTGGTCACAAACCCTTAAAATTCAAAACCCTCATTTTTGTTTTTCTTAGATCTACTTGGATCTAGCTTGGCTTTTGGAAAGATATTGAAAACCCACCTCTATAGTATCCACGGCAATTCGGATCTATAGTTTGGTGGTGATTGGGTTCCATTTGACACACTTTCCAAGGCACCTAGCCCTCTTGAAGGCAATTCACACCCCTTGGGACAAGCTAGTTTGGTTGGTTCCAAGACATGGGTAGGTGAGATCCCACTTGATTCATGATCCTCACACTTGATAACCTACCCCTAGTGCTTCACTTCATTGATTTTTGCCTTGTGGGCCCCATTCCTCATTTTGAGGGTTGTGCCCCACTTGGGTCAATTTGGTGAGACATTTTCAATCTCAGATCTATGGAGATCTAGCCATTGGATCCCTTTGATTTTTAAGATCCACATTGATAATTGCCTAAACTACCTGGATCTAAATTTTCGTGGCTTTTGGACTTGATTTGACACACTTTCCCATGCATTTAGCCCTCCTTGGGCAAAGTTGCACTTCTTGGGGGTTTGAGTTGTCCCACTTCTAGGACTTGGGTGGTTGAGATCCCGCTTGATTTGGAAAGAGCACATCTTGAAACCTACATCTAATGTCTCACTTTGTGGATTTTTGCCTTAGGGGTATCATTCCTCAATTTGAGGATTGTTGTCCACTTGGGCCACTTAGTGAAACATTAGATCTAGTAAGGTCTAACCATCACATTTACTTGATCTTGAGCAACACCCTTGATTTGCATCTTAAGTGTCCCGATCTACATTTTGACACCCATTTGACTCCATTTGCCCATCTATTTCAAGGCACTAGTCCAGCTAAGGCAATTCGCACTTCTTGGGATTAGTGTCAAGTGCTAGATCCCATATGTGGGTATCTCTAATTTCACCTTAGATCCATAGATCTACTCTTTGCATACCCCTTAGTACCACTTGCACCCCTAACTTCACCTTGTGGGCCCCATTTGAACCATTTCCATATCCCAAGGAAGTGGGCCCCACTTGTGTATTTCATGGTACTAGATCTTGTCATTTGATCTCATCATGTGGCCTAAATCATTCATTGGTTGAAACATAAGTCATCCCTTAAGCCTCTTTCAACCATACTTAAACTTCTAGGTCCACCTAACCTTGCATTGGTTTCCGTAACTCATCTTTCACACTTCCTTAGAAACCTTTGCTTTGGTCCAATCACCTTTGATTGGTTACAGGGTCTCCCCCTTGGTCTTGATTCATCTTGATCTAAAGTGAAGAGTGCCTTAGTTGACGTGACTCCCAGCTTGCATTGGGAACCGTGGCATCTCTTGGGTCACCTCTTTAGTTGTCCATCTCCTCTACCATCCTAGATGGGATACCATTAGGGACAACTACAAGTTGTGTGATAACAGACTCCATATTCAGTTGTTCTCTTTCTTCATAGTAATTATTATTAATCATTAGGGTAGCCATCATTGATTTGAGTCTAGTTACCTTTAGGTGTCTTTCTTTTCAAGAGCAACTTTGCATTTCATTATCCATCTATTTGGTTGTTTGTTCTTAGCTTTAGGGAGCATCTTATTTGCAATTATTAACCATAGATTTCCTATTAGCATTTTCCCCAAGGGTGCTCTTTTTCCAATTTGTTAAATCTTCAAGGCACCTTTTTCCCTTACAAATTGGTCTTGCCAGTACCGTGAGAAAGCGGGTTATTCCGTAAAGTATCCAGGAAAGCTTGACTGGGGTCACCTCCCGTGGTTAGTCTAGTTCTACATCAGTGGATCTGGGAAACCTAAAGAGAGGGGACCCTACCTGTGTGACACTTTACGGCAGTGTCCAGAGGTTCCACCAGTCTGTCGATCGTTTAATCCTTGCAAAACTAGGATCGTCAAATCGTGTGACAACAGAACCATAATAAACTTTTCTAAATGACTCCTCTAACGAAGAATGGAATTACCATACTAAAGCCCTTACAAGACAACTAAAGAAGTCCAATCTCCAGCCTTCATATTCAACAAATTACATCCATGATTCAAGCTCTAGGTTCAATATTCTCAAAGATATTCAACAAGAACTCAATGTGAGAAATCCCCATTTCCAACCATACTCAAAATGGAGAGAGCAAATCCTTATATAGGTTTAAGCTCAACTCCTTATACAATAAACAAGTAATTGTTTTCCTAGATCCATTAGTTCTCCAACAAATACAATAAAATATTACATTCCTAACCTCCTCAACAAACTCCTTACTAAAAGTAGCAATGAGTTGTTGAGATCTACTTTCTTTCCTAGAAGAAACAATAAAATAGTCATCCTCGTCTCCAAGGAAAACAATATAATAATGTTTTCACGTAACTAACTCCATGAGAAAATTCAACAATAATAAAATAAGGGACTTAATTAGTAACAATCTCCACAAATGAACAACCAACTCCCAATGGCACGTGTGGCTCAGCTAGCTAAAGTGCACTCTCCAAGTGGCACATGTGGTAAAAATGCAGCGCATGTTTTTAAATGGCAGTTTTGAAATTGCCAATTTCCTCAATACTTATCAGATTTTCTATTATTGCCATGGCCACTTTGCATCGTATAGAGTTGACCTGGAAACAATCGGAGCATTTTGTCAATGTTATTTGCTAATAAGCGAGCATGCATCACCAAAAGTACCCAATCTTTCTCCAAAAATCTATTGAATGATTAAATCAACATGAACATGTGTGCCACAAAGGTTAGAGCTCTAATACAACCGCAGTCCACCTCCAAATAACCATTGAATGATTATCATTAAATCAACATGAACATGTGTGCTAATGATGGGTTGTGCTCCATCAAAGTGTTGTACCATGTAAAAATAAGTTGAATCTACCTAGGGAAACCTCGAGATAATGACAAATTATAAGTTCTTCCTAGGTTTGAACCTAGGGCGCACCACCAAAGGACGAGTTATATGGTTAACACTTATTAATACTTCTTCAAACATTAGGAAAAATGCTTGATCATCAATAATAGGTGTAATACCCCACTTTTCTAACTCAAACTTAAGAATTATTAGATCACAAGGGTACTATCATCATTCATTACACATCCCCCCAGGCAATGTCTAGCAAAAGTTACAACATC
This sequence comes from Larix kaempferi, assembly GCA_027924585.1. NCBI lineage: Eukaryota > Viridiplantae > Streptophyta > Pinopsida > Pinales > Pinaceae > Larix > Larix kaempferi. The sequence goes on along the minus strand of BSBM01000477.1, from coordinate 2,578,725 downwards.
AAGTCATATCACCTAGGGAAATCCCACCAAGGCAAACTTCCTCAACACATCAACATCAAAGGAGAAGGGGTCATGCAAGAAAGTATTAAGTTGTTAACTCCATCCAGCATCATGTCCCCATCACACATTCAACCAAGGGGATCATGTAGAACACCACCTAGTGATCATCAACCTGATCATCCACCATAAAGAAAATTAAACCTCCAAAGATCTTCATCAACTATCCATCATGGAGAAAACAAGAAGCTACACAAAGATGTAGATCCCCCAAGTCCATCAAGAAACTCAATGGGTACCGTGCTGAAAATTACATCTTGTGATGAAAATCACAAGTTACCCATATGCAATATGAGGGGTAACAGAAGGTCCTCACAATATGACAGAACAGTTGAAGCAGATTCATTTCCATTCCATATTAAGCCTGGGCATGTAAACATAAGGCTACATAGCTTCATCTTGGTTTCACCCGTTTTTATAAATCAAACTTCAAAGAGGCTATGTATGTGAACGTAAGGCTACACAGACTTGGCCTTATATCTTAGTTTCACCCATTTTTATAGAACAACAAACAAAGTCTTCTTTAAACTATAGAAGGAAAATTTACAGAAGACAAAATATATTGGCCAAATTTTAACAATAAGCACTCCTGAGTCCTGAGGCTGCTCCAAAAAAGACATAAGTCTCACTTGTAGAGTAAAGCACTTGCAGAGAGGGATTATAGAAATATATACTTTTCCCCATGTGCATTTTATTTTGAGAAAAGAGCTCAAAGTTCCAAAGCATAGACTGAAAAATATATCTAGAAGTTGAGAGAGAAATGACAGCTGTATAGCCAAGCTAACTCTGATGAAAAGACGATGCCGATGAATTGAACAATGTCAAGAGATATTCCTGTTATAAGACTATCTTGATTTTAAAAGCATCCACCAGTAAACAACCGAAAACTTGACCATCTCTGAGAAAGAAGTTGACAGTCTCAGATGGTCACCAATGTACCTGCTCCTGAAGCTCTGCAATAGAACTCATGTCTTCATTGACTGAGTCATTGGTCAAGCCGGTACTATCATTTTGCTTGAAAGCCCCTCTTTGTAGACAATGTAAAGCATCCTCACTTTTCCGATTGACTAAGTTACAGATTGAAGCACCCTCATGGCTCTGCTTAGGTGATTCTAGTATCTGCTGCTTCACAGGAGTTGCAGCCTTGTTGAGATTATTATTACACAGTTTATCTGTGGTACCTTGTGAGTGACCCAAGCTATGATGTTCTGTTGAACGCTCTTGAATAACAGCTAAAATCTTGGGACGATGTTTTTCCTGTAGAGTTTGCAGCTTGGTCTCATCCACTGTCTGGTATCCTGTGCAAGCAGTTAAAACAAGCTGGCTGCTATCAAATGTTGAGGCCGCAAGAGACTGAAACAAAGCAACTGCGTCTCCAGCATCTTTTGTAGAAAGTAGTTCAGGCCCTGCCCACAAAATTCCATGCAATCATGCTTCAGTTGCCAATAAGAAGCTATACTTTCACACAAGACAAAAGTACAGGCAACATATATAATATATAAAGAATACTCATCCTTTTTAGTTTGTACACATTCAATTTCTCAGCAGTGGTTTAAAACATGCAAGCCAAACTAACACTAATTGTGAAAATTGAAGTACATGATAAAGTGGATTATACAATACCATGTAAATCCATAAGAGCAAGAGCAGTGCGAAACAGCATTGTTCGATTGCCTTCATATAAAAGGACATCCCATACTCGCAAAACTGTTGCCAGACAATTCAGGAATGAGAGAACACTGATAAGAGCAGGATATCTGTTAAATCACAGTAAATTTTAAATGTGCATCTGTAGACAAGGAAAATTCAAGACTGACCATCAATAATATCCGAAAACCATTCAAATGACAGAACTATGTTACAATTTGGCACAAGTCGAAAATTGACAAAACCTATTTTGTAAATACTCTTGCTAAAGCTTGGGGCTGTTAATTTGGAACAACCGCATATTTAAAACAGATGCATGATTATAGAAACTAGTGAGCTGCATACATTAGTAAGTTATAAAGTAATAGAATCATAGATAACTTTGGAATAATTGACAGGACTGGTAGCTGGGGATAGGGCTTCTGCAGCTGCGGCCTGACTAGTCCTGATTCTGTAGTTGATAACATCGACATCAGCAAAAAATTGGCGAGGGTCCAGAATACAACTTCTTGGCAACATTGGCAAAAAAATTGGGAAAAATCGACAAACCACGACAAGTATTAAAAAATACAAAATAATTCTTTTTTCAAATTTTTAAACGTATTAACCAACAACAACATCAAATAAACACATTGACACGTAAATACAGGAAAAACACAGATATATGCATATATGATTTAGTGGATGCCAAATCAAAAATGATACATCAAAGTCAATACTAAATCCTGAACCTTGATAGTTGTCCAATCAAGGACTCAAAAGTGGACAACCAATACAAAATGACATCAAATATATAAATATATATCATATTCATGAGTTAAAACCATGGTGTACCACTTGGCATTTGTATAGGATGATTGGGAGGAGAGGAGTCCAGGTAGGTGTATTGTTAGCAGTCCAATAAATCAAAAGGTTTTCCCTCTTAGCTAATGTTCATAAGCCCTTTGTGTTTCTCATGGCTTATGTTGAAAGTATCTAAGTCATGCCATGAATACAAACACAAAGCAATTGCAATCTAAACCCTAGATCAATCAAGATGAATCTATACATAAATGTTAATATTTTGGTGTCTTCCTAGTTCCTATTGAACGGTAGTGTTGCAAAAGGTGAAGGTGGTGGTCACTTAAAGTGTGCAAGACAATAACTGAAGTTAGGTCTCTAAGGTAAACAAATTCAATTGTGAAGAGAACAATGTTTGGGGTTGTTGATGATGGTAAAAACCTTCCCTCTTGTTCCCCAACAGCTGCAAAGACAAATAAGTTTTAAAAAAAACAAAATCGGCACTTTAATAGGGTCAAAATGTGCTTGCCAATTTTCTTCCCTATTTGCCGATTTTTTCAAAAATCGTGATTTTTTCAGGCCGCTATTTTTTGGCTGAAAAAATCGTCGGCCTGAAAAAATCGCAATTTTTCAGGACATCAGCGATTTTATCAACTATGGTAGAAACAATGGCATATATCTGATCATCACATCATATCACATCACATCAAAGGGGAGGCCCAAAAGCAGCAAAAATGGGCCTCAATACTCTGGAATGCATCTTGCTCAAAAGCAAAAATAAGTCTGGAAAATAGTATGCCTGTGGAATGTGGCATAACAGTGATCTATCAAGGTCTTCCTTCCAAACCCTGTTTGGTCAAAAGTGGCCTTTCTGATGGCTCTGCCTCTATTGCTCAAAGTCAAAATCAGTAAAGCACATTTTATGGGATTGCTACTTTGCGAGATCTTGTTGGGATCAGGTTCAGTCTCAGCTGGTGAGCATTCTGCAGGAACGTTTGCATTGGCAGGCAGTTTTGTTGAACAAGTCCAGACCTATGATTTGAGATTCCTTGACTAGTATTTAGCACTGTTTGAGAGTTTCGGCTTTATATGTTTTTTGGAAACTCCACCGCAAATATGTTTTTTAAAATGAAGTTAGTTCTCAAGCTTCTTTTTGTCAATTATGGCGAGATGAGGTACATATGCAACTCTTGGCAAAAGAAGCATTACTGATTAAAGATGCCAAATTGTTAGAACACGCCTCTTATTCTAATTTTATAGTTGTTTTAGTTGCTCTAAGGAAGAGGATATGAAGTTCATTGTATATAACTGATCCGGATTTATGTGGGAACGAAACAAAAGATAGCATATACAGAATCATATACAGAGATATATTGCAAATGACACAGTGATACAGTAAACACATATTCTATTAAATAGCGGAAATAGAACAGACTGTAAAATACAATAGCTAGAATGGTGGTAGCTATCTCTGAGAAGAGATGTGGCCGCTAAGCTCATTCGTGCCAAGATGAATACAAAAGGAGGCCGAAAGGGCCTATTTATCATAAGCATGAGGGAAAGAATCCCAAACATCCAAAAACCTAACCCTAGAAGATGAACCGTCATAAAGTTTGCGGCTGTTCGGATATCCACATCATCTTTTTCAGGATCTTGCATGCAATTAGGGTTTGCATGCAAATTCTAGGGTTTGCATGCAAATTCTAGGGTTTGCATGCACTTGCATGCATCCCAGTCACCAGATTGATGCCTCCAGCACCTTAGCCACCTTATTCTAGCACCCGGGAGCCACTTCCTTCAGAGTTTTAGCCCTCCTAGGCTGAAAGGCGCCCACTTCTCACCTACTGCCAGAGAAGGGCGCACTTGTTCACCTACCACTGCAGTTCCACTTCAGTTACATTCAGTTAGCTCCGATTCTCCCTGATTTGAGGCTAGTTTCACTCCCGACTGACTGTTTCAATTCCGTTGGACCTGCAGATTGACTAGATGACTTGTTCTGACTTCAGTTAGCCTCCCATGCGCCCCCCACTGAGCCTCCTTCCCTTAATCAGTGCTACACACTTCAGTTACACTTGTTACACTCAGTTAGACTCAGATTGACACCTGGATGACTGGTTCTTGTGCATTGATGAGCACCACCGATTGATGATGAGGACTCCTAGTTGGAGTCAAGCTACTCCATTCAGTGATTCGAATGGCCTACTTAGTCAATTCGAATTGCTCACTCACATAGTCAGATTGTATTGTAATTATTCACCCTTATTGGGAAATTGAGCACTGCTGCATGTTTTGCACAGTTTTGCACCATATTTTCTATGTTCATCTGTTGTGATTGATTTACTTGTTCATTAGATCTGCTGTGACTAATTTTACATGGTATCAGAGCCATGGCAGGGACAAGATTTCTTTTCTACAGGTGTTCTACATGAAGAGAGAGCAATCTTTGCTCACCAAATATTTCAACAGCGGCATGCAAAATCTCATGTGCATTCGCTCATGTGCATGCAAGGCTGAAAACATAGTGTTTGTTTGTGTGTGATTTGCAGGTTTCTTACTTCCTCCATGTGCATTCACTAATGCAAAGAAAGAGACTTCTTCTTCACAAAATATTCTTACTCCATTCAACTATGATGAATGGAAACCAAAGATGATTGCATTCTTGAAGAGACAATGTCTTTTTGATATGTGCATTGGTAATACAAGAGATTTTGATTCCGATGAAGAGGAGAATGATTGGCTCAATGATTGTGATAGAGCTTTTGGAGCAATGTGTCTTGCTATGTCTCCTTGTATGCGCTACCTCAGTAATACTGCTGAAAATCCAAGTGATCTATGGGTCCAACTTGACAGAGAATTTGGAAAGCAGGAAGAAGAGGATCATGCTAGCCTTTTGGAGAACAAGCCCAGTGAGATCTCCTTATGTGTTCTTTCCGATCATGTGCTGGCCTCAACAATTGTTCAAGATGAAGAAGAAACTGTAGATTCAAAACTCACTCTCTCAAAGTCTTCTATTTCGAATTCTGAGCAAGATAAACAAGCTCATACTCTAGATTTCGAAGAGGTTCTTGAATCCTCTCTTTCACATGAGTTTGCCAGCATGCAAAATAATGATCTACTTGAAGTTTTGGAGGTAAAATCTGATTTTGGAGGTGAAGCATTCGCCCTCCTTGATTGCATGCCTCCTGTAGACTTATGTTCTATCATTTGCAAAGTTTCTCAGATCTTTAATGAAGATGAAGAGCACTACCATTCGCTTGAGTTCAATTCTCATGCACTTTTTGCTGATTTTGGTTTTGATCTCACCCTTGTTGGTTCAAAGGAGATCTCAAGAAACCATTCATCTATTTTTGGAGCTGATTTAACTTCTATTGATAAGAAGTTCAAGTTTCAAGATCTATTTGATCCAGTTGGAGCTATTCCTACCTCACTTGGTTCGAATCACAGGTTCCAGGATCATCCTCATATTTTCAGATTTGTTCTCACCTTTTTCGGTATGAAGAGCAAGTTCATAAAGTCTCCACATTCGCTTGCATCCACTGATGGAGAATTCAAGAACATGTTTTTGGAGCATAATCCATTTACTCCCAAGAGTAAGATACCTCCAAACATATCTATTTGAGTTTGGAGCAGTTAAATCTTTTGGTGTGTGACAGTTCATTTTGAGGGGGGGTATTTTTCCCATGAGGTTTTCCCCATTTCCTCGGTTTATTTACTGTTATTAGTTTGGATTATTATTGTATTGGGGTGACCTTTGGTCTTAGTTACCAGGGCCCCACATTATTTTTTTGCGCATCATAGTCTAGCTTGAGGGGGGGTGTTCGGATATCCACATCATCTTTTTCAGGATCTTGCATGCAATTAGGGTTTGCATGCAAATTCTAGGGTTTGCATGCACTTGCATGCATCCCAGTCACCAGATTGATGCCTCCAGCACCTTAGCCACCTTATTCTAGCACCCGGGAGCCACTTCCTTCAGAGTTTTAGCCCTCCTAGGCTGAAAGGCGCCCACTTCTCACCTACTGCCAGAGAAGGGCGCACTTGTTCACCTACCACTGCAGTTCCACTTCAGTTACATTCAGTTAGCTCCGATTCTCCCTGATTTGAGGCTAGTTTCACTCCCGACTGACTGTTTCAATTCCGTTGGACCTCCAGATTGACTAGATGACTTGTTCTGACTTCAGTTAGCCTCCCATGCGCCCCCCACTGAGCCTCCTTCCCTTAATCAGTGCTACACACTTCAGTTACACTTGTTACACTCAGTTAGACTCAGATTGACACCTGGATGATTGGTTCTTGTGCATTGATGAGCACCACCGATTGATGATGAGGACTCCTAGTTGGAGTCAAGCTACTCCATTCAGTGATTCGAATGGCCTACTTAGTCAATTCGAATTGCTTACTCACATAGTCAGATTGTATTGTAATTATTCACCCTTATTGGGAAATTGAGCACTGCTGCATGTTTTGCACAGTTTTGCACCATATTTTCTATGTTCATCTGTTGTGATTGATTTACTTGTTCATTAGATCTGCTGTGACTAATTTTACACCAAGGTGGTTAGTTGAACAGTCAACTTCCCGGGGTCATAACTTTTGCATACGATCTCCGTTTGGGGCCCTCGGTAGCCCGTTGGAAAGGTCTATTCGAGATTTACAACTTTCGACTGGGGCCAAATGCATGCCGTCGGCAACCATTTGGACCCCCAAATCTCCAAAAAAGGTCGTTTAGGGCCTCAAAACGGCCCTGGAAGTTTAGGACCCGAAAAACCGCTAAAAATAGCAAATTACCAAAAGTGCCAAAAGACTATCCTGAGCCAGTTGGAAGAGGTGGGTTGCCACCGATATCCACCTAGATCAATCCTCCCTCCTTAGGAAGCAATGGTCTCCATTGCGTCAAATCCGTTATCATATGTCAAACTGTGTGTTGAGTTGAGCTCCTGGTGCGGCGTTTGCTGAAGTGAAAAGGCAGCCTTACTTTGACATCTGCAGAGGGTTGTAATTGTTGTTGATGGATGCGCTGGATTTGTTCAACAGTTTTGGTTTTCGTGGTATCCTTGGTCTGCACCGTTGTGGATGGTTGGTTTTTGGAGGAGCACCTTGAATGCGTGGCCTTGCACTGTAGAGGTACCCGAATAGACGATGCTGCACTGAATTTGTGTTTTTCTTGTTTCTGCTGAGTAGAGGGATAATGTGCAAAGGTTATGGATGTCTCTGCGATCTGATGTTCTCCTTTAGTGGAAATTGTTAATAGGGAAAATTTCCTAGTGTGGGAGATTATCTTCCTTCCCTACTTGGTTGGGGTAGGTGAAGCTGTCTCTAGTATCCGATAGAGTTTTCCTCCCAAAGTGACAATGACACTGCGAGGTCGTGATTCATATACAGCATGACGCTTCCACATATATGCTTGTCCTAAAAGAACATCACATACTTCAAGTGGGGCCACATCACACAATACCTCATCTTTGAAGGGCTGGATGCCATATGGTAGGCGACATTGGTGACTAACGCGGATCGCTCATCCTTGGCTTAGCCATCCAATGGTGTATGGCTGTGGGCATGGTGTTATTGGTAGCTCCAATCTCTTGATGACTTCTGCTGAGATCAGGTTCTTCTGGCTGCCGCTGTCCACGACAAAGTGTAGGGGAATTCCCTTCACCCACATCTGTGAGTGGAAAAAGCGCTCCTCTGCCTCTGACTCTTCAGGTTCCTCTGGTTGAATCTGCGTGGTGGCAACAACGGGACTGGGTTCTACATCAATGATTTGCTTCCCTTTTTGTGCAGCTGTGAAATTAGGTTCTGATTCAGAATCGGAACTGGGATATGATTCTAAAGCTTTGATCTCGGCCACCAATGACTGTTTTGAGCGACATTCATCAATGTTGTGCCAGGGGCTTTTGTGGAACTTGCACCACTTCTCGATGTCCTTTGTCTTTTCATTACCCTTCTTCGCTTGTGGTTGGGTCTGGTTGTCCTTTCCCTACCCTGTAATCTGCGAGCCAGAGTTTCCCTTACCCTGCTTCTACGCAGGTCCGAAGTCACGCTTGTTCTTTTGCTGAAATTTCTGCTCAATTTTGACAGCATATCAATAGGCGGATCCGAGTGAAGAGATTTCCAGGAAATCCATCTCTGTTCGTATGTACCGGTGTAGGCCACTGCGATATTTCAGTACTAGGTGTCGCTCGGAGTCCTTGATACCTAGCTTTGTGCGCAAGGTATGAAATTTGTTGGCGTACTCCGACACAATTTGGTCCCTCTCTTGGTGCAGAATGGCCCATTTTGTGTACTGGTCATCATAGTTTCCAACAGGGTAATATTGTTCCTTGATGGCATCTATAAAAGAGGCCCAAGTGGGATTGGAATATTCAAACAATGGAGACTCGTCTGATGAGTTTGCTCACAATAAGTTTTCCACCAATTTTTGACATGGGGGATGGCCTTGAGGAGCGCAAAGACGATCTTTTCCCTGTCGAAAAAATTGTGGACAGAGAAATACCCTTCTAGTAGATTCAACCATTTATCTATGGCATTGGCATCGATCTGGCCTTCAAATAAAGGAATATCAAAATTAACTTGTACCTTGAAGGGAGTCGTATCTCCGAAATGGCTGCTCGTTGAGGGTGCATTTGCCGTTGTTGGCATGCGTCGAAGGATCTGGGCGAAATTATCCGTCATCTCGTTCCTCTGTCACGTGAGGGCTTCCTCGAGCAACAACTTGATAGGATCTACTGCTCCGTCGTCTCTCTTTTTTTCCGCCATGGGAGGTCGTTTGGGGTGGCGAGAGTGGTCTTCCCTAAGTGAAACTAGTTCGAGACCCAACTCTCTGTATCCTGACCTCGTCGGGGACATGCACCGAGAAACAATCAAAGATCAGACCGCTCTGATACCACTGATCCAGATTTATGTGGGAACGAAACAAAATATAGCATATACAGAATCATATACAGAGATATATTGCAAATGACACAGTGATACAGTAAACACATATTCTATTAAATAGCGGAAATGGAACAGACTGTAAAATACAATAGCTGAAATGGTGGTAGCTATCTCTGAGAAGAGATGTGGCCGCTAAGCTCATTCGTGCCAAGATGAATACAAAAGGAGGCTGAAAGGGCCTATTTATCATAAGCATGAGGGAAAGAATCCCAAACATCCAAAAACCTAACCCTAGAAGATGAACCGTCATAAAGTTTGCGGCCCCAAGGTGGTTAGTTGAACAGTCAACTTCCCGGGGTCATAACTTTTGCATACAATCTCCGTTTGGGGCGTTCGGTAGCCCATTGGAAAGGTCTATCTAAGATTTACAACTTTCGACCGATATCAAATGCATGTCGTAGGCAACCATTTGGTCCCCCAAATCTCCAAAAAAGGTCGTTTAGGGCTTCAAAACGGCCCCGGAAGTTTAGGACCCGAAAAACGGCTAAAAATAGCAAATTACCAAAAGTGCCAGAAGAATGTCCTGAGCCAATTGGAAGAGGTGGGTCGCCACCGATATCCACCTGGATCATTACCCTTCTGTTTTCCCTTTGTGTTTTGCTACTAATGTAAATATTTCCTGTATATATAAGAATATCTTTTACAAAAAAGTAGGGGATCTAGGAAAACAAATGATACTTTATTGTTCAGGGAATAGAGTTCAAACCTATATAAGGGCTTGCTCTCTCCACTTGATTTATGGTGGATTTTGGGAGAAATCCTTTGGAGCTTAGTTGAATATCTATTGGATGCTTTTGGAGGACTAATGAAATTTTTTTGTGGGTGAGGATGTCTTGTAGATTTTACTGCTCTCTCATATTGCTGGAATTACCTTGACAAATGTTTATGGAGTGTTGAATTTGGTAACTCTATTCCTTTTCCTTCATGTTATCCATAGGATGTTGTTAATGAATGCATTATTTCTCTATGCTTGGGTAAATGCACATGCAATTCATTCTAGGTAATCATAATCTTCACAAGTGTTGGAGTCATCTACTTTTGTAATCTCTCTAGTTACATTTCTGCAGTTGGGGCAGCAAGGAAAGGGCTTTTGTAGCTTGTATGTTTCAGCCTCAATTGCCATATTTTCATCAATAGAATAGCCTCCCCTTGAGCCTTGATTTGACCCCATTTTCCCAATGGATAAGACACTGCTCTTCAGTCCACTCATGAATTTTATTTCCTAAACTTATCATACTGTTTTGCTAGAACTGTCTCTTCATTTCACCTTAAATTCCATTGCCTAAGTTCTAATAATCCTATTTTAGGAAAGCTCCCCTTGAACCAAAAGGAAAGCTGGCCTAAAGTGTGAAGAGGGATTGTGAGGTGGCATTGGCAATCACTCTTAGTTCCTCCAAGGTCTCACTTGAGTTTTAGGACTTTATCTCGAGAAGTGAGGGTTTGAGAGGTAACAATGAGATATTCCCTGTTGAACTACCATTAAATTCAATGGTTCTTTCAATTTGGAAGAAAAACAATTCTAGTTTCGGCAAGAACACAAGTAGGTATCTCCTATTTCTTGTTTTGTCATTAGACTGCTGACAAGCAGAGATGAATATACAGATTCTTTACTACATTATGGATAAAGTTCAAATGCATACCAGTTTCCCAAGGCAGTACATTCACAAAAATGGAAAGGAACCATGGACCAGTGACCAATGCCACCTGTATGCCCAACTTGTCCAAATGAGTGACTGCATCAAACCGAAAAAACAAAAGCAAGTATATGGATTGATTAAAAACAGCTTTAGACAGAAGACAAGAAAAGAAACTGAATCTTTCATATAAATTTGGCACTGACCCAACTTAGGAAAACATTCCCGAACCAACTCCTCGAATACAAGTTGGTCCACCTGAAGCAAAACTGCAGGTCAGTCAAAAATTGATAACATAAATGATAATAGCCATGCATGTCACATGAATTTCATTATACAATGCTTAACAACTGAGAAGGTATAATAGATTTTAAAATAATGATGATAGAACATAGATTTTATAGAAAGCGAGCTAAAGAAGATGAGAATAAAGCTTATGTTCTCAACCTGAGCTTCCACCATCTCCTCTGAATAGTAACCATAAAAATAGTCGTCCATTATGCTGATCAATGTCCTGGGAGAGCTCAAGAATGTATTAGAGGCCTAAAACACCTAAGTTGGGCTTCGTATCAACTTAGCTCTTTAAAGGAAAAAAAATACTACCATTTAAAAAATGTGCCTAGAAATTCTTGAGTGATCATAACTAATTTATTGAAAACTGAGAAAAAATAAGAAAGTCTGTGAATGTTGTTGTGATGGAAATTCTAGATCAATCATAAGTTAGGCCACCTCACCAAAATGCATTTTCTTCTGACATCAGCAACAACAACAACCCAGCAAAGAAATTCATTGCCTGTGCCCACATAAAACCCAGTTTTCAAATTATGTGCATTGGGAGAATGTACAAAGCAGACAACTAGTTATAAGCAACACATTGCAATAAAAGACACAAAACTTAATGAAGATAGAAAATTCAAATCTTAAAATATGTTTTATGATGAAGCTAACTCAGCATTCATCCTGAGGAATAAATAGATGTGATGGAACAAAACTCTTGCACACTAACTTCCCTGATTATATAGATGAAACCATGCCAAGTTTCCGAGGCAACGAGTTTTTTTTAAATCTCAGCAATAACAAGTCCCCACAGCAAAACATTCGGTGGTAACAACCAATTGCAACAAGAACAACTTTTCAACAAATGTAATAGTTTTGCAAGCAATAAGAAAACCAACTAATAAAAGTTTTATTGGATAATAAACTCTTAACTTACCAAAACAAAGGCACAAACTGATCAAAGGATGGCAAAGCTAAATCTAAACATCTAAGAACATTTGTCACTGAACTCTATCCAACATATGAACAACTTTTGGAAGACGAGCAAAATTGAATAGTGTGTATCAGTAGATAAGATAATATAAGGTAATTTTATTAATGTCCAACAAATGAGCACAAAAGTAGGTCAATGGGACTGTGTGGTACCATGATAACAGTACAAAGTGGGAGCCCAAAAGTAGCTCCTATAAAAAGCTAAAAGCAGAACCCAAACCTAACTCCAACTCCATAAATGGAGAGCCGTTCTCGGAGAAAAATATACAAAGAGAGATATGAAGAGAGCTGATCCAAGAAAGGAAAATGTATAAAGGGAGTGGATCCGAGAGCTGTGATATATTTGACCAAAAAAGGTACTGACATAAAGTAAAAATTTGCTACCAGAGAGGATTCCAAACCTGCAGCCCAAAAAAGAAGCCCCACAAAGGACTTTGCATAAACCATAAATTTTGAGGTTATACTATGTGAAGTACTCAATTTTCTTTATTTATCTTTTTGCAAAATACATCTTATATTCACATAGAGACATTTACAAAAGAAAAAGCAAAAGGTGGAAGGCTATATTCAATTATAACTCTATCCTCTTCCCAAGTGATATTAGAACAGAAATAAAATCAGAACATGCTGGAGCATCTAGATTCTAAATGATTGGTATCCTTAATGAGCAGATAGCCTTTACAATTGCAAACATGAAAGGATATATACAATGATAACTGTATCATCTTCTTCAGTGCTACTAGAGAAGAAATAAAATCAGAATATGCTGGAGCATCTAAATGTTTAACATCCTTAATGAGCAGAAATCATTTACTGAACAGTTGCAAATGCAAACATATCTCTTCCCTCCAGTTACACCAAAAGGACTGAAGTGAACTCGCCTCATCAGCGAAAACAAACTTGCACCTTAACTTCCAGACAGTGGACAAGGCAGTAATTTGGAGTCAATCCCAGATTACTGTGAAGGAAGAGAGCACTAGATGTCTGGAGTCACCAAGATTGCAGCTCACCAGTGCACCTTTCCCTGGAATAAAGTTGAGTGTTGATCCTGTATATGCTTCCAACAATCTATAGAAAAAAGGCAGTCACAAAAAAAGTGTTTCATTGTTTCCGGTTTGCACAAACAAGGCAAAGCCCATCTGTAAGCCCACTTTTCACCATTAGGGCCCTGAATGCCAGCCCCTAATAGATGGCTAGCCAGGCAAAGATTTGTAGTTTGTAAGACAAGCAAAAGTGCCATATGTTATGCAGCCTGTTAATCCACCTGTCCTTGGGATTGGAAGAAGACTAGCAAGCGTTAAGAATTGGAGCAAAGGAATGCTTCTGATTAAACAGGGAGTAGACTTTCCGGAAATCATACTGTTGAAGCTACCTACCAAACACCCACCCCAAAATCTCTCAACAAAGGACTTCAGATATTAATGTTCATTTGAACCACTCTTCCAGGGGATTCAGCCCAACAATATCATTTACAACCAGTTTGTTAGAAGAAAGGAGGGCTGCCTGTTGTGCTTGTTGCCGCCGGAATGCGCACCTGGTTAATGCAGCAGAAATCTATGCTACTGCTCGGTGCACCCTTGGGGGCAAGTCTCGAGTCAAGGCTGTCACCTGATCTTGACTCCTCCGTTTAGGCCAACTCCAAATCGAAGCCAAGGGGGGTAGTCCCTACGGAATGTTTCTAGGGTTATTTAAAATGTTTCGGTGGATTAATTATGAATGTTTTTTAGGAATTTGGGAAGTTGTGATTAAAAAAGGTAGTTTCCAAGATTGTTTTGCAAAATAGTTTAAGAGAAAGCTTTCACCAGCAAAATAGGAAGATCACCAATATAGATAGTACAACAAATGTGATATTTAAGCAAAAAAGAACAGTTGTTGTGGACAATGCCTTATGGAGTCAATATACAAAATATAACAATGTTGTTGAAAAAATAAATGTTTTGCAATTGTCTCTTGGTTACTTTTAGATTATTAATGATTCGAAATTATTTAGGGAAAAAAAGGGGAACTCCCGAGATACCATGAGGTATAGGGAGGAATGTCCGGAAATTGAAAGATGGTGGCTCCTTACGAAGACGTGTGGGCTGGAATGGAGTCTCTAGGGTGGTGTTCAACACTACACCAACGAGGGTGTAGTCTAACTGTGCCCTGAGGTTGCCTCCCAGTTGTTCCTGCTTCCTCTGAGAAATTTCCACACACAAAGTTCAATTAATGTAGTGTCGGATTTCCACTATGTGAAGGGTAGTGAATTTTACTATGTGAATTGTTTAACTTAGATGTGAAACTTTAAAAAGGTAGTTTATAGCTCTTTCTGATTGCCCACAGAGCCAAGCAGAATGCTCGCAAGGGGAAAGAGCATACTTTGAGCTATAAGCTAAATATTTATTCTGGTTAATGATTGTAAGAAAATAACGTTTAAAGCTAAAACAAAAATAAAGCAGCACAAAATCTCTGTGTCACTTTTTTTATCATCCACCACTAATCGGCAAAGCCTTTGTGTGGTGGTGAGAGCATACTTTGTGGCAACAAGATTTTATGTTATTTCTAACTTACACTTGCGAAAAAGTAAAAGCAAATTTATGAAAAAAGTTAAGTATATAGTCCTGCAAATTTCAAAGTGTGTGTGTGTCTGTTGTGTTGTTAGAAAAATTTATGCCACGAAAATGACATAGTGCAAATCCCCCCAGGGGGGATGGGGTGTGGGCGCTATGTAGCCCACTGCTCTCGTTTAATAATTTACAATGAAAAATTAAAAGAAGTGCCACTTAGTCCACTTATAGTTGGATCTAAGGGATTACAATCATATAGAAAAATTTTACAAATGGATGGGGGTCCACGGGAAGTTTTTTTTGCACTTTTTTATGAGTTTTGGTCACAAATCCGCTCACTTTTGTCACGGTCTTGCTAAAAACCAGCGAGCTAAAACGCTGCAAATTAGTGGTTAGAACATACAAAATTACATAAAAATACAAGATCTTATGCTTACAAAAATATTGGAAAATACTAGGGACTTTTAAGCATGAGAAGCTAGATCTAGATCTACGATTTAACCTTGAGATGAAGCTATCTAGATCTATGAAAAGCAAGAGGCTTAATAAATCTGAATCTATCCCACTTGCTTCAAATAAAAGAACATAAGGAAAAAAGATTTTGTTTATGTGAAGAAGATGGAACAACCACAAACTATTTAGCTTTGGAAGAGAGGAGGAGAATTGATGCCTGCAAAACCAAGATATTAACCAAAATATAGAAGCAACTAGCGACCAAGCTTGGAAGGAGAGTTAAGACTAGATCAACCTCCAAGGCTTAGCATCCGATCCTGAACAACTTCAAAAGCACTCATACACCAAAAAAATATTAAATTTAGTATATCATATGATAAGAAATTAAGAGGGCAAGAGTACAACCGAATACTATTTGTTGCTCCTGGATCTCTAAACATTCAACAAAAATAAGCAACTCAATAGCTATGAATGCTTACCCTACTAGGATCCAAGATCCTTGCCAAGCTAGATCAATCAACAATAGCAATATGAAAGCAAAAATGAAATTGTACAAATATACCTCACATAAGTGCATGCATGAACATGGAACACAGGCAACAAATCTTGACCTCCAAAGTCTTCAAAATATTATTCAATAATAGCCAAAAGCTTAAACAAGACATGAGCAGAGGTTCAATGCTCCATGAAGAAAATGGGAGCAAAGCCTTGCTTTTATAGCAAAAGGGAGAGAGAAGGGCGAGTTAAGGAGGAGAGGGCGCAATCCTTGAAGAGGGGGATGTCAATCCCTTGATTGATGCTTGAAAGGGGGGATTGAAGGTGATGTGGCTGCCACATAAGGAGGGCGCGTCCCTCAATCCCTTGGAAACTCCTCCAACCATTCGCTTGATGCCACATAAGGAGAAGTCGCCCAAGTGGAGGAGGGCGCAACTCCCAAGAGAAGGAGGCTCTCAACCACTAAATCCTTGATTGGATCCATCAAATATTGATTAGAATATTTATTCAATGCCCTTGCCAACTCAACTGGGCCTTCACTAGACCAAATTCCACTGATATAGGAATTTGATTTTCTCTCATATTTATTATTTTTTAATTAAATAATTCCTCAAAAATAATTTTGAGAGAATTTTTATTTAAGTGAAAAATAATCACTTAGAACTTAGGAAAAGTGGGTTTAGGGGTTCTGTGGGTGCTCTGGGTTAAAAAACGAGCACCCCCATGCCAAAATTCACCTCCTAACCACACTTTTATCACTTTTTTTTTATTTTTTAATTAAAATATTAAAAAATCTCGTTAAACAAGAAAAAATATTTTTATCCGAATAACTTAAAAATCCTAGCGAACCTAGTGCATGTCCATATGACTCAATTTTGATGGATAGCATGTTAAAAATACATAGACACATAGGCTTTAATAACCTCCCTAGACTCGACCACAATGGAAAATACTCCAGCTTTGGAGGTGTGAGTGAAAACTTAAGAATTATACGCCACTGAAGCGCAATGCATAATTCCTAAGGAAAAAACACTCTAGAGTATTCCCTTGATAGCAAAACCTAAGGTAGGCCAAGCCCTTTACAAAAGTATTATGCTTAGACCAACTTATTACAATTCTCCATGGGGGTCTGGACATGCAAAATTTACAAAGGGCCAAAAAATGTTGGCCTAATGAACTTCTGAACTCTGGCAATGAACAATGTAGGTTGTTCAAGTCTTCTGTAGCTCACAAGAAGTCCACCTAAGTGAAACTTAGTGGACAACAGTGCTAAAGCTTTCCAATCCTTCCAGGTTCTAGCCAAGTTCCAAAGGGACCTCCAAACAAAAATGTTTTTTTCTACTCTCACTGCAGGAGTTCGGCAATACACCTGTTTTGATATTTTTAGCTCCAAATGGGGCACCGGCCAGATCCCAGCCTTACTACTACCCAAGTAGTTCCACTGATCAAACTGGCAACAATATTCCAAGCCTCTTGTTATACCACCAAGATGTATGGGGTGTTATATCCACATTTTTGCAGAGCAGATAAGAGATGGATTAGTTTTTGTTTGAGCGGGGAAGTGTATCAATTCAATGATGCCTATGAGATTTCTGAGCTTGGGTATTGGTTTCCATATGTATATTGCCTTATGATGGATCCTTTATTATTTCACTTATATCAAATGCATACCTAGAGGATTTTGTTTTGGTTTGTATTAATTGATTGATTGGATGTTGTAAATTTCTAAGTTGCATGATACGGGGAAACGGAAACGTGTATCCGATACGGAAACGTGTATCCGATACGGAAACGCATTGGAAACGTGACCCCCCAAAAATTAGGAAACGGGGAAACGCGATATATATATATATATATTTATTTATTTATTTATTTATATTTATATAATATTATATAATAATAAATTATAATATATATTATTTAAATTTTAAATTTTAAAATTAGGAAGGACATTAATAAATTAAATGAGAAATTAAAAGTTAAAGTTAAAAATTAAAATGTTAGTTAAAAATTAAAAGTTAAAAGTTAAAAATGTAAATGTTTAGCATAATGCCAAATCAATTCGATTTAGTATCATGTTAAACCACCAAATATTACTTCCCATTGGGACATAATTAAACTTAAAAATTAAAACTTTAAATAATAAAAATTTAAATAATGCTAAAATTCAAATCAATTCAATTTAGCATCATCCAAAATGCTAAATCGATTCCGATTTAGCCACGGCCCACAGTACCTGCAATGCGAAATGAACTTGAAACACAGCAAAAAAAAATTAAAGGTTAGAAAAATTAGAAATTAAAAATTAAAATGTTTAAAATTTCAAAACGATTGCTTTTAGCAGCTAATAGCAAATCGTGACTGCAAAACAATTAAAAACTGAAAACTATTGCTGTAGCAAATCGTGACTGCAAAAGGAACTTCATCAAATGAGAAAACGTGACACTGTCAACAAATCGTGTTTCACGGTGACCACCATAGACGACTGTGCCTCACGGTGACAGCAAATCGTGACATGCAACCAGGCTTACCTTCTCATCGCCTTCTCGAAGTAGCCTCAACGTGACAGTCGTGCACTTGCTCGCGAAACTAGCCGACAATTGCTAAACATCCAAGGCCCAAAATCGGACGGTGTGGAGAGAACGAAGAAAAGTCTTCAATTTATAAAAAAAAAATTAGTTCAACAAGGTTCTAGAAACCCTAATCGACTGCTTAAACCTGACGCTTAAACCCCAGCTTTATTTTTTTAAATCGCGATTAAGAGTTTGCGTTTCTTATGGGCTGTTTTAATTTTTGAAACACGCTGGGCTGAGGGTGATACGTGACTGAAACGCGTTTCAGTCCATACAGCACGCGTTTCACACACGTGGAACGCTGCTGTACGGACTGAAACGCGTTTCAGTCGCGTTTGATACTCGTTTCAGCGTTTCAGAGCAGAAACGAGGGTGGTACGGGGGGTCCCTAGCCGTTTCCTGCAACATAGATCAAGGGTAATTGACCAGAGTAGCATAAGACTGTGAAGAATTTTGTTGCACACAATAGAGCCGAGACACCAAGGGATAACATGGAGGCCATCCTAATAGAGAGGTCACAGAGGGGAAGGTCCTTGAGTCACTCAATCAAGTCTAGATCAATGGGTTTATACAACAAGTAGGAGTGTAATGGATGGAAGGTGGAAAAGGCCAAAAGATGGAACCAAGAGTAAGGATGTGATCCATGTAATGATCCAGAGATTGTGCCAAATAATGGTATGTATATAAAACAGAGACTACTTCTAAATGTGATGCTATGCAAAGACCCTACTCACCATGCTCATCAGAAGATTACTAGTGTAAATATAAGGGTGTGATCCATGTAATGATCCAGAGATTGTGCCAAATAATGGTATGTATATAAAACAGAGACTACTTCTAAATGTGATGCTATGCAAAGACCCTACTCACCATGCTCATCAGAAGAGTAGGGTCTTTGCATAGCATCACATTTAGAAGTAGTCTCTGTTTTATATACATACCATTATTTGGCACAATCTCTGGATCATTAAATGGATCACACCCTTACTCTTGGTTCCATCTTTTGGCCTTTTCCACCTTCCATCCATTACACTCCTACTTGTTGTATAAACCCATTGATCTAGACTTGATTGAGTGACTCAAGGACCTTCCCCTCTGTGACCTCTCTATTAGGATGGCCTCCATGTTATCCCTTGGTGTCTCGGCTCTATTGTGTGCAACAAAATTCTTCATAGTCTTATGCTACTCTGGTCAATTACCCCTGATGTTTGGCTCTGAACCTAGGAGAATCGGTCTTCTGAAGCTATGCTTCTCATCAATTACCCTTGATGTTTGACTATGCGCATAGGATTATTGCCTTCAGACCCAATGTGCTTCTCTGGTAGTTACCCCCAATGTTTGGTAATGAGCTAAGGTTGGCATAGTTGCCAGAAGTGTGCTCCTGAGGCTTGAAACAAGTTCCCCCATAACCTTGAAATTGGTTGATGATTAAAAGGGTAGGTACTCCTTGAATTAAGAGGTACTGCCTATTTGCTCTAAATAAGCATTATTGTGGCAACTCCGTCGGGCCTATGGACGGTTGTTGGCAACGGAGATAAGTCCGTGTCATAATTGGTGCCTAGAAGGCAGCCAAGGCCAGTACCTTTCAATCATTAACCAACTAAAGGATAGCAAAGAAAGAAAGTGTTCCAAAAAGAGAAATATCCAAAACAAGAAAAGTGAAATGAAATGAAAGAAAAGTAACATGCAAATGAGAAAATGAAATAAAGGGGGGCTTGCTAGAGTCAAAGGTGTATCATCTTCTATTACATCATTCATTTGTGAGATGCTTGCTCCCAATTGTTTTCCTGAATAATTAATGTCGCAGAGTCCTATGTTCTCCCTTGTCTCCTGAGTTACTCAAGTCTTCCATGATCAATCCTTCATTTGACTAGCCTTTGACTTTTGATCATTCACTCCACCCAAGAGAAGGTTGATCTACACAATGTTTTAAATGGTTAACTAGATGTTGGCATGTGTTAAAGAAATGTAACTACGGAAGATATTCTATGTATACTTGTCTATTGTATTATTGTATTCCTCCTTTGGGAGATGTCATTAATGTAATTAAATATGTAAGAGTCATTGAAAGAGTCAATGTAAACCCTATGTCTTGTGTCGGCCTAGAAGAACCTAGAAGAGATTATTATATTATGTATTTGAGACGTCGACCCAGTCAATTAGGAGAAGTCGGCCTAGTTGGGGAAAAGTCACCCCAACGGAAGAATATAAATAGAGGAGGAGTCTCTCATTTGTATTCACTCATCTCACAGACACAAGTTCGCTTAGGAGAGAAAGAGAAGTTCGCACAAGTGGAGGAGTAGCTGATTTTGTCTTGGGGTTTATCTTTGTACTTTGTGAATTCTATATTGAGGAAGATTTTTCCGGGGTTTTCTCCCTTGTGGTTTCTCCGAGAGAAATATTGTGTTCATTGTGTTCTTGCTGTGCTTGTATTTCTTTCAGTGATAGATTGTTTAATGTTATATGCTAAACAAGTAAAAAATAACATGGTCACAGAGCAGGCCTGAAAGAAAACATTGTACAGCCTCCGTAACTGCAGAAACTAGGGTTTCTTTTTCCGGGAGCTCCCTCCACAGATCAGCTGAAAAAGAGAGTGCATCTAACTCGCCTCACTAGGGCTTATCTTTCTGTTGAAGCATATTTCAATTCTGAGAATTTTCATTTTTGGGTCCGCCATTGCAGCCCGAGAGAATTAGGGCATCAAGTTTTTGGAACATCTGCTCACAGAATTGGAAGGAGTACTTTGCTCAACTCGCCTTGAGGAGGCGAATTTGCTCATCCATTCAGTTTTCCAAAATCCCTAAGTCGAAAAATTAGGGTTTCTCTGACAAACCCTAGGTTAAGGAAGAAGCAGTTTTCAGAAGGACAACTTTTCTGGTAAGTCTCAAATCTATTCTATTTCCATTTGAAGTACTCATTATATCAAGATGTCTAGCAATACCAAGCTTGATGAGAAGCTTGAGGGAGCTGAGAACTTCAGGGCATGGAAGTATAGAGTCATGCTCATCCTTGAAGAACATGATCTAGAAGACTTTATAAAGGAGGGACTTACAGAACTAGAGGGAGATGAAGCCAAAGCAAGGCATAAGAAGAATATGGTCAAGGCAAAGAGGATCATTGTTGATTCCATCAAAGATCACTTGATCCCCCAAGTGTCTTCCAAGAAGATCCCAAAAGAGATGTTTGATGCCCTGACCAACCTATTTGAAGGGAAGAACATTAATAGAAAGATGACCTTGAGAAATCAACTCAAGGGAGTGAAGATCTTGAAGTCTGAGTCCATGCACTCATACTTCTCTAGAGTGTCCCAGATAAAAGAACAACTAGAAGCTAGTAGAGACATGGTAGAGGATGTTGAAGTTGTGATGACCACTCTGAATGGTCTCCCCAGAGATTGAGAACCATGGCATTTGTGCTAGAAAAAAATTGATCTAGTTCAGACAGCTATGGGAAGAGTGTGTGCAAGAGGAAGAAAGAATAGCGGTGAGAGAGGAGAAACTAAACGACAATGAAGATCAAGATTCGGCAACTCATGCCAAAGGTGGAAGGAAAAGGAAGAACAATATACGTTCCCGTGAGGACTCTCCAAGAAGACCTCAAAAGAAAAAGAAGTTCAAGAGAGACCTATCTTTAGTTGAATGCTATTCCTATCACAAAACACGACACATTGCAAGAAATTGTCCACTCAAATCTGGACATCATAAGAAGCAGAAGAAGAGATTTCATGTGCAGCAGAAGATAGTGAGTATGATGAAGAAGTAAAAAATAGAGAAGATGAAGACTCCAGTGAAGAATATGTTCTAATATCAGCCCTCACTGGTTCAGTATCTCATGGAATTGATACTTGGCTAGTAGATAGTGGAGCTTCAAAACACATGGCGGGATACAAAGAATCCCTCTCACATCTCATTCAGAAGGAATCTCCACACAAGGTAAAGCTTAGAGATGATTATCAATACCCCATCAAAGGAATGGGAGAAGCCTCTTATAGATTGGACTCTGGAAAGTCCATGAATATGAAAGATGTACTTTATGTACCAGGTTTGAAGAAGAACCTTCTATCTATTTTT
This sequence comes from Larix kaempferi, assembly GCA_027924585.1. NCBI lineage: Eukaryota > Viridiplantae > Streptophyta > Pinopsida > Pinales > Pinaceae > Larix > Larix kaempferi. The sequence continues at coordinate 2,556,265 of BSBM01000477.1, read as the reverse complement.
GCATTAGATAAGAAAGGTCTTCGAATTGCATTCATAGATGGTGAAGTTCTTATGTGGCCAAAGGGTGAGACTATCAATGATGCAGTAGTCATTGGAGTAGAAGAAGGAGGACTTTACAAACTGAAGGGTCATGCATATACATCATTGATGACCAGCACCATGAGCCCTTGTGAGCTATGGCATAGAAGACTAGCTCATGTACACTACAAAGCCTTGCCAATAGTAAGTAAGGTGGTGACTGGGCTACCGGAAATCCAGGTTGATCATAAAGGAGTATGCAAAGGATGTGCTCAAGGAAAGAGTACGAAGAATCCATTTCCAAGCAGCAACAACAAATCGAAAGGTATTCTGGATATTATTCACTCAGATATTTGTGGACCTATGTCCACCACTTCACTAAGCAGGTATGTTTACTATGCTTCTTTTATTAATGATTACTCCCACAAAACATGGATTTATTTTCTGAAGAATAAGAATGAAGTCTTTGAAAAGTTTAAAGAGTTCAAGGCTCTTGTAGAAAATCTCTCTGAAAAGAAGATAAAGATTCTAAAGACAGATAATGGAGGGGAATATACTTCAAGCGATTTCAAAGATTTTTGTAAACAAGCAGGGATTAAGAGGGAGCTTACTATTCCCTATTGTTAAGATTATATGCTACTAAAGACTAAATTCTAACTTCATGAGCATTTAATACATTTTCACAATAGCAGCATAACTAGGATCTCTGAAAGATACACAATCACAAGGTACACAACAATATATCCTGGGAAACCCTCAAGGGGAAGAAAACCCAGCAAGAACTTCCTCAATATAGATCACCAAAGTACAATGCCCAAAATAAGGTCTCACAAATAAGAGAGACAAACCCAAACTCTAGAGCCAAGCCAATCCTCCTCCTCCTTCACAGACTTCTCTCTCTCCTCTAATGCGCAATGCATGAATGAGTGAATGGTACAAATGAGAGGAAGTCACTCTCTATTTATACTCTACTTTTCACTTGAAAAATAATCTAACTACGTCGGCCTCACTTTAACTGACTGGGCCAACCTCTCCTAGAAAGACTCAAATAATATTATATTACATTCTATTGGGTACTAACGACCCGACTTACAATGGAGGTTTTACCTCATGACTTTTACATGACCAAATATAATAATGGCATCTCTAAACAGAGGTAAAACATCCCCGACGGAGTTACAATAATAAAGTACAAGTAGAATATTCTTTGAAGTTACATAAATTTAACACCTATAATCCACAACAGAATGGTGTAGCTGAAAGGAAGAACAAAACGGTCATAGAAGCAGTGAAGGCCATCATCCATGATCAAGACTTACCCATGCATCTATGGGCAAAAACAGTTAGAATCGAAGTATACGTACATAACAGAATCTCTCACAGTGCTCTTGGCAACAAGACTCCAGAAGAGATGTATGAAGCCTAAAGTTAGCCATCTAAAGATATTCGGATGTCCTGTATTTATCCATATTCCAAAAGAGGAGATCGAAGTTGGAACTTGGAACCTTCAGGAAAAAAGGGAATATTTGTGGGCTATAGTGAGCAATCAAAGGCTTACCGTATCTACATCCCAGGATTCTGCCAGATTGAACTCAACCGGGATGTTACTGTTATCACACCTATAGTAGTTGGGCTACCATGATTGCAGAGCAATTATCTGCATATTTTTGTGAGATTAGCTATGATGAGCAGTGTTATTTGTGATCACTCACACATCATAGCAGCCCTATATCAGACATGCAGTAGACCTTATGACAAGGTTGAGCCTCTTGACCTCAGATTTGATGACTGAGAGGACCTCTTATTCTATACAGATGTAGTGCAGTGATTAGAGTTTTAGCAGCAGTGTTCTCAGTGGTTAAAGTTGGTCCAAATTACAGATGCAGGTATATAACCCAGCAGGTATATGATATGCATTGGTTTTATTATCTTGTTGTTTTGGTCATTTTGATAGCTTGACTTAGCATCTAGTCATTATGATCTGGCAGTATATCTATATAAAATGAAATTGGTTATTATTTATCTAAATGATTGTATTACTAACAATTAGAAGCTCTTGTTTTATACTCGTTGGTTTTACCCTCTTAGGAGTGTGGACATGATCATTCCCACCTTTATGGCTTGCTAGCTTAGGCATCACCTTCACTTTCTCTATCCATCCATTGTCTTTCCCACTTTTGGTTTTTACCCTGACTTACACCGTAGCCTGTGATGTGGAGGACTTCCCCATTTTTGCCTCTATGTTGGATAGTATCCCTGTTAGTTTGTGTCTCGACTCTGTGTTGGCAACAAAACTTACCTTTGGTGAGTTGGATTTGATACCTTGATCACTCTAGTTGGTTGCCCCGATGTTTGGTCTTGATTGTGGAAAGTCCCCATAGTTGCTGTCTTGATTGTGGAAAGTCCCCATAGTTGCTTGATTTGTGTTGACTAAATCCTGAAGCAAATTGTACTACCATCATTACATATGGAAACTATTGTTATATCTGTTACGAAAGCCCATTAAAGTGCTTTGAAAACTGTGCCACTCAGCACAATGAAAGAGGGCTATGAAATGAAATGAAAAGCACCTTGGATGTGAGCTGCGATTAGTTGTGCTTCTAAGCACATGCAAAATCCAAAAAGGGTCATATAGGCCTAAAGAAAGCAGTGGTTAAATATCTGTTAAATCTAAAGACTGTTGGCCAAGGAAATGAAAAGTAATGATTAATTCCTCACAGAGCCTACGGGTTGTGATGTGAGATGGAGCAAGGGACAGCTAATTCTAAGTGTCCCCTAGAACCTCAAGTTACGGTTAGCCAGGCACCCAGTCCACAGCGGTTCTAGAAAAGATCCTCACGGAGCTAATACAGCTTGGATGTGAGTTGTAGACATTTGCCAAAGTAAGCACTCCTCTAAACAACTTATTCCATTTGTGAGACACTGGCATCCCCTGTGTTTTCTTTATCCAACATATGCTTGAATGTGTAATACCCTTTCCCTTATCCAAAGTATCACAGTGTTGAGTCAGTCAAGTCATGCCCCTTTGCCTAGCTTTGCATCCTTATCCTTCACCCTCTGCTAGCAATTTTATCATGTTTACAAAATGAGTATATCCTTAGGGTTCTTTTGAAAGTAAACTATTATTTAAACCTATGCTTAACTATAATTATCTATTAACTACCAGTGAAATGATGCTTGATGTTTTAAAAGTCTTGCTATGAAAATGATTAAAAGAGCATGTCTTAACCATTTTGATGAGTTTGACCGGTCAAACCTAGTTTGACCAAGGTCAACCTTACGATCCATGATGAGTTGGACCAATTATGTTGTATGATGTTGATCCATGGTCCTTGATATACCTTTTGATGATTCCATATATTGGACACAGATTTAAGATGATGGTTGATGCACTTTTTTTTTATTATTGTTACTTACAGACCATCATATTTTTATTTGTCCGGGTATGGTGGATGCTACAGATGATCTTACAGGTTTCCATGAGGTGTATGAGTACTCATCTCTACTAGATTTGGATCTTCTGGACCCATTGAGACACTTAGTTTTCAGTTTCAGGCACTTTCAGTGATGATATGAGCAGTTCTTCACCTGTTGACCAGTTTGGCCATGCTGAATTGGCCTGTCCAATAGTTTCTTTGATGAGTCGTTGCCTAGGGCGCTACAAAGGAGAGGGGTGGTCCAACCACTTGTCATTACCATATTACCCCCTCTCTGGACATGATGGTACAGTCAGATTTTGTGCTGGAGCAGCAGGCAGTGGGTTGTGGGCTATTTGATGGTTTTTCGGGTGGGATAAAAATGGAGTAAAAAGGTCATTAAGGAAATCAATTTGGGTAATTGAGGCAAGGTCTTGGCATGAGGCCTATTCAGAGGTCATCTATGGTGTATCCCACTCCTTCCAAATAAGCTTCCAACATTTAGTGGGGTCCACACAGTCTCCGGGTTGTCTTTTGATGCATTATTCTCTCAGTTGAGGGGGGCAGGATTTGATCATTTGTTCACTTGGACATGTCATTGAGTCATATGTTATATTATTGTGCCATGGGATGATGCTAGTGAAGGACAACAATACCTCCTAGCCCCACCATGTGCTCCTAGTCACTTGTCCTTGTCATCTTATGTGGTACACTTGTATCTTTGTCACTTTTATGTGGTGCGCACCCCCCTAGGGCATCCTTTAGTGAGTGCGCACCCCCCTCATGTGAGTGATCCATGCTATATTGTACCGGCTCATCTTAGCCGTTGATTGTATTTTGTTTATCTTTTGATCTCAACCATTCATTCATAAAGTGGTTAGGGTTTTGGTCTCTCTCCTCCTATTTAAGGAGGAGGCCCCCCTATTGTAAAGGCATCTAGAGATTTTTGGCTCTTGGCTACTAGAATAGAAGAAATATCTTTTGAGTACTTGCTTGGATCTTGAAATGGGTGTTTGGCTATGATGATTGTAAATGCTTCTACATTGCACTGAAGGATTTTTGTAGTTATCTTGTATTTTTCTCTACTATATCGATTTACAGGTGAAGAAGACGATTTGGGAGGAGTGCGCATTGGTGGGGAGGCTTGCCCTGCAATCTTCTGTCAAAATTTGGTTCAAACAGGGAGTGATTTTGTCTTTGTACCAATTATTCTCTATCTTTTTCCTCTTACTTGTATCTACCCTTGTTTTGTTAGCTAATTGAGCTTTGTCTCCTTGGTTTTCCAGGAAGAGAGGGCGGCACTTGTGGACTTGGGCAAAACCCATAAGCAAGAGAAACTACATCTTCCTTCATTTGATCTTTGTGGAAGTAATCCTTGTCATAATCGCCATCCATCTTCATTATCCAGGTACGCTCAATAGGTACGTATTTTACTCTTTTAACTTATCCATTTATCTTCTAGATCTTAAAACCCTTATAGTCAAAACCCTCATTTTTTTATTTTTCAGATCTATGGAGATTTAGCAATCGCTTGGGCTTAATAATTAAAACACACCTCTATAATAATTAAGACATCTCAGATCTAAAATTTGGTGGGCATCCGACTCCATTTACCCCCTCATCTAAGGCATTGGGCTTCTCCCAAAGAGGTCGCACTTGTTGGGTAGGTGGGCTTTTGCTAGATCCACAATTTGGGTATTGCTTGTTCCTTCTCAATTTCATCGATCCATTGATTAACATACCCCCTAGTACCAATTCATCTTTATCTTAATTGTGGACCCCATTTTGGTCATTTTCCTTATTTTAAGGGTGGGCCCCACTTGGATATCTTTACTTGGCATTAGATCTATCTAGATCTACTAATTTAAACCTATAAGTGGCCTTATCTTTCAATGGTTGAACATTTATCCATCCATAAGCCTCTTCAACCAAGCCCTAACTCTTTGGGTCCACTTATCCATCCTAGATCTCAATCTATCCTCTCTTGATCTTCTCCTTTTTCATCTTCACATTTCCCTAGAAGTTCTTGAGTAGGTTCGCTAGCCCCCATTGGCTATCTAGGGTCTCCCCCTTGGTCTTGCTTAGGCTAGATCTAAAGTGAAGAGTGCCTCGGTTAGAGCGACAACCAACTTGCATTGGGAACCGTGGCATCTCTTGGGTCACCTCTTTAGTTGTCCAACACCTCTACCATCCTGGATAGGATAACCTTTTGGGACAACTACAAGTTTTGTGATAACAGTTACATTTGATGAAGACACAGCTTTCAACAAATCGAAGAAGACTCATGAGGATGAAGAGGAGTAGGAAGCTCCTAGAGTTATAGAAACAAACAAAGTACCATAAAGAAATGTTGAAGAACATATTCCAGAGGATCATGACATCGCAGAACCTAGAGACCTGAGGAGACACCTAATGAGGAGATTTTTCGAAAGAGAAGACCAGCTTGGGCACGAGAATTAATTCAATATGCAGGAAAGTATGGTGCCCCAGAAGGAACCAGTAGAGAGAGCAAGAGACCAAGGCCATACTCCAGTTATGTAGCCTTGATGTGTAACCTTTTTGAAGAGGAACCGACATGTTTTGAAGATGCAGTAAAGAAGAAGGAGTGGTTGGATGCTATGAATGAAGAATACCAATCCATCATCAAGAATGATGTTTGGGATGTGGTACCAAGACCAAAGGATAAGTCAGTCGTTTCGTCAAAGTGGATCTTCAAAACAAAACACTCATCAGTCAGAAGCATTGAAAAGTACAAGGCAAGATTTGTAGCGCGAGGGTTCTCTCAGAAGGGAGGAATTGATTATGAGGAGACCTTTGCTCCTGTGGCCAGATATACTTCAATTAGAACCATTCTTGCCTTGGCAGCCAAGATGAAATGGAAGTTACATCAAATGGATGTAAAGACGGCGTTCCTGAATGGGAAGATAGAAGAAGAAGAATATATCAAGCAGCCAGAAGGATTTGAAACGGAAGATAGAAAGTCACATTTATGTAAACTGAAGAAAGTATTGTACGGGTTGAAGCAAGCACCCAGAGCATGGTATGGAAGAATTGATAGCTTCCTAATGAGTTTGGGATTTACCAAAAGTAAAACAGATTCTAATATTTATTATAAGATTATGGATGATGAACCTACGATACTACTATTGTATGTAGATGATTTCTTCCTGACAGGAGAAGACAAGCCCATCACCGAATGTAAGAGAAGGCTTGCAGCAAAATTTGAGATGAAAGACCTTGGTATGGTGCATTACTTTCTAGGTCTTGAAGTATGGCAGTTTCCAGATGAGATTTTCCCGAGTCAAGGAAATACACAGTTGAGATCCTGAAGAGAATTGGGATGATGGATTGTAAGGCCATGACTACTCTAATGGTGACAAATTTGAAGCTCCTGATTGATGCTTCATCAAAGATAATAGACAGATTATTGGGTCATTGATGTACTTGACCAATACTCGACCAAATATATGTTTTGCTGTGAACACATTGAGCCAGTATATGGTGGAGCCCAGGAATGTTCACCTGATTGCAGCAAAATATGTGATGAGGTACCTATAGGGTACGTTGGATTATGGACTCAGATATGCTTCAGATAGTGAGTTCAGGTTGTACGAGTACACAGACTTAGATTGGGTTGGAAGTGCTGAATATAGGAAAAGCACTTCAGGATGTTGCTTTAGTTTGGGATCAGGTATGATCTCATGGCTCAGTAGAAAGCAGCCATGTGTTGCACTCAGTACAACAGAAGCTGAATACGTAGCAGCTTGTTCAGCTTATAGTGAAGTAGTGTGGCTTCGCAAGATGTTGGTAGGATTGTTCGATGCAGAGATTGATGCTACGGATATACTCTCTGACAACCAAAGTTGCATCAAGATGACAGAGAATACTGTGTTCCATGATAGATCGAAGCACATCGAGATCAAGTTCCACTATATCCAGGATATGGTGCAAAAGGGAGCTGTAAAGCTCAAGTATCTTTGGTTATGATCATGCATACTTAGCTAATTATTCCTTTTTAGAAGATCTAATGCTAGTTTACTAAGTATGCTTTTATCAACTAGATCTAGTTTTCAAGCCTTTCTTTAAGTAGATCTAGTTCCTTTTAAGTACTTGTGCTCATTTTCTATCTTTCAATACTTAAAATTGAAATATTTTTATGCTTTTAACGTCTTATTTAGCACATTTGGTGCATAATAGGTGGCTGGTTTTACTCTTTTGACGAACAAGTAAGAGGAATTGTTGCCTAAAAATCGAAGATTCGGGTCATCTGGGACCCCAAGAGCACCCTGCTTGCCTTGAAGTCATTTTTATGAAACTTGTAAGCCTATAAGATCCGAATCTATAAGGACCATAGGCATCTACCTTAAAAAGTTGTAAATAATAATAATAAAGCAAGTGGGATACCCAACGGCCACATCCTTTCCCCCTAAGGGATCTGCGTCATTTTCATGGTGTGAAGTTTTTCCGCTTTTTTGTTTTTATGTTGTTTGGTTTTACTAACTTGTAGATTAATCTCAATTATTTCTTAAATTAGAATAGTTAGTTTCCTTTCTTTCAGGTTTTGCAATAAAGAAGCAACGAACCTCACCTTTATCCCCCGTATGCTCTTGTCCATCGCAAGCTTGCCTGATCTGTGGAACAATCAGAAAGGGGATACTAGCGGCTAGTTTAATAGGAAAATCCACCCAAGTTTTATTGTCAATAGTAAGCGGTTCGCATTGAACTTACTACGGATTCAACGAGCTACTCTAAGCAGACTTTATGTCTTGCCCTATTGGACACTTGGTATAGTTGCCCTGCACTTACTAACGAGGATAAAACCCGAAGTGGACCAAACCAGAATTAACCCATTCTTAATCCACTCATCCATAATAATTAAAACTAACCAGGAAGCACAGCAAAACATTTTCGTTTCAGCAGCAGCTATTTAACTTTATTGGCACTGGTCTATCTTTACAAATCATTTTGCTTAAATCAATTATGTGTCATTATTAGTCATCTTGCATGCTGCTATCTTTAATTCATTTGTTGTTGCTTTCTTGTTTCGGTAATTTAAACTCCTAGATATTTCTTTTATGTTGTAGCGTAATCAGCCTTAGTTTCTTTATTAGGGACTACCCCCCTTGGCTTCGCTAGGAATTGGCCTAGACGAAGGAGTCAAGTGTTAAGTGACAACAAGCTTGACTAGTGACTTGCTTCCAAGGATGCACCCAGTGGCTTGAATATTCCTGCCTCGTATAAGATAGCAACAGGAAGTTTCATTAAAATTGTAGTGTGTTGAGTCATTGACTAATGTCTTTGGAGGATCAACTTTGAGATTCAAGGTAGAGGCTGTTAAATTAATGTAACTTCAAAGAATATTCTACTTGTACTTTATTATTGTAACTTCATCGGGGATGTTTTACATCTGTTCGGAGATGTAATTATTATATTTGGTTATGAGGTAAAGCCTCCATTGTAAGTCGGGTCGTTAGTACCCTAAAGAATGTAATATAATATTATTTGAGTCTTTCTAGGAGAGGTCGGCCCAGTCAGTTAAAGTGAGGCCGACCTAGCTAGGATAAAAGTCAAGTAAAAGGTAAATTATAGATAGAGAGTGAGTTTCCCTCATTTGTACTATCACTCACTTGTGCAATTCGCATTAGAGGAGAGAGAGAGATATCTACGAAGGAGGAGGAGGATTGGCTTGGGTCTAGAGTTTGGATTTGTCTCACTTATTTGTGAGACCTATTTTAGGCATTGTACTTTGATCATCTATATTGAGGAAGTTCTTGCTGGGTTTTCTTCCCCGTGAGGGTTTCCCAGGGTATATTGTTTTGTGCTTTGTGATTGTGTATCTTTCAGAGATCCTTATTATGCTGCTATTGTGAATAATGTATTGAATGCTAATTGTTACCAACTATTTTGTACAATAGTTGAATATCTTGTGAGCCGTCAGTTTATTAAACATGATTCATGTTCATCATCAGTGTTCAGATGTTCAGAAGTCATTTTTAGGGCAATTTTGCCCCATTTGTAATAACTGCATGTTCATACCCCATGGGGAATTTGTAAAAAGTTGGTCTAAACGAAGTCCTTTTATAAAAGACTCGGCGATCCTTAGGTTTAGCCATTTGGTGGATACTCTAGAGTATTTTTTCCTTGGGATTTATGCGCTACTCATCAGTGGCGTATAATCCCTGAGTTTTTCACTCATACCTCCAAAGCTGGAGTATTTTCTAGTGTTACACGGGTACGCGTTTCCGGACCCCGGAAACGAGTTTCCTCGCTCCCACACGTTTCGGAAACTAGGAAACGAGTTTGGGTACGTTTCCACCGCGTACCCAAACCCGAAAAATGGCGGGAAACGCACATAGGGGTCGTTTCCTCAAAAGGCGGAAACGTCGGCGAGTTTGTGGCCCAAAAATAACCACGTGGCGGCTCGGATTTCCTCATTTTCCCTCTGATTTCGGTTTCCCTCGGATTTTCTTCACCCGTCGCGTTCATTTTCGGGTCGGGTTTGCACTTTGCAGAGGCCGCGTTTCGGGTTTGCACATTGCAGAGGTCGCGTTCCAGTCCGCGCGAAGGTTTTTTCCCAGCTTGCAGTCCGCGCGAAGGTTTTTAATTTTTCCCAGCTTGCAGGTTAGTTGAAGTTCCAAGTTCAAACCTTCGGACCCCGTCTATTTTTAATTTTTTATCAATCTGAATTTAAAGAAAAATGATACGTGGTGTGGTCGGCCACAGCAGCACGGGATAGGCCCCGAGCCACCTGCGAAAGGGCCAAAGGGCTCGGGGTCTGTCCCGTGCCGCTGTTAGCACGGGACAGACCCCGAGCCCTTTGGCCCTTTCGCAGGTGGCTCGGGGCCTGTCTTTTTAAAATGCTAACAGCGGCACGGGACAGACCCCGAGCCCTTTGGCCCTTTCGCAGGTGGCTCGGGGCATGTCCCGTGCCGCTGTTAGCATATGCTAACAACGGCACGGGACAGACCCCGAGCCCTTTGGCCCTTTCGCAGGTGGCTCGGGGTCTGTCCCGTGCCACTGTTAGCATTTGTTAAAAGTTAATTTATGATGCATCCCACGTCTTCCGAAACATCTTACAACATTCAGTGGGGTCCATGCACTAACAGCGGCACGGGACAGACCCCGAGCCACCTGCGATTGCTAACAGCGGCACGGGACAGACCCCGAGCCACCTGCGATTGCTAACAGCGGCACGGGACAGACCCCGAGCCCTTTGGCCGGCACGGGACAGACCCCGAGCCCTTTGGCCCTTTCGCAGGTGGCTCGGGGTCTGTCCCGTGCCGCACGGGACAGACCCCGAGCCCTTTGGCCCTTTCGCAGGTGGCTTGGGGTCTGTCCCAAGCCGCTGTTAGCACACCTGCGAAAGGGCCAAAGGGCTCGGGGTCTGTCCCGTGCCGCTGTTAGCAGCACGGGACAGACCCCTAGCCACCTGCGAAAGGGCCAAAGGCCGACCACCACCGTATCATAATTTTTTTAAATTCCATTAAATTTTTTAATATTCATTTTAATTTTTAAATTTTAGAACAGTTGTTTAAAAAATTAAAAATTAAAAAAACTCAAACTGTTACAACTTACAATGTTTAAAATTTTTAATTCATGTTGCATTGAAAAATTTCAACAGGTCAAACATTGCAAAGAAGTAAATTGAATTGATCAGCAAAGTTGCAAACAGCAATAGCAACAATGAGTCACAACAGCAATAACAGTGACAACGACAGTGATACTGATAACCCAGAAAATCAAAACAGTAATAGAATGGCAGCAAGCATGAATAGGCCTGTGCATGGGGCAGATTCTAATGGGCCACCTAGAAGTTTGTCAGAATATGCGAAGGGGACATTTGATCCTTTAAAACCCCTTCTATTATATGCATCCAAACAACCAAAAAGAGCTTCAAACGCTGGTGGTGGTTCACGTGATTGGAAATGCAATATTTGTGACCATGCTTGGGTTGGCAGCTATAGCAGAGTTAGGCAACATCTTTTGGGGATTCCAGGTAAAGGAGTGCATGTTTGTGCCAAGCTGACAGCAGAACAAAAATCTGAACTTTTGAGGCTACAATTGGCTGTAGATGGAAAAGGAATGTTTTCTAGTAGAAATGTCACCTCCCACGATGACCCTTCCAAAGCTATGTCTCCACCATCAGGGGTTGGGAGTGCTACATCAAAGAGAAAAAGGTCGGAGGGTTCTAGTTCTACATCTCGTTCTTGTGCAATAGGTACCACATTAACTGGCATGTATAGTTTGCAAAAACGAGATGATACAGATGATGCAATTGGCAAATTTCTGTTTGCTAATGGAATTCCTTTCCATGTTGTTCGTTCTCCTTACTATAAGGAAATGGTTAAATCAATTGCAGAAATGGGACCTTCATATCTACCACCCGGTGAACATAAGATAAGAACAACAATTCTAGAAAGGCAGGTATCAAAAATTAATGTGCAAAAGGAGGAAATGAGACAAACATGGGTGAGGTTTGGGTGCTCTATTGTTATGGATGGGTGGACAGACATAAGCAAGCACCCACTAATCAACATCATAGTGACATCTACAACAGGTCCATTCTTTCTTAGAGCCATTGATTGTTCTGGAAAGCGCAAGGATGCATCTTTCCAATATGAGCTTCTTCGGGATGCTATAGAGGAAATTGGGGTTGATAATGTGGTGCAGGTTGTGACAGATTCAGCAGCAGTTTGTAAATCAGCCGGGTTATTGATTCAGAGTAGATATCAGCATATTTATTGGACTCCTTGTTGTGTGCATGCACTCAACAATGCATTGAAGGACATTGGCAAAATCCAATGGATATCGGACTTGGTAACAGCTGCTAGAGATGTGCAGATGTTTATCTGCAACCATCACACCTCTTTAGCCATGTATAGGGCTCACACGAGGAAGGAATTCCTCAAGCCAGTTGATACTAGATATGCTAGTTATTTTCTCTTATTGGAGAGGATGCTAGAGGTACAAGCACCATTGCAAGCCTTAGTCATGAGTCCAGATTCGGGAAGGTGGTCGGAATCCAAGACAGACTTGGGGAAGAAGGTTAGAACTTAGGTGTTGGACAATGTTTGGTGGGAAGATTGTTCTTATTTGGTATCATTCTTGCGCCCTATTGTGGAGGTGATTCGCTATGCCGATTCTGATTCTCCTAGTCTTGGAGAAATCTATGAGACCTTTGATAGTATGTTGGGTCGTGTGAAGGTCGCCATTCAAATAAGGGAGCCCTCATTAGATTTCTATACAACCCAGGTTCGACCCGTCATCCAGCGTAGATGGGACCGCATGAACACACCTTTGCACATGGCAGCATATGCACTAAACCCAAAATGGTATGTGGAAAGGCCTGGGAGAGTGCCTCCCATTGATGATCCCGAGGTAAAGAATGGTTTTCTAGATGCAACTGAAAAGATGTACAGTGAGGAGGAGGGGGCAAAACTTCGAAGACAATTTGTTCAGTTTGCAAGTCTTACTGGCCCCTTCAACAAGCGTGGTGCTCGGATAGATCGTATAGATTTAGCCCAGGATGACCCGATTGGTTGGTGGAGGATATATGGGGATTATGCACCAGAGCTCAAACATCTTGCTATGCGTTTGTTGTCTCAGATTGCTAGTTCCTCTGCAGCGGAGAGGAATTGGTCTACATATAGCTTCATCCACTCTATCAAGAGGAACAGACTTACCTCTAGAAGAGCGGAGAAGTTAGTTGTTGTGCATAGTTCTCTACGACTTGATCATAGAAAGACACCTGAGTATTTGAAGGGACCAGCGACACGATGGGATGTTGATCCAGAGGAGGATGCACAAGTTGATGTGGAGGAGGGACCTAATGAGACACAACTTGGTTTGGTTGGTGTGCCACTTAGCATGTTTGAGAATGAAAATGATTCTGATTCAGATGGTGACATTCCCATGGTTGATCATGATTCATTCGTGCAGCAACTTGATGCAGAGACTAGTGGGGCATTGCCTTGAGCAATGATGCTCATTTGATGTTCTACTTTCTATTTTAGACTTTAGTTTGTGTTTTCATTTGGTGTTACTGTTAAGTGGTTAACATTACACTTGACTCTTTAACTTTAAACTTTAAAGTTTAAACTTTTTAATTCCCAATATGAATGTTGAATCTTGATGTATGAGTTTGAGTTTTAAAGTTTTAAACTTTTAAACTTTTAAGTTTTTAACTTTTTAAGTCCTAATATGATGTGATTTAGTTTTACTGATGTTTCTTGGAATGCATCATTGAAGTGTGATTTATTGATGTATTCACTATTTACTGATTTATGAATATGATGTTTCATGTTAGTGGATTTTGATTTACTGATTTATGAATACATGATGTTCATGTTAATGTTTCATGTTAGTGGATTTTCTGATTTATGAATACATGATGTTAACGTTATAATCATAATGTTATTGTTTTGTTTCTATTTAGTATTTAGTTACTAGTTACTACTAATCAGTAATCTTTAAAGTTTAAACTCTTAAATTATAATTTTAAATTTTTTTAATTTTGTACTATTCTGGGTGGGGTCCCCTATAATTTAAAAATTTTCCTATGTTGAAGACCTCGACGTACCCTTCGGCGTTTCCTAAAATTTGGGGGGTACTTCTAAATATGTCGTTTCCGCGTTTCCCCGCTCCCGCGTCCCCACGCCCCGGAAACTTGGTGGAACATTGGTATTTTCAATGGTGGTCAAAACCTAAGGTGGTTATTAGAGTCTTGTTTCTAGGATTTTTTTACGTGTTAGCCATCTCAATTGAGTCGTATGAACATGCACTAGGTCCTCTAGGAGTTTCGTTTGATTCCGAGAAAAATAATTTTTTTTCTGTAATTTAGACCATTTTTTAATGGTTTAAATGGATTTTTTCAAGTTGTAATAAAAACCTCATCTGGAGGCGGATTTTGGCGTGGGGAGGCTCATTTTGACGCTAAGAGCGTCCTCTTCATCCTAGCGCCCTCTTTTCTAAAGATTCGGGCGATTACGTCGCCTCTGGGAGTAGTTTTCACTATTTTGGCATTTAATGACCACAAAATGACAAAATACACTAGGTGCCAAAAATAAAAAAAAGACAAAAATATGGTTTTTTAAACTTTGGAAAAGGGTTGAATATTATTTAAATGTGGTGTACGACCACATTTGGGTGATAAAGTCACATATTATAAAGTCCAAGTGTGATATTCAAATTTCATGAAGAGGATGACGTGAGGTTGAGATGTGCCTTCCTCCATTCGCGTGGGCATCAATTCGCATGGTTATAAGTGAAGTTTCAAATCGTATGAGCGGTGGGTTATCATTTAAATGATAAAGCATATGGTAAAACTTTGGATAAGTGAGGTTTCATTTTATTAAAAGCGTTGATCCCTCCCTCACGTGGACAGTCTTCACGCATAGGATCACGATTTGATGAAGTGGCAATCTTTGAATGGATTGTTGGTTCAGCATTTAATGAATGGTAGGCGCCTTCCTCAATTGAAGGCCACATCACATGGATTAACTCTTCCAAACTCGAGTTTGTCTTCACCTTCCACTCCAAGCTTGCTCTTGATGGAACTCGTCTTTATTTGCATGCACACGTCAAAGTGAAGTGGAGGCTCACGAATGGATAGGTGATAGTTCCAAGAAGGGAGTGGGGGAGCGCCTTGCCTAGGTGGAGGCCACCTCCCCACTCACCATTACTCAAGCTTGAGTTGTCATTAAATCTTGCACTCCAAGTTTGGATTTGATTGAGAATTCGACTTTAGATTGATTGGGAATTGGCTCTCCTTTGCCAAGTTCGAATTAGGCCTTTGGTCTCTTAGTTTTTGTATAAAGAGAAGCCATTTGGGCTCTCTTAGCATGGAATTTTGGATGTAAGATTACTCTGCCCTTTTTTGTAAGAGCTCATAGCATTTGCTATCATTGGAATAAAAAGTGACCTTGGAGGTCTACATGGTGTGTCCTAGTTTTTCATGAGGAATGCTTCACATATGATAAGGTGAAATTGTTCATTTACATTGCTTATATTGTTTATGCTTGATCATTCTTAGCTTAGAAGTCTTTCTTAAGTCCATAGGATGAGCATTTGAAGGTACAATTTGTTCATTGATGTTGGGTTTTATGTGATTTAGAAGTGCAAACTGTAGTCGGTAATACTTTTGTGCTTCTTGTCCCATTTTATTTAACATACTAAGCTTGATCTAGTGTTTTCTATGAGTGTAGTATTTGTGCATATCTTCAAGGATAAAGTGGAGTTTGAGCTCGGTTGTCTCTCCCTCCTCTTCATCAAATTTTTCTGACAAACTTGTGCATTTCAGGACTCTCCAAGGATCGATTTGGTGCTTCAAACTGAGCTTGAGAAGCTTGCTATATTTTCCATCCTTTAAATTAAAATCAAACCTGGTTACTCGTTACTTTCAAGAAGCCCTAGATCTTCAAGTTAAACTCCTTTGGCTTCTTCTTTTCCTTGGCCCTTGCACTGCTCCTTTTCGCCTTCTTCTCCTCTTCTCCTTTCGCTGCCCACTCCTTTGCTCGCCGCCTTCTTCCTTCTGTTTGACTTTTTCTTTACTGTTTCTTGACCTTTCTTTTTTACCACTGTTTTAGGCCATTTTTGCAGCTCCTTTCCCTTGTCTTTTTGGCTGCCCCTTCAAGCTGCTAGATTCTTCTCCATTCGTTGTTTGCCTTCCTTTTCTTTTATTTTGTTTGTTGCTGCTCCTTACCTTCTCTTACTTTGCTACTCCATCTTTTACTTTGCTGCTCCCTCTCTACCTTTCGCTCCTCCTCCTTGCTAGCTCCCTCCTTTCACTTGCCTTCCTCTATTTTGATCTCTTTCCCTTTCCATTTTGTTTACAAGTTCCTTAGACTTTAGCTTGTTAAAGTTTCATTTGAAATCTTAAGTCTTTAAAAAAGAGCTTGCAATTCATTTGTAAAAGCCTGGTTCTTAGTTCATTTTAAAGAGTTAGCATTTTTAGGATTGCATTTTGTTACTTTTTAGTTTCCATTTAGTATCTTAGTTTTGCATCTAGTTTCTTTTTTCAAAATTGCATTAGATCTCATTTAGTTTAACTTTGTCATTCTTAGATCTAAGTAGTTTCATATTTGATTTTTTAAAACTAATGACTAAAGGGTGCATGAGTTGATTGTTTTTTGTCGTAGGTGTTGAAGAAGACAAACATTCAAGAGAAAGGATCAAGTTTGAAGAAGAAGTGGAGAACAAGAAGAGACAAAAAACGAAGAAGTGCAAAAAACCAAAAAGAAGTGTGAAACCAAAAATTGCAAAACCAAACAAGATTAAACACTCTCCTTTTTTGTAACAAGCTATTAAGAGCTTCTTAAGTCCTCTTCTACTTTCTTCAAGTTTCATTTTCAAAGATTGAAATCCCTAAAAAGTGTGTAACTCATAATAAAAAGTAAGTGGGATTTAAGGCTCCCACACCCAACTTCCCCATTTGGGGAAGTTTGTAGTGTCTCTTTCCCTTGATTGGTTTGGTTTCATTGTTAGTTTAATTTCATTTTGCATTTAGAAGACTAATTGTTTAGTTAGTTTTCCATTTTGTATTTAGAATACTAATTATTTAGTTTAGTTTCATTTTTCCTTTAATTGCTAGTTTAGTCTTGCATCATCTCTTTGATTTCAATCATTGTGTGTTTTGCTTTTAGTTGCTCAATCTTAAAAGGAACACAAAGTCTCTTGAACTTGTCATAAGACAAGTCAAGAGCACTCTCTGTCGGAGAGCATTGTTGCATTTGCATTTTGCATATAGATTAGATAAGACTCTTGAATCTCACCATAAGGTGGATCAAGAGCACTCTCTGTCGGAGAGCTTGTCTTTTGTGCTCTTTTTAAAGCTTTCACAACTCACATTCCCCTTTAAAATTGGAATTTATTCGTTTCTCCATACCACGTATGCTCTAGCCAACCTTGAAAAAGGTTGGAATACTCAAAAACGGTATTGGTTGTCTAATCTCTCAATTTTAAACCATAATAAAATCTTCACCCCATAACCAACGAATCCGGCGTTGATCAATAAATAGTCTAAGTGGGCAAATTCCAAGTGGGGGCGTCGGGTAGCCATGTTCAGACTCTAATTGTTGGTTAAGTTCCTTGGACACCTAGCTAGAGAAATTGGGTGGTCTGTCATGTCTTCGAACGGAACCATTCAGAATATTTCCCAGACAGATTTCCAGTACCTTGCGTACCGGTTGGAAATTCCCTAGCCATAATAATCAAGATCACCTCAAAATTTACAATAAAAATTACCAAGAACAATTGCAAAACGATCTCAAGCACATCTAAACTCTTGTATCAAGCAACCCAAGCACTCGAGACATTTGACTCCATAAGGCACTGGTCCTTGACATCATTTTTATTTGCTTAATATCTAGCTGAAGCATTTGTCTTAAGTTTCAATTTCATATTTATATTGTGAGTGTCTTGTACTTAAATTATCAAGTGGATTGTGCATCTCAATTATCTTGCAATTGTTGTTTCCGATTATATAAATTATTATTGTAAATCTATGATCTCACAAAACTCTTAAACAACACCCATCCGCATCATCATCACCATAAAAAACACTTAAAAAACACAAGAGCCTTAGACAACTCTTTGTTAGGGACAACCCCCCTTGGCTTCGTTAGGAGTTAGCCTAAACGGAGGAGCTGGGATTCAGGTGACAGTACCTGGCTCATTGCTTGCCCCCAAGGCCACACCTTTCCCACTTGTAGTGAGAAAACATCTTTCGAAAGAGTTCTGCTACTGGTGTGCAACTCGACGGACAACACTAATGAAATTGGAATATAGTCTATAGTAGCATATAATCTTAACATGGTATCAGAGCAACTTTCACAAGGTAAAACTCTCTCTCTCTCTCTCTCTCTCTCTCCCTCTCCAAGCATAAAAATTAGGGCTTCTCACAGAAGTGGAATTTTTTAGTGCAATTGGCATAGGGAAGTGCACCTCTCCAAGATCGAAATTTTGGCACCAAGATCGAAGTTTTTCAGTGGGTGAATCTTCCAGAAAGTCAAACCCTAGTTTGACTCTGGAGCAGAAAAACCAGAAAGCCAGAAACTGCAGACCAGAATTTCGCAAGTCAATTTTCAAGGGTGAAATTTTGGAATCTTCATAAACCAAGTGTACCAGCATACTCGCCTCAGTCAAGCGCATATTTTGGTGAGTTCAGTTTTCAATTTTGAGAAACTTTAATTTTTGGTTATTCTCTGCTCTCCGAGATAAGATGGCCCCAAGCACTAAGCTTGATGACAAGTTGGAAGGCATAGAGAACTTCCGTGCTTGGAAGTATAGGATTAGACTCATTCTAAAAGATAATGATCTTTCAAAGTTTATTAAAGAAGTTGTACCAAAACCCGCAGAAGCTAAAGCCAAGGAAAAGCATAAGAAGGATATGATTAGAGCCAAGAGGATCATAGCAGATTCCATCAAGGATCATTTGATTCCACGAGTGTCCTCCAAGAAAACCCCAAAGGAGATGTTTGATGCCCTATCAAGAATGTATGAAGGGAGAAACATAAATCGAAAGATGAATTTAAGAACCCAACTCAAAAGCACGAAGATGAATCTAGGTGAATCTATCCAAGATTACTTTACTAGGGTTTCTCAATTCAAAGAACAACTAGAAGCAATTGGAGACAAGCTTGACGAAGATGAATTAGTGATGACTGCTCTCAATGGTCTTACTAGACCTTGGGACTCTTTTATCCAGACAATGTGTGCAAGTAAGGAAAGTCTACTATTTGAAGTTGTATGGGAAGAATGTATCCAAGAAGAGGCTAGAGTGGCAAATCGAGAAGCATTACTCAGAGATGATGATCAAGCTCTAACTACTCATACTAAAAGAGTAAAGGGAAGACCTCATTTCAAGAAGGAGTTTCATCCTCCTAAGAAGTTTCAAAAGTATAAGAAGGGAAACCACAAGCGAAGAGACTTCTATTCTTATCAATGTTTCCGTTGTGATAAGATGGGACATACTGCCAAAGATTGTCCAGAAAGAAAAGAAGAATGTAAGAAGAAGAGCAACAAAAGACATCATGCTCATTTTGCCGAAGATGAAGAAGAAGAAGAAGAAGAAGGACCGCCCAGGAAGCTACCAAAGGAAGAAATCGAAGATTATGTTTTGTAATAGTGGTGCTTCAAAGCACTCTCTCAAGCTTGATTCGGGAACTCTGATGATGGAGTAGAGTTCACCATCAGACATTCCAGTAATCCTTGCAAGGAGACTAGGATCAAAAGAGATCCTACCAAACAAACAAAGATAAGTATTTGAATTGTCATTTTATCAAATTGTTTAAATCAAGGTTGCGGGGAATCGCTCTACCCCCCATCGCTTCGCTCCCATTTCGCGATCCAGGAGGAATCGATGAGGAATCGATCCCGGAATCGCGATTCCTCCCGGGAGCGATTTTGGAATTCGCAATTCCGGGAGTGAAAAAAACGATCCCTGGAATTCCAGGAATCGACGATTCCGGATCGATTCCTCATTGATTCCTGAGCGATTCGGGGCAAAAAAAATCGCTTCCTGACCGATTCCGCAGGATTAATTTGGGCAAATAAAGCCTATTGGACTCCATTTGGACTCATTCTATTCCTCATTTCATTGATTTCACTTCTCTTGCTAGGGATTTGAGTGGGTTTGCTAGCTGTTTGAGAGCAAATTTGTGGGAGCTTGGAGAGGAGATTGAAGGGGAGATTGAAGACTTCTATTTGTGAGAGCTTGGAAGGGAGATTGAAGGCTTCCATAGAGACATTCAACCACCATTGAAGAGCTAAAAGGTAGGCTCTA
Organism: Larix kaempferi; assembly: GCA_027924585.1. Classification (NCBI taxonomy): domain Eukaryota; kingdom Viridiplantae; phylum Streptophyta; class Pinopsida; order Pinales; family Pinaceae; genus Larix; species Larix kaempferi. The sequence goes on along the minus strand of BSBM01000477.1, from coordinate 2,536,051 downwards.
AATACCCAATCTTTGTTTGTTTTTGAAAAAATATTTCACTACGTTAAAAAATTTAAACCTTGCAATGTTCTCTTCTCCTACTCTTTCCAATTTCTTCTTCTCCGTCATTCTATTGCAGACAACAAGTGACTCTCATCTTGAATCAAGAAACATGATGGGTATGTGGTTTTGGCTTTTGGTTCCACTTCTTCTCATTATGATGGTGTTGGGAAGCAGATATGGTGGTGGTAGTGATGAGGGGGAAGAGGTAGAGAGTGACACATACCATGTAGAAGAGGAGGAAGGGGAAGAGGGTGATGATGATGAGAATGAGAGTGATCAGGGGCAAAAACAAAAAGACACAACACCTTTGTGGAAGTATGTGACAAGGCTTGGGGGAGGGAAAGGGGGTGGAACCACAAAGTTTATATGCCCCCATTGTAATAAAACTTACACAAGTTCATATACCCGGGTGAGAAAGCATTTGTGTGGGATTATGCCATGCGATCAAGGTAAGGCTACTGGAGTCAAAACTTGTGACAAAGTGTCAGCTAAAGAGAGAAGCAAATACAAGATGGAAGAAGAGGCCACTCAAAACAATTCCAAGAGATCAAGGGTTGAATCTGAATCCTCATAGAGAATGTTTGGTAGTGGAACTGGATCATCATCTGCTCGATCAGGACCCTCATCTCCTCATGGTAGTGGAATATCGCCTATGCGAAGAACATTATCGGATTTCCTTGACCAAGGTTGTAGAGATGATGTGGATTCAAAAGTTTATAGGTTTCTCTATGCATGTGGTGTGCCATTCAATGTTCTTCGCTCACCCTATTGGCATGAAATGGTACAAGCCATCAATGGTGCCCCTAAAGGATACAGAAGCCTTGGGTATGATAAAGCTAGAACTGTGGGACTTGACAGAGAAAGGGCCAAAATCAATGATGCTCTTGGAAAGTTTACAAATGATTGGTCTAACTATGGCGTATCCATTGTATCTGATGGGTGGACAAATGTTAAAGGCAAGCCATTGATAAATATTCTTGGCGTTTCTGCTAGCGGTGCGATCTTCCTTTCAGCCCATGACTACTCAGATCGCTACAAGACCGGTATTAATATTGCACAACCTTTACTTAAAACCATTCAGGAGATTGGGCCATACAATGTCATTCAAGTCATCATTGATAATGTTGTTAATTGTAAGGCAGCAAGAGCAATCATTGAGGATAAGTATCCCAACATATTTTGGTCAGGGTGTTTGGTTCACACATTGAACCTTTTGATGCATGATATTGTTAAGATGAAGGAACCTAATTACTGATGGATTGGTGACTTGTACAAGAGAGGTAAGAAAATGATCAAATTTATTACCAATCATAGCATGGCCCACCACATTTTTCGCAATCACTCTAGGTTGGAGCTATTGAAGATTGCAAAGACTAGATTTGCTAGCTACTACCTCACCTTTGAAGGTAAGAGAGGCATTGGCTAGTATGGTCTCAAGTTATCCATGGCAAGAATTAAAAGACAGACCTGCAAGCACAACTGATAGACATGACTTTCAGGAGGTGGAGGGCAACGTTCTTGATGGTCATTTTTGGTCACAGGTTAGGTATGTTCTGCAGTTCACCAAGCCAATTTATAACATGATTCGTTTTGCAGATATAGATCAGCCGGTGATTGGGGAGGTATATGAGCAGATGGATAGCATGCTTGGTTAAATCAAATACATTGTTGAGCAAAGAGATGCAATCCTGTATGACCATATTCATAAACATGTGGTCAAAAGGTGGGATAATCTAAATGTCCCACTCCATGCCCTTGCATATGTCCTTACCCCAAAATACTATTCTCCAATTTGGTTGGCCCAACCTGCACCTGGGGGTGGAGTTAGGAAAAAACCCCACACAGATCCAGAGGTGCAAAATGGGTATATGCTTGCATTAGACAAGTTGGTCCCTGATGAGGATGAGTGTGCTCAAGTATGGAGTGAATTGAGTGAATACATCAATGAGCATGGAGTCTTTGGTACCCTCCATGCAACCAAAGATCGAGATAGATTGGATTCTATCTGTTGGTGGAACATGTATGGCTCTGGAGCCTCATATTTGCATAAATTAGCGGTGAGGGTGATTTCACAGGTTGTTAATAGCTCTTCTGCAGAGAGGTGTTGGAGCACCTACAGCTTCATCCACAGTGTAAAGAGAAACAGTCTGAATGTAGATCGCGCAGAAAGCTTGGTTTATGTGCACTACAACTTGAGGTTGTTGTCCCATTATTGTGAGGCGGCCAAGAATGATAGAACATGTTTGACTTGGGACAACAATCCAGAGGAGGCTAATGTGGAGGATGGAGCCGTAGCATGAGAGCGCTTGGAGGCTGAACTATTGGGTGATCATGATGATCGAATTCATACTATAGGTACCCGTACAGAGATACCACCCCCAAGCAGCAACTTTCCAAATGCAGGAGTTTTTCCTTTAGCTTCACAACGTCCAACAATCCGTGGGGGCCATTCATCTTCTTCTCATGTTCCACGATCACTTCCAGCAACTCCTATTCCACCTAAACCACGAGAAAAGAAATTGGAAGTTTCTCGTGGCAAGCGGAAAGCTTAGTAGATAGTATCATAGATTCATAGTACTTTGTATTTCATTTTCATGTTTATTTTGGCCTATTTTGTAAACATTATGGCCTAGTTTGATGGCAAATATTATATGTTGAAATTTGAAGGTTGTTGTTGTTGATGATTGATGATTGATGATTTGATGATGATCATTTAATGACAATGTTATAAGTTATAGCTCCTAGATGATTGATGTTATATCAATGTGTACTAAATGGTTATATGAATATCTATGTTTTCATGTTTTCTATAGCTAATTTGGCATAATACATGTTTTTTTTAATATATATGCATCAAAATATATTAAAATATATATTATATAAAAAAGCTCCCGAAACGGAAGCTTTTGAAAATTTCACTTTTCGCTCTCGCTTCGCGCTCCCAATAGCCTTGGTTTAAATGATATTGTTCAATTGTGTACATGTTTATATTCCTAGAAGTATAGTATGCATTTGCATTAATATGTGATGGGTAAGTAGCCTATGGTGCTATACAACATTCCATTGCTACTTATCTAGAGTGAAACCTCTTTGCTGACATATTGGGAGTAGTGCATGCTCTTAATAATGTTCTGGTAGAGATGGAAGGCATCTAGAAAGTTACCATATGAATGTGGGATATGGATGAATGTTGTGCTATTGGCCAAAGATAGCATTATGACAATGTGACCTATGTTCTTATGCATATGTTTTGGAGACTATGAAATGTTTCTAACCATGCTACTGGATTTGACTTGTAGGAAGTATCATACACGATCACCTACAAATGAAGAATGATGAGACTTGTTCCGTAGAACAAGTGACGATGGTTCAACTATAAACAAGACTTATAAAATCAAGCAGAGGAAGTCGACTATGACGAGATGTTGCTCTAGTAGCCAGACTTATGGTGTAATCAAAGTAGAAGAAGATATCGAGCAACCTCCAGGACTCAGAGAATCACATGTTTGCAGATTGAAGAAGACTTTGTATGGGCTCAGAAGTCACCCATGGATAGAATGATGAGAACAAGGATCACCTACAGTGATGAGACATCAACCTTTGCTACAAGGTTAAAGATGAGAAGCTCATAGATGGGTGCAAGAGAGAACTTGCAACAGAGTTCAAGATCTTGGTATCCAGTGAATTAGAAAGATGAAATAAATGGATATACAAGATGGAAGTATTGTGGCTCAATTATGAAGAGACATTTGCTACCATAGCAAGGTACACTTCCATTAGAACCATCATGGCATTTGCAGCCATGATGAAGTGGAAGTTACACCAGACGGATGTGAAAACAACTTTCCTTAATGGTGTCATTGAAGAAGTGTACATAGAACAACCACAAGGTTTTGAGGTTGAAGACAAAGAGACGCATGTCTGCAAACTGAAGAAGGTTCTGTATGGGTTGAAGCAAGCTCAAAGAGCTTGGTATGGAAGAATTGATAGTTTTCTAACGAGCTTGGGCTTTACCAAGAGTAAAGTTGATCCTAACCTTTACATCAAGGTTATGGATGATGAACCAGTCATATTATTGCTATATGTGGATGACTTGTTCCTGACAGGTAATGAGAAGCAAATCTCAGAGTGCAAGAAGAAGCTCGCTGTAGAATTTGAGATGAAAGACCTTGGCTTAATGCATTATTTTCTAGGTCTCGAGGTATGGCAGAGCCCAGAGGGAATCTTCCTTAACCAAGGGAAGTATGTAGTAGAAATCTTGAAAGATTTGATATGTTGGAGTGTAAAGCCATGGCCACACCCATGGATACCAACTTGAAGTTATTATCTGATACTTCGTCAGAATTAGTGGATATGACTCTATACAAGGATATTATTGGGTCATTGATATATCTGACAAATACTAGGCCAGATATATGCTTTACTGTGAACACCTTGAGTCAGTATCTGGTTGAGCCCAGACGTGTTCACCTTGTAGCTGCAAAGCATGTGATGAGGTACCTAAAAGGTACAATAGACTATGGTCTCAATTATTCTAGAGATCATGAGTTCAGACTGTATGGGTATACAGATTCCGATTGGGCAGGAAGTGTCTCAGACAGGAAGAGCACTTCAGGCGGATGTTACAGTCTGGGGTCAGCCATGATCTCATGGCTAAGCAGGAAGCAGTCCAGTGTTGCTCTCAGCACTGCAGAGGCATAATATATTGCAGCCTGTTCTGCCAGTTGTGAAGCCATATCGCTTCGGAAGTTGTTATCAAGTCTATTTGATCTGGAGTTGGATACCACAGTGATTCTATGTGATAACCAGAGTTGTACAAAGGTGACAGAGAACCCTGTGTTCCATGATAAGTCAAAGCACATAGAAATACGGTATTTCTACATCCGTGATATGGTGCAGAAGGGAGCTATAAAGCTCCTATATGTGAGCACGGATGAGCAGGTTGCAGATGTGTTGACTAAGTCGTTGTCTCGTGTGAAGTTTGAGCACTTCCGTGACAAGCTTGGTATAGTTCGTAAGAACTTCCCTCGAAAGGGGGAGTAGTGCTGATGATATTGTGGTGCAATGGGATTGATCATCCCTAGACAGTGATCCTGTAATTCCGAAAGGAAGGAAAGTCTTAAATGTTGATCCTGAGTTGTGATGGGATTGATCATCCCTAAACAGTGATCCCATAATTTCGAAAGGAAGGATAATCTTAAATGTTGATCCTGAGTTGTGATGGGATTGATCATCCCTAGACAGTGATCCCGTAATTCCGAAAGGAAGGATAGTCTTAAATGTTGATCCTGAGTTGTGATGGGATTGATCATCCCTACACAGTGATCCCATCATTCTGAAAGGAAGGATAGTCTTAAATATTGATCCTGACTTTTGTTGGGATTGATCATCCCTAGACAGTGATCCTGTAATTCCAAAAGGAAGGATAGTCTTAAATGTTGATCCTGAGTTGTGGTGGGATTGATCATCCCTAGACAGTGATCCTGTAATTCCGAAAGGAAGGATAGTCTTAAATGTTGATCCTTAGACTAAATCCCTAGTTCCGAAAGGAAGGATTGTCTACAATGTGAGTGTTGGACTGAATCCCTGGTTCCAAAAGGAAGAATTGTCCATGATCCCTAATTCCAAAAGGAAGGATCACCAGCGTTGTTGGACTAAATCCCCGGTTTCGAAAGGAAGGATTGTCCATGATCCCTAGTTCTGAAAGGAAGGATCACCAGTGTTGATGGACTGAATCCCTGGTTCCGAAAGGAAGGATTGTCCATGATCCCTAGTTCCGAAAGGAAGGATCACCAGTGTTGTTGGACTGAATCCCTGGTTTTGAAATGAAGGATTGTCCATGATCCCTAGTTCTGAAAGGAAGGATCACCAGCGTTGTTGGACTGAATCCCTGGTTTTGAAAAGAAGGATTGTCCATGATCCCAGTTCCAAAAGGAAGGATCACCAGAGTTGTTGGACTGAATCCTGAGTTCCGAATGGAAGGATTGTCCATGATCCCAATTCCGAAATGAAGGATCACCAAAGTTGTTGGACCGAATCCCGAGTTCCGAAAGGAAGGATTGTCCATGATCCCAGTTCCGAAAGGAAGGATCACCAGAGTTGTTGGACTGAATCCCGAGTTTCGAAAGGAAGGATTGTCTAGGATCCCTAGTTCCGAAAGGATGGATCATGTGTGTTGCAGGTGATGATGCTCCTGATGATATTCTAGTGCTGAAGATGAGGATGCTCCAGTACTGCAGATGTTCCAGTGTTGAAGATGAGGATGCTCCAGTGCTGCAAATATTCCAGTGCTGAATATGAGGATGCTCCAGTGCTAAAGAAGATGATGATCCAGTGTTGAAGATGAGGATGCTCCAGTGCTGTAGAAGATGATGATCCAGTGTTGAAGATGAGGATGCTCCAATGCTGTAGAAGATGATGCTCCAGTGCTGAAGATGAAGATGTTCCAGTACTGAAGATGATGATACTTCAACTCTATACTGAAGATGATGATGTTGTTGAAGAACTTCCAATGATTTATAGATGTATCAACCAATGTTCAGATGATGTTGTTGATGATGCCCCTTCTCCCTCCGATGATGTTGTGTCACCCCTTCTCCCTTCGATGATGTTGTGTCAAGTTACACATGCAGATGTTGTTGTCAATAGAATACCCTTCTTGTTAAGGGGGAGTGTTAAATTAATGTAACTTCAAGGAATATTCTACTTGTACTTTATTATTGTAACTCCGTCGAGGATGTTTTACCTCTGTTCGGAGATGTCATTATTATATTTGGTCATGAGGTAAAGCCTCCATTGTAAGTCAGGTCATTAGTACCCTAAAGAATGTAATATAATATTATTTGAGTCTTTCTAGGAGAGGTTGGCCCAGTCAGTTAAAGTGAGGCCGACCTAGCTGGGATAAAAGTCAAGTAAAAGGTAAAGTATAAATAGAGAGTGAGTTCCTCTCATTTGTACTCACTCACTTGTGCAATTCGCATTAAAGGAGAGAGAGAGATATCTACGAAGGAGGAGGAGGATTGGCTTGGGTCTAGAGTTTGGATTGTCTCACTTATTTGTGAGACCTATTTTGGGCATTGTACTTTGATCATCTATATTGAGGAAGTCCTTGTTGGGTTTTCTTCCCCTTGAAGGTTTCCCAGGGTATATTGTTTTGTGCTTTGTGATTGTGTATCTTTTAGCGATCCTTATTATGTTGCTATTGTGAATAATGTATTGAATGCTAATGAAATTGAAATATAGTCTATAGTAGCATATAATCTTAACAGAGGCAAGGGCTAAAGCCTAGAGGAAGGAGGCATAGGGTGCTATTGATGAATAGGATCCCAATATAGGCAATGATTTGCCAACATGTATGATTTATGTTTTACATTCACTTTTTTAAATGTCCTTGCTCATTTATTAATTTAAGACATACATACATACATTCATTTTTTTAAATGTCCTCGTTGCCCTGTTTCGTGCAACTTAGGAACAAAGGCCTCATCCCTTCATGGAGTCACCATATTAACAATGGATCTTCAAAAATATGCACTCATAAATGTCATATGTAGCCAGACTACAAATCCAAAAAATGGGCTTTAATCCCGACAATGGCACCAAAATGTTATCACACAAACTATCATCTTTAGATTCAAAGCCTAAAACCAATGATAGTTTATGGGTAAACAAAAGGGAGGCCAATGTCGCCACCCCTAACCCTCTTTTTCTCTTTAGGCTAGCTCTTCTCTAGCTCAAGGGAAGAGTCCCTAGATAGGATTACTAGAGTTCAACAATGAAGCATAAGGTGTGTTGTCCACTAAATTGCACTTAGTGGATTCCGAGTGAACCATCGAAGACTTGAACAATCTAATTGTTCATCATCAATGTTCTGAGATCCATCAGGCCAAGTTTTGGCCCCTTTTTTAATAATTGCATGTTCATACCCCCTTGGGGGATGTTAAGATTCAATATGCTAAGACAGAAAATATCAGCATTGCATTTCATTTCACAACAATAGCATATACAGGATCACTGAAGAAACAACAAGCACAGCATATACACAAGAGACACAGATTTATCCTAGGAAACCCTCATGGGGTAGAAAACCCAGCAAAGCTTCCTCAATATAGATGACTAGCAAATACAAAGATGCAAACCCTAGACATGAGCTCCTTCTCCTCCACAGCAGACCTCTCTCACACAAGTGCGCCACTCACAAGTGAATGAATGAGTGAGTTAAGTGAGGAACATCCTCCTCTACTTATACTTGTTCCCCGACTGATTTTTACACAAGCTAGGTCGGCCCCAACTTAATTACTGGGCTAAACACCCCATTACAACTGACTGGGTCGACCCCTCTAGGGTGGTCTAATAACCCTTTGACCCACATAACACATTCAGGGCCAACCCCCCACTAGGGAAGTCTAATAACCCAAGTTACCACAATCCGACGGAGGAATAAACATCTCCGGATATACAATAAGATCTTCACGGAGGAATGAAACATCTCTAGAATAATAAAGTACAAATATAATATTCTTAGAAGTTACAATATCTCAACAAGGGATTTTGTAAAAATGTGCTAGCATGACGATCTATGTAAAGAGTTTGGCTTCCTAGGGCTTGGACATCAAATGCGAACATTCCATGGTGCTTTTCCCTTGTCAATTATGCACACTATTAAATAAGCGATGTATAATCGACAAGTTTTTCACCCGCTCCTCCAAAGCTAGAATGTCGTCTTGGTGCTTAGGCCTTAGAAGGTTATTAAAGCTCAAGTGTCAATGTTTATGAGCATGCTAGACATCAAATTGAGTCATTATGGACATGCACTAGGTCCCCTAGGATTTTCGTTCAGTTCCAAGAAAATATTTTTTTCCCGTAAAACGGGTTTTTTTTTAATATTTAATTAAAAAACCCAAAAATGAAATAAAAGTGTGGTTAGGAGGCCAATTTGGCCAAGTGCTCGTTTTCTAACTCAAAGCACACACTTTACCCCTAGACCCACTTTCCTAAGTGTTTAAGTGATTTATTTTTCACTTAAATTACTTTTGCTCAAAAAAGTAAAAAAAGTGAGAAAAAATGCCAAAAAAGTAAAAAATGAGAAAAAATTCAATTCCTAAATTAATGGGATTTGTAAGAGGTTAAGGTCAGAATTTATTGAGAGGTTTTAGGGAGTGTTTTTGGCATGTTTTGGGGCAGCATAAATGAAGAAATCAACTCCCCACAAAGAGGGGCGCATTTCCTCATGAGGGGTCCCATTTCCTTAAGAGGGGGGCGCATCATTTAAGGAGTTTGCAACACTATTTAAGGCAGCCTTTGGGCTGATTTTTGGAAGCCCAAATGGTGGAGGCAGCCCCCTCCATCAAGCCACTAACTATGGCTTGATTCCCTCAACAAGTGCGTCCTCCGTCTTTCTCATTTTTCTATTTAAGAAGGCTTTGGTCTCTCATTTCTCTCATGGTCAGAGAGGACCGAAAGGCTGGTAATTCTTGTACTGTATTTTGTAATATCTTTTGGAATAATAAAGGCTTTGGAGGCAAATCTGTGGTGTAGTGCTCTATGTGTGGATGCAAATGTCAATGGTTTATGAGGTAACTGTAGCGTAGCTTAATTATTTGATGCATTTGTGGATGATCAAGGCCTTCAAAGGACTGTTACTAGTTGGTAGGATTTATGATTCTAGTTTGATTTCATATATTGCTTGCTCATGTCCGCAATATAGTAGTATGTTATTACTAGTTTGTATGCTTACTCTTTTGATTCCTAGCATGAGAAGCACCAGATTTGACGCTTTGTGCAAGTAGTTTTAGTTGTGCAGGTTGCCTAAGCTTGAAGGTGCAGATGATCTAGTTTGACTCTACTGCTCTTCAAGTACTTTCAGGATACAGCCCCTCAGCTCTCCATCAGCAGGCTCCATAGCTCAAAATTTCCCAGGATTCCAACATTCTTTCTCTCTCTCTTTCCTTCATTTTAAATTCAAGCTTTTATGGTTACGGTTACTTGCGTGCTTAAGTAGATTTAGTTTGATTTAAAAGAATATCTAAAGGCTGATTTTATTTGAGCACGTTGCGAGATCTAAGTTTTAAATGCTTACATTTGTAGATCTAGTTTATTTTTAAGTACTTGCACGTATTTCCCATCTTCAGTACTTGAAATTTTTTATGCTTTTAACGTTCATTTGGGCACATTTGGTGCATTTCAGGTGGCTGGTTTTGGATTTTTATCGCCATAACAAGAGGAGGTGCTGCCGGAAAATCAAAGATCTAAATCCATCCAAGGCTTCCTGGAGCAACACTCTTCTTTCTTCTTCATTTCTAAAAACCTGTAAGCCTTTGGATCTAGATCTATAAGGACCAAAGGCAGCCACCTTTTTTCACTTGTAATATAATAATAATAAGAACAGCAAGTGGGCTTTCCAAGCGCTTGCACCCCATCCCCCATGGGGGAATTCGTGTCACCTCCTTGATGGTTTGCTTTTCTGTATCATTATTTATTTTTTGCTTTAGATTAGTCTCCCTTTTCTTATTTTGGTTAGTTTAATTTTTCTTGCATGGTTTTTGTAAAGTAACGAACACTAACACAGCATTGCTCTACCGAACTACCCAAGAGAGCTTGCTCAATTGGGGAAAAGATACTCTTTGCCGTAGTAATTAGTCTCACATTTCCTTTTTGCATTTCAATCCCAATTGGAATAAACAATCCGCCCTTCCGTGTATGCTCTTTCCCATCACAGGTTCGCCCTGATCTTTGGGATAACCAAAAGCGGAAGTGTGCACTTTTTAACTTTCCACATGTAATAAACAACTCACCTTAATAAAAACAACTTCCCCAATACTATACGAAAATCTGGCGTATCAATTTATTGACATTGTGTGGGGAAATTCTTCAAAGGAAGCGGGAACCACTGGGTAGTGACCTCGGGATCCCATTAGACTACACCCTCATTTGGTGTAGTGTTGAACACCTCCCAGAGACTCCAATCCAGCCCACATTTCTGAGTGAGGAGCCACCTTTGTCATAATCCGGACATATTTCCAGCACCTTACAGTATATTAGGAATCCCCCTTCCCCCTAATAATCCATTCATCTTCACATTAATTTAAAATTGACCAAGAGCATTCACACAACATTTTATTTCAAGCATTACAACAGCACTTTATTTGACTCCATTATCAACACTGATCTTTTGCTTTATCATTATAATCCGTGTTTAATTTCTATCATGTGTTGAATGGTTGGGGAACACTTTTAATCTTTATGTTGTTATGCTTTAATTTTATTGCAAATCTCTTGTATCAATTTCATTGTTAAAAAACTCCTAAAAAACTTACTCATCCACCATAACTAATTAGCTTAATCAGTCTTAGTAACCTTTAAGGTCCAACCCCCTTGGCTTCGTTAGGAGTTTGCCTTAACGGAGGAGTCAAGAATCAAGTGACTGTACTTGACTCGAGGCTTGCCCCCAACGACACACTTAGTGGCTTGAAGATTTCTACCACATTAACCCCAGGTGTGTATCCGGCGGCAACAAGGTGAGATTGAAGAGTAACTCTAGCAAAACAAAGTGTTTTGGTTTTATAAAGGAAAATATAAGGGTTATGAAGGGATTGGAGACCAGTGTCTTATCAAATGAGCAAATGGGACCAACCAAGGATGGCATGAGGATTCTAGGAAATATTAGAAAGGGCTAGGGTTTTAGAGCACAGGCCTAGTTGCTCTCTAATGGTTGGGCTGATTTCAAGATCAATCAAAGGGATAGTTCTAGAGCTGAAATTTCAAATGAAAATAAAGGAGGAAAACTATCATGGAAGGCATCGGAAAACACATGATCTATACAAAATGAGCACCTAAACTACACTTCCAATTTATAACAACCACATAAATGATAGAGAGCTTATTATTTATCACCTCAAAGCCATTGACAATTTGAAGATCCATCCATCAACCAAACATACGAATATAAGAAGCCTTCAATGGAGTGCTAGCCTCAACCATCAATAAGAACCAAGAGATATTTCATTAAGTCTAGTGGGATTTCTCCCCCAATCCGAACATGAGAAATGAGTGAGGAAGAGGCTCTCTTAATAGGAGATGAGCTCAACTTCCTTTACAATAAAATAATGATAAAATCCTAGATCTAGCATAGGGTTGAGTAAACAAATCAAAATACTCTACTAAACCCTAACAAACTCTAACTAGATCCATGAAAAAGGGTGGTCAATGACACATGTACAATATCCAAGAGAAGAAAGGCACAAGAAGGGGGCGCATCCATCAAATGAGGGTGAATGAGAGAAAGTCAAACCTAGCCTCCAAAGGCTCTCCAAAGGTATTGCTCCAAGAAAAATGCCTCAAAAGGTGGAGCACCTCCTCAAATAAAGTAAATGCTCTCTACGAAAAAGCTCCAAAAAGGCACGTGCAACAAAAATACAGTGTGGTTGTTTAAATGACAATTCTAGAATTGCTAACTTCCTCATTATTTATTGGATTTTCTATTATAACCACTTTTCGGAAATCCCACATCCACTTTGCATCTTATAGCATGGAGATGGCACAATTATGGGCACTCTGTCAAAAGATAATTGCTCCCGAAGCTAGGACACCCCTCCAAAAACATTCCATCAAAAATGGCCTAGATGAGTGTGTAAACAACCCTCTAGAGGGTGGGCGCTCATCAAGGGAAAACCAATGAATGTAGAACAATTCAACAAGTGCAAGAGATTGCTTCCATACATCAAGGGGTCAAACCAACAAATAGATCTATGTGCAATACTCTATCAAGTGGGGAACAACCTCAACATATGTGCAATGAATATCCACATAAAAACCAAATCCCAACCTCCATGCCAACTCATCAATCCATGAACTAAGGAGACCGTCAATAAAAAATGGGAGCATCCAACTCAAGAAAAAGTATCCACGGTAGATAACCAACCTATGAGGAAGGGGACGACCCCTTCTACAAGCCACTAGAATGCCAACACACATGTCACAAGAGAGAAACAAGGAGTGCACTCAATCAAAGATGATACAAAAAAGTGTTATTATGCCATTTGTGTGCCAAGGATCAAGAATGGATCACAAGAAAAGACCTCCACAAACATCAATACTATGCCATCCAAATCTCCATTAACATGTAACCCCCTATTGAAAACGTGATAAAAATCACATGTCGACACCCATGCAAAATGGGGGGTAACAATGTCTATGCTTAGATAAGTCCTATCCAAGCTTGGATAGAGGACTCTTGCGGTGGTACATGCCCTTCTTGGCATGATTTTGGTTCTCTTGGCCTTGTCCATAAGAACATTTCAAATTTTGGCTTACATCTCATGGGTATTTCAGCTTGTATTTATGTGGCATTTGATGTGTCTTTGTTTTGGTTGGTGACCAAGCACAAGAGAAGGTGCCATGGTCTTGATGAGATGAACACTTGGTTGCATTGGGGTTATGATTTCACTTGATATTTGTCTCATCTCATGCTTAGAGTAGGGCAGGAGGACTAAGCTCATGAGAGCATTAGAGTAGAGTAGATTTGATTTTGGTATTGATGGCTTATTTTGTTGTAAAGCCAAACTTGATGTAATAAACTATTGGATATGATGTGGTGTTTAGAGATGTGGAGATCATCCATCCCGCCACATGATTTTTGGTTTTGATGTTTTGGGATGGTAATTGTTATCATGTACATGTTGAGATTCTATGGTTCTCATGCACTCCCGAGATGAGCACATGTCCCGCAGTTGGAGCCAGATGTTACCCCTCTTTTTGCATGGGTCTCCACATGTGATTTGTATCACAGTTTTAGCAAGGGGTTACATGTTGATGGAGATTTGGATGGCCAAGATTGATGATTTCCTTTGTGATGATGCCTTGGGCTCTTGATGATGTTGATCTAGTGTTGATGATTGGTTTATGCTAGAGGATGATCTTGCACTTAGTTTTCATCTTCTTCATGAGCGCCCTTGTGTTTATGACTTGATATGGCTTCTTGGTGAGATGTACCATCAAATTGGTAAAGCATTCTAGCTTATTGGGATGATTTGGCTTGATTGGATGATGTGGATTAGTTCTCTGTGGGTTACATGTTGATGGAGATTTGGATGGCCAAGATTGATGATTTCCTTTGCGATGATGCCTTGGGCTCTTGATGATGTTGATCTAGTGTTGATGATTGGTTTATGCTAGAGGATGATCTTGCACTTAGTTTTCATCTTCTTCATGAGCGCCCTTGTGTTTATGACTTGATATGGCTTCTTGGTGAGATGTACCATCAAATTGGAAAAGCATTTTAGCTTATTGGGATGATTTGGCTTGATTGGATGATGTGGATTAGTTCTCTTTGGAGATCCCTTGCTTTCAATTTCCTTATGTGGATGATATATGATGGATTCCCCATGGAGTGCTTTTATCTTTCCTCACCTAGGCAACATCAAGTTCCATTAGTATCATTTGTGGCTAAATTCTCTCCTTGTTTCCTCATATTTGGGACATGTGATGACATCCTTTGGGCTTGTAGAGGTCGGGGGGTTGTTCCTTCCTTCGTGATGGTGGTTAGCTTGTGTGGGCACTTTCTCTTTGGTTTTGATGCTTCTATCATGGATTGATGGTCTCCTTGGTTCATGGCTTGAGGAGTTGGCATGAAGGTTGGAATAGTTGATATGTGGGCATCATTTATGTAAACATTAAGTCTTTACTTTGATGAAACACTACACATGGAGGGTTTTACTTGATGGATGGATTGTTTACACACATTTTTTGGTCTTCCTTGATGAGAGCCCACCTTTTGGAGGGTTGTTTACAACTTTACGCACTCATCTACGTCAATTCTTTGGGACGTTTCTAGAGGGGTGTCCTAGATTTGGGAGCAGTTATCTTTTCATACAGTGCCCAGAATTATGCCATCTCAATGCCAATAGATGCAGTGGCCATGGGATTTCTGAAAAGTGGTTATAATAGAAAATCCAATAAATAATGTGGAAGTTAGCAAATTCGAGAATTGTAGTTTAAAGAGCTGCATCAGTTTTTTGTTACGCATTTTTTAGAGCCTTTTCATGGAGAGCATTCACCTTATTTGAAGAAGCACTCCACCTTTCAAGGCCTTTTTCTTGGAGATCCTTTGGAGGCTAGGACGTGGGCCTTTCTCTCGGATATTGTACTTGTGGTTTTGACATCCATATTTCATGGATATTGTTAGAGTTTGTTAGGGTTTAGTGGAGGCTATTCATTGTTTACTCCACCCTAAGCTACTCTACCTTAGACTAGATCTAGGATTTTATTATTTGTTTATTGTTGTGAAAGGAAGGATTGAAACCTATATAAGGGTTTATCCTCTCATTCATTTGCATTGTTGGATTTTTGGAGCTCTCTCTCTCTTGAGCTTAATTGATACATCTTTTCCTAGAGCAAATCTTGTTGTAAGGGTTCCCTTCTTGTTCATGTGTGGTGCTTTGTTCTTGCTTGGAGCTTCATGGTTGTAAGTTGTATCGGGTACTTACATTGTCATTTCTATGCTTTTGTTTGGGCTATTGAAAAAGTATTACTACCTTGATGGAAAAAGGGATTTTAAGTTGATCTCTATTTCATCCTTTCTTTGCATGTTTATTCATATGGGATTTATGTCTTGTATCTTTATCTTGATTCAAATTGTGCAACCTTAAACCTTTATTTATAGAGTGCAACCCCGAGAGCTTGAAAGGAGGGGGATTCTTCATTCAACTCCCTCCCTTGTAAACCCTAGTTCACCTTCAACTTCACCGAGTAGGGTTTGGTTTAGCTCATGCAATTCTACTCTCTCACTGACATATTAAGCAAGGTTTTCTTAGTTGGAGATTCTTTGACTCCATTTTCCCTTGATTGGATTGGCACTAATCCTTGGAGTGATCTCTTTTGTACTCCCGTCACCTCTTTGATTTCCTATACAGTCACCTCACTCCTTTTCAATTTTGGATCAAGTACAACCTTTACATTCAATTCCAATTTACTTCTTGCTCGGGTCCTTGGCCTTAAACTAGCTTCCATGTTTTTTGACATTAGGGTTTCACCCTATCCTGTCTTTGAAACCTCTTTCAAACCTGCACTTTCAACAACAATCTTAGGAGTGTTTGTAACAGACATTTCTGAAACTTCCTTATTTACAACATCAAACTCCTTTGCTGACTGTTCATTTGCCGACTCCGTTACTTCTTTTATTTGCTGCCCTGAACTTTTGAGCTTGTTCCTTTTTCCCTTATCCTCACGCTTTTTTCTGTCTTTCAGTTGCAAATCCTAACCAAAAGAGGAAATGGTCCCAAGTTTGTCCCCTTTTATCTAGCTAAGAAACTATCAATAACTTGATCAATCCTTGATGAAAAAGAGAACGAGATGTGTGATCCTAATGACTCTAAACCCTAGCAATCATCTTTTGCATACTTTTACACAAATAAAATGGCAAATCTAACATTAAATCTCCATTGAAATGCATTAAAAATCACAGATGACACCTAAGAACCCTATCATAGCGACCTTCACAGGTTATATAACTCTGAACCATGTTCAACGGAGTTCTCCACATTGGCTTGAGTTTACTTACATGAATGCCATTTTTCCAACTTAATTCTTCAAACCCTGGCAGCAAGAATTTACTGTAATCAGCTTCAAACGGCTGTTGCTTGAACCATTTCTCACCCTGTGATGGTACTCCAATGGCTTCTGAAATGGTGTCTTCGTCCACCCCAATCTCTATGGTTTCAAGCTGTACCACTGAATCCTTGCAATTTTTAACAAAAGCCCTTGTTACTTGCACATTGTGACCCTGCATTCTTTCACAAAAGAGGAACCATCCCGCTTTTCTCATCATCTCTGCAAATCTGGGACACTGATCGGCCCACTGGAGATTATCAGGCTCGAGTCTACAAATTATTCCACCCGGCTTCTTAGTTTTAGTCATGATGTGATGAATTTCCCACCGGTTGTTTACCCTGTCAAATTCCACAAAACACAAGCCACAACAAAGGAATGAATGCCACAGGGTTAGCTTGAAAACCGAAAAATCCATGTCCATGTTTTGTGATAATGGCTCACTACTGCAAGTACATCTTCGAGGTGAGTGACTAACACTCATTGCATGACACAACCTCACGGTTGTTGTTCTTCTCTTAATGAAACAATTGTATCAATTAAAAGATTTGTACCAATACTTTGCCACTTATTTCCATTACAAAATTCGAAACTAGCAGCATTATTACCTTTCACATTTCTCCACATGCTTCCAGTATACATTTGAAAATCATATATGACATAAAACTCCTAATGTTCCAAATGTAATAACATTAATCATGATAACATTTGCATTGTTTCAATCAAGAAATAAAACACTTTGAAAATCAAATAAAAATGAGCCCTATTTTAGTTTAATAAATGAACAAATGATAAAATGCATAAGAACTAAGGTAAAACTTGGAAAAGCAAAATCAGAATTTCAAAGGCAAGCTAGGATGAAATTAGGAAAGGTAACTATGTAAAATCAAAATTCTAAAGTAAATCTAGAATACAACCCTAGAGATAACAGGAGTGTTGGATTTTGCGCAACTTCGGAAGTTATTATATTCTATTGTAATTATTTGTACCTCCTACAGCAGTTGATCTTGATGTAATTAATCATGTAAACCCTTGAAAGAATCAATGTAAACCTTGGGGAGAAAATTTAGTAAAGAAAATAATTATTAAATGTATTTTTATATTCCCCCAAGACAAGTCGGCCCTGTCAGATTAGACAAGTCGGCCCAGTGGGTAAACTGCCCCAAAACAGTGGGCACTCTACCCCAAACAATGGGTAGAACTGCCCCAGTCAGGTTGGCCCAGTTTGGGAAAAGTCAAGTTGTCCCAGAAAGGGAAAAGGTCATTTTTGCATGTGTATAAATAGAGAGGTCGTATGCCTCATTTGATTATTTACTCACACACAACAAGTTCGCATCACTTGGAGAGGAGCTTGCACCTGCAGCTAGGAGAAGCTTATTTTTGGGGTTTTTGGTTAGAAAGGCTTTCTACTTTCTCTCTCTCATCTCTGTACTTTGTTCTCAGAATTATTCATCTCTATACGAAGGTTGTTGGGTTTTCTCCTGATTAGGTTTCCAAGGATAAATTCTCATGTTCTTTGTTTTTGTGCTTTGTCTTTCTTCTAGTGATCCTAATGATTTTATGCAATTGAATTATTATGCTATAATTGTATGAAACACTAACATTTGGTAGGCTTAAAGTTGACTTTGTCCTAGAGGAAATTTTTGTATTCACTGTAAAAAGGCATCTGCCCTAGTAATGAGACAATCAATCTTGCCTATAGTTTTCTTCATTTTCTTGTATCTTTATGCTAGATTATCTTATTGGCTATTTTACTTGCTTTTGTCTTTGTTCTGGGGTAATATTTCAAGGTTTGGTTATTATTATTAGCTTTCAATGTGAGGCTCTTGGAGCCTCACCTCAAAAGCTACATCATTGAATCAACCATTTTCTCCTGTAATGAAACGATCACCCATGCTATAATAGCATCTCAATCCAAAGAGCATTGACCACTAGTGAATATGAAGGAAAATAACTATCGAACAAAAGCAACTTGCCAAACTCCATCATCCTCCAAGTCAACATCACAAGCCAGCCAAAATTAAAGGACACCACATATAAGTTGTCTAAGAGATCCTGCAGATATAAACATATCTGCATACAAGATTAAGACAAGTGGATCGGATCTATTAAAGGCACAAAGATAGCAATCTACTAGTCAACTTATCGATCTTGGAGTCCCAAGCTTGTGGTATAGGTATCAACCTATGCAAGGTCATCAACAACCTGTCAACATGAGAATCTCTCTTATGTACATTGTTACAACACAAACTAGCACCTTGAGATTAAAGCCCTAACATCAATGATGGCTTATGGATAAACAAGAGTGAGGTCAATGTCACCACACCTAACCCTCTTTTGCTCTTTACGCTAGCTCTTCTCTAGCTCAAGGGGATCACTAGGGTTTAGCAATGAAGCACAAGGTGAATTTGAAGAGTAACCCTAGCAAAACAATGTGTTTTTATGTTACAGAAAATATATAGGTGATGAAGGGATTGGAAACCAATGCCTTATGAATTGAACTAATGGGGTCAATCAAGGATCGCATGAGGGTTTTGCGGAATGATTAGAAAGGGCTAGGGTTGTAGTGTACATCCCTAGTTGCTCACTAATGGCTAGGTTGATTTCAAGATCAATCAAAGGGAAAGTTCTAGAGTAGAAATTTCAAATGGACTTTTAAGGAGGAAAACTATCATGGAAAGCATTGGAAAACACATGATCTAGAGCATAAAATGGGCACCTAAACTACACTTCCACGTGATACCAACCAAATAAATGACAGAGAACCTATTCTTTATTACCTCAAAGCCATTGACAATTTGAAGATCCATTCATCAAACCAAGCATGAAAATAAGAAAATCCTCCAATGGAGCGCTAAAATGTAACCACACAAACCAACATGTTGAGATTAAAGCCCTAACATCAATGATGGATTATGGATAAACAAGAGAAAGGCCAATGTCACCACACCTAACCCTCTTCTACTCTTTAAGCTAGCTCTTCTCTAGCTCAAGGAAGGAGTCCCTAATGGGATCACTAGGGTTTAGTAATGAAGCACAAGGTGAATTTAAAGAGTAAACCTAGCAAAACAATGTGTTTTATAGTATTGGAAAATATATAGTTGATGTTTGGATTAGGGTAGAAATCCCACTAAGACTTAATGGAATATCTTTTGGCTCTTATGGATGGTTGATGCTAGCAATATGATGAGGAAATATTAATGGTAAGGTGTATTTTTGGATAAAAAATGGTTACTTGCTTGGAAGAATCTACAAGTGAGATCTTTACTTGGCAAGGTAAAATTTATTTGGATTATGGTTGAATAGGTGGTGTGTTCTCAGCTCTTGATTGTATGCCCTAGGAATCCATGCTTGATGAATATTATGCCCTAGTGTTAAAGATACCACTTAGGTTATATTCCCTTGAAGATCCTAAGATAAATCTAGCCTTTCTTGGATATGGTAGGAATTGGCTCTCAAACCCTAGCTATCCTTGGATGTTAGTAAGCTCTTCATTACTATCCTTGATTGACCCCATTTTCCCATTTGATAAGACACTGATCTCCTATTCCTTCATCATATTTATCTTTTACTTTCATAAACAAACCATTTTGTTAAAGCTACCTCTTCATTTCACCTTGGACCTAATTGCAAGCTTTGGTAATCTTATACTAGGGACTCCTCCCTTGAGCTAGAGAAGAGCTAGCCTAAAGAGCAAAAGAGGGTTAGGTGTGGTGACATTGGCCTCCCTCTTGTTTATCCATAAGTCATTATTGATGTTAGGGCTTTAATCTCAAGATGTTGGTTTGTGTGATAACATACCTCAAATCCTTCGGCAACTGAAACAACCTGAACTAGCTTCACTCCCTCATCCTAAGAGAATCCTGAAGCAAGAGTAACATCATAGGTAACTCCCTCTATCTGATAGAATCCATGGGAAACTCCCTCTATCTGAGAAAATCCATCAACCCTCTCCATATACTCTATCATAATCCCATCCACTACAAACCCAGAATCAATCTTAACATCATCCTCTATCAAGGCATCACACCTCTCCCCCAATGGACAATTAGAAGTCATACAAATGGACAGAATCAATGCAACATGAATAGCATATCTCTTAGAAGGTATAACTGCCCACACTAAAGATCTAGGTGCCCCTACATGCCCATGTGCATCCTGTAATGTCTGGGTTAGCCATCTCGGCTTCCTACAAGATGGAGTAGATGAGGGTATATCCACACTCAATCTCACCTTGTCTCCCTTTGAATCTAACTCATCTTGAGTCTCTGAATCAATCTTGTTATCCACCAAGTTGCACCTAGGTGGATTTCTTGTGAGCCACCGAAGTTGTGAACAGTTCAAGTGTTCATTATTAGTGCTCAGAAGTTCAGAAGTCTTTTCAGGGCCAATCTTGGCCTCTTTTTTAATAATAGCATTTTCATACCCCTTGGGGATATTGTAATAAATGTACTAGCATGACAGATTTTTGTAAAAAACTTGGCTTCCTAGGACTTAGACATCAATCTGATCATTCCATGGTGTTTTTCCCTTGTTAATTATGCAATGTTGAATAAGCGATGTATAATTTTCGAGTTTTTCACCAACTCCTCCAAAGCTGGAATGGTCGTCTTGGTGGTTAGGCCTTAGGAGGTTATTAAAGTTCATGTGTCAATGTTTATAAGCATGCTAGACATTAATTTGAGTCATTATGAACATGTACTAGGTTCCCTAGGATTTTTATTAAGTTCTACAAAAATAAAATTTTCCCGTAAAACGGGTCAATTTTTAATGTTTTAATTAAAAAAGTCATAAAAGTGTGGTCTAGAGGGGGAATTTGCCATGGGGGTGCTCGTTTTCTAACCCGGAGCACCCATATTACCCCTAAACCCACTTTTCCCAAGTTTCAAGTGATTATTAATCACTTAAATAAAAAATTCTCGAAAATGATATAAGAGAATTAGAAAATCAAAAAATAAAGATATAGAGAAAATCCAAATTCCTAATTTTGAGGAATTTGGTCCAAATAAAGGTCCAGTTTGATTAGCAATCAACATCGGAGATCAAATCAATCATGATCCAAGTGATTGGCATCAAATCTCAGCAAGGGTGAGTGCATCTTCAATGAGGGATGCACCCTCTTTCTAAAGGTGGGCGACTTTCGTGAGAATCTGAGATGGCAATTTTCGGTTGGATGTTGGAGTTTCCAAGAGGAGAGGGGCACCCCTCTTGTGAGGTGGCAGCCACCTCGCTCAATCAAAGGATTGATTCATGGCTTAAGTCTCTCCTCCATTCTAGTGATGTGACATCTCAACCCTAGATCTAGTGATGTACCCCCCTCTTCTCTCTTTATCTAGTGATGTAAGGCTTGATTGATGGCTTAAGTGTCTCCTCCATTCTAGTGATGTGACCTCTCAACCCTAGATCTAGTGATGTACCCCCCTCTTCTCTCTTTATCTATTTAAGCAAGGTCAAGCTCCATTGTGATAGATGGATGCAAGGAACCTCTGCTCATGTATTATTTTCATTGTTGCTATCTGAATAAAGTTGAAGGCTTTGGGAGGCTTATGAGGTGTGAAAAATTGGTGCATATGCTTTGTGAATGAGGTGATACTACTGCAATTCTTTCATGCTTTGTTTGAAAGTTGTGATTAATCTGGCTTAGAGGGATCTTTGAAGCACATAGGGTAAATATTTCAAGTTTCAAGTTATTTACTTACTGTTTTACCTTTAGATATTCGAGAAGGCATTGTCTTATTAAGCTATAGTTCATGCTTTTTTTGTCTCCATTTGTAGAAAGTACCAGATCTAATATTTTTGTTGCAAGTGTGATAAGATTGTGCAGATCATTATCCCAAGTAAAAGGTTGAGCTAAGCTGCATCTCCTTTTCTTGGATCCGGACAGAAACACTTCTTGTTTTACCAACAACCTCCAAGCTTTCCAAAAGATTCAAGCTTGAGCAGCTACTTCTTCTTCTTTCTTTAAAACTACAAACTCTCTTCTCGGTTACTTTTTCTTTTACAAGTAAAATCAGATCTAGAAAGCATATCATAGTCATTTACTTGTATTAGTTTAGATCTAAAAAGAGCTTCAATTTTATATTTAAAAGTTTAGATCTAAATGCTAGTTTCTTTAGTGCTTAAAGTACAAATTTTTGTAATTACTAAAGTTGTAGATATTATGTACTTTTTAGCTAACATACTAACTTTTCTTTTGTTGAAAAATGTTCAGGAGGTCCTTTTCATGTTTTTTTTATGACTATCATGGGCGGGACAAAGTTGTATTTCCTAGATGCACTTTTTAATGTAATGAGACTTTATATTTATTAAAGTGACTTTTGTACTTTATGTACTTAAAGTGTGTTTAAGTTGTGGGACCCTGGAGGATTTAATGATATTAACGTATATTTAATATGAGCATTAAATGTGAGCCCAAAGATCAAGTTAATCTTATCCATTGAAAAGTTAGTTAAAGTTGGCTAGGGTTAGGGTAGAGAGAAATGAAGTATAAAAAGACATCTAGGGAAAGAGAGAAAAGTCATCATCATTGAGAGTAATCATTGATGTGAGAGAGAAGAACTTCATTATGTGTAATTAATGAAGTCAAAGAAAGTGAGGAAGGACAGAAATCTGTACAGCAGGAGAGACTGAGTACATTCTCCAGATTGGTGTAGATTCCAAGGAGAGAGAATGCACAAAAATCAAGAAGAAAGAGTGCAGCACAGAAATCGAGGAGAGAAAAATTGCAGTGCACAGAAATCAAGGAGAGAGGAATCCGTACTGTACATGTACCATACTGTACTGTGTTTAATCTGCACAAAAACCAAAAAAAATTGCAGAGGTTGCATCGTTATTTGTGCAAGTTTGGCACACAGTTCGAGGCATCATTAGTGCACAGTTTTCGAGGGCAGATCCAGTGGTCCGTACAGCAGCCTGTACAGAACTGTACGGACTGTACTTTCCAGCAGATTTGACTGTATTTTTCAGCAGATTTCCAGTTTGTGTTTGGCACGAGAAACAAGGTGATTAAGTGCATTAAATGTTATTCATTACTGCTGTAAAATTTCTGAAGACTGTCTTTTAATAAAATCTTTCTCTGGGTTTTCCCCTGGGGGTTTTGCCCTGGGCTTGGCCCTAAATATCTTGTGTTCATATTTCTTTCAGTTTGGCAGTTGAAGTGGATTCATTGTGTTTATTTTTCAAGTTCTGATTTGTGGGACAACATTAATTTTTAATTAGTGAACAGTGAGAACTCAGTGAAAAGTAGATCAAGGTTGAATCTAAAGTGTTTGACAAAAGTGTTAAAAGACTGTTAGTAGTGTTTTGTCAAATTTCTTCAGGATAGACTATGCAAAATGGGTTTCAATACCTCCCTTTGAACCTGTGTCACAAGGAGGACATGACTCTCCATTTGTTCTAGTTTTTCCCCTAGACAAATCTGCATATTTGTGGGTCTCCACTGTCGTAAAGCCCCTCCTGTGTGATCAGCTAAACCGGTCAGCATCTTTACTAGGAGATACCAAGCCGTGATCTGTTACATTCCATTCTACATGGTAACTTCTGTAGGTGGAAATTGCACACTGCATTTGGAAACACTGTAGATGTGGCACTGACGCTCAGCTGAATTTTAATTTCTATTTTCAAAAAGTAGTACTTCTTGCCTTTTCCAGATATATGTGCAAGCCAACAAAGTCTAGTTGGAGCTCAACCATTTGGTGGAGCTCCTGGAGGATTGGGGATCAGACTCATGCACCACAAGCAGAAAGCCTCCCCCAGCAACAGCAAGCCAGGGATGGAAGGAACCATAGTAGAGCAGACAGAGGGGCAGATTTCAAAGCAGAAAATCTAACTGCAGAAGTCTCCTGCATGCAAACAGCTGGGAGGGTGCAACGAGCAAACAATCAACAGTCAAAAGGCCTGACATACAAATTCTAATGGTTGGCCCACTTCCCCAACATGTTGAGGAAATCCAGGTGATCAGACAGATTGGGATATAAGCATGGGCACAGATTGGTTGGCAGGGTAAGGTACTGAACAACCCAATGATAAAAATCCTGCATCCCCCAAACGACTGGTTGCTACTTGCAGTACAGTTGAATGACCTTAAGGGGATTAATTTAGTTTGATAATATTGGACTCTTTAACTTCAGACTTTGGTCACATATTTGTGCAATTTTTGTATTATGGTTTTTTAAGGGATCAGTTTTTAATATCTGGTGGCCCTTCTGACTAGTCGTAGAGGGTATTAAGTATAAGGCCTTCCACTAAAGATATCTAAGGTGTGCATATCCCCATAGACCACTTCCTGAATCCCCGCAGCCATTGTTTTCTTAAGAATGGCTATATTCTTGCATATACACTACATGCTATTGCTATCATTACAAGCTATAACTAATGGCCACTGTTTATATCATTGTTGCAAAATTGCAAATCTGTTTGTGCCATTAATCTACAGCACATAATTTTCTATTTTCATGGCAGAATTTTCCTTTTTGCTAATTTCAAGGTTTTGATTTTGAGTTGGTCAAACTCAGGAATCAAACTAACTCTATACTTATTTGGTGCCCACATTCTCCCTATGCTTTGGCAGGTCTTCAGCTGTTTTTTATTAGCAAAGAGACAGTCCTGGTAACCTGGGGCGTGCTCCGTTGTGAGAAGAGTAGTAACAATCAAAATCTTTACTTTTATCTTTACATGCCCTGATAAGAGGGCAAAGTGGCCCATATGGGCAATATCTCAAACTGCAAATCTTTACACAAACACAATTCTCTTGGTGAAAAGTTTCTTTGTCAGATAAAACTTATGATTGAAAAAGACATACGCAATTTTATAGCTGTTTGAAAAAGAGTATGGCTTTTCAGATGGTCAAGTCAGGTTCACAAGTTGTGTTTGATGAGTTTTAAAGACATGAAAAAAAAAAGCAGAACGTGAATGTGGATTCCTTGGTAGTAACCAATTTGGCATGTATTTTCCTGCATGTAATATATAAGCAATCAATGACTTTAGTTTGACTTTCTGAAGTTATACCTATTGAACCTATCTTCAAACATCTCCAAACCATAGCACAATCATTAAGTTGTCGTGTCAATTTTTTTCTCAAAAGTAAGTGTTACCAAAGTACCTGACAATATCCAACAGACGGATTGTGGCGAGCATATGCAGTGAGCAGTCGCCTCAAGGCATTTTGGCCATCTTCACCCAGTGCTGGATGCCCGGGAAATGTTCGAGGCAAGTCCTGCCAGATAACCAAAATATCAGACTTATCCAGCTAAAGCCTAAGACATTATTAAATCAAACTAATCATTTGAGAAATGTGGCATTATTTTTCGTTACAATTAAATGAGAATGAAATGATTCACCTTCTCTATCTGATTGGTCCATTTCTCAATCATGATTGTTTTAGGAAGACTGCGGTTCTTGGCATTGTTGGGAATCACATTGCTCTCTTCCTTTAAATCTCTTCCTTGTTCAAGCAAT
Source organism: Larix kaempferi (assembly GCA_027924585.1). Taxonomy (NCBI): domain Eukaryota; kingdom Viridiplantae; phylum Streptophyta; class Pinopsida; order Pinales; family Pinaceae; genus Larix; species Larix kaempferi. Next base: position 2,509,951 of record BSBM01000477.1, on the reverse strand, counting down.
GCACTGTAATGCCCATCCATTCTACAAGCTTTTGTTCCCACAAAAGCTTGCCAAAGCTGCTTAGGAAACACGATATATTTTGTCAGTAAATGACCTGCTACTTTGCTTTACAATATAATCCCCCCCCCCGATGTCTAAACAAGATGACAAACTGATTTGTATTACAATCTATATTCCCCCACTACCCGCCCCCCCCCCCCCCTTTTTTCAGAAAATTCTAATTGAACCTTTTATTTAAATGTACATCAAAGCTATGTCGTGGTAGATTTGACCAAAAACTCACCTCTCCTCTCAGAGCCATGGGAACACCTCCCTGTACCAGGCATTCCAATTCTTCTCTCCAAGTATATGAGTCTCCTCCGGGTCTGAATGAATTCGTAGCGGAATCACTATTGGAACTATCAATTGAGAATGCATCAAAGATAGAATCTGACCGCTCCACATCATAAAACTCTTCATCTGAATCATCTTCTGAAATACCAACTTTGGATCTGCTTGGACTGTCAAGTTTAAAGGATGAGCGATCATTGATCTCATGGTTGGCACCCTTGTGTGCTGTCGATGTTGTTGTCCTACTCTTTTCAAAACTCAAGCTCCGTTCTAAAGCTGCAAGAGAAGGCCTTATTTGAGACCAGCTTCGAACTTTATTAAATGCCTTACCCTGCTGGTCACTTGCTGGTGGATCCGAGGGAGGTTCTTGGGTGGAATCAATGTAAGTTTCTAAGAAATTCTTCCATCTTTCTGACCTCTCCTCTTCCTCTTCCTATATACACAAAAAGAAAAAGTTTCCCAGATGAATTGGATTGAGTGAAAGTAAAAGAAAAAAGTTCCACAGTAAGCCATGCTCCCTAGGCCACAGTCTTGAGTAACTAAGAACAGTCTCTCATTTATATTGGGGCCTATGCTGTATGTTGGTGAGGATTCCAGGGTGGTTGATCTCAGAAATAATGGGAGGAAAATGCCACCCACTGACCATCAGAAAACCATGGTAAGTCAAGCTCCACAATTCACCTGGTTCACTGTGTCCAACATAAAGGCAGCCATGATAAATCGCCTTCCTTAGTAAATCATTGTGCAGTTTCTAACACCTGGACGTAGCCCATTATTGGCACTGGGTTTGTATAAGCTCTGTAAATGGTGGGATTTGGTAAGAACCAATAACGATTCCATGGAAATTGACTTCACCAAACATCAGACAAATGATGGTAAGCTGAGATCCCCTCCATCAACCCCAGCTCCCTGTGCGCAAATACAATCTCCCAGTGGTGTTACAGTGACCAGTCCATATTGCATGCACATTGCATACATTATGAGGTTTTACATAATCACGGATAAGCACAAAATGCCTTCATGGGGATTGAGATAATAAGGTGATTCACTATTGCTGTTCCATGTACACGAGTACCGCCTACCACTGACATGGGGGCTCTGCTATGCTTGGACATGATAGTGTGTGTGAGTGTCTGTGTGCGTGTGTGTGTTAAGCTTGTGACATTCGAGTATAATTGTAAGATGCAAGGCATCCACCCCTAAAACAAACTGACTTCCTAAACCAAACAATTGAATCGAATCCTGACTACAGAATAGTGCTGATCCATATGATAAAATAGATGATCGTTGCTCTGGGTTGAAATGCAAAACCAATATGAAATGAGGCATGCATCGTGAACATACCTTGTAAATTGCCATGTACTCTCTGTATCTCTGCAAGTGCTGAGGGCGAACTGTGAATCCATACATATCCCTGGGAGCATCAATACCAACAACTTTCTCAATTACAGGAATCCATTCTCTTATATCATGTTCCTTCTTCTCCCATTTATCCATATCTTCAATCCAACAAATTTTCTAAAGCAGAATATTTCGATCTCAACTCAATTCTCTATGAACTTAAGCAGATCAATGAGCACACACATTGACAATCAGGAACTCTCTCCCTCGCTCTCTCGTATAAATAGAACGAATGGTAAGTGAAGGAAGAAAGAGAAAGAGTAAAGGGGAAAGTTAGATAGATATGGGGAGGTGGGCATACCTGCTGAGCTCTGATTTGGGCAATGCAGGGCCCTCTCTTCCTTTCCCACGCATACTGACTGTGTTTTCTGCTTCATGGACTCGGTTGCATGCTCGTTTTCAGTGAAGTTTGAACCATCCTAGATTTTAAAAATACATACATCGAAGTAGATATATGCATGTCGGAGGTCTGCGGAAGAGGGCCCCCATGACAACCAGCAGCCAATAAAAACTGTGTCGTGTTTTTTTCACTTGTGAGTGAATGAATGCCTGGACCTAGTGGGAGGTCACATGGAGTGGCGTAGACCTTACAAGACTATAACATCAGCCTGTAAGATATCTTGAGAGTGTCAATTGGATAAGTGCCAAAACATTTAATGGAATTAAAATTGTAGAATGTGATGTCGAAGTCAAAGACATCGGCCGCGTGGTGATAGCAAGTCGATACTTTAGTAGCCGTGTTTTAGTTTAATTAGTTTTTTTTCAACCGAAGTTTAATTAGTTATAGACGATAGTTACTTGATATAAAAAATAATTAATGTCTACTTAAAAAATTCAATATCGTTATTTTATTAATCTTAATTAATAATATTGCCTTAATAGTTCTTGCTCATATATTTGGGTATTCTCAGTGTATTATTGACTGGGTTGCTGGTCTGGTATGTTTGAGACCTATTCTTCTTGATCATTGGATGTAGAGGACGAGAGCATTGATAATGCATTTTCAAGATCTTTCAATTACTTATATTTATCGTTGCTTCAACAAAGATGTCCACGATCGATCCAAGTCGGCCCTGGGCATTATGGACAGTCTTCTTACGATCAAGGAATACAGAGAAGATATTATGATAAGTGAAAACATATTAGAAATATGTTAATGACTGATTTTTTTGTATGAAGAAGACTACTAGCGGGGAAAAGATTTTGTACTTATGTTAGCAGTTTGTTTTTGTGTACTCGTTCACGAAAGTTGTTTTATGTTTTGATGAACTTTTGGACGTTGGTATTGAGAAGATCTCGCTTCTCAAGCTTTGTATTTTGTTATGATGATACATCTTTTTCATTTAATAAAAAGGTGTTTTTTTTCGACTCAAGAAATCCCAGTACTATAGTAGTATGGGATTTATACATTAGGCGGATAGGTGCCTTGGTAGGGTAGTACAACACATTTATATGAGCATTATATCGCTAATAGCATAGATAGCATTAGTGCGTCACATTGGTATTATAGCTTGGTTTTTACAAAAGATATTACATTTTGGGGATTTATACGCTAGGTGTATAGATGCTTTGGTAGGGTAGTACAACATATTTATATGAGTATTATAACGCTAGTAGTATAGTTAGTATTAGTGTGTCACATTGGTATTATAGCTTGGCTTCTACTAAAGATATTACATTTTTTGTGTTTATGGTGTATGATTCAATGTTATTTTTGTTATACAAAATAAATTATGTCTATTCTCAATTGTATAATATTTATTATATATTTAGATTTTATGTGGTGGTAGAGTATAATTTTGGTTTTGAAATAATATCTAAAATTACTTTTGATTGCCTAAGAGTTCGTCTTTCTCAAATATAAAGCAATCGGTTAATGATCCAAGAGTTAGAGACATTTGGCAGGATTGGAAGTTTGCCCCCTTATAAACCACCATTCGGTTATTTAATGTGGCGTGGTTTTCCTTGAGTAACAATGATGAGTCAACTCACAGTCATGGATAGCGGCTAGTGATGGTTGTCCTCACTACCAGTTTGACAACTGAGTTATGATAGGTTTTGCCATCTTTGGAAAAAAAATAAGAAAAAAAAGAGTATTACCTACATTTTCTTCTTGTTGAATATATCTCCAATACATTATCATAATAATGATATGAGTCACTAAAGCAATAGATATGTTGTAAATTCATAGTAAATTAAAAGAACTTATCTATGCCTTTTCTTTATGATATTTTTACCTATTGACATGATGTGAGCTCGCTGCGTGTTTTAAAGTCTTATATATTCTTCGGAAGTATTGATTTTTAATATTTTCATAACTCCTAAATCTTGTCATAGCAAAACATTTCTATTTCAGTGAAGAACAAAACCTCCCTATTTTAGTAAATATAGCTTGTTCAAGAAGAAGAAGAAGAAAAAAAACATGGTTATGGAGATGTATTAGCGAACAAAGACCATAGAGTAAACCCCATAAATGAACCACAGATTAAAGTTTGATTCACTCAAGAAACCTCCATTATCTAAAATAATATTGGCATTGATACTTTTATCATAGGAGGAGAGACAATTCCCCTCAATTCATGTCCATGTGAAAAAAACCATCTCAATTATCTTGAGATTTTGTCAAGAAAGCCTGTCCTTTAGGACCCCAACTTTAGGCTAAATTGGAAGGAGAAGTCTCGACCTACATATTAATTAAGAGAGAATATTGCATGAGGAGAGCAATGATATTTACAAACACATTCAACCAACTGGAATGGAACTTTTAGTTACCTGGTTGATCATAAGGAAATTGAGAAACGAAATTACAAGATTCAAAGGAGAAGTTTTTCATTGATGACTCTCATGATATTTTATCAATTAATTTGGATGTGTCTCGCTCACATGGTAACCACACATCCTTTTCTTAGGAGTCTTTATTCACTAAGTAGATACAATATGCAATGAAACCTAATATTTCATTTTTTTCTATTTTAGCATCTAGAACTCAATCTTATATCCATATCTCATCAAACGATTCCATATGCAATTAGACCTCTCTCTTCTAAGGTTTCAATGTTTGGAAACCACTGTGAAAATAACATTTATGTTTCCATGTTCTTAATAAGCCTACCATATTTTTTCAAGTTCACTTGGGTATGGGTTTTGAAATGGAAATTAAGTGTATTCTCTTCCATTCTTCCCTACTTATGGGGATCCAACCTTAAGACAACATTCTCCATGTCATTTTGCAACATACATTTTTCTTTCAACAATTTAAAGATATCAAGGAGTTGAGTCAAATTTCCAGCTTTAACTTTTAACAACAAAGTCATACTCTAATCTTTCACCTCTTCACACAATCTTTGTAGCGGTTTAGATGAACGAGCGAAGAGCAAGTTAGAGGATCTATGCTCCAAATTAGAGGTCACGGCTCCACCTAGTGACATTTCTTCCATGTTAATTACTTTGTAGTAAATTTTGCTTCACTTCTCTTACTAATTTTTTTTATTTTCAACAATTGTAAATAAAAAGATATGTACCTTTCATAAACATTACAATTGACTATCAATTACGATATCTTTCCAATCCATGTTCATCCTTTTCTATAGAATATCAAAATAGAAAACTGCTCAACCACCAACCATAATAGTCACTAATAACCCTAAAAACTCAACCAAATTTGAACAAATACCCTATCACCTTCCTATTAAAACATACTCAATTAACTAAACCTTTTGAAAAACAATTATCTACCTAACCCTCATTTCCATGATATTTTAAAAGCCAATTAGTAAAGTCTAGATCTTCAACAAAGTCACTTTCAGGTGTAGACCCCTCCCCATGATACTAGTGCACTCGAATGGTTGTTCAATGGATTCGAGCTTCCTTTTTCTTTTGACTTATCACATGTATGGGACCCTTTCTCAAAAAGTAATGATTCTGGGGTATTTTCAAGTGAACCCATTTGTGCCATTGAGGATAATTGTGGGAAATTTCAAGTATAAATAATAATATATGAAAGTTTTTACCCAATAACATATTCGCGATACCTAGGAGGATAATTTCAAATATTAATAACATATTTAATAATACGGTGCAAGATAATCACAAGGTACATTTTAGCTACCACTTTCATTGTGATTTAAGTACCACTTTTATTGTGATTTAAGGTTTCAAAGCTTCCTTTCTTATACATTGATTTATTGTGCAATTCCATTTTTATAAAGGTAAAGGGTTCCCTCTAAGAAGAAGCATGGTCAAATCTGTCCTTATGATGTGGGACTTTGAAAAATGAATGTGCTGGATCCTCTACCAACTAGCATAACATGATAGAGAAAGACTTTTAAGTTGGGACAAGGATGAAAAAGGTGTTCATATAAATTGATTTCTTTAATCCAATCTCAGAAGTGGATTATCTTGTTTAGAGCAATGTTCTTTTTAAATCATTCACTGCAAACTTGTCATCAGTATGTTGAGTTGTTATAATGTCAATGGCATCATTATAATCACATGACCATTATTAAGTCCTATTAAATAAGTGGTGAATCATCATTAAGGAAACCTAAATCATAATTAATTTTCATAAGCATGAAGTATTTTTACACGCCCAAGTATTTATGGAGGAAACAAAGCAAATCAGATACTTGAAAGAGATTTTGAGAAAGTCGATGCAATTTTATAAAATGAATTTTTGTTTTTTATCGTTTTGTTTATTATATTTATATTAATAATGAATGAATATATGAAATTTATAAATAACATTAAAATAAAATTAAAGTATTAATTATTATTAAATATTGTAAATAAAAATAAAAATATAATATGATATATATATATATATATATATATATAAAAAGATGTTGCATTATGTTATGATTCTGTTGTTTGTATATATATATATATATATATATATATATATATATATATATATATATATATATATATATATAAAGATGTTGCATTATGTTATGATTCTGTTGTTTGTATCTCTGATTGTAATCAGTAGTAACAACTGTTAGACTGTCTAGGAGAATGATAGGGACTAGGGTTTCGAGTTGGTGCACGACGGTAGCATGGAGAGCAAGATTGTCCCTGTAGGGCTCTACAGTTAACCGACGAGGCGGCTTCCACTTTCACTCTGGCACATCACTGGCGCCGATCTCGATTGATGGTACTTTCTTTCTAATTAGAGAAGCAAAGCCATATCACGCGGTGGACACCGTCGACTACTCAACAGACCCTTGGGAGGGTCATAACAATTTTTACCACTATGCAGTAGTAACTTCATCGGTTGCTGGTTTAATCCACTCAACACCTGGGACCAAGACGTCGATGATTATGACACCTGGGAACGGAAAACCACAGACGAATTCCTTGTCTCCTGGTAGCCGATCTTGCGACGATGAAGAAGCCGGTTCTCTCCCACCAGACCTGTTTACCGTTAGACCCCTTGCTCCGGTTCTAGGGGGAACGTCGTTCTCACTCTTAGAAATGGTTTAAACCACCACCCTGGACTACTCGCAGATAGATGAACCACATAACGCTCCCTCTGCTTCACCGAAGTTTCACTAGGATCAACATTCGCATCTGGAATCGGTGCTGCTAAATAATGGTTGGCCCACAACAGAGAGTCGGAAAAACTGCCTCTTCCCCTTGACTTGGAGGAGGTAATCTTTCCACAAAGCCCTAACGGATTCATCCCTTCTTTTCTCCAAGATACAGACCAGCTTGGCTTTCAACCGTCAGCAGAACAAGGGGTCAGACATACTCAGCCAAAAATCCCTCACTTTTCACCTAAGGGATCACCGTCGCGGAGAAAAAAAGGGAAGTGCTTAAAAAACACTAGAGAACCGCTCAACCTAATCTACGGGAAAAACGTTTATGTGGCGAACTCTTTAGAGATGGCGGAATCGGTTGTGGTTAGACGTGCCTGGGGAAAATATCCCACCTGTTGCCCGTCGATGTGCACACTAGCAGCAGAAATCTTTCGAAAGTTGTTTCCCAAGAGGGACAAGTGTGGCCTTGGGGGCAAGCAAAGAGTCAAGTGCTATCACCTGATCCCGACTCCTTCGTTTAGGAAAAATCCTAACGAATCCAAGGGGGGCAGACCCTACAAAGAGTTACTAAGGATCTTGTGTTTTAAAGTGTTTTTTGGATATATGATGAGGATGGGTGTTTTCTAGGAGTTTTTATGATGACTTACAATAACAGATTAAAATCCAAGCATGTATTTGCAAAATAAGACTTAGAAGATGCACAACCACTGATGACTTATAAGCAAAGCATCCACAACATGATATAATTAAAGAAGATAAAGCAATGCTCCAGATAGTTAATAAGCAAATAAAATACTGAATTGAGTGACCAATGCCAAATGGAGTCAATGTAATGCTTGGGATGCTGAAAACATGTCTTGGGTGTGCTTGAGAATGTTTTTCAAATGCTCTTGGTAAATTTTATTGTAAGTTTTAGGGGTGAAGTTGATTATTAATGGGAAGGGGATCTTCAATATATACCTTACGGTACTGGAAATATGTCCGGATAATAGTCTAAGTGGCTCTGTACAAGGACATGTGGGCTGGCCAGAGTCTCCAGAGCGGTGTTCAACACTACACCAACAAGGATGTAGCCTAACTGGTGCCCTCGAGGTCTCGGTCCAGGGGTTCCCACGTTCCCAGGCAGAATTTTCCCACTTTCGACTATTAGTGATCAACGTCGGATTTTCGTTGGTATGTATGGGAGAGTGTTTTATTATGGTTGAATTGGAGTTAAATGTGAGAAATTTAATCATTCTACATTATTTCTGAGTATCCCACAAGTGGGTAGAGCATACGCAGTGTAGTAAATATTCGTTCCAATTTTATTTATTGTGTGAAACAAGAACCATAGACCCTCTGATAGAGAGCGCTCTTGATCCGCCTTATGGCGAGATTCAAGAGACTTATGAAAAGATAAAAACTGCTTGAAATAAACTACACTACCCAAGAATCTTTTTCAGGCCTAGGACCGTACTCGGGAGAGTAAGGGGGTTAGCAAAAATAAATGAAACAAAACGAACTCTTCGACATAGAGCACTCTTGATCTGCCTTATGGCAAGATTCAAGAGATTTTATGTTCTTTTTAACAGTTTATATGAAATAAAATACTTGAACAATAAAGTAAACTAAACTATGAAACTGAGATCTAGCAAATTATTTCAAAATTGAAGCTACTCTAACAATTGAAAACTAATCTAGTAATCCAATCTAACTACTTGCAGGTATAAAGCAAATACAATTGCAAAAAAGGACAAGTGCAAGCTTCCCCCAAATGGGGGAAGTAGGGTGTGGGAACCTTTATCTCACTTGCTCTTTTATTATTCTTTACAATAATTTGATTTTTTCTCCACCTGAAAGCACAAGGTAAGACGGGGGAATGAAAGAAGAGGGAAAAGGAATTAGTGCTTTTTAAGGAGTTTGTTTTTGTTGCTCTTCTTTGGTTTAGCCTTTGGGCTTTTCTTGATTAGATCTTCTTTGCTCACCTGTAGATAAAAGCTTTAAACATAAAACTTGTTAATGAAAATAAATGAAGCCTAGATCTAACACTAAACTAACATGCAAGCACTAACAAAAATTTAAGACTTGAAGACTAGACTAAGTGCAAGAATTAATGAACTAAGATCTAAAACCAAAAATGAACTAGATGCAAACTAAGAACTAAGAATGAAAGTTTTCCCAAATGAACTAAGTATGAATTAGAAATTCTAAGACTAAGATACAAATAAAAGAGGAACAAGATCAAAGATAGAGGAAGCAAGGAAGAAGCAAGAGCAAGCAAGGAGATGAAATGGCAAGAAGAGGCTAGCGAAAGGAGGCAAGACAAGGGCAGCCAACAATGAGAAGAGGGCTGCAAACTAAAGAGATGGAAGCAAGGTAAGATGAGAGCAGCCAACAAAAAGGGAAAGGCAGCTAAAGAGAAGAGAGGATAGGGCAGCCAACGAGAAAAGAAGAGGCAACAAGCTAAGAGAGAAGAGAGGGCAACAAAAGAGAAGAGAGGCAGCAAACAAACAGAGAAAAGAGGCAGCAGACAAAGAAAACAAGAAGGCAAAAGAAAGGAAGAGAAGGAAGGTTTTGAATATTAGAAGAAGGAAGGGCGAAAGCTAGCAAAGAGAAGCAAGCAAGGATCAAGCAGAAAGAGGGTAGCCAACAGAAAAAAGAAAGTGGACAACCAACAACGGAAAGAGCAAAAGCTTGGAGAAGGATAGATAGTTTGAGATCCGAAACTTTGCTTAAGTAACCCAAGGAGATTGATTTTAAAGAGTTTTAAAGGGTGAAGAATGAGAAGGAACAAAGCCCAAGCTTTGAACAAAAGAGTTACTTTGAGGTTTCCTGCATGACAAACTTCATTAGCATTTTAAAAAGTGACAAAGAAGAAGAGGATGCAACTGAGCTCCTAGTCTTACTTTGCCTTATAGTGATCTACAAAGACAAACAACCTCATACAAGTGATTAGATCTTAGCACGATCAGTTAAGCAAAACTAAGAGTGCACAAGTATAACTGACTACAAAATGCAACTCCTAAATCTTGCACAACCTAGCATAAATAGATAAGTTGAAACTTCAAATATCTATCCTCTGTATTAGAATTACAATCTTCTTAAGCTAAGAATCATAAGCATTTGCATAAAAATTGAATAACTATGTAGATTTCACCTCGATTTAATCACATGCCATGAGAAGTTGCACACGTTTTGACCTCCAAAGCCTTCAAATTTATTCAAGCTTGCATGCCAAATAGCATCAAGCAATTCAACAAAAAGTAGCAGAGGTCCCTTGCACAAAAATCCCAACCTAAACATGGAGCAAGGACCTCATTATATAGCTTTACAAAGAAAGGTAGCGTATGCATGAAGGAGAGGGGGAGAGCACCCTTCGTGGAGTGACTGGCACTTGAGTTTGGTGTGATGGGAGCTTGGAGCGTGAGATCTAATGCTTCGAGCGTGGGATTGGAGCTTGGTTGGTGGGATGCGTAGAGGTGGCATCCACCTCACAAGAGGGGCACCACTCTCCATTGTAACCCAAGCCCTTCCTCTTGGAAAATTCTCCCACCAATGCAAGTGGTCAAACACGTGAAAGGAACTCATGCGAAAGGAAGGGCATATCAAAAACTTTGGAAGATCCACGCTATCCAAAGTATTAATTTGGCATGTGATTTCATACTCAATTGTGATCGAACACCCTCTCAAAATAATATGATACCCTTTCCAATGTTTAAAAGTCATATTTTTGTCAAGTATTATTAATTGTTAAAATTTGTTGCGAGCTGTGAGCCTCCTCTACTGCCGCCGATGCTGCTAGGGTTCACCATGCGTGGGATTTTGGAGGTCGTGAGCCATGTAGGATGAGGGCGAGACTCCACCGACGCCCCTACCTCTTGATGCTAAATATTTCAGACTGCTGGTTGCCTCTCAGCCTAAAAAGAAGCCGTCATATTCTTCCAAGTTTGTCAAAAGACTAGATTAAATACCTGAGGTGAACCTCCCCCCATAAGATCCAATGAAGGTTGCGCTTTCCTTAGTTGACAGATCTTTGGTTGGTTAGTTTACTAGTTTGTGGCCTTCCCCTAAATCTACTGAAATCTTGGGTGCACAAAAACTGGAGACCATTAATCTCTAACAATGTCACATCTTACTTCTTGGGCCGTGGGTTTTTTCTCTTTGAATTTATCTCCAAAGGGGATAGAGATTTGATTTTTCGAAATGGGACCCCAAGGACTTTACCTGAACCATTGGACTCTGGATTTCGACCCCTCGGAGGATGTCGCAAACGCTGTTCCAGTTTGAGTTCAGCTCCCAAATCTCCCAGTCCATTGCTGGAACTAGGAATCCTTGAAATACATCGAGAACACATTGGGTAAGTTTATAGACAGAGCAAATTCCAAAGATCAGTATGAGTGTGAACGGATATGTGTAGAGGTAGACATTGAAGTGGGATTACCAGAGGCCATCAAAATTAAAGTAGGAAGCTGGACACATCTTCAGAAGTTAGACTATGAGCAACTCCCATTTAAGTGCCAAGAGTTCCATGAATATGGCCATTTTGCCAAAAGTTGTCCAAAAAAAGAAGTAACGGAGAAAGAAAAAGAGGAGGGATCGCAACAAACCAAGAAACCGAGAACCAACCCAAAAGCAGGTGTCAATAACCAGGGGATGGGAAAAGGAAAACAAAACCAAGCAAATCCTGGAAATTCTGGAAAGGAAAAAGGAACTCAGAGGGACCCCAGCAACAGATTTGTTATTCCGAAATTAAGGTCAGAGGAAGCTCAGGAAGAGGACCTGATCCAGTTACAGCAACTCGCCCTGAATTTTGTTCAGCAACCAGACCCAGAGCATGCTTCCCCTTCTTCAAATGGGAAGCTATCAGACCTGAGTAATAGAGACTCTGCTGAGGAACACGCGAAAGAACTAACCCCAAGTGTGGGGGAGGAAGAACAAGACACAAAAGATTCAGAGGAGGAAGGGGAAATAGAAGAATCGCACCTTACTACCAGAAGATCCACTAGAGGAAGGAAAACAGATAAGGAGAAGAGGGAAAAGGAAACTTATAAGTATAAACTGCAAGGAAATCAACCAACACTGGAAAAGCTGCTGGCCAAAACTCCTAAGTCCATTAAACCTCCAGGACAAGGCTCTAAAGGAGCCACCACAAAGTAAGTAATGAAGTTATTGTCCTGGAACTGTAGAGGGATGGGCAACAAATTGAAAGAAGATTTAATGAAAGGGTTAACCAGAATTGAAAATCTTGACATCCTTCTCATCTAGGAAACTAAAATGGAGGAAGGGGATTTCCTCCAAAGAAGTAAGCAAATCTGGAAAAAAGGGGGAGGCTTTGCAGTCTCCTCAAGGGGAGCTTCTGGAGGACTGGGCATCCTTTGGAATGACTCCTCGGCCAAAAAAAATTCTAAAAAGAAAGACATGCATTGGATCTTTATGCAATTTCGTCACCATGATTGAAAGGAAATTGTAAGCCTTTTTAACATCTATGCCCCGGTTAATTATGGGGAAAAAAACCTTTGTTGGGAGTCTGTTCGGATGGTTTCTGAAGAAATCCCACTAGAAAATGTCATCCTGGCAGGAGACTTAAATCTAACTCTTGCCATTTCTGAAAAAAGAGGAGGTACTGTTGTAAGGGATCCTGCTAGAGAATGGGTGGAGGAGTTAATTCAAGACTGGGATCTAATGGACGTCAATCCTTCCAAAGGGCACTTCACCTGGACAAATAAAAGAACTGGACCAGGCCACATTGCTGCAAGGCTAGATCGTTTCCTCATTTAGAGTTCCTTTTTGTTGCTCGGGCTGGATGCAAGCTCTTCCATTCTCCTGGTAGGGACTTTGGATCATAGACCTATTATGCTGGAACTTAAGCTACAAAGAAATCTAGGGCCTATCCCGTTTCGGTTTAGCCCTATTTGGATTCAACATAAGGTGTTTTGAAGCAAAGTGGAAAGTGTGTGGAAGCTGCCTGTCCAAGGCTCTCCCTTTTACGTATGGGAGGAAAAACTAAGAAGAGTGAAACGGGAGCTCAAACTTTGGGCAAAGGGGCTCCCAACTCCCGCGGATGAAAGAAATACAACTCTAAACCTATTGAACTCTCACCAGCTGCAAATGGAAAGAACGGATATAACAATTGAATCTCTAAAAACTGAAGAGAACCTTCAAGCAAGGATTCATAAAGCTTATCTTCAAGAAGAAGAGTACTGGAGGAAAAAATCTAGAAGTCTCTGGATTCAAGTTAGGATAGAAACACTGACTACTTCCACAAGCAGGCCCAAGCCAGAAGAAGGTTCAATGCAATCACCGAGGTCTCAGTGGGAACTCATAATATCTCAGATTTCTCAAACATTAAAGAAGCATCCCAATGGCACTTTAAGGCTCTTTATACTGAAGAGGAAGTTGATGGGCCACCCTCTGCTCTGTTGGATCTAGTCCCTAGCAAGGTCACTCATCAGATGAACCAAAAGCTAATTGCCCCGGTCAGTAAAAAGGAATTAAAGGAGGCTCTTCAAGCAATGAAACCGAACAAGGCTCCTGGCCCTGATGGCTTTATCACTCGTTTTATCAAATGTTGCTGGCACATTATCAAAAAGGATCTTCACAAAATGGTGCTTAAGTCCCAAGACTCTCTAAAGCTGGGGGGAAGTACGAACTCTTCTTTTCTGCCCCTAATCCCCAAAGAAAAGGGGGCTAGTACGTTCAACAGGTTTAGACCAATCTCTCTTTGCAACATTGGTTATAAGCTAATCACCAAAGTTATTACTAACAGGTTGAAGTTTATCAATCTGGATCTGATCCCGGAAAACCAAGGAGGATTTATTAAAGGGCGGAAATTGTCTGATAACCTCATTTTGGTTCAAGAGGCAATCCATTCCAGTCTTCAAAGGAAAGAAAAAGGAATGGTGGTTAAATTGGATCTTGCAAATGCCTTTGATAGAGTGAGGCATAACTTTTTGTTTGATGTCCTTAAGAAGTTTGGGTTTGATGAGTGTTTAATGAGGTGGATAAAAGCCTGCATAGTGGAACCATGGATCACCCCTCTGGTCAATGGAAGAGATGTTGACTTCTTCAAAGCCTCTCGCGGGCTTCGTAAGGGATGCCCTCTCTCTCCCCTTCTCTTCGTTATCCAAGCTTCTGTTTTCAGCTTTCTTATAAAAAAAGAAGACATGCAAATACTAACAGGTCTCAAAATCGCAAGAGGAGTTCAAGACTTAAACCATGCTTTGTTTGTAGATGATTCTCTGCTCTTTGGAGGTGCCTCAGTGCTGAATGCTAGAAATTTCAAAACTGATCTTGATAACTACTGCTCTACCTCGAGAAGTAGTGTGAATGCTGGTAAATGTCAAATATATCGCTGGAATTTGACAGGGTTGGAGTTAAGTTCTATAATAAGAATCTTTGGGTTTCAAGGCACCACCGACTGGAATTCGTTCAAATATCTTGGACTCCCAATCTGCAAGAATGCGTGTCACGTACCCTAATTGCTGAAAACAATTTATGCTGAAAAACCTTGTGTTAACTTTTATTATAAAGTTTCATATTTTGGACAAGTGTCCAAGGATGACTGTAATTTGCACAATATTTTGTTATTTAATAAATAAAATAGGAGACAAACACCTAAGGGGACTGTTGAAAGAGTGGTTATTGATCCACTAGGTGGAATGGAATCTGGGGTAGAAGGCAATGGACAAGTGGCAGCATCATGATGCAACTAACTAGCTATTGGTATGGGACAACTCCCTTAAAATGTGGTCTTAGTGCCCTGAAAGATGGGACTGGAGCTTGAGGCTCATTTATTCTAAACTGACCACTAAAAGACCTAGGCAGTCTATATATTATCCATCAGAATATGAACTGAGGTTCATCACTTTTCCTGATGAGGAAACTTACCTTGAGGTTTTGCTATTTGCACTCAAGAGATCTGATGAGGGGATAGGCTAGGGTTGATCATGTTGTGAGTCTGCCAAAACTCTTAGTGAGTTCAGGAGGTTGTTGCTAAGTGGAGAAGGCATTTTACAGGAGGTTGATACCGAGTGGAGAAGGTATTTTGAGTGCCTTGCTTCTACACAGTTTCCACTCACTTACTGGATCAGTAATCAGGCTCGGGGGTTCATTAGAAGTCAGCAGCTAAGCTACTTCTTCTGAAGTAGGTTGGGAGGAACATGCCTCATTGGGTGTTTGTCGGTCCTATCATCAGTTACAGGTTCTACTGTCTTATTTAATTTATTTCTAGTTCTATTATCTATTTTGTATATTTACAGTTCTGTTGTTTAACTTTCACTGTTTATTTAAATTTAATTCAGTTCCTGTGCAAATTAAGAATTCTGTATGATTAAGAAGTGATTGAATAAAATAGTTTCTGTATTTTTCCCCATGCAAAAGGGAACAGCATCATACTCCAGTACAGAAACAGATAAGATAGATAAGATAAGATAGGCATACTTCCAGGGTGTTGAATGTACCATTTTACATGTTCTGTAAATTTTCAGTTAATATTTTAGTATTATTTACAACATTCTTTTACTTACAGTTCTATTCTTATTTTCAATTCTTTCATTAAAACAGAAAATTTATTTCATAGAAATAACAGAGTTTCTATTAGATAGAGAAATCATATCTGTTCTTTACATTTTTATTTTCTATATGTTTATTAAAAAAAAATACGGTTTATATATTCCTTTTCCCTAAAAACCCTAACTGTTTATTTCTCTACAACAATCTAGAAAACAAACGCATTCACATATTTTTATCAATACTCACACATCACTGTAGTTTTATTTAGTTCGTTAGACCATAAGCCTTTCATTCGTTACACGATATCCTAGTTTCATTTCTTATAACAAAGACACCATTTCTTATGATTTGTTTAATATCGTAACCCTACAACAACACAAAACCATTTCACTACAGTTTACATATTATTCGCATTTGCATAGTTCAACTATTTTCGTATATGACCGTCACATACATTTTATTTGTGTTTCCAGGTTGTAAGTATTACATTATTCACAGGTTATCTCCAAAAACAAATAGTAGACATGAACTTAGTACTAAGACTTCTTCGAGAAGTAACTTTGGACTAAATGTAGAGTTTCATGTTATTTCATTCTCATTTTGACATAGATGAAGACTCAACAGTTTATCAATAGTTTAGGCCAAACCAAACACATCGTATAAACCCTAATATTCAAATTTATAGTTAGCATTGCCGAGAACTTCATAAACCTTTAAACATAAATAACTTTTCACATTATTTCAAAAACAGAATTCAGAGCTTTGTTAACCCAGATTCTTTTTATGTTCTTCATTCCCGAAGACGAAACAAAATTAGCACAGTGTATGATACAATTCCATCACTATTCTAGATGCACAAGACTTAGAACTTTACTGTTTTTCTTTCCACTTTTAAAGTCATCAAGACACAGGTTAGGTCTACGGGCAATGCCCCAAAAACGACGAAACAAACCACTATTGTAACATTGTATTCCTTCTTATTAACAGAAAACTCGATAGAGTTGGAAACTTACAAACAATAGAAGTACATTGTTCAAAGTTAGAACATAGAAATCCAAAATACAGAAGTAACCTAAGCACTGTTACATTGACCCTATAAGTTGAAGGATAGCTACACTACAGGCGCGAAAACAAAGCTATTACAACTACGGCCATAACATCGCCAAGAATCCAAATTTCTACAATGGATGATGCCAAGTCTGCATTATTCACGACAGGAGCACCCACAGAGGTTATGCCACCGAGGATTACCGGTGGAGCGAGCCACAGTTATCCATGAAGCATTTTGATAGCTGCAACTTCTCGGATGACGACCTTAACCTGCCAACAAAACAGATTAATTAGGTCTGTCACATTGAAACTGTACTAAAGATTTAAACTGGAAAAACGTTGCAACTCATACACAGGGTTAGCCATTACCTTGTTTATATTTTACAGAAGCCTGAATGCTAGAAATACAAGGAAACAAAACTCGAATCCACCCAACAGCAGCAGCAAGAAAACCCTCTTCTAAAAATTACGTTGATAGTTGTAGATTCACATACACACTATCTATCTTTAAACCCGAGCTAGTAACACAATAACCAGAGGTTTCACCATCGATTCTAAATAAGGGAGTTCACATTTACAACAAGAACAAAACCCTACTAACAAGCATCCTGCCGGCCACTTTCTCCTAGACTCTAACCTTCCAAATGAATGCGAAGGCGTTAAGCCAGAGCATAGTAATGCATCGATTAGAGCAAAACTCAAAACCCTAGATTAGAACCCGAAGCAACGGTGGAGATCAAGACAGCAAAGATCCAGAGGAGCAAGTAATGATGATCACAGTACAACATTAACTTTTGTATAAATGTAGTATCCAGCGTGGAGACGAATCATACCAGCATTACATTACGCTTCACATATTTCATCTTTGATCGTGCTACTCACCATGTGAACTATAAGACTAGGACCAGCCAGCTAGACATACCACTACAAAAGTAGATAGGAGCATTTAAGACTCGGAGCAAACCACTCAAGTCACATATCGCCTAGTACTGCAGAGAGTTAATGACCATCACATCTTCGCCCTTGCCAGCGAGTAGTCTATGCTAATACACAAGTTACGTAAGGTTAGTTCACATCAAAACCTTTGCAAATGTTTTACAATATGTAATTGTCACAACCATACAGTTTATAAACCCATATTCTTTTCCTTGATCCCTCATGTTTGCTTCACACTACATATATATATATATATTATTGCTATATATACTATGCTTTTCATAGCTTACATTATTCACGCGGAATAGAAATGATATTACATAGAATACCATTACATATGGTTAATAATAGTATTGCATTTCATTATTATTATATCTTTTGACTAATCATAGGTAAATTGCTTTTGTAAATTGCTACAAAAAAAATTAAGACTATGCTATAATATTGTCATGGTAACGACTTTAGCATGAGAACCCATTACAAGGAATTTGGTAATTTGGTAAGACGACAAAACCATACTTATCGATACATGAGTATAATAACTAATAGAGTTTTTAAACAAAGAAAAGACAATTCCATTCCTTACACAGACTGAAGAACCTCATTGAATCAACCCAGCTTTATTTAATTCTACTTTGCTCACATAGAAATATCCGTGATTGCTTGATGTGTCCTACTAATATTATTTACATTGATATTGATGTTTTTAAATAAGAAACTCAATTACCCTTTGCAGGAATCAGAACAAAAGGTGGAAATCGATGAAATATGTAGATGATTGTGTTGCAATTGGTAAAACAGTAAATTGAAAGTGAAGAAATAAAATGAAAGATCCATACCTTAAACACCTTTCACGATCAGAATGTACTCCCACTTCTAATTAAATTATCTACGTTTGCATTTGTGGCTAGCAGAAATAATTACTAAAATAACGTGAAAAAGCTTGAAATATCTTATTACCTGCAGATCTGCAAAAGAACATGTCCAATGTTTTATCTTTCAAAGCTAAGTAAACCAGAGGGCACCCTGTAGGGACCCCTTTAGAAACATGCAACATGGTCATCAGCATTGTTACTAAAACTGTAACACTTGAGAAAATAATTAGCGTTGATTAAATTGCAAGTTTAATTTACAAATTTGTCATATTAAGTACCACCATTTATATTACGTGCTAAGCTGATTAGTTAGTTGTTAACAATCAAATAATTCCGCATGCAGTATTGTAACAACAAATGCTAATTCAAAAAGTTTTAAATTTTTAGTGATTTTTGGGGTGTTACAATGCACCCAAGAAATTAGATTGGCTCCCTCTGGTGGACAAATTCAAGCAAAAGCTGCAAGCTTGGGGAACCAACTGGCTCAGCTTAGCAGGTAAACTAGTGTTGATTAAATAAGTTCTACTTAGTCTTCCTATCTTTTAAGGCTCCTTATTGATGGCCCCATCTGGGATCCTTAGTGAAATGGAGAAGCTCTTAAGACTTTTCTTTTGGAAAGGAGGGAGAAACAATGAGCGCAGGATTCCGTTAGTAAGATGGGAAAAAGTCACAAAACCTTTTCTAGAAGGTGGACTTCAGATAAAAGACTTAAAAGCTCAGAATATTGCACTTGGTGCAAAAATTCTTTGGAAGCAAATTGGCAAAAATCCAGGTTGGGCACAAAAAGCTATGTGGAAAAAATATTTTTAGAATTCTAGGATGCAAAGTCTCGATTCTCTTCCTGTAGCTCACTCTAGCTCTTTTATCTTCACTCTCTGTAAACATGCCATTCCTCTGGTTCATGAGAACCTCTTCTGGGTCCCTGGAAATGGGAAAAAAATCAAAATTTGGACTGACAAAATTATGGATGGGAAAATCTTATTAGATGTCCCAGAGTTGAGAGAGCTAAACCATTGGATGACTCAGAAAAGGTTGATTACTCTTTGGGACATTTCAGATTGGGAAATTGGTGTGTGGAAGGGTTGGAAAACCTTGGAAATTCCTCCTGAGCTGTATAATGCTTAGCTGCAGCTCATCGGGAGTCTGGCAGGGAAAGCCCCTCTGTCAGAAAGAAAGCAAGATAAAAGAGGATGGGGATCCAATTCTGGTATGTATACTGTTGCACAAGGTTACAAAATGCTTCAGAGCATCCCTTCTGCCCCTACTAATCCATCGGTATGGATTGGAATAAGGAAAGTCAAAAGTATCCCCAAGATTGACCTGTTCACTTGGAGCCTGGCTCATAATAGCATTCTTACAGGCGAAAATTTGTTGAAAAAGGGTTTTCATGGCCCATCTAGATGCCCTCTCTGCCAAAGTCATGAAGAAACCACTGAGCACCTTTTTTTAGACTGTCAGTTTACAAAGGAAATCTGGTATGAAGCGTTAGACTTTTGGAGAATTGTAGTCCCGAGTTCGATCACTGCTTTATTTGAAAATTGGAGCTCACTATATCCCAGGTCACTTAACTCAAAAGGATGGTTTAAGACCGGGTGGATGGCGCTTCCAAAATTTGTTTGCTGGAAAGTTTGGCTAGAGAGAAACACCATAATTTTTCAAGACAAAGCTCTTAAATCTCTGCAAGTTTGGGCAAAAGCAAAAGACTTACTAAAGGAATTTTTGCAAACCAAAATTGAATTGAAAGCAATTAGCACCTTGAATCAAGAGGAAACGGATTGGGGAAATAGGTTGGGCTTGATTCTTCCAATTGATGAAGGAACCTCGAAGAAGCTAGAGCATTGGAAAATCAAATTGGAAGGTGATGAGTTCGTTAGGTGGAGGAAGAATTCAGGCCTCTCCGGTCTCTTTTTTGATGGAGCAACCAAAGGGAACCGTGGGGATGCAGGAGGGGGAGGCATAATCCGAAATCCTGAAGAGAATATTGAAATCAATTACGCCTGGGGTTTGGGTACCACCACCAGCAATCAGGCAGAGGCTTTTGCGCTCCTTCAAGGGCTTAGACAGCTCAAAAAGTTTGGAATTAAGAGAGCCAGAATAGTGGGTGACTTGTTGAATCTAATCAGGCTCATGGTGAAAAACTAACTTCTAAAGACCTGAATTTGAACAGAATTGTCTACGGGATAAAAAATCTTAGTCAGACCTTTACAATGCTGAAGTTTTTCCATGTGCTCATAGCTAATAATGTTGATGTTGATCGGGAGGCCAACAGAGCAGTGCGTCTAAGACAGGGCGTCCTCAGTATTGACGAAGTAAATGGAAGGGACCCTATCCCTTAGCATGTTGTTTGGAGAGCAGGTTCACGTCATTCTGGTGGATAATGGAGATAGGTTAAGAATCCATTGATAAATACGTGGCTGAGGAGAAGAGGAATAGAAATCTCGATTCGCTGATGACAAGATTAGAGAATCATGTGGGCAAAGATGATGTCGACGTCCATGTTACTAAGGAGGAGGAAACGCTTAGGCCAGTTGCAGACTTTGGCCAGATCTATTCTTAGAAATTTCATCTGATTATCCATGTTTTTTTTGCATTTTGCTGAAGCAATTTGTGTGTATTAGACGCTTGGTTAATAGGCTGGTAATAGCCAGAATTTTGGAAACAATGAAACTTTGTATTGGTAGATGTAGAAATGGAATTTTGTGTAGAGGGCATGTTGGAGTCCTTGAAGCAAATTGTAAATCATCCAGTGCTGAGGCAGCTGTATTTTTCACTAATATAAAATCTAACCGTTTCTGTAAAAAAAAAAAAAAAATCATATTTTTGTCCTTTGGTGTAATTTGTTTTTTTTGGCAATTAAATGCCAATTTGTAGCATCTTTAGCAAAAACTGCTTCCAGAGGCGACGTAACCACCCGAAACTTGAAGAAATAGGGAACTAGGGTATATAGGATGCTCTGAGCGTCAAAACGAGCCTCCCCACGCCAAAATCCACCTCCATATGAGGATTTTATCACATTTTGAATTTTTTCAATTAAACCATTAAAAAATGGTCTAATTTACGGAAAACAATTATTTTCTTCGTAATGAAACGAAACTCCTAGGGGACCTAGTGCATGTTCATACGACTCAATCGAGATGGCTAACATGTAAAAATTCTAGACACGAGACTCTAATAACCACCTTAGGTTTTGACCACCATGGTAAATACTCCAGCTTTGGAGGTGTGAGTGAAAAACTCATGAATTATACACGATTGAAGCGAAATGTAGAATTCCTAAGGAAAAAACACTCTAGAGTATCACCCTGATAGTTAAACCTAAGGATAGCCGAGTCTTTTATAAAAGGACCCAATTTAAACCAACATTTTACAATTTCCCCATGGGGTTATGAACATGCAGTTATTACAAAAGGGGAAAAAAGGCCCTGCAAAAAGAATTCTGAACTTCTGAACACTGATGTTGAACATGAATCATGTCCATGAAACTGGTGGCTCAATAGAAGTTCAACTATTGTACAAAATAGTTGGTAACATTCGGCTCCAACTGCGGGATGTGTGCTTGATCTGGCATTCATGCAAGGAGAGGATACGAGAACACCAGAATCTTTGGTTTTTATATAGCCTATAAAAACATCTCAACTTGAAAAAAAACCTTCAGTAGCACAAGTGTTATAAAAAGGCCAAATGAAACATAAACTATATTTTATTAAAAATAAATCCTAAGTGCACAAAAATTAAAATGCAGAAAGTGCATGCTCACTTTGAGGAGCTTTATTTTTCCTACTCAAAGCATAATATAAAGGAAAATGTTAAGTGTAATCAGAAATCCAATGTAACCATATGAGCATGTCATCAATATAATAATTATTTACCTTGTCTCTGGTTACCAACCAGAGCAAGGGCATGCTTATAAGAAAGTGAAAACCTGCCGAGATGTTCTAGATGGGAGGGCTGGATGGGAGATCGTAAAAAATGTTCTCGAGTTGATTCCCCAACTGGTAAGTCTTCCTGCAAGCTTCTTCTATCCATGACTGGATAGGTTTAAAAATTGAAATGATGAAGTATGTAAACTGCTTCACCTTGTTGATCCGATGGGATTTTCTGATGATAACCCCTTGTATAGGAAAAAGCCTCCAACTGCCTCAAATTAAAAGGAATGTCAGTGCATGAAGACTATGGTTTGGGCATATCTTCCATCACTTGCTCTTCATATGGCTCTTTTTCATACTGCTCCTTCAAGTTTTTATTACTGATGCTAGCATACAACTCTGACCGATAACACAACCAAATATCATGCTTTTCCTCTATGTTCAAATGTCCCAAGATTTCAAGATCCATACTCCCTTCTCTAGATACATCAAAAATGGGTTTTCCAATGTATGTCCAATGGTCATCATCCACATCTTTGTCAAATATGGGGGAATCTTTATGAACTTCATCATACTCCATGTTGTGTCTATCCTCTTCATGCTCACAATCCTCCTCTTCAGAAAAAATGTCATAAAGAAGTGAGCCATCCAAGCCTACATCATTATACACACGACAAACCTCCTCATGTATTTCAATATGGGCTTTTGTAATGGTTTCTTCTGGAGGTGGATCATGAGTACACATGTGTTCTTCAGTGCTGAAATAGTCTTGAAAAAACTCCCAATCTTCAATGTCTTTTGTTATGGTGGCATGAGGAGGGTCTTCAACAAAATTTGGATTTTGATAAATTTCTTCAATGAGATCATCATGGATCTGATGGGAAGAAGTAATATTTTCTTTAATAGGATGCCTAATTTGGCTCCAACTCTCTTTTGGAATGGCATGGATATCACCTATAGCATTGACATAATCAGGCTCGCTTGAAATCTGCTCACTGCAACTAGCCTCCGGAAAACCATGTTTTTGAACATAACATGCAAAGTAACAAGTGGATTCCTCATGGAAATTTCTGCAGGCCCTACATAATGGTGTGTAATCTTCAACCATGTTAGCAGCTTCCAATGGGTTGGGAGGCCTCTTTTCATGGTTTTTTTTTTTTTTTTTTTTCTTCTGAGGGTAGGTTCTTTGAATGGGTTGAGTTTGTGCTCTTTCCATAGTTATGAACCTATTCTGCAGTTCTTTCATTCTAGCAAGATGTTTCATCTCCATATCCTCCATTTTCTCGTTTATGTCCAACAACTTTTTCTCATAGGTATCCTTTTGGGAAAAATAATCCTTTTCCTTAGGTTCTGTTGGTTTCATAGGAGTTAAGGCCCTTGAGTAGCCAGGAATGTTAGATTTACCAGATGATTGCATATTCCTTTCAATTTTAATAGCCATTTCATGGGCCATCAAAAGAGTGGTAGGCTCTTTATCTCTGAGTTGATACTGCATTTCTCCACTAAGTGCTTCAATATAGTAGACTAAGATGGATTGAGCAATAGGCTTGTAGTTTGTATGGATGGTATTTTTCAAATATGTGAACTTATTGAATTCATCCATTGTTTCATTCTCACTTGTTTTTATGTTGGTCAAAGCAGCTAACTGATGACGTGGATCCTTTTTCTCTCCAAACTTGTTGGTGAAGGCAGTTTTGAAATTTGCAAAAGTTGCAAAGGAGTTATCAGGTAAGTTGATGAACCGGTCACCAACATCTCCTTCCAAGGATAGGGAAAACAACTTCATGTAAACATCTTCGTGTTGATGTGCATGATCATTGACAAAGGCGCCAATACATCCGGAGAATATTTGAAGATGATGAGTTGCAGTGATGGCATCAGTGCCAGTGAATATGGGCAATTTTTCTATAGCCTTGTCTGGTAGATCATGTGGTTGACCTACTATCTGATAAATGTCAAGGGGACTGAAATATTCATCCATTGTGTTAGATCAACATTTATTATTTTTTACAAAAAGACTATGGAGGTCCAAAATAGACTCAGATCCAAGATTCTCAAGGATCCTACGAGAAGTTAACCTATTTAATCTCCTCCGATAAACCTTTTCAAGCTCAGGAATGAAATCAAGTAGGCCTACAGAGTTTCTTCTTGTTGAATACCTTGGTATGTTTAATGACAGTGGAGTCGCCAGATGGATTCAAGTATAAAATTAGAGAGTTTATTAAATGAAAAACCTATAAAAAAGGTAAAGGTAAAAAACGAAGGAAAAAGTCGTCCAGGAACAAAAATTTGTCCCCGGCAACAGCGCCAAAAATGTTGCCCACCGATGTGCACACTACCAGCATAAATCTTTCGAAAGTTGTTTCCCAAGGGGGAAAAGTGTGGCCTTGGGGGCAAGCAAAGAGTCAGGTGCTGTCACCTAATCCCGATTCCTTCATTTAGGAAAACTCCTAACGAAGCCAAGGGGGGTAGACCCTACAAAGAGTTACTAAGGCTCTTGTGTTTTAAAGTGTTTTTTGGTTGTATGATGAGGGTGGGTGTTTTTTAGGATTTTTTATGATGACTTACAATAACATATTAAAATCCAAGCATGTATTTGCAAAATAAGACTTAGAAGATGCACAACCATTGATAACTTATAATTAAAGATAAGTTAATGAAGATAAAGCAATGCTCCAGATAGATAATAAGCAAATAAAATACTGAATTGAGTGACTAGTGCCAAATGGAGTCAATGTAATGCTTGGGATGCTGAAAACATGTCTTGGGTGTGCTTTAGAATGTTTTTCAAATGCTTTTGGTAAATTTTATTGTAATTTTTAGGGGTGAAGTTGATTATTAATGGGAAGGGGATCTCTAAGATATACCTTGCGGTATTGGAAATATGTCCGGATAATAGTCTAAGTGGCTTCGTACAAGGACATGTGGGCTGGCCGGAGTCTCCATAGCGGTGTTCAACACTACACCAACAAGGATGTAGCCTAACTGGTGCCTTTAAGGTCTCAGTCCAGGGGTTCCCGTGTCCCCATGTAGAATTTTCCCACTTTCGACTATTAACGATCAATGCCGGATTTTCGTTGGTATGTATGGGAGAGTGTTTTATTATGGTTGAATTGGAGTTAAATGTGAGAAATTTAATCAATCTACATTGTTTCTGAGTATCCCACAAGTGGGTCGAGCATACGCAGTGTAGTAAATATTTGTCCCGATTTTATTGTATGTGTGAAACAAGAACCATAGACCCTCCGACAGATAACGCTCTTTATCTTCCTTATGGCGAGATTCAAGAGACTTATGAAAAGATAAAAACTGCTTGAAATAAACTACACTACCAAAGAATATCTTTCAGGTCTAGGACCGTACTTGGGAGAGCAAGGGGGTTAGAAAAAATAAATGAAACAAAATGAACTCTCTGACAGAGAGTACTCTTGATCTACCTTATGGCAAGATTCAAGAGATTTTATGTTCTTTTTAACAGTTTATATGAAATAAAATACTTGAACAATAAAGTAAACTAAACTATGAAAATGAGATCTAGCAAATTATTTCAAAGTTGAAGCTAATCTAACAATTGAAAACTAATCTAGCAATCCAATCTAACTACTTGCAGGTATAAAGCAAAGACAATTGCAAAAAAGGACAAGTGCAAGCTTCCCTCAAATGGGGGAAGTAGGGTGTGGGAGCCTTTATCCCTCTTCTCTTTTATTATTTCTTTACAATAATTTGATTTTTTTCTCCACTTGAAAGCACAAGGTAAGATGGGGGAATGAAAGAAGAGGGAAAAGGAATTAGTGATTTTCAAGGAGTTTGGTTTTGTTGCTCTTCTTTGGTTTAGCCTTTGGGCTTTTCTTGATTAGATATTCTTTGCTCACCTGTAGATAAGAGCTTTAAACATAAAACTTGTTAATGAATTAGTTAATGAAAATAAATGAAGCCTAGTTCTAACACTAAACTAACATGCAAGCACTAA
Source organism: Larix kaempferi (assembly GCA_027924585.1). Taxonomy (NCBI): domain Eukaryota; kingdom Viridiplantae; phylum Streptophyta; class Pinopsida; order Pinales; family Pinaceae; genus Larix; species Larix kaempferi. The sequence goes on along the minus strand of BSBM01000477.1, from coordinate 2,483,496 downwards.
CAAAAAATTAAGCCTTAAAGACTAGACTAAGTGCAAGAATTAATGAACTAAGATCTAAAACAAAAAATGAACTAGATACAAACTAAGAACTAAGAATGAAATTTTTCCCAAATGAACTAAGTATGAATTAGAAATTCTAAGACTAAGCTACAAATAAAAGAGGAACAAGATCAAAGATAGAGGAAGCAAGGAAGAAGAAAGAGCAAGCAAGGAGATGAAATGGCAAGAAGAGGCTAGTGAAAGGAGGGAAGACAAGGGAAACCAACAATGAGAAGAGGGATGCAAACTTAGGAGATGGCAGCAAGGTAAGATGAGAGCAACCAACAAAAAGGAAAAGGAAGCGAAAGAGGAGAGAGGATAGGGCAGGCAACAAGAAAAGAAGAGGCAATAATCTAAGAGAGAAGAGAGGGCAGCAAACAAACAGAGAAAAGAGGTAACAGACAGAGAAAAGAAGAAGGAAAAATAAATGAAGAGAAGGAAGGTTTTGAAGATTAGAAGAAGGAAGGGCGAGAGCTAGCAAAGAGAAGCAAGCAAGAAAGAAAGGATCAAGCAGAAAGAGGGCAGCCAACATAAAAGAAAGTGGACAACCAACAACAGAAAGAGCAAAAGATTGGAGAAGGATAGATAGTTTGAGATCCAAACTTTGCTTAAGTAACCCAAGGAGATTGATTTTAAAGAGTTTTAAAGGGTGCAGAATGAGAAGGAACAAAGCCCAAGCTTTGAACAAAAGAGTTACTTTGAGGTTTCTTGCATGACAAACTTCATTAGCATTTAAAAAAGTGACAAAGAAGAAGAGGAGGCAACCGAGCTCCTAGTCTTACTTTGCCTTATAGTGATATGCAAAGACAAACAACCTCATACAAGTGATTAGATCTTAGTATGATCAGTTAAGCAAAACTAAGAGTGCACAAGTATAACTGACTACAAAACCTAGCATAAATAGATAAGTTGAAACTTCAAATATCTATCCTTTGGATTAGAATTATAATCTTCTTAAGCTAAGAATCATAAGCATTTGCATAAAAATTGAATAACTATGTAGATTTCACCTCGATTTAATCACATGCCATGAGAAGTTGCACACTTTTTGACCTCCAAAGCCTTCAAATTTATTCAAGCTTGCATGCCAAATAACATCAAGCAATTCAACAAAAAGTAGTAGAGGTCCCTTGCACAAAAATTCCAACCTAAACATGGAGCAAGGACCTCATTATATAGCTTTACAAAGAAAGGCAACGTATGCATGAAGGAGAGGGCGAGAGCACCATTCGTGGAGTCACTGGCACTTGAGTTTGGTGTGATGGGAGCTTGGAGCGTGAGATCTAATGCTTGGAGCGTGGGATTGGAGCTTGGTTGGTGGGATGCATAGAGGTGGCAGGCACCTCACAAGAGGGGCACCACTCTCCATTGTAACCCACGCCCTTCCTCTTGGAAAATTCGCCCACCAATGCGAGTGGTCAAACATGCAAACGGAACTCATGCGAAAGGAAGGGCGTATCACAAACTTTGGAAGCTCCACGCTATCCAAAGTATTAATTTGGCATGTGATTTAATGCTCAAATGTGATCGTACACCCTCTCAAAATAATATGCCACCCTTTCCAATGGTTAAAAATCATATTTTTGTCTTTTATTTTTATTTTTGTCCTCTGGTGCAATTTCTCTTTTTCTGGCAATTAAATGCCAATTTGTAGCATCTTGAGCAAAACCTACTTCCAGAGGCGACGTAACTACCCGTAACCTAAAGAAAGATGGCACTAGGGTAAATAGGACGCTCTGAACATCACAATGAGCCTCCCCACACCAAAATACACCTCCAGATGATGTTTTTATCACATTTTGAATTTTTTCAATTAAACCATTAAAAAAATGGTCTAATTTACGGAAACAATTTTTTTTTTTTTTTTGGAATGAAACGAAACTCCTAGGGGACCTAGTGCATGTTCATACGACTCAATCGAAATGGCTAACATGTAAAAATCCTAGACACGAGACTCTAATAACCACCTTAGGTTTTGACCACCATGGTAAATACTCCAGCTTTGGAGGTGTGAGTGAAAAACTCATTTATTATATACAACTGAAGCGCAATGCATAGTTCCTAAGGAAAAAAAACTCTAGAGTATCACCCTGATAGTTAAACGTAAGGATAGCCGAGTCTTTTATAAAAGGACCCAGTTTAGACCAACTTTTTACAATTTTCCCATGGGGGTATGAACATGTAGTTATTACAAAAGGGGCAAAAAGGCCCTGCAAAAAGACTTCTGAACTTCTGAACACTGATAATGAACATGAATCATGTCCATGAAACTGGCGGATCAATAGAAGTTCAACTATTGTACAAAATAGTTGGTAACACCACCTTTGATGGCTTGGAAAAATGGGTAGAATCACACTGGCTGGCTTTTTTAGATTATAAACTGGAGATTTTGGTTCTCTCCAAAGGTTGGTTTGTCTTCAAATTTTGTTGTAAGGAGGAGGCAGGTCGAGTACTTCAGAAGCATTAGAGTCTGGGTAACACCCCTATCCTGTTCAAAAATTGGACCCCATGTTTGAAACTGATACAAAGAAATTTGATGTCATTCCGATATGGGTAAGACTGTCGAGATTACCTTGGGAATTCTGGAATTGCGACTCCTTCAGGGATATTGGGAACGCCCTTTGAGCCTTCATTGATGCAAACATGTCCTTTCTACAGTCTAAGAGGATGTCGGTTGCCAGAATTCTTGTCTCTATGAATGTATGGGCGGGGCTTCGTGAAACAACTAAATTTTATCTGGGTTCTGGAGACACGAATTCAAAAACTCGACTACGAAGGTGTGCCTTTTCGTTGTCATCGTTGCCATTGCTATGGTCATATGGCTAAACATTCTAGGCTGTCTTTTAGCAAGAAAGAGGTTGACACCAGGAAGCGGACTAAGCATAGCGGACGCGGGGTTGCAGAAGGCATTCACAAAGCGGGTCGCCTACACGAAAGTATGAGGGAAGGCAAATCTGATCTGGAAAACATTGAACCTCCTGTGGCACACGGGGGGAATTTTGAAAACCCACTACTACATCCTCTACCACAGAACCCTGATGACAACACTATTGTAGAGAAGGAAATCCAGCTTGTTGCTTCGGCTGCTACAGACGCTCCGGGTAATATTTTTGTAAACCTTGTTCCCCCTTCCACTCTTGAAGTTTATTTTGGTTCTTTATCTTTGGACTTGGATGGCATGGACCCCCCCTTTCCGCACCCCCCTCCCCCACAATCCCCTCTTGACCCTCTAAACCCTCCCTCACCGGACCCTCCTGTGCCTCTTGTTGAATCCCTCCCACTTCGATCTGCGGCTACCCAGAAATCCCCCCATCATCCCTGCAGACCAATTCTATTCGTTTTCATCTTCGATCCAGGGACATCCCTGCCCTTATGGTCCCCCACTCCTTGGGTTTGGGACTTGGATTGAACCCTGCCTCTGGAAAATCTCCCAGAAGGAGAGGGAGGCCTACTCTCCGAACGCCCAGGAAGAGGTTATCTGATGAAACTTCTCTCACTAAATTGTCGGGGTTTGGCAAGTAAATCCCAAAAACTTGCCTTAAAAAGGTTGATTTCCCTACATCAGCCGGACATCTTCATGGTACAAGAAACTATGGGATCTGAAGAGGATGTCACTGCTCTTCTCAAATTTAATCTTCCTTTATATGATTTCGTTGCCTTAGATGCTAGAGGACACTCTGGCGGATTTGCTCTGGGCTGGAACTCAAAGCTGGTTAAAATCACAAGCACCCGGGGCTTTGAATTGGGACTGGGAATGGATTTCTTTCATGCCGGGTTAAACAAGTCTTTTACTGTTCTAAATATCTATGGTCCATATATGGAGAGAGCTACTTTCTGGAACTCCCTTTGCAAAAAATCTGTGCTCTCCACTAAAAATATGATTCTTGGAGGTGATTTGAACTTCACATTGGGAACCCATGAGATATAGAGGCCTTCTACTAGAGGGGACTCTCTTGCAGGGTTCTTCGACTTGATTTTAAGGGATTCTTGCCTCATTGATGTCTATCCCACTAAATTGAAACCTACATGGACTAATCAGAGAAGTGGTGAAGGAAGAATTGCAAAATGATTGGATCGTTTTCTTTTGGCTGACAAGTTGGTTGAACAAAATCTTCGTATCAGACAATGGGTGGCCTCTGGTGGTGAATCTGATCACTCACCCATTTGCCTCAAAATCATGGGATCCACAATAAAACCACCTAGTTCTTTTAAATTGTGTGCAGCCTGGCTAAAGGAGGAAGAAGTTACTAAAATCATCAAGGACTCTTGGATTCCCTATCAACTAGATGATGAATCATTTGTTGCTCAACATTTTGTAAAAAATCTCACTATAACAAAAATGTTGATTAAAGAGTGGGCTTTCAAAAATAAACAAAGGGATGATGAGCAACTCCTACGGATTGAGGAAGATATCAACATCATTCTTGAGTTTGACAGGGGGGTTTCCTATATGTCGAAACTTCTAAAAAGCTAAAATCTCTTCAACACTGTCGTCAAAAGCTCCTCTCGGAACAAGAGGAAGTCTGGAGATTAAAAAGCAGGGTTGTTTGGTTGGAATGCGGGGATGAAAACACAAAATTCTTTCAGGCTTTTGCAAAAGGAAGGAAGTCACGGAACACTATTTGGGAGCTTAGAGACCCAAATAATGAAGCTTATATCTCCTTTGAAGATTTGGCTAATTTGGGTACCACACACTTCATAGAACTTTTATTGGAACCCAAAAGATCCAATTTAGCGGAGGTCATCAGACTCTCTCAATATTTTATGGGTTCTATCTCTCTGGAGGACAATCAGGAACTCATGGAAGAGGTCTCGGAGGAAGAGCTCAAAGAAACTCTCAACAACTTTCAAAAAGAAAAAATCCCTGGGCTCGATGGATGGACCATTGAATTCTTTCTTGCACACTTTGATATCATTGGAAGCGATCTACTTCATCTGGTGGAGGAATCAAGGAAAGGGGGAATAGTGCACCCTCCCCTAAATGCCACCTTCATCGCTTTAATTCAAAAGTCGGACAAGCCTGAATCTATGAACGATTTCCGCCCTATTTCTCTCTGTAATATTACTTACAAGGTGGTAGCAAAGATCATGGCGAAAAGGCTTAAGGGTGTACTTTCAAAAATCATCTCTAAGGAACAATTTGGCTTTCTAGAAAGCAGGCAAATTCATGAGGCTATTGGAGTTGCACAAGTAGGATTACACTCTCAAAAAACAAAAGGAATCAGAGGCGCGGCTATAAAAATTGATCTCTCAAAGGCAATTGACAGAGTCAGCTGGCTATACTTGAGGATGATCATGACTCACCTGGGATTCAACTATGCTTTTATCAAGTGGACTATGATTTGCATCTCCATCCTCCTTTGTGGTACTCATAAATGGTTCCCCTACATAATTCTTTTATGCAGAAAGAGGTATCCAACAAGGTTGTCCACTTCCCCCCCTTCTCTTTCTTTTGGTGGCGGAGGGGCTGAGCACAACTATTCTGGATGCAAAACGACAAGGGACTTTAAAAGGTCTTCGCATAACCAACACTCTCAACCTCACTCACTTGCTCTTTGTCGACGACATACTCCTTTTCTGTGACGGTACTCAAAGGGATACATATCAACTAGATTATATTTTGAATATGTTCCAGACTGCAATTGGAATGGTCATAGATGTGCAAAAAATATTCCCTAACCACGCATCAACTTTCTGAGGAGGAGCGACGAAGGTATGCAACTCTTTTTCCCTTTGAAAACATTCCTCTGGATGCAGGTTTAAAATATCTGGGTTTTCATCTAAAACCCAATGACTACAAAAAAAGTGATTGGAACTAGCTCGTTGTAAAACTGGAAAAATGATTATTAAGTTGGAGTCATTGCTGGCTCTCAAGAGCGAGAAGATTAGTCCATATCAAATCTGTACTGGAAGCCATCCCGGTTTATTGGATGTTCACTGGCTTGGATACCAAAATGAATCTTGGAAAAATCTAGGAAACTTTGTTTTCGTTCCTTTGGTTTGGTCACTTGGACTCCTTTGTTGCTCAATGGATTAAATGGGAAAGGCTTGCAATGCCAAAATCTTTGGGGGGTTAGGGGCTGAAGCAGATACAATTTTTTGAAAGATCCCTTGTTGCAAAAGCAGGGTGGAGGCTACTCACAATTGATAACCTCTGGACTGATGTGGTAAAGCACAAATATATTGCCCCTGAATCCATCATACACTGGATTAGAATCCCCTCAAAGCCTCAACAGGGTATCTCTGTCATTTGGAAAGCAATTCTAAAGTCTCTTCCTCTCATCGAACAGGGGTTGGCATGGAAATTTGGTAATGGTAAACAGATTCGTATTGGAACTGACCCATGGTTGGGCTGCAAAAATCAACATCTTCTTCCCAACCCCCTCTTATAGTATCTCTAGCATCATGGTTTTTACCATCTTAGTCAGATAGCAGACATTTTACATACAAACTTGTGGCAGCAAGGCTAGTTGGAAGCGACTGCCCTCGACATTCCGAATGAATTTCACAACATATGGGAAACTTATCTCCTTTCCCTCAGAAGCTCACATGTCAGAATTACAGATCTACCTAACGAACTTATCTGGTCTCTTGCATCAAATGGAAAATACACACCAAAACTTGGTTATAAGTTTTTGATGGAACAACAACAACAAAATTGGGAACGTATGTGGTGGTGGCAATCGATATGGAAGGCACACTGTCCCTCAAAATCAAAACTGTTTATGTGGTGTCTACTGGCAAACCGGATCCCGACTTGGGAACGTATGCAGAAAAAAAACATATTGCTAGTCCGGGATGGTGTGACCTTTGCAAACTTGGTGAGGAATCAAATACTCACCTTTTCTTATCCTGCCCCTACACGATAAATGTTTGGGTGGAACTGAAACTCAAACATCCCTAGTCCTCGTGTTGGAGAGGAAAATCCATTGAGGAAGCCTGGAAACTTCGGATAGAATCCCAGGATATGGTTCACCTGCACGCACTACCTTTAATCACAACATGGGGCATCTGGCTTGCTTGCAATCGGTTGATCTTCCCGGAACAACATACCGCCCCCACTCTCATTGCACACCGCAACTGCTCTATTCTCACTTACTTCCCACAAGAAAACAACCCATCTATCCCTCGCATGATCCCGGTGGAAGAAATAAATCCACTTGTTCCCTGGGCTTTCTTTGTCGGGGCCTCAGAAAATAGCATTTGTGGAGGAGGTGCCATTCTCCACCTAAATGAAAATCATTGTTTCAAGTTGTAGATGGGTCTTGGGCAGGGCTCAAATAATTATGCTGAACTCTATGAACTAAACCTACTGATCAGATTTGCAAGAGAAAGGATTTGTTCTCACATACAAATTTTTGGAGATTCTATGATCATTATAAAATGGATAAATCAAGAACAAAGATGCCATAATCTGCTATTAAACCAATTGTTGATTGAAACAATGCGATTAATAGGAGATTTTGACAATTTTATTTGTCGTCATGTCTAAAGGGAAAGAAACAGAGAGGCAGATCAACTCTCAAAGCTGGGATTGACTCTTCGTCCGGGTCAATGGAAAATTTCAAAATTGCAAAATGATACTTTCCATGATTATTTTCACAGACCGTTCATAGAAGGGTTGGCAACACAAAACATTTGACGCTGTTGAACACGGATGACTATATATTTTTTATATCTTTTGACCTTTATGTTGTATATATTTATAGCATATAGAGTCTCTCGTAGGAGAACTGGCACACTTCCTTTTTTGGAAATGGCATTACACTGTTTTGATCTAGTGGGACACTAGAAGCTTGAAAAAGACTACTCAGAAAAGGCTCCCAGAAGCCTTTCGGCAATATGTAATTTGATTTATTATAAATGAAATTACACTTTTTTCCTTGGAAAAAAATAATTATATATATATATATATATATATAATGTTTTCAACGTATTTTAAATTAACATAGAAATGGTTAGATTTTTATTTCAAAATAACATAAAGACAACATTGTGAAAAAAAAGGATAAAAAAATTAGATAGAAAATTTGGTTGGAAATTGAGACACTCGCATAGTTTTATAGGTCAAAATTTCAAGAGCATAATTCTTTCACATAAGGGCTTTTGAAATTACCAAAAACCTTGAAAAATCCTAAAAAAATTTGAAAATATACTCTTTATAAATTTTTGCTTCACCAAAATTTTAAAAATAAAATTTTTTTATAAATCATTTTAAAAAATCCATATAAAAAACTTTATGAAGATAAAAATTCTCACTCACAAAAGGAGCAACTGCAAGCAAACAGTGGGAATATTGGCGTACGTTTGTCATTTTTTTGCACTTTTAACCTGTTTTTTCAGCTTTTTTGTAGGTTTCGGGTTTAGGCGGTTTGGTGGTGGCTTTGTTTTTTATTGTTTCTTTTGGCTTTGTGCTGTTTGGGTGGGGTCATTTCCTTGCAGACTAGCCTTTCTTTTGACCTTGCAGTCCTGGTGATAGCTACCGGTTGTTACCCTCTCTTTCCTCCTTGGCGGTGACAGCTACCGGTGTCGGTCGGGGCTGGGCTTGATGGGACGTAACTCATTAGATCTAGGGTTTCATTCCCCTTTTCTGATTATTGCGGGCTCATTCCCTCATCCGATTATTGCGGGCTCATTCCCTCAGTCTGATGAGCTGAAGAGTGGGGCTTATGGGGTGGTCCCAGAGCTACACACTGGCGGTTTTCGGGAACCAGAGGCTAACCCTAAGTCGCGGTCTGGATGGCCTTCTCATTTTAAGGGTGTGAAGGCTCGGAAGAGGAGGTCTGTTAAATCTTTGAAGGTCTGGGAAGGGTTAGCTCGGTTTCACATTCCACAGGAAACTAATTTAGATCGCATCGAAATGTTGAGTGCTCGGGCAGTTGTAGGTCGATTGGAGTTTTCTGGTGGGGATCAAAAGGAAATGGTGGAGTGGGTTCGGAAATTCTGGATGCTTGTTGTTGGAGATATGCCGAGGGTTATGCAGCTCTTAAATGGATGGATAATGTTTATCTTTTCCAAATCGGATCATGTTGATTTGATTCTGAAGAGATTTTGGTGTTTTAAGGAGGGCTCGCTTTGTTTAAAGAAATGGCACTTATCCTTTGACCCCCCGCGGGAGAAACAAAGCATTCGACATCTGTGGCTTCTTATTCCTGGCCTCCCGATAGAGATTTGGACTGAAAATATCTTGATGGGTATTGCCAATTCAGTTGGGAGGTTTGTTCGTCTTGATAATTCTTCACTTCATGGATATGATCGTCGGTCTGCTCGAGTGATGGTGGAGTTCGAAATTGCTCAAGGTTTGCCTGCGGAAGTGGAATTGATTTGGGGTTCTAGGGTTTGGTGTCAACGCTTGGACTACTTTCGTATCCCTTTTCGCTGTCATTTTTGCCAAAATACTGGACATATTCAAGCCCACTGTCTGGAGGCACAAGTTCGAGAGCATTGGTGGCAATCCTCTGATCGTTTTGGGTCCTCTGCTAAAATTTCTTCAAGCTCAGCTGGGGTTTCTGAAGATCATGCTTCATTATTGGGTAAGATCTCTCCTCGTATCGGCTCCCCTATCCCTTTTATCCCTGAGGAGGATTTAATGTTAGCTCAAGTTGCTGAAGACATTTTAGATAAGAAAATTACTTCTGGTGACATTGTATTGAATTTGGGAAAGGGGGAGGTTTCGTCATCTGTCTAGCAGGACTCTCATACTTCCAAACCTAAGATTTGTCAGGGGATGTTTGGGAAGAATACTGTGCTATTGAATGAGAATGTAGATCTTGTAGGATCCTCAGAGATTCGTCGGGCTTCTGACTGTGATATTGTTGAAAGGGGTGATTGTTTGGCTCCCGGCTTTGCCTCAGACTGTAGGGTGACTGCATCTAGGTCTTCAAATATTTCTTCTGGGGGAGATAGGGTTGCTACTCTTCCCTTGGAGCATGGTCCTTTTACTGCTGATGATTCTGGTTTATTGAATGAAGCCGGCTATAAGCCTCATCCTGATGTCATTACCCCTCTTCCGATTTTTTCTAAAAACCCTTCTAATAATCCTCTTGTGCAATCGGTCAATTCTGCTAGATTTCAAAATGTAACTATTCGGAAATCTAAGAAGTCTGGTAGAAGGGGGAAAGATTCGGGTGGTGATTTGGATCATGTTATTTCTCAGGTGTCGGAAAGAATTAGGTTGAAAGAGGAGATGGTTTATTCTGAAGTTGTTTATGGTGGGATTGTTAGGGGTCGGGATGATATTTCTGATTCTGGAGGAATTCTTTTAGGGAAGGGGGTGGCTGATTCATCTGTTTCTTCTCGGGGTATTAGAGCGTTTCCCCCCCGAGATATTGTTCCTTGATGTCTATTTGTTTTCTTAACATTCGAGGGTTGGGAAGGGTTGTACGAGTAAGGGCTCTCTCCAACTTACTTTCTACTTCTCGTCCTAGTTTATTGTTGTTGCAGGAGACTATGTATGATGATCTTACTGCTATTTCTAAAATTGCGGGGGTATTTCCTGGTTGGGAAATCTTTGCAGTTAGCTCGAATGGGATGTCTAGGGGTTTGGTGGCTGCGTGGGACCCTAGAGTCTTCTCTTTTTCTGTTTTTCAGACTTCCTGGGGTATTTTGTTGGAGGGGTCTTGCAGGGCTTTTGATCTTCATCTTTCGATTCTTAATTGCTATGCCCCTTATAAAAATCGAGAGGTCTTTTGGCTAGGGTTGCAATCATCTGGGATTTTAAGTATGGAGAATATAATTGTTGCGGGGGATCTTAATTTTACCAGGCTGGCGCAGGAAGTATGGGGTTCTAAGGCTAAATTGGATGATTTAGCAAACTTCTTTTCTGAGTTTCTTATTGACAATAATCTTATTGATGTTTGTACAAGGGCTATTGTCCCAACTTGGTCCAATGGAAGAGAAGGGTGTGAAGGTATTCATAAACGACTTGATAAATTTTTGGTGAATACTACTTTGCTGGAAAAGTGCAGTCACTATCGATTTTGGGTGGGTGATGTAAAGGTCTCGGATCATTGGCCTATCTTCTTACAATTGATGGAGAATGTTATGAATTATAATTACCCTTTTAAGTTCAACTGTTCTTGGTTAATGAATACAGAATTTGACTGCATGGTTAGGGATGTATGGTCTAAGACAGTCAGTGAATTTGACTTAAATCCAGTTGATCTTTTTTGCTTCAAGTTGAAAGTGTTAAAAGGAAAAGTTACTAATTGGATTCTTCATAAGAAACTGCTTGACATGAGTATTCTGGTTGATGTGGAGAATAAGCTGCAGAAACTTTATCTGCTCAATGTAGAGAATCCATTAGTTTGCAGTGATTTGGAGATGCTTAAAAAACTTGAAGCTGAAAAAGAGATAATATTTTTGATGGAAGAGAAGGAATGGCGGTTGAAAAGTAAGGCTTTGTGGGTGAAGTCTGGAGATAAAAATACCAGATTTTTTCATACTTTTGCCTCTGCTAGGAGAAACAATAATACTATCTGGAAACTGGCAGATGAGGAAGGGACTGTTGTTGCTGGGGTCTGGGATCTTCAGGCTCAAGCTATTAAACATTTATGTCAAGTCTATTCAGATGATAGTAGATGTGATTTGGCCTCACAACTTCAAGTGGTTAGAATCTATCCAAGATTTTTTGATAGGGAAGATGCAGAAATGTTATGTTCGGAGGTGACATTTGAAGAAGTAGAAAGAACTCTTAAATTGTTTTCTAAAGAGAAAAGTCCAGGGCCAGATGGATGGACTGTGGAGCTGTTTCTGCATTTCTTGGATATTATGGGTGAGGATATCATTAGGATGGTTGAATTTTCGAGATGTCAGGGGTATATATCAGGTGCTTTTAATTCTACTTTCATTACTCTCATCAGTAAAGTGAATGATCCAAAGACCTTTGCAGATTATAGACCTGTTGCTCTTTGCAATTTTGCATATAAGATTGTCTCAAAGATTATTGCAGGACGTCTTAAGCCTGTGTTCTCCAAATTCATCACTCCTGCAAAGTTTGGTTTTCTTCAAGATAGACAGATACATGATGCTGTTGGTATTACTCAAGGGCTACTACATTCTATTAAATGCAAGAAGCAACGTGCTATTTTGTTTAAATTGGATCTCGAGAAAGCATATGACAGGGTAAATTGGGATTTTTTGAGGATCCTCTTGATTCAGATTGGAGTACCAGTTTTAGCTATTAACTGGATTATGGCTTGTGTGAATACGATGAACATTGCTATCTTAGTTAATGGGGCTCCCACGACTTTTTTCAGCTGCTCAAGAGGCATTCATCAGGGTTGTTCGATGTCTCCACTTTTATTTCTATTGGTAATTGATGGTTTGAGTAGGCTGATCAAACAAGCTCATGAGCAGGGTAAGTTAAAAGGAATAAAAATCTCAAAGGATCTATTTCTGACACATGTTCTCTTTGTTGATGATGTTCTGATTGCTGGGAATGCGTCAGTTGATGAATGGAGAATGCTTCATGGTATTATTGACCTTTTCTGTAAGGCTTCCGACATGAGGGTTAGTTTAATGAAATCCCGCCTCTTTCAAAATCTGGTTGATGATGATCGGGTTTCAGAGGTTCAATCCTTACTCCCTTTCAAATGTTGCAAGATGGCTGGCAGTTTTACTTATCTGGGCTTTCACCTAAAGCCTAATGGTTATCTAGTTAAAGATTGGGATTGGCTTATCAAGAGATTTGAGTCTAGAATCTCTCATTGGACTTATCGACTGCTGTCAATTGGTGGCAAACTTACTCTGGCTAAGTCTGTGTTGGTGGGGACGCCGGTCTATTGGTTTTCTCTTCTCCTGGTACCTTGTTCAATGATCAATTCTCTAAGGAGATTGCTCTTCAATTTCTTATGGACTGGTGGTCTAAAACGCTTCAGTTTGACCATGGTTGGATGGGAGAGGTTATCACTGCCTTTCACTTCTGGAGGATGGGGGTTAAAAGATCTGACGGCTTTCAGTGAGGCTTTGCTTTTAAAAAGTATGTGGAGGGCCATCTATGGAGGATCATTGTGGTCGAAAGTTATTTTTCTCAAATACATCAATACAAAGATTTCTTTCTGGTTAAGACAGTGAAAGAAGAAGTTGCGGGGAGTATCCCCAATCTGGAAAGGTTTCATGAAGGTTTACTGTTGGTTTGCTTATTATCTCTGTTGGAAAATTGGAAATGGTTCTGAGGTGGCTATTGGAGTAGATCCGATACTGGGCCTTAAAGAGACATATAAACTTTCGCTTGAAATTTCTGGTTTTCTGAGAAGGGATGGTCTGATAACTTTAAATTCTATTGTTAAGAATGATGTCACTGGTTATTGGCTTAATGCTGCTTATCTCAACTTGCCACCGGATTTGATATTTGAATGGGAGACTTATATCCATGGTCTAAATGGTGCAGGAATCCAGCTTATTGCAGAAGATGATGTTGTGGTTTGGGGTGGTAATGAAGCAACCGGTATCATTACATCTAGATTGGCTTATGACTGTATTATTAAAAGAAGATGCATATTTCCTAACCATTGGTGTTATAGGATGATATGGCTTTGGAACCTGCCTTTGAAGCTGAAATGTTTTAGCTGGTTCATGCTACAGGATCGTCTAAAGACTTGGGACAATCTGTCTCAGATTGGTTGGGTCGGTCCCAATTGCTGCATTTTATGTAAATATTTTCAGGAGTCTGTAACACATATCTTTATTGATTGTTCTTTTACTGTGGAATTGTGGGAAAAATTCTATCAGCTTTTTGATATTGCACACGGATGGAATGGTCCGTCGGTGGAAGCTTGTCTTTTGGATTGGAGGAGGAATTGTAAGCAGTATAGTACATTGCCTATCTTTATTTGCTGGTATGTTTGGTTTGTTAGGAACAAGGTTACTTTTGAAGATCATATTCCAAATGTGCAGGGCTCTTTCAATAATATTCTCTCACATTTTCTGCAGTACCAGACAGAATCATCATCTTCAGTTCATAGGAATATTGGGGAATTTCACTTCAATATAAAAGAGCCTGTTTTATTTTTTGATGGTGCTGCTAATTTTGGAAATTGTGGGGTTGGTGGAGTGATTTTTATAAATCATTCTCATTATTATTCCCTTCGTCTGAAGTGTGGTAGAGGCTCTAATATGAAGGCAGAACTCTTGGCCTTGTGGTGTGTTGCTAGAGTTGCAAATCTCTTTGGGTTAGTAAGTGTGAAGATCTTTGGGGATTCACGTGTGACGATAAAATGGGCCCAAGGGGAATATGAGCGTAAGGTCTTGAGTTTGACCAGCTGGTGCAAAAGAATTAAAGATGAGCTTAGTAACTTCAGTTCTTTTTCTTTGGAGCATATTTTCAGAGAATTCAATGATCAGGCAGATGGTCTTTCTAAGTTGGCACTTGAAGGCGAGGAGGATATTTTTCTTTGGGAAGAATTATGGGAGAATCAGTTGATTGATTCGGGTTCTTATAATATCTTGATCTAATTTTGTTTAATGCTTGTATCTAAATTTTTGACTAATGGCATCCCTTATGGAGGAAGTATTGTATATATCGATACTCTCTTTGATAGAGAAGTTCTATAGACAATATGCTTTTGATAAGCTTCAATCATGTACTATTTGATTCAGATTTTGAATAATAATAATATGCTTTTTTTTGCAGGAAAAAAAAAGTGGAGAACACTTCGTTCATTTTGATAAATATTAAATTGTCATATTTAAATTAATAATGAATATTATTAATAATAATAATTTATAATTTATTGTTTATATGAAAATTATATATAAATTGCACAATAGTATAGTCACTATTAAAACCATAAATTAATTTTGCATATATAAAAAATTACATGGAACTTTTATTTAGTTTAAATAAAGAATGTAAATATAAGAAAATTTATATACTAAATAACTATTATATAAATAAGGATATTGATTTTGTAATTTAGTGTTTTAAATGCATCTTAAATTAACATGGAAATGGTTAGATTTATATTTCAAAATAGCATAAAATACAACATTGTGGAAAAAATGGATAAAAATTATAATAATAAAAAAGCATTTTTCGAATAGAAAATTTGGTTAGAAATTAAAACACTTGGCATAGTTTTATATGTTAAATTCCAAAAGCATAATTCTTTCATTCTCAAATGATTTAAAAAACCTGTGACATAATTCAAAACCTTGAAAATTCCTAAAATAAAACAACTTAAAATTATACCTTTATAAATTTTTGCTTCACCTAAATTTTAAATAATAAAAACAATGAAATTTTATAA
This sequence comes from Larix kaempferi, assembly GCA_027924585.1. Classification (NCBI taxonomy): domain Eukaryota; kingdom Viridiplantae; phylum Streptophyta; class Pinopsida; order Pinales; family Pinaceae; genus Larix; species Larix kaempferi. Next base: position 2,468,209 of record BSBM01000477.1, on the reverse strand, counting down.
CCATTTTAAATAACCCATATAAAATACTTATGAAAATAAGACTTCTCTCACTCTATCTCAAAGGAGCGACCACAAACAAAGTGGAGAACACTTTGTCCATTTTGATAAAGTGTCATATTTAAATTAATAATAAAAAAAATATATTCCTAAAATAAAACAACTCAAAATTATACCTTTATAAATTTTTGCTTCATCGAAATTTTAAATAATAAAACAATGAAATTTTATAACCATTTTAAATAACCCATATAAAATACTTGTGAAAATAAGACCACTCTCACTCTCTCTCAAAGGAGCGACTACAAACAAAGTGGAGAACACTTTGTCCATTTTGATGCATATTAAATTGTCATATTTAAATTAATAATAAAAAAATATATTTTATAATTTATTATTTATATGAAAATTATATATAAATTACATAATAGTATAGTCAATATTAAAATCTGTATGAAACTTTTATTTCGTTTAAATAAAAAATATAAATTTGTTTTGTATATATAAAAAATTGTATAGAACTTTTATTTAGTTTAAATAAAATATATAAATATTGAAAAAATTATATACTAAATAACTATTATATAAACAAGGATGTTGATTCTGTATAGTAAATAATTGTTGTATAAACAAGGATGTTGATTGTGTATGGCCGAGGATGTTGATTGTGCATAGTAAATAACTATTATATAAATTATATAAATAAGGATGTTGATTGTGTATGTGTATTCGTAGGCAAATAAGAATCACATATAATATGCATATGCAATTTTGTTTTTAAAAGTAAATACGATCACATATAATATTTTTATCTGTAATTTTGTTTTTAAAGTGTAACATTGTTTAACTTATTTAGTAATATTGATTATTAACATTAAAATATTTGTATTTATATGTTATGTGTAACTTTGTTTGGTGTATGAGTTTGATTTTACAAATTACTATAATCTATTTAATAATATTGATTATTAATATAATAAAAATATGATGAAGATGATAACAATTAATATTTTTTAAGACTAATTGTGGTTTATTAGTATTATGTATAAGGTGTATGGATTTGGTGTTGAGGAAAGGTAGGACATTTACTTCTTCAAGTCACTAGCAAGGCATAGGAATGATGGTGTGTGTGATGAAGGAGGTGTAGACAAGAGAGGTTAAGGCAACATGCCCCCTCGATCCATCAAATAGGCTCCCATTTACTTTGCACCAAACAAGCATGATGGTTTTGTGTGGACAACATATTGATAACTCCATGAAATCTATTTCAATCATGAGCACTGAGAGAGCTAATGCAAAGGCTCCACAAGATAGGTATGTCATTGAAATCAATGGCTTATGTTTCATGGTTCTTCTTCTAGCTACTTTTGGCAACACCAAGACCTCCTCTAGTTTAGGCTAGAGCAACATTGAGATAGAATTTTCTAGCACCCCTTCAAGACCCATCTTCCTATTTGGTCAAGGCTTTGCTTGAGAGAGATAAGGTAGAGAGTTTGTTCATAGGAAAACAAGTAGACAAAGGAGGTAAAGTTTACATTGAACAAGGAAAGGTCATGGCTATGTTTGTAGAAGGAAGCTAACCTCTTTTATCACAAGATGGAGACTTCAACTCCAAGATAGGTTATGAAGGAAGTGAGATAGAGCTATAAGGTTCTTCGTAACCCATTGCTCGTAGGCTAGGGAGGGAGTAGAACCATTTTCTAAGCATTAGTGGTCATCATGATGTAGGGAAGTTGATAGTGGGGGAAAGCAAAACAAGTCCATTCAAATGAAGCAAGCCTTAGTCTTGCAAGAACCCCAACAAGGTAATTACTCCAACAAGTAAACTAAAGATGAAATGTAGGTCGGGGAAGCTACTTTGAGATATCACAAGAAGTTCCCATGTGACATTAAGGTGAAGGTAGAATGAGATGAGAAGAAAGTACCTCTTATGAGGACATAGATGTTAACCTCATGGAATGGATTCCAAATACAGGCTTCTCTTACAGTTGGGGCACAACGTATTTTAAGAAAATTAACATTTACTCACACTCCAAATCTATAGTTTCCTAGGTAAATAAAGAACATGGTACACAATAGAAAGCAAATCTTGATCAACTAGACTTTGTGGACCACAAATATGAGGTATTAGTCAAAGCAATTTTGGATATGGAGGCAATGGGGCAAGAGTAGAATTAGAAGGACCAAATCCCTGGAACAAATAAGATTCATTTCCTACAAGAACACCCGATGAAAATAATATAAATAATCCATAAATGGATAATAAATAGTAAAATGTATATTGATAAGATATATGATATGAATTGCAATTGAGATGCCACCTATATAGAAACCTAAGGCCACCATAACCATCACGAAGGGATGCGTCCCTTATATTACAATAATAAATATCATTTACAATAATTTATTATTATCAATCTTATTATTATTTATTTATTTATTATATGTATATTCATGACATTGCTTTCCTCTTCAGAAATGCTTTGTCCTCAAAGCATATTGATGAAAAAGACTTACGCCATGTACTTATATTGTTGTCGCATCTTTCTTTGTTGTGTCGTAGTTGATGATACATGTCGATATGAACTTGTAAGTGTTGAACACAACCTTCGAAATATAAATGGATCAATCCATCCTAAATCAATTCTCTGTTGAACGTTGTATTGCCACGGTGAAGTGTCATCATAAGACTTGATTGCACTGGTATCAATAACTTCCGTTAGTTGTTTTTTACTTCTAGGATATCAAGTTTTATGATTTGAATGTCGATAGGGAATTTTTATAACGTTATTCTCCTTGATCATGTTTGTAGTGTCTTATTGTTTTAACTTCCGTGTATGCTTTTCTTCAATTGAGTTGACAACCTAAATGGTAATCTGAACTTGATCTGTGAGTGTGCCTTTTTCCATAACTTGTACTTTTATTCTTGATGATTTTGAAGTCTTGTTCTGGATTTTCTCTAATTTGTCTTTTTGTTATCATCTTGAATCTTCTTAAAATTTTCATCTTGCGACTTTTCGTCATCCTTGAACTTCTTAAGTTGTTCCCTTAGATTTTAATTATAACTCTTAAGGTGGCGATTTTCTTCTTCTTTTTTTAACACTTTCCCTTCAACATATTCATTAATTTGCTCTGTTTTTCAAGTATTTTTTAACTTCCTTATTTTCATAACTAGCATTTTATTATGGTTTCTTAGCCGGAAGATTTCTTCAGTATTGCTTGATAATGTTTTATTGATCTTTGTGATCTCCAACTTGTGCGCCTTTTTAATGTCATCTTTTTGTTGTTTGAGCTCTTTTATCTGTTGTTGACGTTGGCATACCTCTGATTCTTGGCATCTTAATTTTTCTTGGATTTGTGCAACTTTTTTAATCTTGTCGTTTAGGAGTGCGTTCAAGTGCATCACTTATTCTTTTGCTTTACTATCATCAGCTTTCCTTTTTATACCTGGTTTTTGAGATTTTTTATTAAGATGCTTTTCATTCCTTAATTCCTCAATTTGGGCGTACAAATATTCCATGCACTTTCTCTGGTCATCATAAACCTTGTCATTGAATTCCTTTAGAATTTTTTGTAAATCAATTATCGTTTGTAATTTTTTGTTTTCCTTTTGACAACACATTAATTCATCCTCACTTTTTTATTTGTAAATATGCATTATACTCCATAATTTGTGGTTTGGCTTCTTTTTTGACTCCATCTTCTTTTCTTTGACACCAAGTAAACACAAAAGGTGTAATAACCCCTAAATGTAGTTCTTTATTGTAAAAGTCTTCTTTTGAATTTTTTTATAATTAATAATTGTAATAAATACAATTATTAAATTATTATTATTATTATTTTTTAACAGAAACGCGAAATAAATTTGTATTAAACAGAGGATAAGTTACAAAATTCCCTTCCTGGAAGGGTAAACCATAACCTAGATATTGAGTAATCCAACATTGAAAAAATAAGCTTTTCAACCCTGGGTATTGTTCTTTCTAGCTGTTCATATCTACTGTCTTTTATTGAGTAAATCTTGACATATTGGTTACATATATAAGCACAAAAAAACATTTAACAAAACAAAACAGATAGTATGAATCAACAATCCTGGATTTAAGTGGGTGGGATTCCTTCATGAGTCTGCGAGTCATCTTCCATCAGAGAACTATCTTCACGCTGATTTCCTGGGTCCACAGGTTCAGAGTTCTTCTTGAATTCATCCCTCAGGTCACTCAAGGACTCTTCCAGCTGAACCAGGTGAGCCTCAATCCCGTCGTTTTCATTTTGCAAGGTATCGAATAAATGCACCTTCAAAGAAAACATGAATTGTTTGAGACCTTCGAAGTTGGCCTTTTGGTAGTCTTTCATGCCTTTGACATCCTTTTGCAATTCCTCAAGCTCAACAACATGGACGCGGACGTTGGTTTCCATATCCTCCATTCGCGAATCCATCTGGGTAAGATCCAAATCGATTTGTCTGCTCTCTTCCAGATCATCTTTAGAAACTTTGAAGGCTTTGCAGGTGTTCTTCCTGATGTCCTGATGAACTACCTTAATCTCTTGAAGTTCCTTCATCATATTCTCCAAATTCATCCTCCTGTAGGTTGTGATAGACCAGGGAAGAGTTCGCAGACCAGCACTGAGAACCCCACCGTCACAAGTGAGAGCTTCAATACCCAACACCACCGTTTGAAATGAAGTACGATCTCCCTAAAAAGGATCGTGCGAACGAGAGCCTTGAGAGTTCGACATTACTTCGCATGCTTCCATATAACCGCCACGCCAACCTTTATTAATACGAGGGGATGTCTGAGAACAGACTTTAAAGCTCAAGTTGTGGTAGAATCCACTTGTCCACATAAGGAGAGGGAAGCGTTGCATGCGCGCCCCCATTAGGAAGTTAGAGATAAAAAACACAGGGACCATCCGGTGTGAGGAAGATCTTGGATTCGAAACGTCGACTTCATAAGATGGAAACTATGGATTCTCCAAGACTACCTGAAACCATCAACCACAGAAATATTGCAACAAAAATAAGCCCTTCTTTTAACCTTGCTCCTTGGTCAGCCATGGTATCAACCTCCACATTATTGTGCCTTAGAATGTGACAAAATTGAATACTTGAGATGTCGCTAATGATAGAGACAATTCGTTTTTGAATTATGTTCATATACTTATCATGACCTATTTGGATGTTTATCATTTTCTGTATTACAATCTTGGAGTCTCCGAGGATAGTATAATGATCTATATGTAGGGAGATCATTATTTCAACCACTTGGAGGAGAGCCGCCCATTCTGGTTGATTGTTTGTTCTCCTTCCTAATCCCCACACACATTGAAATAAGTTTTTACCTCCAAGACCATAAACAACCCTCCAACACCTACCACCTCTTTCCACCCCTTTAAATAATAATAATTATTATTAACCATAATAATAATAATATTTTTAGAGAAAGGGTTTAAAGTTTCGAGATAATAATAATATGTATTATTATAGTTTTTTTAATAAATGGAAGGCGCACGTGGAAGAATTTAGGGTTTTTCAAAAAATAAAAATAAAATATTATATAATAATAAAATAATAATAATAATAATAATATCAATATTATAATAATAATACTAGTATTTTATTTCGTGTTTTGAATTAGGTTTTATTTGGAGGGAGCACATGGAGCGTGGAGAGGAGAGGGCGAACTGCATGGAGGGTGCAGAGATGGGGGAGCGTAGGAAGGGTGAGTTGCGTGAGGGAGGATGCAGAGCTGGGGGTGCGCAGTAGTCATGAAGAGATGGGCCGTGCAATAGTGGTGCAGAGATAGGGGGCGCGCAACAATGGTGGAGCGAAGAGGGCGTAGAGCAAAGATGGACGAAGGGCGGGAACCTAGTGAAAAAGACGTGGAAGACGCAAAATTTATTATGTTATTTATATGATCAAGTAACTTGGAAATGAAATTTCATATTCCTTTGATTTTTATGGGTTAACCAGGTATGGAGTTTGGCTTTGTTACAAAAGTTTTGAAAATTAGATTTAATGTTTTCATAAACTAAGCATTTTAAGAGAAAGTTTTTTTCATCTTATAAAAGTTTCATAAAAGTTTCAAATTCCAACATTGTATTTCACTATGAAACTCATAGGATTTTGTTCTTATATGTGCAATATTATTTTCTTCTCGGGCTAGAAACAATAGCAATATAATTGAGTTATCGCTTATCCTTACCTCTACAGTTAATTCCATTAAGATATAAGTTTCGTAAACTTATGTTGACTTGTTCATGATTAGACCCATCCCACATTCAAATGAGATCAAATGGGAATCTAAGATGTGGAGTATGCCTTCTACAAACACCAACCTCCTTGGGATTTTGGTTGGTTGCCCCATCTTGAAAAATATAGGGCACAATTTATGATATATAAGTCCCCTACTATCTTTTTCTTCTCTTTCTTCAAAGTTTTTACATAGTTTTTAGATGCTCCTTTAATTATGTAGAAAGTCACAACAACAAGATTGACAACTTTGTTTAAAAAAGAGGGAAAATCTTTATATTGATATTTCATTAGAAAACATAATACATGTACTTGTCTTGTGAACATTGTCAGCGTCAAGGGATTCTGCTTCTTTTAATAAAAAGGACTCTAAAATAGACACCTGAAAACAAACATAATATAGTCATACATGGGCATTTATGCATCTACCTATAATTTAAAGCACTAGGAAACCACTTCATGATCTATATAGGGCCTTCAAAAAACATACTTAAACACAAATTACTACCAGTTTATGTCCTATACAAGCCCTTAAACAACCAACTTAAAGAGGTAAGATTTAACCAAAAACATATAACATAACAACACAACTTGCTCAAAGTAACAATAAAGAGAAATCACGTATTTTGGGAGGATGAAGCCTTCCTTGAATTCATGTTCATCAAGAGTCCCTTCCCAAAAAGCTAGAGCACCTTTAGATAATTTGTTTTCTCTCTCCTTATATTCTCTATAGATGTGAGCTCTATGAGAACTTCATTCTTAGCTCAAAGACCATCTCATAATTGGATTCAATATCAAGTTTTCTAAGTGACTTTTTCCATTTTCCCATTCCATAACCAATTTAGAGTTACCCATTACTCGGAGCATTCAAATCGAAATGCACATTCAAAATAACCATTAGGCATAGAATTTTTCTTTATTACAAGTCCCCAAACTTATTGCATACTTGAAAGGGAAATAATGATTTTCATTTATAAACAAGATACCACCAACTCCACATTTACTTCGAGTTCCTTGGCATGCACTACAAAAAAAACCATGGTTTTATTCTTATCAAACTCTGGAGCCATTAAGATTATTTGGGATTTGACTCTTTCAAGTTTCCATGACTACCCATATGCATATCTAATATGCTGTGCTAATTGAGGAGGAAAGATAACCTTGCCTTGGAATAACATATTGTTTATAGTTAGTAAAATTCCCCAGAATACAAAACAAAGCAATTCCCTATGAATAATGATTATTTTATCTTTATACCAATTTTCAAAATAAACTTGTAAGGAAAGACCCTGAGAAAGAGCAACCAAGTTCCAGTGCCATTACTCCTTCACATTCTTTATTTAATATGGAGACGAAAGTTGATATCAAGCCATACCAAGGTGAGATCAATGATTTAAAGTTGAATCATTGGTTGCGGCAATTAGGGGTCTATTTTAGTATCCACAACAGAGATGAGGAGCAAAAGATTTCATTTTCCCAAATGAAATTAGAGGGGCATGCTTTAACCTAGTGGGAAATCCACATAGAGGCACTTAGGCTTGAGGGTGATCCACTAATAACTAATTGGGGGGTATTTCAAAACCCTCACTAAGTCATAGTTCTACCCTATTGGATATGTAGAGGACCAGTGGATCCTTTGGCATTACTTCAGGAAAAGGAAAGGGCAGAGTGTGCAAGTGTACACCACTGAATTCAGGAAGATGGCTATCATGTTGGGTATCTCTTGCAAAAATACAAATGCATTCCTCAAGTATATGGGGGGTCTACATAGTCATTTATGAAAGCAAGTGATGCTCTTCAAGCTCAAGACAATTGATAAGACCTGTGTGCAAGCATAGTGCCTAGAAAATATATGCCACAAGAAAGGACAACCAAATGGTTCCAAACAGAAAGAGAACCAAGATACTTCCAAGGAGGGGAAGAAGAAGTGGAAGGAAAAGATAATAAGACTACAACCATGGCACACCAGTACAAGGATCCGAAAAACCACTGTAACCATTGTAACATCGATGGTCACACTAAAGAAAAGTGTTGGAAACTACATCCAGAGTTGAACCTTAAGAATTGCAAGAAGGATGCTAAGAAGAAGAGCCTTCTAGCCACAGATTCAAACAAAGAGGTAGAGAGTAGCTCAGATGTGGATGATAATATTGTCTACACTTGAATGTAGAAGGAGGTGAATCTGAGTAGCCTTCATCACAAGGAAGAGAAGGAGATGACAAAAATCTTCCATATCAAGATCCAGATTAAGAAAACCAAGGTAGATGCTCTATTTGATTCCGGTTTACAAGCCAATCTCATAGAAAAATATCTTGTAAGTAAGCTTGGATTGGAAGTGCATGATCATCATAACACTTATCCATTGGTATGGGTAAATAAGGATATAGAACTTAGGGTCACAAAAGAGTGTGAGATTAAATTTGACAAAGTGCATATTATATTGATGAAGTGGAGTTAGATGTAGTACCCCTTGATGTTTGTGGTGTTGTGTTTGGAAGCCCCTACATGTATAAGCGGGATGCGATCTTCATGATGATAGAAAAATAATACCACTTGATTATGGATGGGAAATATTTCATCATCAACACGTACAAAGGTAAATTGAATATCTCATTGGTAAGTACCAACCAAACGAAGAAGTTGATCAGTTCAAGTAGAAAGCTTGTGCATAATCAACAACAAGGTGAATGGGTAAAGGTAAAGGCATCTCTGGAGTGATGTACCAAAGAGAAGAAACATCAGTTGGAGAACCTTTTGCAGGCCCAGATCAAGCTACATCAAAGATGACACTACAAGTGGATGGGATTTTTACAACAATTCCATCTAATCATCAAATATAAGGAGGGCGGTACAAACAAGTTGGAAGACATGCTCTCAAGGCCACCTACAACCAAGACCACAACTTTGGGTACTCTTATGCATATGGATCCTTTCACCACAAGGAGGAATACATAGAAGATGAGGACATCTAGGAGGTATTTCAACAGCTACACGACCAATTCCATGTGGAATAAGGTGATAACAAGGCTGGCTATCATCTCCAGGATGGGTTACTCTACAAGCTGGAAAAGCTCTATATTCCTATTGTCACATTCATAGTAGTAGGGGCTACCATGATTTGCAGACCAGTTTTGAGCACTTTCCTAAGCTAGTACTATGATGTCATATGCATGAGATCAATAGAAGATGAGCATTTTGATGATGATCACTCTCATATTCAGTGGGCCCAGAGCATGCACACAGTCAGTTTCATGTCAGGATTGAGCCCCATGACCCCAGGTCGGTGATTGAGTTAGCCATTTTTCACCTAGACAGAGCAAAGATGATGATAGTGTCCCATGATGTACATAGTATCAGTGTCCTAGTGTTCTACAGATGTTATGATACAATTGTAGGTGTATGACCCAATAGGTATATGGTTTTTGTACTTTGGATGTATATCTTGCTCGTTTACTTATCTTAGTAGCCAGACTCGATGTATAGTGGCTATGCTTGGGTGATATGTTATCTTGCTCTATATTGATGGTTTAGAGTAGAAGTGATCAAGTTGCTTTAAGTGAAAGGTTCTTGTGTATACTCATTGGTTATTCCCTTGTCATAGTATGTACTTGGTCATTTCCCATAGGTCTTTGCTAGTTATGGCTTCACCTATTCATATCCTGTTAAGTTTATATGCTGCAATGACTTAGATTCCTACTTCATTAGAATTTAATACATTTTCAACAATAGCAAAATAAAGAGGATCTCTGAAAGACACACAATCACAAGGTACACAACAATTTATCCCGGGAAACCCTCAAGGGAAGAAAACCCAGCAAGAACTTCCTCAATATAGATTACCAAAGTACAATGCCCAAAGAAATAAGTCCCATAAAGAAGAGAGACAAAAACCAAACTCTAGAGCCAAGAACAATCCTCCTCCTCCTTCACAATCTTCCTCTCTCCTCTAGTGCACAATTCTTGAGTGAGTGAATGGTACAAATGAGAGGAGACACTCTCTATTTATACTTTATCTTTTACTTGACATTTAACCTAACTAGGTCGGCCTCACTAACTTAACTGGGCCGACCTCTCTAGGGAGACTCAAAATAATAATAATAATACATTCTTTTGGGTACTATTGACCCGACTTACAACAAAGGTTTTACCTCAAGACTTTTACATGACCTTTTACATTAATGACATCTCCCGAAGGAGGAATAATACAAGTAGAATATTCTTCGAAGTTACATTATTTCAACACCCCCCCTTAACAAGAAGGGTATTCTACTGACAACAACAACAACATGTGTGTCTCTACACAACAACATCGGAAGGAGGGAGGAGGAGGCATCATCAACAACATCATCTGGAACGTTGGTTTGTACATCTATAAATCATTGGAAGTTATTCAACAACATCAATGCCAGCAACTGGAACAACTTGTTGTAACATCATCAACATCTACAGCACGGAGCTAGAACATCATCATCATCTACAGCACAGAGCTAGAACATCATCATCCGCATCACGAAGCTGGAACATCATCATCTGCAACACGAAGCTGGAACATCATCATCTGCAACATGAAGCTAGAACATCATCATCTGCAACACGAAGTTGGAACATCATCATCTCCAATACAAAGCTGGAACATCAACATCATCATCTATAGCACAAAGATGGAACATCAACATCATCATCTATAGCACAAAGTTGGAACATCAACATCATCATCTATAGCACAAAGCTGGAACATCAACATCATCAGTACATCAGTATAAGACCTGATACAACAACAACACTTGTGATCCTTCCTTTCGGAATTACGAGATCATGGACAATCCTTCCTTTCAGAACTACGGGATTTAGTCCAACAAAACTGGTGATCATTCCTTTTAGAACTATGGGATCATGGAAAATCCTTCCTTTCGGAACTAAGGGATTTAGTCCAACAACACTGGTGATCCTTCCTTTCATAACTATGGGATCATGGATAATCCTTCCTTTCAGAACTAGGGATTCAATCCAACAACACTGGTGATCCTTCCTTTCAGAACTATGGTATCATGGACAATCCTTCCTTTCAGAACTAGGGATTCATTCCAACAACACTGGTGATCCTTCCTTTCAAAACTATGGGATCATGGACAATCCTTCCTTTCGAAACTAGGGATTTAGTCCAACAACACTGGTGATCCTTCCTTTCAGAACTATGGGATCATGGACAATCCTTCCTTTCAGAACTATGGGATTCAATCGAACAACATTGGCGACCCTTCCTTTCGGAACTATGGGATCATGGACAATCCTTCCTTTCGGAACTAGGGATTCAGTCCAACAACACTGGTTATCCTTCCTTTCAGAACTATGGGATCATGGACAATCCTTCCTTTCAGAACTATTTGATCATGGACAATCCTTCCTTCGTAATTAGGGATTCAGTTCAACGACACTAGTGATCCTTCCTTTCGGAACGATGGGATCATGGACAATCCTTCCTTTTGAAACTAGGGATTCATTCCAACAACACTGGTGATCCTTCCTTTCGAAACTATGGGATCATGGACATTCCTTCCTTTCAGAACTAGAGATTCAGTCCAACAACATTGGTGATCCTTCCTTTCAGAACTATGGGATCATGGACAATCCTTCCTTTCGGAACTAGGGATTCAGTCCAACAACACTGGTGGTGCTCAGACAATCCTTCCTTTCAGAATTACGGGACCCAATCTTTACAAGGCTACCACTACAACACACTGGACGATCCTTCCTTTCGGAATTACGGGTCCACCACTTACATCTTAGACAATCCCTCCTTTCAAAATTTTGGGATTTTAGTCTAAGGATCAACATTTAAGACTATCGTTCCTTTTGGAATTATGGGATCATTGTCTAAGGATGATCAATCCCAACTGCGCCACCATAGTATCATCAACACTACTCCCCCTTTCGAGGGAAGTCCTTATGGACTATACCAAGCTTGTCACGGAAGTGATCAAACTTCACACGAGACAAAAGTTTAGTCAACACATCTACAACTTGCTCATTTGTGCTCACATATTGGAGATTTACAACTCCCTTTTGCACCATATCTCGGATCTGTATAGTCGTACAGTCTGAAGTCATGATAAAAAATCATAGTCTACCGTACATTTTAGGTACCTCATCACATGCTTTGTAGCTACAAGGTGAACATGTCTTGGCTCAACCAAATAATGAATCAAGGTGTTCACAGCAAAGCATATACATCAGTGACCCAATAATCTATATGTATAGTGTCACATCCACTAACTTTGACGAAGCATCCGTCATCAACTTCAAATTTGTATCCATGGGTGTGACCATGGCTTTACACTCCGACATATCAAATATTTATACTGCATACTTCCATTGGTTAAGGAAGATTCCTTATGGGCTCTGCCATACTTCAAGACCTAGAAAATAATGCATCAAGCCAAGGTCTTTCATCTCAAGTTCTGAAACGAGCTTCTTCTTTCATCGGTTTTGAAACTCTGAGAGCTACATCTTCTTCATATACTGGCACATGTGGTTCTTTGTAGAGAGTTCTGAATTCTGGAGGTTACTCAATATATGCTTCTACTTTAATTACACCATATGTCTAGTGTAATATACATCATTTTCCACTAAGGCAACGTCTTTTCATAGTCGACTCACTCTCACTTTGTTCATCTATAGTATGCTTGATTTTATATGTCTTCTTGAATGTCGTCGTCACTTGTTCTTTGGAACAAGTCTCATCATTGTTCTCTTGTAGGAGATTATACACGATATTTCCTACAAATCAAATTTAGTTTATGATTAGAAACATTTCATAAAAACCAATTCTTATGTATAAATATATAGGTCTCGTAGTCATACAACTATCTTAGCCAATAACAAAACATTCATCCATATCCCACATTCATATGGTAACTTTCTAGATGCCTTCCATCTCTACCATAACATTATTAAGAGCGTGCACTACTCCCAATATGTCAGCAAAGAGATTTCACTCTAGATAAGTAGCAATGTAATGTTGTATAATACCATAAGCCACTCACCTGTCACATTCATATTAGTAGTAAACTGTTCATTAATGCGACTGTTCTAACATGCATACTACACTTCCTAAATCTAGGAATATAGATATGTACACAACTGAACAATATCATTTAAACAATTAGATAAAATGACAATTCAAATACTTATCTTAGTTTGTATGGTGGGATCTCTTTTGGCCCTAGTCTCCTTGCAAGGATTACTGGAATGCCTGATGGTGAGATCTACTCCATCATTTGATTCTGAGGTCATTTGCTTATGATCTATAATGCTTATCAAGTCTTATCCTTTATCTTCATCGGGGTTCCTGAATCAAGCTTGTAAGTGGCTTCTCCTATTTTAGTGAAACTTTTTGAGGGGAGTCCTTTTCTTCAATATTTGAGAGAGTTCTTTGAAGCACCACTATTATAGGACATATTCTTCAATTTCTTCATTTGGTAACTTCTTGGGAGGTCCTTCTTCTTCCTCTTCTTCTTCTTCATCTTCGGCAAAATGAGCATGATGTCTTTTGTTATTCTTCTTTTCTTAGGAGGATGAAACTCCTTATGAGTTTCCTTCTGGTAGTGAGATTTTCCTTTTCCTCTTTTACTATGGGTAGCTAGAGCTTGATCATCATCTTTGAGTAGTGCTTCTCGATTTGCCACTCTAGCTTCCTCTTGAACACATTCTTCCCATACAACTTCAAATTGTAGACTTTCCTTTCTTGCACACATTGTCTGGATAAAAGAATCCCAAGGTCTAGTAATACCATTGAGAGTGGTCATCACTAATTCATCTTCATCAAGGTTGTCTCCAATTGCTTCTAGTTGTTCTTTGAATTGAGACACCCTTGTAAAGTATTCTTTGATAGATTCACCCTAATTCATCATTGTATTTTTGAGTTGGGTTCTCAAATTCATCTTCCGATTAATGTTCTTTCCCTCATACATTCTTGATAGGGCATCAAACATTTCCTTAGTATTTTTCTTGGAGGACACTTATTGGCGGGAAATACTACCCTATAGTAAGGAAACAGATACTATCAACTTAAGGGGGTTGACAGGTAAGCACATTACTTGCATTACAGATATGTTTATGAATGGAAATAGATTATAGGTCTTGAGGACATACCTTTTAAACAAAGTCTGATCCTAGATTTTATCCGATCTTGTGCTCGATCCTCAATCCAATCTCTCGTTCTATAAACCTGCAAAACAAAGACCTTTCTCAAGGTATCTTGGCCAATATAACAATGATGCAATATAACAATGATTCAAACATCAAATATTAACCAACATAATCCAAATACATACATAATCCAATAAGTACTTAATTTGGGACGAGAAAGATGCTTCAACCTTTATTATAAAAAACAAGTGAATGATACACAATATACATGACTTTGCAGCGTGTTCATGCAACCTGATCCTGGGCTCCTGCTCTTCTCTGGCTTGGAAATCTTTCAGCATAACCTCCTCCAATACAAGCTTCTCTTATAAAGAATCTCTTTGTGGCTCTCATGTCTAACCCCTCTCTTCATTCCTCCTTGTATTTATAGGACAAGGGAGGCAGTTTAGGTTGAGAGGTGGTTGTAGAGGAAGTTGGGGAAGTTGGGAAACCAACTGCAACTAATCCTCATTCGTGAAATTAATTATTTTTTAATCATCTTTTGAGGTGTACGCTACTATTTCACAGTGGAGTAGCACCCAGGGTGCTACTATAGTGTTTTACAACTAGCACTCATCACTTTTTAAATGTTGTACGCTACTCTATTGAAGAGGAGTAGCGCCCATGAGGGGTTGAGCGCTACTATTGTACATTGGAGTAGAGTACAGGCGCTAGTCTGTTAAGGTAGAGTAGCGCCCATGTCTCAAAACAATATTTTTTAGGGTTTTTCCAGCTTGCAAGGAGGTGGAGTAGATCAAGGTCTCATCTAAGGTCAACATGCTCCTCCATCCAAGTTGTCCTTTTGTATGGTCAACAACTCAAAGTGATCATAGACGAAGAGGTGCAGGTTTGACCTATAACAACACTTGAGGAATCAAGTGATCCTTGATGGAATCTGCTATGACCCTCTTGGATTTAATCATGTCCTTCTAGTGCTTTTCCTATTCTTCAGCTTCTACGGGTTCTGGCATGACTTCTTTAACAAAATTTGCAAGATCATTCTCTTCTAGAATGAGTCCAATTCTGTATTTTCAAGCACAAAAATTTTCTATGCCTTCCAACTTGTCATCAAGCTTAGTGCTTGGTGCCATCTTTTCCCGTAGAACAGAAAATTACCAAAAATTAAAATTTCTCAAAAATGAAAACTGAACTTAGCAAAATTTGTGCTTTACTGAGGCGAGTATGGTGGTACAATCAGTTTCTGAAGAATCCAAGATTTAACCCCTGAAATTGGACTTGCAAAATTATGGATTGTAGTTTTCTGGTTTTTCTGGTCCCAAGTCAAACTAGGGTTTGACTTTCTGGAAGATTTAGCCATTGAAAAATTTCGATCTTGGTGCCAAAAGATGCGCCTTGGAGAGGTGACTTCCCAATGTCACTTGCACTCAAAAATACCTCTTCAGTAGGAAGCCCTAATTTTTCTTGTCCGGAGAAGGAGAGAGAGATTTACCTAGTGAGAGATGCTCTTTTCAGTCTAGCTTTGATATCACGTTAAGATTATATGTTGCAATAACTTATATTCCTACTTCATTAGCATTTAATACATTTTCAACAATAGCAGCATAAATAGGATCTCTGAAAGACACATAATCAAAAGGTACACAATAATTTATCCTGGGAAACCCTCAAGGGGAAGAAAACCCAGCAAGAACTTCCTCAATATAGATTACCAAATTACAATGCCCAAAGAAATAAGTCGCATAAAGAAGAGAGACAAAAACCAAACTCTAGAGCCAAGAACAACCCTCCTCCTCCTTCACAATCTTCCTCTCTCTTCTAGTGCACAATGCTTGAGTGGGTGAATGGTACAAATGAGAGGAGACACTCTCTATTTACAATTCATCTTTTACTTGACATTAAACCTAACTAGGTCGGCCTCACTAACTTAACTGGGCCGAACTCTCTAGGGAGACTCAAAATAATAATAATAATACATTCTTTTGGGTACTATTGACCCGACTTACAGTGGAGGTTTTACCTCATGACTTTTACATGACCTTTAACATTAATGACATCTCCCAAAGGAGGAATAATACAAGTAGAATATTCTTCGAAGTTACATTATTTCAACACCATCCACCCGTTATATTTCGTCTTTGATTTGATCCTTACTGGCATTTTGACTAGTGATCTTGAGGACTTCCCCCACTTATGCCTTTGTGTTGGATAGACTCCATGTTTACTTGTGTGTCGACTCTAGAGTGTGTGGCCTAGTCCCTTCTAGTCTGCTTGTATGATGCCAGGTGGATCCGTTGTGTGGCTAGTGTCATCGGAATGTTTCCCCTTAGTCCTTGAAATCAATTACTCCTGCAAAAGCATCAGATCGCATAAAATTTATATTTAAATGGATGCAAAAGTCAACAACAAAAGTGTTTTTAAACACTAAAGCAAATAAATAAGTGAATAAAGTATTTTGTATCTAGTCGGTGGCCAAGGGAAGAGCACTCATCCCTTGTATGATGTAAGGTTGTTTCCCCCTATAGGGAAACATGGTGGTAACTCCATTGCACCTATGGACAGTGGCGGGCAATGGTGGTAAGACCGAGTCTTTATCTTAGGCCTGCAAGGCTATTCAAGAGACCTTCTCTTGGAGGCTGGCTAGTGAATTTTGATCATAAATGTTAAATGTTAAATTTGCAAAAGATGAGTAAATCAAATGTAAAAGGTTGCTTGTCTAGACTCTATTGGAAGCCTTCTAAGCACTCTACCTAATTGTGAGGCACTGCCATTCCCTAGTGTATTCTATCTGGCATATGTATATGTGGTTTCCCCTTTCCCTTGTGTCTAAAAGATCACATGTTGAGGTTGTCAAGTCAAATCCCCTTATCCTAGCATTGTTTCATCCACCTTCACCCATATCTAGCAAAATGGTTAAGTCTGTAAATGAGTATACACTTGAGGCTTTTATTTGGAGTGATTTATTACTTTGAATCTAGACTTACTATTGATATTTTATTTATGATCACCATTATAATGCCACTTAATACTTTATCCTTGCTACTAATATAAATAAGGGAGCATATTTCATCCATTTGTACATGTAGGATTGGTTGTTTTCAATCTGGGTCATTATTTTGATCATTTATGACCTGGTCAAACCAGTTTGACCATGTCAACAGTAGGTTCTGAGATGAGTTTGGCCGACAAAGTTCGATTTAGGTTATTCATGTCCCTTTGATGTCCATTAGATGGTTCCATGCCCTAGACATTGATTTTTCATGGTGGTTTGCATTGTTTTTATGGTTATCAACATTTACAGGCCATATTTTCATTATTTGGGCATGGATGGACTTATAGATGCATTTCTTGATGGACATATGGTGTATAAGTACTCATTCCTAGTGGATTTGGACATTATGATTCCATTGATGCACTTAGATCTTATTTCCAGGAACTTGTAATTGATGATATGGCTAGTTTATCTTCTCGCAACAGAGCACATGGAAAAATAACATTAAAAGGGTGAAAATGGCTCATAAGGAAATTGATTTGGCTTAATGGGGCAAGGAAATGGAATGAAATTTGTTCGAGGCATATTGTTGATGCTCTAGACATCTTTCGACATGGTCTTCATCGCTCCTTGGGGTCCACACAATTTTATCTTGGCCCTTGGGGGCGTCATCTTCAATGTTGGGGGCACACGTCCCAATGTTCCTTGGTGATCACATGTTATATCTTATATGGATGTACTAGGGGGTGCTAGTGGAGTGATGTTTATACCTACTAGCCCCCTCTCTTATGTTATATTGATGTACCTTGTCATATCTTATGTCATACGTCCCCCCTAGGTGTCTTTGAGGGAGTTCGTCCCCCCTCTTTGAGTCATCTCATGTATATTTGTTCGACACATCATTAGCCGTTGATCTTGATGTATCATATTTTGATCCCAGCCTACCATACTTTTGGGTTTAGGGTTTTTGTATTGCGAGGATCTATTTATACGATCTCTCACTCATTTGTAAAGGACTTTTGGAAATAAAGGACAATTTTCTTAGATCTCTTGCAAAATATTTGATGAATGTTTTGTACATGATTGGAATGCCTATTTCTTAGACATTTTAGTTGATTTGATGTGGTTTGAGACAAAAATTGTGGAGGCCGAATTGATTTCCTGTAGGGGTGCGATTTGGTTTGAGGGTTTGATTGTGAGGGATCTCAATTTCTCCTTTGGAAAATCACTTCATCTCAAGGAGTATCCAATTGTGATATTGTCCATTGATTTATTTTCTTTACATGTCTTGCATTATGGCTATATTTTTATTGTGAATCAAATCTAACAAATGCTGTTTTGTTTGCAGGGAGAAGAGGGTGCACCTTCTCCATTGGAGCAAATAGATCTAGCTTGAAACCATCCGGATCTAGCTCAAAATTGTAACTAGGTGAAAGGATCATCAATGTACTTGGCGGCCACAAGATTTCCAAGTAAGATCTATGAGGTTTTCCCTTGTTTCAATTTTCTATTCTATTAGTCATTTAAATTTCAAAGTTTAAAACCCTCATCTTTTAGATCTACTAGATCGGGCGATTTTCTTGGCATATAATTTAAAACCCAAGTTGG
This sequence comes from Larix kaempferi, assembly GCA_027924585.1. Taxonomy (NCBI): domain Eukaryota; kingdom Viridiplantae; phylum Streptophyta; class Pinopsida; order Pinales; family Pinaceae; genus Larix; species Larix kaempferi. Next base: position 2,449,214 of record BSBM01000477.1, on the reverse strand, counting down.
AAATAATTAAAAAACAACCCTAGAGACCAAGTTTTGACCAAAACTGACTCCAATTGCCCTATATCTAACACTAGTCCTCCTCTAGGGAATTCACCCTCCTTGGATATTTGATCATTTACCTCGGTCTACCATTTGGGTGTTGCTTGATTGTCTTACAAAGTCTAGATCTAACCCCAAGCAACTATTCTAAGTGCCATTTACTCCTGAAACTCTTCCATTTGACCATCTCACATTTTGTTGCCTAAACCCTAGGTGGATCTATTGTGGGTATTTGTTATTGGCACTAGATATATCTAGATCTACTACTCTGACATCGTTGTGGTGATATATATTCAAGGTTGATCATTTATCCTATCTCTAAACCCTCTCAACTGGTACCTAACCCCTCTATCACACATCCATTTCCTAGATCTAGATCTATCAACTCAAGATCTCATTGCTTTGTCTCTTCCATATCACTTAGTGTGTCTTGTGTTGGTTTGCTAGTCCTCATTGTCTGGCTAGGGTCTTCCCCTTGATCTTGCTCATAGCTTGATCTAAATTGACAAGATCCCGTTTGGTGTGACAACCATTCTATCAAGTGGTGAACGAAGCCCTTATGAGTGTCATAGGTTTAGCTGCCCCACCTCTACCGTCATGAATAGGATACCTTTCGTGGCACCTACTAACTTTGTGATAACAGTTCCTAAAGGTGAGAGATTGCAATTCATGAGAGAGGCTCACTCCTCCAAAGTTGCATTTGGTGTTGGGAAGACAACTTCCATTTTACAAAGGTATGTTTATTGGCCTATAATGCAATAATATGTAACTCGATTTATTAGAGGATGCATACTTTGTTGTACAAGCAAACCCAGTAATAAAAAGCAGGGTCTATACCATCCCTTACATGTTCCTATGAGACCGTGGGAGAGCATCTCCATGGATTTTGTGGGTGGTCTTCCAACCACTAGGAAGGGACATGACTATTTATTTGTGTTAGTTAATAAATTCTACAAGATGTGCATTCTTATGCTTTGTAAAGAGACCATAAAAGGACAAGAAGATACAAACATGTTATTTGAGGAGGTATGGGTGCAATTTGGTATACCAAGGAGAATCATCTCATAAAGGGATACTATATTTCTCAGTGCATTTTGGACAACATTTTATCCATAGACATATGGGTGGACAAAAGTAGTCAACAAGACTTTGGTGCAAATTTTGAGGGGTTACTATCAAAAACATCTGAAGACTTGGGAAGAAAATATGATCTACATTGAGCACTCTTATAACAAAGCAGTCCAAACTTCCATTAGGAAGTCCCCTTTTAAAACTGGTTTTGGGTATTTTCCACCTTCACCTCTAGTTGTCTTTTATGGACAGCAAGGGGGAGTAAGGGAAGACACCACCGATGAAGCATTAAGAGCTGAAAAAAAATTGATGAGATTCACAAAATCCATTTTCAAGTACATGAGACATTGAAGAAGTCATAGGAAAAGTATAAGGCAAGACATGACCAACAAGGTTGAGAAACCATTCAAGGTGGGAGACAAAGTTTGGTTACACTTGAATAAGGTAAGACTACAAGGTCCTGGTAAGAAGATCAAGGAATTATGATATGGTCCATTTGAAGTGTTGGAGAAGGTGGGAGATAATGCCTACAAACTCATTCTATCCCCATATATGTGCAATTACTCAATAGTGAATGTGGAAAATATGAAACTCTATGAACCTTCCATGTTGGACTAGGAACATGAGTAGGTCACACCTTCTGTAGAGGACTTAACACCAAAGGTTGAGGCTGAGTTAGAAGAAGACACAATTTTGTAGAAGAAGTCCATAACAAATAGGCGAGGGCACTATGAACTTTGGCAGGTGGGGTTGAAAGGACAACTCCTAGGAAAGGCTAAGTGGTACTCCAAGGAGAAGGTAGAGGAAAAATTTCCTCACCTCATTCAGCAAATGATTTTGGGGACCAAACGCCTCCTAAAATGGGGAGGTGTAATCCAAAATGGATCAATATATAATTTGTCATATATTTTGGTGCTTTCCAGGTGGAAAGATTGGATGCATTGGATTGTATATTTGGAGTCTAGAACCTTCCAGGGCCTATTTGATTGTTTAAATGATGTTTTTGGGGTCAAAACTTCATCGCTTATTCTATGCCTCTTGATTTTATTCTACACTCCAAGACCTTTCCAATTATCCAATATTTATGTCAATCGGAGTCCATATGAGGAAGTTATGCCTCCCTCAAGTTGACCTATCCAATTGACACCATGGTACCGAGTGGATTCCATGTTAGCTCTCATTTCTCACACATCAAGAGCTAGTCACATGTGGAATTTCAAGAACATTCTAGAAGGTCCAAAAACCTAACCCTAATTGGGAATTGAGGCATGCAAAAATCCTAAAATTAACGCTAGACCACTATCGGGCTATGTTAATCACTTAGTTGTTAGGAGAAGAAGGGGTTCCATTCTTATGATGTTATTGTATTGTTCCATAGTTAAGCATCAACATGGGAGTGGATGTTAGAGAAAAAGAGAGGAAGTAGGAGATCGTGTAATAGCCATTATGGACGCAAAGTCATAGGTAACTCCACAGAGAGTACCTTTTCCTTTATATTTGCATTCTATATAAAAGAGAAAGTCATAGTCCTCATTTCTAAATGGGTTTTTCCCCATAACAGGTTTTCCTAGGGTAAATCTTGTGTTGATTGTTTGGATTGTGTTTTTCTTTGCTCTAGTTATTTTTCTTTAAGAATGAAGTTGTAACATCCATTGTGACGAACTGTTCTAGATGAATATCCACAACAATTTACAAATCAAAGAATGATGTGAGAAAGTAGAGTGATCACCATAAAATCCCTTAGCACAACAATGACTAATGTTGCACCAAACACTTTATATTGGTTGATTTAAATGCCTTTGACTCAGATTCATTCTTGATAACACACGAAGCCAAGAACATGGGGAAATGGATAATTGATGTGGAACACAATGTTATTAATGATACCACAAAGGTCCATCCATAGGAGCTTGAGGAAGGTGAGTGCCTAATCCACTCACAAGTTTGGGTGAAGGGGACACCACTACATTTCATTTTTTACAATGGCAGTTAAAATAACTTGATCTTAATAGAGATCATCAAGAAGATGAAACTGCCAATGATGTTGCATCCCAAAACATACATCATTATTTGGGCGAGCTAGGAATGATACATTTGCATCAGTTAGCAATGCCACTCATAATATGACATCAAACACTTCAAAGATGAGGTACTATGTGATGTTCCCAGCTTGAAATTTTTTATGTTCTATTAAGACAACAATAAACATGGAAGCATCACGTTGTTTATAGGTATAGACCCTACATTATCATTGCCACCTTGGTAGATAAACTCTATAAGATACCATAGGTAGCTCCAACTACTACATAATATATGATCATTACTAAGTAGTGTGAGAATATATGAATGCCATCTCTTAAACTAAGAAATTTGTCCTCTTCATGGTTTGGTTAAATGGAACAAAAAAAACACCATGACCTCTGATATTCTTATAAGGGGTCCCTCCATGTAGCAAATATATGTATTCAATTAGTGGAAGAATACAAAGACATCTTCACTTGACCTACATGAGTACATCTACACTTCCAAGTAAAGCATGCAATTGATTTGACATGGGTTCTCCTCAACCCAATGGCCCTATACATAGATGCTCTCTTCTAGAGAATGGAGAGATCATGAGCTAGATTCAATAATTGATATATAAAGTACATATTTGACCAAGATCCTCACCTTGGGAGAGCCCTATTATGTTGGTTCCAAAGAAGGATGGGGAATGGCATATCTGTATTTAATACAAAGTTTTGAATAAAATCATAGTAAAGAATGCATACCCCATCCCCCAAATCAATGATTTTTCTGATCAACTTAAAGGTGACATGTTTTTCAACAAAACAGATCTTAACTTATGTTATCACTAGATGCCAATAAGCCAACTAATGTGTGGCAAACAACCTTTAAATGTAAGGAAGGTTCGTTCAAGTGGTTGGCCGCGACTTTAGGCTTGACTAATGCACCAATGATGTTCACAAGGATGATGGTTGATATTTTATGACCATTCACCATATTTTTTGTGGTCGTATACCTAAACAACATACTCAACTTTAACAAAACCTAGGAAGAAAATTTGGAAGATTTTTAACAAACATTGATGGGAACACAAGTTACATGCCAACTTGGAGAAGTGCTCCTTAGTATGTGTTATCACCCAAACTCACACCTTTAGAGATAATGTCCTAAAGCTGAAGATATGGTTTTGATGAAACTAAGAGGGGGGCACTCCACCTCACCAACACTCTTTTACACTTAAGGCCGACTCTCTTTCCGCTTAGGGAGGGTCTCCCTAGATAGATTGCTAGAAATCAGGCTATGAAATACAAGGTGAAATGAAGAGTATTTCTAGCAAAACGATTTGTTTAAAGTATAGAAAATAAAATTGGATGGAAGGATGAGGAAGTAGTGTCGTTCCAATGTGCAATGGAGTCAAAACAAAGGTTCATCGGAGACCAACATAATGATGTAGAGTGGATAACGAAGATGAATTGTACTCTTTGTTGTCCCAATTTGCATAAAATTACAAAAGGGTACTAGTAAAGAAGATAAAACCCATGTATGTAAGTATTATGATTATCCAAAATGAAGTTCATGTGCAATTTAACCATATGTTGAGAAAATATACATCAATAATAACATTCATGGATGACATAATGAGAAGAGAAAAAACACAGAAAAAATTAACCCTAGTTTTCATCTTACATACACTTGTCTAGGAAACAAAAGCAAAAAAGGAACTCGCATATAGATATGAAATAAGCTCTCACCCACAAAATTCCTTCATTAATTCTCCAATAGATTCATAGAGATTCAACTAAGCTCTAAGAGATTTCTTCCACAATCCAACCATGCCAAATGAAGAAGAGAGAAAACTCTTATATAGGTTTTAGCGCATCTCCATCTACAATAAAATATCAATAAAATCCTAGATCTAGCCCAAGGAGGAGTAAAGAAACCAAAATACTCCAACTACTAAAACAAACTCCATAAGATGGGTGGTCAAAGTCACATATACAATCCTCCAATAATGAGAAAGTGGGATGTTTCCATCAAGCAAGGGAAAAATCCAAGTAAACCCCTACACTTAGCATCCAAAGGCTCTCCAAGTGCAACACTCCAATAAAATAGGCCCAATAAGCACATAATATGGTGAATGAAGCCTGGATCTTATAGAATGTCAAAACATCCTCCTTAAATCATCAAGAAGTGTGCAACAAGTTCTCTAGAATATGAAACCCCCTCAAAATAAGGGATGGAATCTCATCAAGGCACCTTAGGCAACATGTGTGATACCTCCAAGGTGGATGGCTCCATCAAATATGCGCAAAGTATCTCCTAGGAGTGGGATTGCTCCTCAACCAAGCATGAAAAGGTGCAAAATGAAACAAGTAGAGGCTCTCCAAGTAAAACATCCCAACAATATGGCATATAAATGTACGCAAGCAATCCCTAGTGGTGTCGCTAGTTGGATCAAACGATGCTTCAATATGAGAGGTACCCTTCAAAGACTCTCTTGGATAAAATAAAGGATAAGTAAGAAGCATATGTGTTTTTGATTGAGTATATTAAGAAAACATATGGCACACTAGAGCCAGGGAAAATTTTTGGGGCAAAATTTAGCTCATGGGATAATTTTCCATGGTTTTTCCAAAAGATGATTCGCCAATTTCCATTTTTTATAATATGATTTGCCCCAAATTTCATAGGATAAAAACATTTACTCTAAACATCGCCAAAATTGTCTAGAAAATATATAAAATCCTTATAAATTTGAATATTTTTAGAAAAATATTGTCAAACATTTTATGGTTGGAAAAATAAGAATCAGTAAGATTCGCCAAGGTTTCTACACTTTAGGAAAATTCTGCATCCTTAAAAAAATTCCCTGTGGCTAGGGCATGAAGAATTTATAAATGAGTTACATGAGATTGCTGAAAAATGTATTCCAACTCCACACGAAGAAGCATTTTATGAATCGATTCAAGATCATGCACATGAAACTATATCCCCTTTCAAAATTTTGGAGTTGATGATACATATTATGATGATGTTGAGAAAACAAATCTCGAAGACAAACCCTTTAATAATGATAAAATGTAAAATGTATTTACCTATCCATTTATGAAGATGAGGGCATCCTAGGACATGAAGTTTTGGATACTACTTTTCAGATATTGGATCATATTAGGGATATGGATTGTTGCAAAATTTGTAAAGACCTTATGTATGATACTTGTAGTGATGTGTCTAATGAAGCTATTGTGGATTTGAGCCTTTGGGACAACCTCACATTGATGAAGTAAAAGCACAAAATTTGCATGATTTTTTCCAGCCATATGCTCCTATTAATAATACAGATTTTGGGTATCATGTAGAACATATTTATGAAAATTTGTTTCATCCATCTAGGGAAGATTTATTGCAGCATTTTCAGATGAATTTCCAGCCATGTTTTATTGGGGATGATGCGTTTTTTTTTCCAACATTTGGAGCAGTTTATGATGGTAAACATGCATAAAATTTCTAGCCATCTTTATGCTTAGACTTGGGTAAAATTATACATGAATTTTTGGCTGGAAAATGTGTTGTAGGAGTTGGAAATTGTGTGGTACAACATGGTTTTAATTGCATAAATATCCAGCCACCTTCTTCTTCCAGTTACTTTCATATTTTGCATGTATTTTCAGTTGGAAGTTGTATATTTAATGTTGGAAATGGTATGGGGACGCAAGCACTTCATGTTGAATTATATTGTAGAAATTTTCAGCCATCAAAAAGAGAGTTTCAAGCCTTAAATTTGGGGTTGATTTGTTTTTTTATAAAGTTGGAATGTTATGTCATATCTGATGTACATCTTAGTTAAATATCTTTTCATGTCTCATGGTTGGTTGATCAAAGTGCCCCATTGGATGGTTTGTTTGTGCTAATGTTTCATTGATGATGGATCTTCAAATGTTAATGGTGTTGAGAACCAATGGAGGAAGTTCTTTCTCTTTTATGTGGCAATTTCCAATTGGAAGTGTTGATTTGTGGCATGTATATGAAATATTGCTTGTATACTCTCTTATATATCCTTTGCATGACATGTGTCCCTTCAATACTAATTGAAAACATCTAATATGTTGTTTTCCTTTTGTTAGATTTATGAAGTTGATGATGCGATTAGAGAGTGACTAGGGTTTGTAGCTTTCATCCCCAATCCTTTCTAATCATTCCTTTTAAGCCTCATATAAGCCTTGGTTGACTCCATTTTCCCCAATGGATAAGATGCTAGTCTTTGGTTCCATTCATCCATATTCCTTAAAACATATTGTTTTGCTAGAGCCATCTCTTCTTTTCAACTTTGACTTAATTGAAAGCTCTAATAACCTTAACTTTAGGTAAGCCTCCCTAGAGCTGGAGAAGAGCCAGCATAAAGAGAAAAAGAGGGTTTGGTGTGGTGACATTGGCCTCCCTCTTAGTTTCATCAAAACCATACCTTGAGCTTTATAACTTTATCTCTAAAGGTGTGAATTTGGGTGATATTATTTTAGCATTGTTGACAGCGATAGAGTCCATCCCCCCCCCAAAATGAAGATTATGCTTCATGACTTGTTATGAGAGTGTTATCCTTGAAGATCGTATTCTCACATGGCGAGTCCATGAAGGGACAAAGCCCTCATTCCTTGCAGATTTTTGAAGACATTTGGTGGGTGTAGAGATGAGCATGCTGCACAACCATTCATCTTGAAGGCTTTACAAGTTCATATTGATGACTCCACACAAAGTATATTTCAGATTTGGTTGTAACCTTATATTTGGTATTTGAGTTTGAGGGGTGATGAAGCAAAGGAGAATGGAATCATCCTAAGATATTTGGGACAAAGGGTATACCCCTTTGGATTTTTCATGCATTCCCAGATATCCTCATGAATGCAATTATCAACCACAGATTAATAATGCATTAGGATTCTATGAAAATCATAATCATTCTCTATATTTTCTTGTATAATTCATGGATTTCATTAAAAAGTATAGTCTTGTCCATGAAGATGTGATTATGAAAATTTCTACACTCTCTATGAAAAAAGATGCAAGGGTTTGGTATTGTAATCTCAATGAGATATTTTCATTTTCTAATTTCCTCATAGTTTGTAGAGAACCTTGGATTGATGTAGAAGATCACGAGAAATGAAAAATGATGCATTTATTTGGGTTGCAATTTGAAAGAAAGGAACGCGATGCTAGATCAAATGATTCTTGAATATGAGAGGGAGCCTTCAAATCCTCTCTTGGATAAAATAAATGATATGCAAGAAGCATTGGTGTTTTTGCTAGAGTACGTTAAGGAAACACATGGTGTACTAGGGCATGAAGAATTTATAAACGAGTTAGATGAGGTTGTTGGAAAATTTTACTAGAGCTCCACATGAAGAAGTACTTCATGAATCTATTGAAGATCATGCACATTGTTACTGGAAAAACTAGCCGAACTAGTGTCCAATAGACAAATTTAGGGAGAGTATGACCACTGTCACCTTACTCACACCTCCAACTTCTTAGTAGTGTCGTAACCTCCAAGGGGAGAGCCCTTCTACAAGACACTAGGAGAAAACAACTGTATCTTCTACACAAAGATATTAGTGACCAGTGCCTTTAATGAAATCAACCTCAAAATGAAGAAGACATACTATTTAAATTAGTGTGTAGTAGATGCCTAACCAATGTATCAATGGAAATATCAAGAGATCATTCATATAACATTTATAGTAGACCAATAACCAATCAGTGAATGCACTACTGTTTCAACATAAACAAAGGCATTCAATAGTACATCCAACAGTAGATTTATGCCAGTAGAAGATATCCAAGTAGTTAGTTCAAAAAGTGTAACCATTCACCATTAATAAGAAGGCAAAATTATTAATGTTGTAACAACAATAACCACTAGTTAGGATCAACAGTAACAGTCTAATTATGACAGTATTGCAGTAGTAAGATATTAAATCAATTGCCAAGCAAAAAACATATATTAAGACAATGATTCAATGTATGCCAAACCAAATTAACTTAAAGATTTATCTTCTAGCAGTATAGGCAATTCATCCAAGTCTGATATGTATCATTTATAGCATGTAAACAATACCAAAATCAGTCTTCAATGTGAGATCTCAGCCCTTTATACTACCTCTCTTTTAAAAGTGATTACGATCCACTTTGACTATCCTTTGATTTGGTTAACGTTGTCTTTTGTTACAGGTGTAAGGGCTTCCAAGAGGTATGTCAGTCTGCAATAAATTGCAGACCAAAAAGTAGGATTTTAGAGTGCAGCAAGAGAGCTACTACAGCCTGGAAAAGGATTCCCTAAGACAAGCCAATCCTAGGGCAGGCCTAGAAGATGAGGGCCGTGAGGTTTTAGGAAAGGAGGGAGCGGTTTTTACGATTTTTTAGGGTTTTATATTTTTTAGGCTTTTTGGGCTTCCTAAGATTTTGCCCTAGGGTTTTTAGGGATAAATAAGGTAGGCCAAATTTGTAGGAAGGAGGGCCAGAATTTTGGGGAGGCCAAAAATTTGTTTTTTTTTTAATATTTTTATATTTTTAGGGTTTTAGACATAAAATTGCAGACCTAATTCCAACCCTAATTATGCCATGAAAATGTAAAATTTACACATGCATATGCAAAAGTAATTAGGTAAAAAAGTGATAACTTAGGGTTTTTATGGATGAGACCCTTAACCCTAACCCTAACCCTAGAGAAAGGTGACCACCCTTCCTCTTGGAGTATTTTCTCCTTGTATTCTAAATTAGGGCTTCTTATAACAACCTCTAGGGTTTGTTATAAGAGCCTAATTTAGAGCAAAATTGGAGATCCAAGGCTAAACTTGGGAAAACCTACTCTTGGGAGCGTTGTCCACCATGAAAAGAGGACAAAATGCAGAAAAAAGGCCCTATTAAAAAAAATGCAGCCCTAAGGCCACCATTCAATCATTCAAGAAGAAAGAATTCACCTACCTTTCACTAAGCAAGGCTGAAAACTAGACTTACTTGAGCTTGTTTTCTTCCAACAATTCCTAGCATCCACCAAGCATGAGCAAAACCAAAGATAAGCATACAATTTCATCCACAAGAGCAAGAAGAGCCTACTTCAAGAGGTGCATATCACTTCCAAGAGAGCTATTTAGGGTAAAATAGAAACATTATGAATTTTGTCCCATGAGTTTTGATTTACAAATTGTGATGTTCCCTCCCACCAAATTCGACTGGAGGAGGGAACATGATCGATACGCGGGGTGCTAAAATTCCCCTCCGAGGCCATATTATCAAAATCATGAACATTTAAATGTGTGTGCAATGTATATTAAAAATACGTAACGGAATTAAAATCAATTACACACACACACAACATGCATGTATCAACATGTTCATCACAGGCATAACAATAAAATCATGCACATAAATATACTCATCTTATGCTATTCACAGGAATTTAATTGCAACAGTTCAATTGGCTCATTCATTCAATTTAACATAAGCAAACAATCACTCATAATACATAAATTTTGGCATAATTAAAAACAACATTGAACACTTATCTTTTAATGGAAATTGTTCAAGTAGTTGGCTATGGAGGAGCAACGTTCCACCCAACCATAGGTCTCTTTCCAACCTATATTACTTTAGCTGATAGAACACTCCCAAGCTGGGTTGTGTATCCACTAAGGAGGAACTACTCAGGCTCACTCACAACCATAGTCATAAATACTCATGCTAAGCCAATACACAAATGGGTTTCTCAAGCATGCAGGGAGATAGGGAAGGAGAATGCTAAGAAGTGAACTTAACCACAGAGCTACATGCAACTCAACTGATCTCAGACAACCTTGGCACCCACAATACCTACCACACCCAACACAAGGAAGGTCCTCTTCTCTGCTACACAATCCCTCAGGCACCCCTTCCCTCCAGTGCTCTTTAGGGTGGGAATAGAAAGGTCCAAGCAGCTACATCCAGAGAGATTCTTTCCTTCACTGGGTTTATCAAGCAATTCTGACCTCTGATCTCTTCCCCAATTCGATCCACTCTTGTATTTTTCCAAATTATGGACACGTGACTCCCAAAAATGGAATTGAATTTCTCAGCTTCCAAATCTGAGTTTTCTTATGGATTTCTGGGCATTTGGAACTCTCAAATTCACGCCAGGGTTTATGTCTATGGATTTTTCTACTCACAACAAATTATTGGCGTTTTTGGCACTCAAAATCGTGGCTTCTTTCTTGGTTGCGATTATGCAATTATTCACTGTTGGGAATGCATAATGGTTGATAATTGATGTCTAGTTGGTCAACAATGGAATGGGGATGATGGAAAAATGAATTTCCATGAGTAAGTTAACTTCTGGGCCAAGTAAACTGATCCCATAACCTGCCATACGAATTTCTGAACTTACCCATGCTCCATTAATTTCATGAGCTGATTTCTTAGTTGCCTCTTCCTAATAGAATTAAATGTCAGCATACTAGTCAATATGGGCTCTCAAAATGACACTTGGAAACAAAGGATTACATCCCCCAGCCCCTCACCTCTCCCTAGTGGATACATTCAGCCCCCTCATTTTTAGTTGCTTCCATAGCTAGTTCTTGGAATTTTATTTACATCATAAATATTTACATGATTTAACAATTTCCATGGTTTACTAACACCTAGCTCACAAAATATAAAATACTTGCTGTTACAATCCGTGCATTTGCCAGCAAGGCCTTGGACTTGAGCTCCATGCTAGGAATCATAGACTGCATTTTTACAATATTTACACATTAAGCCAATAATTCCAAGGGTCAAAATGGGGGTATTACACAAATGAAGTGAGGAGTTTAATTTATAGTGTTCTCAACTCACTTTACAAAAATAACCAGGCCGACAGGTAAAATAAATGTCAATGTAAAATTATAACATGAAATAATATAAAATAATCTAAATATGGCCTAAACTAGGCTTAAAGTAGGATACCTAGAGTATTTCCCCCCTAGATTCCTAAAAACTGCTAAAAATGACTAAAACTGAGCAGAAATATTCACTCCGAAAGGTGGAGTGAGCAGGGGGGATCGTCATGCCCCATCTAACCCCAATAATGTTGAAATTCCCTCAACATCCCCCCTTAATAAGCCTGTGGTCCTGGTGACCAAAGGTGACATCATCAAAGAAACTAGACCAAGGAAGGTGGGCACTCTGCTGGAAAGGGACCAGGATGGGTGCATAAGGTGACCGAAAGGGGAGGCAAGAGCCTCAGAGGTGGATAACTATCACCAGTGTAGAAAACAAGCAGGGTGTCATGTGACCCAGTGACCCACCCCTAGGATCCCCAAACACCAACCTTGGGGATGCAAGCCCTAGAATGAGACAGTAAAAAATGCCACTAAGCCATAGTACTCCTAAGGGAAGGACCAAAAGCTCGGGCCATAACCACCATCTCAGAAATTATTGGTAACACCCCATCATGGTCCTGAAGAAAAGAACGAAACCTCTCCTTGGGCAAACATCTGAAGGTGCACTGAAACTGGTACCACGTAACACTGGTTCCAATTGTGGGACAAGTGCTCTTTCCAGGAGTGCTTGAGAACCTGCGAATCTTTTGGGTACTTGTAGACCTACACACACATCAAATATCCAAGGGGATTAAAAGCACAATGAGGCAGACACTTTCGTCTTTCCTTGTTTAGTATAATGAAATGCAAATAACTAAATCATGAAAGAACAAAAAATGCAGTGCAAGGGTAGCAATATATGCTTAACTGAAAATGAAACCTAATCTACCTACCCTAAACATGATAAATCAACATGGATTAAGTGAAATCATACCACCAATGTAGCCAATTGAGTAGGTCATTCATACTTGATTTTTTTCCTTTGTCTTTGGAGACAATCCATGATAAGATCACATTTATAATAAGTTGAGTACCTATCAGGATTTGCATCTGGATAGGGAATGGAAACTGGGTGACCATGGGGGACTGGAAGGCTTGATATTGTTGCCACAGAGAAGGATTGATTTAACAAGATTCATTTATCCATGCTTCTACTGGGATTACGTATGGGCCATTTTCATCACACACTGGCAATGAATTTTTGTTTTTCCTGGAACTGGTCACCTGATTTTGAACTTGGGAGACCATTTGTAAAGGTGGACCTCGCAAATATTCAAATGTCAGCTGCAACTTGTCCCTGCACCTACTTAAACATTCATTTGGATACATAAGTATATTTTTCATCTTTGAAATGATCATGTTAGTATCCCTAATAATCTTTAAAAATTTGATGTTATCAGCCACATAATTCATACATTCACTTTTCAATTGGAAAGATAAACAATAGATATTCCAAAAATATGAAGTGAATAGCATACCTTTCCACATACCTGTAGTAGCTATGTTGAAATGGATCATTGAAAACTTACCAACATCGGATAGGAGGGGATGAACAACTTCAATAACATCTTTCAAAAAATGCTATTGATTAGGGCACACTGCGAGGATAACATTTGTAAAGAAGCCCTCTGTATGACACACTCCACCCTTCTTGATACTAGATATGCACGAAATATCTAAGCACATAGGAGTCTCATCAAGGATAAAACTTTCAAATTCTTCAACCCCTTCATAATATTGAAATATCTGCATATGGTAAACCCCTTCATCATATCGAAATATCTGCATATGGTGATCATCGATAATGGCAAGAGGACCCACATCCTGAGGTACTTCATCGTCAAATTAACATCATAAGGAGATGGAATAATCTTATCTTGTTCAACAAGGCTTTCACTGATTATGTCTTTGATGTCCCTCCTCGAGGTAATCATGACTTATTCATCCCAAACAGTGTCAAATTCTGGCTCAAGCTGATACATACTAGCCTTTGGTTCTTTTGTGAAGGGCATGCAAACTTTATTGACTTCCTCTTCAAAGTATTTGTCACTGAAAGGTCTTGAAGCAACAATGCTAGGTCTTGAAGAATCATAAAGTGGTGGACCCATAAACCTTCAATAATCATCATCCTCATGAATTCTGTCAATGTGCTTCAAGATATCTGAGATATCATAAGAAACTGTTTTACGATGGCAAGGAGAACTCACCATTTCCTTATGTTCTTCAATTTCTTCAACCAAGACTTCTTGGTATTCAATTCTAGGATCATGATCATACTCGTCCTCATGATGAACTTTATCTTCAGACATAAGGCTTATGATGTCATCCACAAGGTCTTGAACAATATTTTCTTCAAGCAAACCATATTTATCTTCCTCTTGGATTTTTTTGGTGAGTTCTATTCTCGAGTCTTCTGGTACCTCTTTGACGGGGTCAACTAGAATAAGGACCTCTTGGACCTCCTCTTTTATTAGAAGAGAGTCTAGGGATTCAATAACTTCTTCTCACATCCAGGGACCCACTTTGTTGCAGACCACTTCAGCCAATTGATCAAATGAAGATATCCCCTTCGGAGGAATGTTGGTATACCATTTCTCTTCATGATGGTTCATCATGAAGTCAAGATATACTACCAATAATTTCAATCTAACGTCCTCATCCATGATATCCCATGCCTTAAGATATTCAATGAATGCAATCACATGTTCTACAACCTACTCTTGAGATGCCTTCCACTTTGGAATTGCCAGAAAGGAATCTCTATCCACAACATTCAGATGCCCTGGAATATTTGAGAAATACATTGGGTCAAACCAAGGATGGCACATCCATGCTTCATCAAAGGATACCATATCTTCCTTCTTGAGTTGAACTACTCCTTGTAGAGTACTTCCTTTATTTTCTTCAGTGGGAGTCACCAAGAGAGACCTTCCAAGTTAGACTTAAACAATCTCACCAAAGTACTAAACAAGAACGTACTTGATATGATGAAAGGAGCAATCGCCAATGGAGTTTCCAGATAAGCTCTGCAGGGTTAGTCCAAATAAATATACTTCAATTGTAAAGAGGAGGACTCACCATGAGTTCCTACCTAAGTGTCGTTTTTGCCAAGAGTGTAAATGACTCCAGATAAACCACTTCAATCTTTGAAATGTCCCCAACAATGACACCAAAAATGTTATCGGACAAACTAGCAGGGCTAGTGTCCAATAAACAAATGTAGGGAGAGTGTGACCAGTGTCACCTTAGCCACATCTCCAACTTCTTAGGAGTGTCGTAACCTCCAAGGAGAGAGCCCTTCTACATGACACTAGGAGAAAAAAAATGTATCTTCTACACAAAGATATTAGTGACCAGTGCCTTTAATGAAATCAACCTCATAATGAAGAATGCATACTATTTAAATTAGCATGTAGTAGATGACTAACCAATGTATCAATGGCTTGATATCAAGATATCATTCATATAACATTTACAGTAGACCAATAACCAATCAGTGAATGCACTATTGTATCAACGTAAACAAAGGTATTCAATAGTACATCCAACAATAGATTTATGACAACAGAAGATATCCAAGTAGTTAGTTCAACAAGTGTAACCATTCACCATTAATAAGAAGGAAAACTTATGAATGCCGTAACTTCAATAACCACCAGTCAGGATCAACAGTAGCAGTCTAATTATGACATTATTGCAGCAGTAAGATATTAAATCAATTGCCATGCAAAAAAGATATATTAAGATAGTGATTCAATGAATTCCAAACCAAATTAACTTGAAGCTTTATCTTCTAGCAGTATAGGCAATTCACCCAAGTTTGATATGTATCATTTATAGCATGTAAACAGTACCAAAATCAATGTTCAATATGAGATCTCATCCCTTTATACTACCTCTCTTTTAGCAGTGATTAAGATCCACTTTGTCTATCCTTTGATTTGATTCGTGTTGTCTTTTGTTACAGGTGTAAGGGCTGCCAAGAGGTATGATACTCTAAAATAAATTGCAGAGCTAAAAGCAAGGTTTTAGAGAGTAGCAAGAGAGCTGCTACAACCTGAAAAAGGATTCCCTAAGACAAGCCGAGCCTAGGGAATGCCTAGAAGATGAGGGCTGTGAGGTTTAAGGAAAGGAGGGAGGGGTTTTTAGGGATGTTTTTAGGGCTTCCTAAGATTTCACGCTAGGGTTTTTAGGGATACAGAAGGCAGGCTGAATTTATAGGAAGGAGGACCAAAATTTTGGGGAGGCCAAAAATTTGAATTTATTTTTTATTTTTTATTTTTATTTTTAGGGTTTTAGACATAAAATTGCAGACCTAATTCTAACCCTAATTCTGCCATGAAAATGCAAAAATTACACATGCATATGCAAAAGTAATTAGTTAAAAAAGTGATAAATTAGGGTTTTTATGGATGAGACCCTTAACTCTATCCCTAAAGGAAGGTGACCAGCCTTCCTCTTGGAGTATTTTCTTCTTGTCTTCTAAATTAAGGCTTCTTATAACAACCTATAGGGTTCGTTATAAGAGCCTAATCTAGGGGAAAATTGGAGATCGAAGGCTGAACTTGGGAAAACCTCCTCTTGGGAGCATTTTACACAATGCAAAGAGGATAGAAGGCAGACAAAAATGCCCTATTCAGAAAAAATGCAGCCCTAAGGCCACCATTCAATCATTAAAGAAGAAAGAATTCACCTACCTTTCACCAAGCAAGGTTAAAAACTAGACTTACTTGAGCTTGTGTTTTTCCAACAATTCTTAGCATCCACCAAGCATGAGCAAAACCAAATATAAGCATCCAATTTCATCCACAAGAGCAAGAAGATCCCACTTTAAGAGGTGTGTATCACTTTCAAGAGATCTATCTAGGGTAAAGAGAAACATTATGAATGTTCTCCCATGAGTTATTATTTACAAATGCAGTGAGGAGTTTAATTTATAGTGTTCTCAATTCACTTTTATAAAAATAACCAGGCTGACAGGCCAAATAAATGTCAATGTAAAAATATAACATGAAATAATATAAAATAATATAAAGATGGCCTAAAGTAGGCTTAAAGTAGGTTACTTGGGGTATTTCCCCCCTATGTGCCTAAAAACTGCTAAGAATGACTAAAATTGAGCAGAAAGATTCACTCTAAAAGGTAGAGTGAGAAGGGGGGATCATCGTGCCCCATCTAACCCCAATAATACTGAAAATATCTCAACATCCCCCCTCAATAAGCCTGTAAGCCTGGTGACCAAAGGTGACATCATCAAAGAAAATGGACCAAGGAAGCAGGGCGCTCTGCCAAAAAGGGACCGGGATGGGTGCATAAGGTGACTAGAAGGTGAGGCAAGAGCCTCAGAGCTGGAAAAATGTCACCGGTGTAGAAAACAAGCAGGGGTCATGTGACCCAGTGACCCACCCCTAGGATCCTTGGACACCAACCTTAGGGATACAATCCCTAGAATGAGGCAGTGAACAATGCCACTAAGCCATAGTACTCCTAAGGGAAGGACCAAAGGGTTAGGCCATAACCACCATCTCAGAAAGTACTGGTAACACCTCATCATGGTCCTAAAGAAAAGAACGACCCCTCTCCTTGGTAAAACATATGAAGGTGCACTGGTACTAGTACCACGTAACACAAATAAAGAAGACATGTCCACTCCATCCTCTTAGGAATCCAAAGATTCGGTAGTCTATATCCACTCTTAAAATTATGTAGTTGATGATATGTATTATGATGATGTTGAGAAGGCAAATCTTGAAGACAAACCCTTGAATAATGATAACATGGAAAATGTATTTACCTATCCATTTTTTTAAGATGGGGGAATTGTAAGACATGAATTTTTGAATACTACTTTTCATATTTTGGATCATAGGAGGGGCATGGATTGTTGAAACAATTGTAAAGACATTATCTATGCTACTTGTAGTGATGTGTGTTATGAAGATATTACAGATTTTGAACCTTTGGGACACCCTAACATTGAGAAGGTAAATGCATAAAATTTGCATGATATTTGACAGCCATATTATCCTCTTAATAATGTAGATTTTGGGTATCATGTAAAGCATATTTATTTAGATCTGTTTGAGACATTTAGGGCATATTTATTGCAGAATTTTTAGGTGAATTTCTAGTGATGTTCTATCAAGGATAATGCATATTTTTTCCAACATTTGGATCATTTTTATGATGGTAAACATCTATAAATTTTTCATCCACCTTTATGCTCAGATTTGGGTAAAATTATGCATGAATTTTCATCTAGAAAATATGTTCTAGGAGCTGAAAATTGTATGGTACAACATGATTTTAAGTGTAAAATTTCTAGCCACCTTATTCTTCTAGTTTCTCTCATATTTTGCATGTATTTTCAACTAGAAGTTTAATATTTAATGCCGAAAATGATTGGGGGAAGCAATCACTTTATGTTGCATTATATTGCAAAAATTCCTAGCCATCAAAAAGAGGGTTTCAAGCCCTAATTTTGGGGTTGAATGTTTTTTCTAAACCTATAATATTATGTCATATCTCATATTATAATATTAGTTGAATATCTTTTGGTTTCTCATGGTTGGTTGGCCAAAGCATTCCATTGGATGGTTTGTTTATTCTCATGTTTCATTAATGGATGGGACCTTCAAATGTTAATGGTCTTAGGAACTAATGGAGTACGTCCTTTCTCTTTTATGCAATGATTGTCAATTGGAAGTGTTGAGCTATGGCATGTATCTCAAATATTGGTTGTATGCTCTCTTATCCCTTGTATGATAAGTATCCCTTCAAGACCATATGAAAACATCTAATCTAGGGTCTCCCTTTTGTTATATTTTTGAAGTTGGTGAAGCAATTAGAGAGTGAATAGGGTTTGTAACTTTCAACACTAATCCTTTCTAAGCATTCCTTTAAGCCTCATATTAGCCTTGGTCGACCCATTTGGCCTAATGGATAAGACATCAGTCTCTGGTCCGTTCATCCATATTCCTTCAAACAAAATCATATAGTTTTTCTAGAGCTATCTCTTCATTTCATCTTGTACTTCATTGCAAGATCTAGTAATTCTAATTTAGGGAAGCCCTCCTTGACTTGGAGAAGATCCAACCTAAAGAGCATAAGAGAGTTTGGTGAGGTGACATTAACCTTCTGCTTAGTTTCATCAAAACCATACCTTGATATTTAGGACTTTATCTTAAAGGGTGTGAGTTTGGGTGATAACAATATGTAGAGAATTCAATATATAGCATCCATCATGGATGAGCATGGTGTGCAAGTGTATCCAACAAATATTTGAGTCATGTATAACTTGTTGGATCTGAAGACACTAGTGGAGCTTCACAAATTCTTGGGCCTTGAAAATTTTATGGTAGCTTTGTGTTGGGTTATGTTATATCACTTAGGCCTTGAGGAAAGTGACCAAAGATGGAGACAAATCCAAGTTTATTTAGACTAATAAATATCAAAGAATTTGAGGAGCTGAATTGTCACCTATGCATTTTGCTAGTCTTCATTTTGGCAAATCTAGATATTGAGACACCCTCATACATGCTTCATAGATATCCCACCTATGAAAAATAAATTTACTTTGATGTTTGAGCCTATTGATCATGGAAGCATTATATTATATGAAAGAAACAATCATTCACACTTACCACATGCCTCTACAAATTAAGTAGATTTTGGGTGAGTTACAAAATGAATGCCATTGAAAGTGGTACACCAATGTTGCTTGACATGTTATTCACAACGAATGTGAAATAGGGGTTGCCACAAGGATGAATTATGTGTCTAACATGCCATTCTTAGATACCTACTAGTGATTAGAAGGAATCCTAGAGGACCTAACTACTCTACCAAGTGAGATGTCCCTAGAGGAACACTCACAAAACTTTACAACGATATATATAACTTCTAGCTACCTCTAACAATCACACTTGGACTATTCACTTATAATGTCCCAGGTGCACTATAACTACTTACAACACACACACTTGCACTATGTGTAACATGGTAACAAGGATTTGACTAATGAAAAAGGCATGGGGTGCAGGATGTGGGATGGATCGGCATTCTTGTTACTCTAATGTACCTTCGCCTTAGGGGCCTAGATGTCTGCAAATCTGGAACACTATTGCAAGGTATCCTCCAATGTGTCTTTCTCTTAGCTCCCCACTTCTATGACTTCTGCAGCAACTATGATCTCAATTTTCTTAGTCAGTGTCAACAACATTTAATTTACCTTGGTTACCATCCCAGGGATGAGAGGAGGTGGCCAATGGGTTTCCTTTGGATATCTATTTTGAGTTTAAAAAAGAAGAATATATATCAAGACATAATGAAAATTTGGGACATCTCTTCATTGGAAGCTACTCAGTATTATACTATCAAGATTGAACATTTTTTAATGGAGAAGAGTAAGAAAGAGTTTGGTGCCAAAAATCAATAGAAATACAAGAAGGGTAAATAAGCCTTAACTCTAAGCGAAATGACAAAGAAAATATAACCGTCCTCAAGAAAGCCATTCATAGCACATGAAAAGAAGAAGAACAGGAAGTTAAAGGATGATTGGAAAGTAGTGTGACCACCATAAAATCCCTTGTCATAATTATAATGAATGTCACACCAAATATTGATTATTACTTGCGCTGAAAACCTAGGACTATGATTTAGCCTAAATGTCACAAGGATCCGTGGATTTGGGAAAATAGATCATTGATGTAAAATCCAATGTTACTATTGCCACTCCAAATATATAACCAAAGTTGTGTGAGCGAGGAGAGCGCCACTTCCACTCACAAATGTGGATGAAGGGAACACCATTACATCTTATTATTGATAGGAACAATTAAAAGAAGCTTATCTCAGTAGAGGTCATCAAGAACATGAAGCTTCCAATGACGGTGCAACCTTATCCATACGCCATCACTTGGCTTAGCCAAGGATGACACATTCATGTTATTAAACAATGCCATTTGTAATGTGACATCAATCCCTTCAAATATGAGGTATCATGTGACATTGGCCTACTTGAATTTTGCGACGATATTTTAATACAACCATATATGTGGAAGTGTCATGTTGTTTATATTCTAGGCCCTATAGTGTCATTGTCATCTT
Organism: Larix kaempferi; assembly: GCA_027924585.1. Lineage (NCBI taxonomy): Eukaryota > Viridiplantae > Streptophyta > Pinopsida > Pinales > Pinaceae > Larix > Larix kaempferi. The sequence goes on along the minus strand of BSBM01000477.1, from coordinate 2,428,104 downwards.
GGGAGATCAACTCTATAGGATACCAAAGGTATTTTTGACTACCACAATATTTTTTATCACCACCAATCAATGCAAGAAGATAATCCCTTAGACTAGTAGTTTTTCCCTCTTCATGGTCTAATTAGATGGAACACAAAAAATCACCACGACCACTAAGTGATAGGTAGGTTAGTTGGTGGAAGAATACAAATAAATATTCACTTCATCTACAAAAGCACCTATACAAGTAAATAATGCAATTGATTTTATATAATATTCCCCTCTACCCAATGGCCCTATATACATATATCATGTTCTAGATAATGAGGATATCGAAATCCATATTTAAGATTTGATACTGGAAGGCCATATTCTACCAATATACTCACCCTACGGGAGTCCTATTTTACCGATTCAAAAGAAGGATGGAACATAACAACTATAATTAACTATAAAGTCTTGAATAAAAGCACATTCAAGAACTGGTATCCCATCCCTTGACTTTTAGTTTAGCTTGATCTCCAAAGCACCAACATTTTCAACAAAATTATTCTTAATTCGAGTCATCAATAGGTGCTAATTAATTCGTGATGTGTGGAAGACAAATTTTAAGTTAAGGAAGGTCTCTTTGTATGGGTGGTCATGCCTTATGGTAATGCTATCACATACATTGTAGCTGTAGCTACCATGATGCAACAAATTATTTTTCTTTTCCAGTCATTGCTAATTCCGGATGTGTTGAGCATTTTCTTCTAGTGATCATTGGTGGTATAGTTAGTCAGATCAATTTCGATTGATCAGTAGTGGTGTCCAACAACATGAATTATACTTGGATGAACCATTGAGAAGTACTTGTTGTATCCATGGTTCACTTAGAAGAGTAGTAGAGCACACAACTGGTACATTTCCCTTGCCCCATGAGCAGTCGGAGTTGGTTTCATGATGGTCATTAGAGACATGTATATGGTCGGACATGTATATGTGTTTATTTGGGTGCTACTAAACTGTCTTGCTCATCTTATTAGCCTTAACTTACATGGTAACTAACTTTGGTGATTATGTATTGTCGTGCTCTCATAGACTTGTTATTATGAGTTGATCTATGATTTTAAATGTTAATAATTTTCTCATTATGCTCACTAGTATTGTCTACCTTATGCAAACTTACCCTTACCTTGCTATGTATGGCATCACCTCTTCACTGTCTCTGTCCATCTAGTATATTCCATATTTTGGTTTGAGCCCTGACTTGAGACTTTGACTTGTGATATTGAGGAGCTTTTCCCCACTTTGATCTTTGTATATGATATGCTTCATGTTGTTTTGTGTCTCGGCTCTTAGTTTTGCAATAGAAATTGTCGAATCCTTGACCCTTCTGGGCCAAAGGAACCCATAGGTGTTGGGTCCTGAGCCTAGGTGAGTTGGGATTCAAAAGCCTTGACCTTTCTGGTTGGTTTCCCTCGATTTTTGGTCCCGATTGTGTATTATTCCCACTAGTTGACCCCATGCTTCACTTCTGGGCCAGGAGTACTTGCTGGTGTTGTGACATGAGCTAAGACTAGCTAGTTTCCCAAATTTTGTGTTAGATAGACTTGAAGCAAGTAATCCTATCATCATTACATGCAACAGTACATATTTTTATATCCAAAAAATGAAAATGAATTGAAATGCAAAGTGCCTTGGATGAAAGATGCAATTAGTTGTGCTTTTAAGCACATGTAAAATCCGAAGGGTCATATATAAAATCAGCCAAATAAAAGCAGATGCACAATTACTAAAAATCTAAATAATCATTGGCCTTGAGATTAATGTAATGATTATTTCCCACAGAGCCCAAGGGTTTTGATGTGGATGGAGCAAGGAACAACTAATTCTAAGTGTCCCATAGAACCTTAGAGTTACAGTTGTCTGTGCACCTAGTACAATGGTTCTAGAAAATATCCGCATGGAGCTTGAATCAGGCTTGGATGTGAGCTATAGGACACTTGTTAAAGTTGAAGGGACACTTGTCAATCAATTTATCCCATTTGTGAGACACCTCCTTCCCCTATTGTCATCTATCTTATAGATGTCACTATGGATCCCCTATTGTCATTTATCCTCTGAGAGATCACTACATCAAATTCAAAGGTCAATTCCCTTTGTCATAGCTTTGTTTCTTTCACCTCACCCATCCTAGTAGTTTGGTTAAGTTTGTAAGTGAGCATATATAAAGGACTTCGTGAAAAATCATTATTTACTCCAACGTAACTCTTATCTTTATTGGATCTATTGAATCATCACCATTATCATGTTACTTTTGTTATTGTTATCAATCAAATTGGCACTTCTCCATCTGTGACGACACTGAATTGTCGCTCACACAAAATGACACTATGGATGGAAGAGCCTGAATTTGTTATAGATGATTGTGGCCTTAGTCATTCCTTAGTTCTCTAGATCACCTCATTTTTGTGATATGACTTTAGGACCTACTCGTGACTCTACACTTGACATCTAGCGAGTTACTCGCTGGTGACCCCTTCACCACTCATGAGTTTCCTAAAAAAAGTTGCACTCACTACTTGTCTGGAGTTTCCTAGTGGGTTACTCGCTTTTTGTAAAGCTTTCACTCATGGTTCCCTCATAAAATCACGAAAAATAAAACGTAAAATCGAAAAAGGGGTAGTTGGAGGTAGTTCTTTAACTTCCACACCGACCCTAACTAATATTCTCTCGAAACCACTCTCATTGCTTTGTCATTAATACAAATGAAGGGCCATGAGAAATGGGGTTCACTCATCTCATAAGAAAATGCTGGAGAAATTTTGATTGAAGGAGAGGAGAAAGAGAGTCCAGACCTTGGTTTTAGAGGTGTTGTTACAGGACAAGGTAAATGTATTTGTTGTCATCTTCATGATCAATATAGAAACTTTTCTCTTCCCATATTACTAGTGTTTGGTATATGAATTGAATGTTCAGAAGTATTTCATGCTTTTATATGCATGTGTTTTTAACTTTATTATTCATTCATGTATAGCCAAATTTTTTGAGGAAGGCTGCATTTGTTTTGCATAGTTTTCATACAAGATTATGGAGCAAGGCTGAAGATTTAAAAGCTTGGATCAACCTTCTAGAATATAAGTTACCGATTGCTTGATATTTAAACCCTAGTTCTTTTCACAAAGTATATCTTGTTATGTACTTGCTATTTCCTTGGTCTTTGCTTGATTTCATTAGTATGTTAGTGACCTCTTCACTTCCAAGTCATTAGGAATATTTTCCGTACAATAGAATTGGAGACTCCACTGGGGAGTGCCATGTTGCTTTGGGAATCCTTTGTTTGATATTTCTTCAGTATGAGTGTGTTTTTAGGTTGTAGGAGGAGTCTGCAGAGGGTTGGTACCACTGCTCTTGGCCCACAGTTTGATCTTATTGATATTTTATTCTTTTTTTTAAGTTTTTTGAGGCATACTCTCTAGTTGTCTATACTTACAGTAGCGAGTTTCCCCTTTTACCTGCAGGTTGTAGGTTTTACACCTGCGAGTGGCTCACCTGTTGCTGTCTACACAGTCACTGGTATCCCTGTAGGTTAAGGTTTTCTTGCGAGGGTTCATTTTTTTAGGGTTTTTCCTTGATGGTTTTTGAAGTTACTACCCTTTAAAAGGTATGTACAGTCTTTTTACTATCTGTGTTCAAGTTTTTACTTTTCCTTTTGACCTCTTTTGGTTTTGAATCTTGTTAGGGTTTGTATCCGAGTCTTGCATGCTTGTGTGCTTGGTTTGTGGATGCTTTGGTTGACCTTCGTTGGTTGTTGGTTTATATGAGGGTTGTATGTGACCCTGAAAGGTCCATTGTGGGACATATTTCTTATCTTTCAATTCCTTAGTCAAAGTATCTTATACCAAGGTTAGTGAATTCAAATCTTTGTTTGGATTGACTAGTCAAACATGTTTTTTTCAAAGTTCTGAGAGGGTTAGAGTTCTGATCTTGTAAGCTTAGGTGCATACTATTATATACTTAGTTGTCATTTGGGTGTGTTATGCTTGTTTATAGTTAGTTTTTCTTTTCATATTTTAAAAATTAAATTAAAAAACAAGTAGTTTTCCTTAACAAGCATTGTAGTCAAAATTTTCAAAAGTAGTTGCATTTGCATAGCTTTATTTTTGAAAAAGAAAAGAATTTTTTTTACTTCATTAGGTTTGCATTATCAGTACTTTGATTTCAAAAGGAAAAAACAAAAGCAAAAGAAGTGAAAGCATCATTGTACAATTTCTTTTTACATTTATCACGTTGTTCTTACATTTCACTTGTAACATCACTATGCACACAACCACTACCTTATGATTATATAACAGCCTTAAAAAGAACACTTAACTTAAAATCAATTAGTAACTTTTCTTTTTAGGTTCTATCACTAGCTAGCTTAGGTTAGTGCTTTGGAGTAGGGTGGCTAAAACTATCCAAAGCAGAAAAACTCAGACATAGTGGCCAATATTTAGGTAAATCCACCTTTGTAGAAGGTGAACCAGGAAGCTCCACTAACATCGAATTCAAGCACGAGATCATGCGAGATTGAGTAGAGGAGATACCCCTTCGATATTCAATTGAGCATCTACCAGGATTGGTGCCCGTACAGGGTTTCATTTGTACCTTTGGTGCTTCTGAGTTTCGGGCTTTGTTACCACGCCCATGCACATTGATTCGACCTACGACTGTCCCCCTAGACCCTCTCTATAAAGTTGGTAGCCTTAATATTTGGACCTTTATGGCTCTACACAGGTGATAGTGGAAGGATATTTCCATTGCACCTAGGACAAATTCGGGAGGAGATCCCTCACAGTTCTTTGGGAAGGCGGTTGGTGATTCAAACCCTTGGCCCCATCATGCCTGTATTGTGGACCCCCAATAACTGTTATTTGTTCCTTCATTGGTTTTTTCTAGGCCCTCATCATCCCAGACGCTCCTTTGGAAGGTAATCTGTTTGCTTGGTTTGGATCACTTAGGATTTTTTAGTGGTGTGTTGTTTGATTACTCTTGTTTTAGTTGGCCCTAGGTTTGCTTTAAAGTTAAATTTTTAGCTGTGGAGGATCATTTTCTCCATAGATCGAGGAGGTTGCAAAACCTTCCTCCACTCACTATGGTACCTCCACCGCAACCTCAAGGGAGAAGAATACACACGAGTGGCTATTTTGAGCCAACTGGAACAACTGATCCAGCTAGGGAACCTTATCTTATCACTCAAACTTCACTGTTTTCACACACAATTGAGGTTGAGGACTTGCAAGATGAAGGTTTTCTAAGACCCTTTAACCCACCCTTAATTGGACCCTACGATCTGGTGTTAGTGCAATTAGATTCCTTAGGCCAACCCGAGTTAAGTGTCTATAGGTTTAAATTTGGTTTTATCATGGATAACACAAGGGAAGGATCTGGAAATGTCTACACTCCCACTTCTTCTATCATGTCTGGAGAGTTATATCTTCCGCATGTTAGCATGTAGGTACCTAGTTCATTGTAGTTAACTTATGCTCCAATCACATATTTGAAATTTAGTACCGTATCCTTAGGGCCACATAGCACTCAGGGTGCTTCAACTTCTATACCCTTTGGACCCAACATTGGTTCAGTTAGTGTACCTCTTACTGGAATCCATACAATACCCTTCACATCGTCCCCTTTCCTTCAAAACTTCCAAATTGGGCCTACTAGTTCGGCTCCTTTTGTCCATGGATTCCCTTGGCATGGAGGACATATTCCTCCCTCTTAACCTTTTGTAGGCTCTATGCTTGTTCATTCGAATGCACCATTTACGAGTTCAAATCCCTTTACAGGATATGGTTTTCAACAAACTAATGTACAAACATCGAATGTGCCTGTAGGGAGTGCTCCCTTTTCACTTTTTGGTGGATGAGGTAGCACTACTTCCACTTCAACTCCTTTTTCAATTGGAGCTAGTTATACTCAACCACAGTGGAGTGGAACTCAAGGGATTAATCCACTTGCTTATGGATGGATCTCTTTTCAAAACGTTTTCACTTCACAACCAATGGCTGGGGGAAACCCCAACCAAAATTATGGGGGATACGACTTAGGTAATTTTCCTTATCCACCTCCCTAAACACATCTTCCGTCGGCTATACCTCGGTTACCATTTCTGGAAACTTTAAACTTGCAAGACCTTTCGAAACTCATGAACGATCCAGTCCGTCATGACCCGACTTGGCCTCCCATTCCAACCAAGCTTCCTTTAGACATTCCAAAGTTCGAAGGTAAGATTGGAGAAGATATCGAAGACCAAGTCACTAATTTTAATTTGTGGTGCTCTTCCAACTCGCTGAACGATGATTCTATATGGTTGAGAATTTTTCAAAGGACCTTAACGGTGTAGCAACCAAATGGTATATTGAATTTCCATATGCTACTTATCATTTTTTTTACGATTTAGTGACAGTATTATTACACCATTTCCAAGTTCCTGTGCGGTATGATGCCAGAGCGGACCTTTTGTATACATTTAGGCAAAACAAGGCCACTCACATATCTGATCACATTCAGGAGTGGGGAAGGAGGAAAAATATTATCAAGCCCGAGATTCCCTCGTAGTTCTTATTAGAGTGGTTTTTGAAATCACTCCTACCTTACATCTCTAAAGATGTTTCCACTTCAGGGGTTACCTCATAGGAGGAAGCCATCTTGAGGACCCAACAATTAGACTTGATTTACTCGCAGTTTGGGATCATGTATGAAATTATTCCTAATGTGTCGAGATCAAATACTGATCCCGCCAAACCTAATCCTAGACCGCATGCTGATGGCATTGTTGGTTCAGTTGACTCATCGATTGTAGAAACTTTGGCCAAGCAAGTGCAAGAGCTATCTGTAAAGCATTCTATAGTGGAGGCAACTACGGTTTCCACCTCCCCTTCTCAAACAAATACTATACATAATGTGTCATCTAACCAAAAGGGTACTCAACAAACCGGTGGCAAGAAAAATAAGGCCAAGAGGGGGGGTAATAAAAAAAATCCCAAGGCTACTGACAATGTTGAGGGGGTCAAGAAAAAAAAGAAGAAATTAAAGTTTCCTTGTAAACTTTGCAAGGAATACCACTTGACTCATCAATGCCCCTTAATTGATGAAGCCTAGAAGCTACTACAACAAAACAAACCCACTGTCCTAAAGGATCCTTTTCCCAAGGGACAAAACATGAATTCTAGTGGCTCTAGTGCTGGGGGCACCCAAGGTGCCACACCATTTGATCAATTCAATATCAAAGCGATTCCTTCAGAAAATTTATTGCAGACCATAGCAAGAAACTATACCCTGAAATCATTGCAAAAAGACAAAGAGACTCCTGAGGTGTCTGCTCCTCTTCACATTGAGAGGCCTGCCGACCCTATGCCTAAGATACCAATAGGTGCCTATAAGTGGGCATCACACAATCCCAATGTGAGGGAGGATCCCAAATATTCTATTGTGGAAGACTTAGCCAAAACTCAGTGTGCCATGTCAGCTTTAGAAGTTTTGCAAAGTTGACCTTCGCAACCGAATGCACTTCTAGCAATAATAGGAATTCTTGATTCATCAAGTTTGTTGGTGAAGTTTGATATGTCCAATGTCAAACCCTGGTTGCTGTATCACTTTGCTTTCCAAATTGAGGTATTCCATGGCTCTAAAACCATTGGACGAACGATGGTGGATGAAGGCGTGTTTACGTGCGTAATGGCTATTTCTTGCTGGTGATATTTAGGATACCCTGAGTTAGCCCCTTCAATCACATTGCTTATTGATTTCGATGGAATATATTTCCATCCGCATGGGATTTTACTCTCTTTCAAAATCCATTTAGAAGGAAAAGCGGTGTCAGTATAAGTTGAGGTTGTTGATGCTCCTCTTGACTACAATATGTTGTTAGGAAGGAGTTAGACGTATGCGATGCAAGCTATCCCATCATCTGTTTTTTGGGTCTTGATATTTCGTCACGAAGGAAGAATCGTCACAGTCAATCAACTTTACTTCACCTGGAAAAATAACACAGCCTCTTTGGAATCAAATATCCCGATGATTGTTTAGGAACGTCCACCCAGTGAGAGTTTGGGAGTAGGTTTATATTCTTCTCTTATGGGCACTTTTGATTTTCCTGTCCTGTCAGTTATATTGGCTCAACGAGTACTCGAAACAAAGTTTTAGTATCTAAGGAGGTCTTCACAATATCTAATAAAACTGATCCTTGGATCTTACCTACTTAGAATGAGCCAATGGTGCCCTGATCTGTGGCAGAAGTTGCTTATCAAGCATTAAAAGAAACAACCATAGATCCCATATTGACACCTTTAACCTATGAGGAGTTAGATGTTGATTACGCACCTGCATGGGAGGTAGAATCCACTCACTCTTTCGACTGTTTAGACACGGTTTTTCCTTCGGATGAAGCCATTCTAGAAGCAATGGTAGGAATTGATCACCCCTGGGAACATATGCATCATAGATCTTATTTCCTTCCAGAGTTAGACAAAATTAAGAATGAGGAGTTTTGCATGAGACTTAGTGGGGATGTTGATCATCCTGTTAATCCTTTAGTGAAACAATGAATTTTTTGTTGAAGTAAATATGGCTATATATCGGAAACAATTTCGATCAATATCTCCATAAAACCTGATATCGTGGAAAATATCTTCATCTGTGCTCCTGAAGAGGTTTGCATGTACACTGATCTTTTTAAAGAATTTTGCGATGCCTTCGCCTGGTCGTATGAGGAGATGTCAGGCATCGACTCGTCTATAATTGCACACGAGATTAAGACATATCCGAATGTGAAACCAGTTCGATAGAATCTTTGTCTAGTTAACCCATGGAAAGTTGTAGCTTCCAAAGCTGAGGTTGAAAATCTCTTCAAAGTCGGGATTATCTATCCTATTGCAATGACGGATTGGGTTTCTAATCCAGTTCCGGTTGATTAAAAACAAGGTACTATTTGCATTTGCATTGAATTTAGGGATTTGAATAAAACATGTCCTAAAGATAATTACCCCACCCCTTTCATTGATCAGATTATAGATGTGTGTGCGGGTAACGAAACATTTTCTTTCATGGACGAATTTTCGAGATATAATTAGATCCAAATAAAACCTGAAGATCAACACAAGACTACTTTTATTTGTCCCCGGGGTACATTTTCCTATAGGAAGATACCTTTTGGTTTAAAGATTGCTGGAGATACCTTCCAGTGAGCAATGAACTTTGATTCTCATGATATCAAACATATAGTTGAACCGTACTTGGGTGATCTCCCCGCATGATCTTGAAAGAGACGAGATCATCCAGACCATTTACAACTTGTTTTTGAATGATGTAGACACTACAATATTAGATTGAATCCTCATAAATGTGTGTTCTGCATCGAGTCTGGACGACTTCTAGGTTTCATTGTGTCAAGTAAAGGCATTATGGTCGATCCATTGAAAGTTGAGGAGATCAACAAATTTCCTTCTCATCGCAACATTAGAAAAATTCAAAGTCTACAGGGCATGTCCAACTTCCTCAGATGTTTCGTTGTTAACTATGCAAAAATAACGAAAGGGTTTATGTGTTTACTCAAACAAGATACCCCATTTTTATGGGATGAGGCTGCTCAAAACTCGTTCGAGGCTTTGAAAAAATCATTATTATCATCTCCCTTGTTGACTCCCCCAGATTATACTTAAGACTTTATTCTATATTTGGCCGCATCAGGTTCCATAGTTGGCATAGTTCTAGTTCAGGAGGATGATCAACTTCAGGAGCACGTCATTTATTACCTCAACCCCGCTTTGGTGAGACCTGAACTTAAGTATTCTCATATTGAGAAGTTGGCACTTGTGGTTGTGCATGCAGTTCAAAGGCTCCACCATTACATATTGTTGCGAACCACTATGGTTATTGCAGGCATCAATCCATTTTAGTATGTTTTAACCAGACACATAATTGGGGGAAAATTTAATAAATGGATTGTTATCCTTCAAGAGTTTGATCTCACCTTTCAGTATCCTAAATCTAAAAATTCCTTAGTGTTTGCTGAGCTCATTTCCAATTTCCCTAGTGGTGATGATTTTAAGATGTAAGAGTATTCATTCCCTGATGAACAAATTTTCATCATTTCTACCTTCAATCTGTGGTATGGGGATATTTTGATTTATCTCCAGAATTTGAAGTGTCCACTAGATTTTTCAAGAGAAGAGCGATGAAGACTTCGAAATAATGCTAAGAATTACCTCTTAATTTCTGATACTTTGTATAGACAAGGAGTTGATTCCATATTGCATCGTTTCCTAAGTCTTGAAGAGGCTGAATTCGTTTTGAATGATTCCCATAGTGGAGAATGTGGGGGTCATCTGTCTAGGTTGGCAACGGTTCAGAAAATTCTACATGCCGGTTATTTTTGGCCCACCATCTTCAAGGATTGTGTGGAAGTTGTTCATCTCTCTCATCCATGTCATTTCTGTTAGATTTTAAGCATCAATTCAATATGATCTAGGATCTTATCTGAGAGAATAACATGTACATCATATCAATCATAAGAAGCAATCACAAGAGACAATAGACACACAGAGTTTCCTTGGGGAAAACCAATAAGGTGAAAAACCCCAATAACTTCCTCAGAGATAGAAAGAGCAATGATACAACCAAGTACAAGAGATAGTTCTCCTAGCAGCTTCTCCTCTCTCACTTGTGCGCCACTCTCCAATGAGTGTATATGTGAATAAGTGAATGATAAAATAGAGTGCCTCCCACACTCTATTTATACATGACTTGACTTGCCTAATAAACTAGTAGGGTCGACTTGTCTAAGACAGTCTAATAACCCATGGTTAACTTAAATCTGGGCCGACCCCACACTTGGTGGTCTAATAACCCATCACATGCAAGTTGTGACACTTGTGACACTTGTCAATACAAATGACGACACTTCCGTATAGAGGAATAATACCATATCTATAGGAGTACAATATACATATGTGAAATACATTCCGAAGTTACAAATACGTCAACACTCCCTCTTAACTAGGAAGGTTTTTCTCAACACAGATCTGCTAGCACAAGTCTTCTTCTCTGGATCATCGTTACTGGATCATCGTCATCGTCACTGTTGTTGCTATCTCAATCAATCTCTAATCTAGTCATCGTAGGAATTTCTACAGAGCCAACCCTTTTTCATGCTGGATGTAGGCCTAGCCTCCATGTAGGTCTTCATCATCTCTATGAGCAAGCCATCAAGTAGGTACAACTTAGGACTGATTACACTGCCTCTACAAAACTTGCAAGATCTCTCAGGACTGATCATATGCCACCGCAAAACCTGCAAGAGCATCTCCGGACTGATTATATGCCTTTGCAAAACTTATGTACCCTACTTTCACATCATCATCTTTAGATCACCTCATAGTCCATGGAGCACAACCCAGATTGCAGTGCTCTATATTTTTCAACAGAGCACAAGGTCGATTTCTCTGTTACTTTTCTATGTATTAATCTTATAATGACCTAGTTCAGTAAATTTTTAATAAAATTTTATGCTTTCAAGTGAAATTTAGTATCCTGTTTGGTCTTTCACAATCAGACATACATATGTAAAATAAACTAACATATCAAGATTTTCCTTCAATTTGTTTCAACATAAAAAAAAGTGTTTCAGCATAATAATCAAGTAAATAACAAGGTATATGTATGTTTCAGAGTACGTTTCAGCATAATAATCAAATAAAATAAATAACAAGGAAATTACCTGATGGTGATGCTAGTAGATCCCTTAGCCAGCCAAGATGATGTGTCCACCCTGCCAACCAGCTATTATCTTGCTGGCCCTTGGAAATCAAAGGATTTCCAAGCCCCCGAGCTCACAAACTGATAATCCCGAGAGCATTACTTCCCGTGATCTCCCTCCTTTCTTCACTTAGATCTCTTTTTTGCTACCTTCAAATTTCCTCCCAATATCATCTCCCAAAAATCCAACCCCTTCTCCTTCCTTCACTCTTCCCTATATACCTTTCCTTCCTCGAGAAGACTTTGGGCTTACTCCACCACCCCAACTCCCTCTCTCGAGCCCCTCAATCATTTAATCCCCTCACTTAGTTCATTCATACAAATTACATTATAAAAATATATTTTCACACTCAATGTACTGAACAATCAATTATACTCACGGTAAATTTATTGGAATTTGACTGTTGGTTGTAAGTATTTATTATGGTAGGAATGATTACACAAGGGTTATCTATTTGAGACATAGTTTATTAACTATTAGTCTATTCACCACCTTTGTGTTTAGTGTTGTTAGGATAAAATAATAAAATAATATATATATAGTTGACCTTTTCAATTTGGACAAGGTGTGTCTTAATGGTTTACCTCATCCATCAAGATAACTTATCTTGTAATTTAAAGTCTAAGACTCATATTGAATAAATAAAGAGTATTTAAACCATGTTTCATCACATCACATCCATTCAAGAATTATTATCCTATTATGTCTAACTTAGTAATGGAAATAATCGCACACTAATAATTTATTAATCAATATTTTAAATGTTACCTTATTGCAATTGTTACGATAGGGATATTAACATTATTAGAATAACATTAATTAAGTAATAATATTAATTAAATCACTATGAAGCAATAATAAATGGTGAATTAATAACAATGTTTTTAAATCATTTGTTTATCACATGAGTACCCTAACATCAACATATTATCCTCGTTATTCTAAACAAAGCACCCTTAAGGGATTAAACAATCTTACTAATTAATTAGACAGTACCATTACCTTATTCCTAACAATACTCATATGACAATGTTAACTGACGACACTTGTCTCAATTGTTTATTACAATGTTTACCTACAATTAATACATAGCTTAATTGTCTTGTTTTACACATATTAAATAACTTTATATTCATTATCTGAATTCGATCAATGCATGATTAACATATTTACTTATGACAACTTATACACTTATTCAATATGTTAAGTGTTTGTATATTGATACTAGTGTACATGTGCAAAGTGTGCATGCATGGCCAGCGTATGCACAGGTCAGATACGTATTATAAACAAACCCCATCCCGCCTATGCATACCTGCTAACTAATAATAGTATTTACCCCCATGCAGAAGAACAAGCATAATATATAGTACAATTACTTTTAACATCCTCATTTATTTAACAGTTAACCCTTTACGATTTCACATCATTATTTTTATGTTTACATTAGTTTAATCAATTATGTACAAGGAAGGGTACCTACTACCACTAACTCAGAATCAAGGAATACCCTACCCTCAACAGTACTAACTAACATATCCTCCCATCATAACCTACGTCCCACATCCTCCTTATCCTTCCTCTGCTAGTACAAAAGTGGATGTCAGACTCACCGACCTGACCACATAGAACCTTAGAGCGATAGTGTCGGCTAAACAAGGGACCTATCCTCTCCTAGCAGGCATCTGACCATTGTCATCACAACAACATGGGGAGCGTGTCTTAGCACGGCCTCCCACGACCTCGGGTATCATGGAAACATAGGGTGGGAAACACATCCATCCCTCTCAACATACTGGGCCTACGCCCTTATCAACTCATACTTCGCTGCTATTGAGTTATCAGTTTGTATTATCGTATCATCATTTTTGGTTGCTAAGGTTTACTGTACGAACAAGTTTTTATCCCATATATCGGATCAAGTAACTGGCTATCCCATAGCCCTTGTGTCATGTAGGTTAGTATTTTGAAAAATACAATTTTATAGAAAGCATTCCCATCGATCACCAATTGATCCATATTATCACATCATTCTATTTCATGTGACATTTTTAGTTCATCATAGATGCATATGACATATAACACTTCAATAATCACATCATAAGATGGTATCCACGTACCGCATCATATATTTCACATCTTATTAATGAAAACATATAACCATATATCGTAATCGTAAAATAAAGAAATCCTATGATAATCATGACATCGTAACCACATAATATAGTAACATCATAATCATAGTGAAATCATAAAACACAGTAACATCATATAATCAGGTCCATCATGTCGTGATATAGTTTACTTAGTCGAGCTAAGTTCAACAGAATATAAGAAAATAAAGTATAGTGTGTCTAACTGATAAATATGCCTAATCAAAATATGGGACGTTACATACACCCACCCTTCGGGAAACTTCATCCCGAATTTATGGTCAAAATAGTGAGGGAAAATCTCGATGCATGGTCTCTGCGTCCTCCCAGGTAGTAGACCCTGGGATATACTTGTCCCATTGGACCTTAAATTGGTCTACATGGCAACTACGGAGCTGTCGAACCCTATGATCAAGTATATGTAATGGTTTGACCCTGAAGGTTCCCTCGTCCGAGACCAGTGGATTCTGCTACGGTAGACTGATGTTTTGCTTGGTGGTTACGAACCGCTGCATGAATCTGATGGGTACTTCCCAAATCTTCCATGGGTGCTTTTCCTTCCCTGTTCCTACTGCTTCACTGACCCTTAGGACAGTCCTGCTGGTAATGAGGACCTCCGCATCCCCAGCATGAGAGATTGGGAGGGGCTTGAAAGCTACTGGGAGGAGACCTCTGAGATGAATTCCTTCCCCTGGATCCTCTAAAACCCCTTGATCCTCTGTAGGTAATTCCCTATGTACATCCCTAGCTTTGGTGGGTTGCAGACGATGCCTGCAATACTGAGTTAACCGAAGTATTACCACTCAGTGTGGACCTATTACCGTAGGGAGGGGGTCTAGATTGTCCTCCCATGAAGTAAGGACATGAGGTCTTCCCTGAAACATACTAATTGGTTCTTGTCAACTTACTACCCCATTTTTCATCTGACATATCTGCTACATAACGAGCATACTCAACTGCCATGGCAACTGAAGTTGGCTTCCACATCCACATCGCAGCCCTAATCTTGTAGTTAAGTCCATACACAAAATTCTCTACCTGACAATCATCTACATCAAGGTAAGGAACATATTTTACTAATTCCATAAACCGAGATTCATACTCCTCCACCGTCTTGTCTCCCTATACTAAGGCATGGAGTGCACTTGCTTGTTCTTCCTTGTAATAATTTGGCAACTACTTCTTGTGGAACCTCTCCTCGAACAATTCCCAAGAAGTCATAAGAGGAGTAAGGTGCAATTGCTTCTCCACATCTAACCACCAATTCAGAGCATCACCTTTAAGCTGAAAGATGGCCATCCTAGCCTTGGAAATAGATGTATACTCATTCAATGCGAAGCATCTTTTCATGCCTTCCAACCATGCTTCGGCATGCTTACCGAGTTGTTCTCCTAAAAAATATGGAACCTTTATCTTTTGCAACTCCCTCGATATGTCCTGAAGCGGTTTCTGTCTTGGGCCCTGTGCCCTTTCAGAGTTCTCTCGACTCACTTGAGTGGTTTCCCCTCGATGTCCCTTTCCAACTTCCTGTTCATCGTGGTCATAATAGCCTCCAAATATCTCATTATGATCTCCATTTCTGGTGTTGAGGTTGATCGTGGCGGTGTTGGCGGCGATGATGGTGGCGGAGGCGGTGGTGACGGTGGTCGACCTTGACCCCGACCTTTACCTCTGCGTGTTGTTATCATGATTGATCCTGATTCATGGAGTAACACATCACATCGTTAGTTTCTAAGGAGCGTGTTAGTTGATTTTCAAATAGATGCGTTTCAGAAAATGAGCTATGGTTCGGTGTGTTTCGATTAGGCCATCACGAGACCACCTGGTACTAAGTCTACTTAACAAGGCTTACGTGGTAGATCATTTAAGTAGTGCTAACCTCGTATGGCTAGATCATTCATCGACTATCAATTTCTAAATTGATAAACCTACTCTTTAAATTCACTTTGAGTTTATGCATTGATCCTACGTAATTCCTATAGACTTTAAATTTCGGGTCCTAGTCAAATTTTAATTTAAGTATATTAATATTAACCTAATTTACACTTAGATTAATATTTTGATATAACTTTTTAAGTCATGCTAACACTTTTATTTTCCTCTAACATTTTTTTTTATATTAAATGCTAACATTTATTGTTAACCTGAACTGTATTTACACTTTAAACTTTTAAAAGATAAAGTATTTAACTTTTAATTTGGATATTACAATGAATAAATAAAATAATAAAGAAAATAAACTACAAATTAGGTATTTAAAATTTTAACGAGTTTATATTAACTTAATATGATATATAATTTATTTGTTTATAACCATTATATATATAGGTGAACTAATTTATTTACATTTACAACCTAATTCTAACAATTAATAAATATAAAACTTTTCTTAGCGTGAAGCCCACCGCCATGCGAAAGAGGGAAAACCCTAAATAGGGTCAATCCCCAAAGCGCGGCCATTTTTGCCCTCTCTCACAGAGTTTTTAGCTATGCAACACTATTTGAGCTTGCTTAGGGTTTTAGACACGGAGGAGCTTTTGATCATGGCGCTATGGTAGAAGTACTGGCACAATCCGTGGTTACAGGTATTTCCTAATCTGTCTGGCATTTACGCTGGCTGCATGTTTGCAACTATTTGCTGGTTGTAAAAAAAATGATATTTTTCCTTCAAAACAAATATTTTGCCCCGTCAATCAGGATACACACATTCGGCCTTGCATAGAGGCTTTCTATCTGTGCGACCAAGTGTAGTGCTCCAGCCTTAGATTGTTATGGCTATCGTAGGTTTTTAAGGCTTAACGAACTGATTGCTCTTTTTGAAATTGGATTTGTATTCTTGTTTCCAGTTTAGCGGTATTATTTTCTGGCTTGCACTAGAGTTTACAGCGATGGTTTCTGATACCCAACGTCATCAACTTTAGAAGCATGTATCCCTCATAGACGCACACTTCCTTGACCAAGCATAGAGCCTCTATGATGGGAGGGGTGCAACACAGCTCAGAGAGTTGCAAATAGATTTAGGGCCAACAAGCACGACGAGTTTAGGGAGTTTTATCCCCCTGGACTATTTTATTCCCTTAAAGCCCATATAGGGTATTATAACTTTGCACCTGTATGTGTTATTTATTTATTATTCCTTTGCTATGTCCATTCATCCATCGTTGTGGCTGCCTAACAGGTTTAAAATCGTTGCTTGGTCTCGTGGGATCTTATCCCGTGGACTTCTGCTTGGTTTATGTTATGGGTATGCGAGTTTGGATACCTGAACGATGGTTTGGCTGAAGAATTAAATATTTATGCTAAATTCCAAAACAACTTTAAAATCGTTGCCGATATAAATATGATGGGTGCACAGATCTGGGTGGATACCCTTTGTGTCTGTGTACTCCCATGCGAAGGTGACTTATTCATGGGATATTCCATTACTTAAGCAACTACGTCGGGGCAGGCCAGAAGTTTGAGTACACCAGATATCAAAATATTCTCATTCAACATTTTCTTTGGTAAAATAGACTCATCGCAGGTACTCAAAACGCCTTTTTTTTATATTACTAAAATTTGAAATTTCGAGAAGTTTATCTATACTTTCCGGGATTTATTCAATTGTTGCGCAGGGATACTTGGGCTGGAATAATAAACTTAATTGGATGATTTAATCAGCTACTCAGCTGGGCCTGGGTACTCGGATTAGCTCATGAACTTGTTTTATGTGGTGTGGCTGGCAATAAGTTTCAGGGTTCCGACTTGGCATATACCTAAGAATTCGGTTCTGAAGCTGTGCTAGGGTTTCACTTTTTTTTTCTATTCTTTGCACAAGTTTTTTTTTTTTTCATCACAGCTTCAGGCTCTTCTCCCCTACGAGAACCGAATTTTCTTCTTAACCTTTAGAAGAATTTCTCTAAAGGATTTCTATGAGTTTCTAATGTCATCATTTCTATTGCCCGTGGCTTCAGCACCAACCCTAAACTTTGAAGTCTACGCCAAGCAATCTTGGCACAAATGGCTAGCAGGGGTTGCCAAAACATGCAGCCGCCTCCCCGGTTAGCGTATGCTGCACTGTGCTTTGTCCTGCTCACATTATTGCCCACTTGATAAGTAAATCAATCTTCGGATAATGTCTCTAAATCTCTGTTAACTGAGCAAAATCAATTCTCAATAAGAGACTTCAAATTCAATCATACAGTCATCTTTCTGTTTTGATGATGATTCCCATGCCGTCAATGTTGGCAGGCAATGTTTTACTGTTTGAAGATAAACATATTCCTTTCACAATATTAGCACAAATGTGGAGGTTCCCTTCTCTTTTAGGGATGATTGTGGTGAATTCCAGTTTGAACAGCGCCGTAAATCTCTTGGCTCTTTTAGACAGAATAAAATGAAAACTACATAGTAAAAAGGTTCCTCCTATTGCTGTTTTGGACGAATTACCATCAATTGAAAAGCAAACCATGCTATTCTATAGTAAACTGATGCTTGTGTATATATCCACATATGCTGGTTGCTCCAATTATAAACAATTAAAGGAGCTTCTCAGAAGGAAGATTAAAAATTCACAAATTTGTTCTTTATAGAAATACTACAGAATGACTACTCTGTATTTATGTTTTTTTCCTATATTTTATTTATTTATTTTTAGTGTGGCATTGAGGACGGTTGTAGAGATGTTCCATCCCTTAATGCAGTAATGATTTATTTGAAATGTAATGAGATTTGGATTTATAGATCATGGCGTTGGGATAAAATTAACCTAAAAATACCATAAATTTTATTAATTGTAAAAAATAGATGACAGTGATTTCCTCTGGCAATTTGCATTTGTTTTTCAATATAAATCTCCGATTCTTTTAAACTGAGCGAATTTTCTCATTATTTTGTCGGCAACAACTACTAATTTCAATATAAATCTCTTTTGTTTTTGTCGTAATTTCAATTTCAATTTCTTCTTTTTGTTTTTGTTTTTGTTCATGGATTCCCATCACTAAGTTAGCCACCAGCTTCCATAAATTTGAATCAAGAGAAAGAAATAGGACCGAAGGGGATAAATTGATGGAAGCCCTAAATACTTTGCATTTGTTTAGTGGTAGATTAGTTATAAAAAGAATGAAAATATAATTTTTATTTTTTATTTATTTTTATTTTATAATGCCATTCTGTTATCGTTGTGCAGGTACCTTGGAAGCTTACTATGGCTGGAGGTCAAGTAGGTAAATTGTCAAGTAGATTTTCTGGTTAACCATGACTACATGAAGCATGAATAGGCTTTTAGGTTCAAGAGTCCAAACAAGCGCTCGTGCAGTGCTCCATAATTTTTAACACAACACAAGGTCAATTTCTCTGTTACTTTTCTATGTATTAATCTTATTCTGACCTAGATTAGTAAATTTTTAATAAAATTTTATGCTTTCAAGTGAAATTTAGTATCCTGTTTGGTCTTTCACAATCAGACATACATATGTAAAATAAACTAACATATCAAGATTTTCCTTCAATTTGTTTCAGCATAAAAAAAATGTGTTTCAGCATAATAATCAAGTAAATAACAAGGTATATGTATGTTTTAGAGTACGTTTCAGCATAATAATCAAATAAAATAAATAACAAGGAAATTACCTAATGGTGATGCTAGTGGATCCCTTAGCCAGTAGATCCCTTAGCCAGCCAAGATGATGTGTCCACCCTGCCGACCAGCTATTATCTTGTTGTCCCTTGGAAATCAAAGGATTTCCAAGCCCCCGAGCTCACAAACTGATAATCCCGAGAGCATTACTTCCCGTGATCTCCCTCCTTTCTTCACTTAGATCTCTTTTTTGCTACCTTCAAATTTCCTCCCAATATCATCTCCCAAAAATCCAACCCCTTCTCCTTCCTTCACTCTTCCCTATATACCTTTCCTTCCTCGAGAAGACTTTGGGCTTACTCCACTGCCCCAAACTCCCTCTCTTAAGCCCCTCAATCATTTAATCCCCTCACTTAGTTCATTCATACAAGTTACATTATAAAAATATATTTTCACACTCAATGTACTGAACAATCAATTATACTCACGGTAAATTTATTGGACTTTGACTGTTGGTTGAAAGTATTTATTATGGTAGGAATTATTACACAAGGGTTATCTATTCGAGACATAGTTTATTAACTATTAGTCTATTCACCACCTTTGTATTTAGTGTTGTTAGGATAAAATAATAAAATAATATATATATAGTTGACCTTTTCAATTTGGACAAGGTGTGTCTTAATGGTTTACCTCATCTGTCAAGATAACTTATCTTGTAATTTAAAGTCTAAGACTCATATTGAATAAATAAATAGTATTTACACCATGTTTCATCACATCACATCCATTCAAGAATTATTATCACATCATTCTATTTCATGTGACATTTTTAGTTCATCATAGATGCATATGATATATAACACTTCAATAATCACATCATAAGATGGTATCCACGTACCGCATCATATATTTCACATCTTCTTAATGAAAACATATAAACATATACTGTAATTGTAAAATAAAGAAATCCTATGATAATCATGACATCGTAACCACATAATATAGTAACATCATAATCATAGTGAAATAATAAAACATAGTAACATCATATAATCAGGTCCATCATGTCGTAATATAGTTTACTTAGTCGAGCTGAGTTCAACAGAATATAAGAAAATACAGTAGAGTGTGTCTAACTGATAAATATGCCTAATCAAAATATGGGGCATTACACAGATGCACATCACACATCACTTACATTCACCGACATGGGAAGACACACTTCAACCATCTGTGAAAGGCTCAACACTTATATCTATGCCATGGGAAGACACACTTCAACCATGTGAGAATGGCATCACACTTATATCCATAGCCATGGGAAGACACACTTCAACCATGCTAGGAATGGCACAACACTTATATCGCAGCCATGGGAAGACACACTTCAACCATGCTCAAATGGCACAACACTTATATTGCAGCCATGGGAAGACACACTTCAACCATGCTCGAATGGCATAGCTCTTACATCAACGACCATGGGAAGACACACTTCAACCATGTCGGAATGGCCCCAGCCCTTATATCTACACCATGGGAGGACACACCTACCACCATGTGAAAATGGCTCATGTGCATTTGTGTCTCCGGACTCATCACTTCCCCTTGGAAGGAATCTCGATCTGAAGTACACCAAGCCTCTCTCTGAAGTACTCAAACTTCACTCTGGCCAGTGGCTTGGTCAACACATCGGCTATCTGCTCGTCCATCGCAACATACAGGAGCTTCACTGCTCCTCTCTGCACCATATCCTTGAAATAGTGGAACTTGATCTCAATGTGCTTCGACTTGTCATGGAACACTGGGTTCTCCGACAACTTCACACAACTCTGGTTGTCACAATACATACAAGTAGCACTCAGCTAGAGATCAAACAAATCAGATAGTAGCTTCCTAAGCCATACTGCCTCACAACTAGCTGAACAAGCTGCGACATACTCTGCTTTGGCTGTACTCAATGCCACACAGGACTGCTTCCTGCTAAACCAAGAGATCATACTGGATCCCATACTGAAGCAGCACCCCAAAGTGCTCTTCCGATTAATGGCACTGCCTGCCAAATCCGAATAAACATAACCCTCCAGGTTAAACTTTTGATTCGCCTCATACTTGATCCCATAGTCAAATGTACCCTTCAGGTACCTCAAAATATGCTTTGCAGCTATCAGGTGAACATGTCTCGGATCTATCAAGTACTAGATCAAGGTGTTCACTACAAAGCAGATATCTGGTCTCATATTCGTCAGGTACATCAAGGACCCAATCATCTAACGATACATCATGGCATCAACCGGCTCAGATGAAGCATTACACAGAAGCTTCAAGTTCAATGCCATAGGTGTGGCCATGGCCTTGCAGTCCATCATCCCGAACCTCTTCAGGATCTTTACTGCATACTTCCCTTGTCCAAGGAAGATTCCATCTATGCTCTGCCACACCTTCATACCTAGAAGGTAGTGCATCATACCTAAGTCCTTTATCTCAAACTCGGCAGCAAGCTTCCTCTTCATATCGGCAATCAATCTATCCTCACCTGTAACAAATAGGTCATCCATATACAGAAGCAGTATCACTAGATTGCCTTCCTCAACCTTGTAGTAAAGGTTGGAATCCACTTTACTCTTAGTAAAGCCCAAACTGGATAGGAAGCTATCTATTCTGCCGTACCAGGTCCTGGGTTCCTGTTTCAAACCATACAGGGTTTTCTTCAGTTTGCACACATGAGTCCCTTTGTCATGTGTCTCAAACTCAAGCGGCTGCTCCACATACACTTCCTGTCATGTGTCTCAAAACTGAGTGGCTGCTCCACATATACTTCCTCTTCGACTGCACCATTCAAGAAAGCTGTCTTGACATCCATCTAGTGTATCTTCCACTTCATCACTGCAGCCAGAGCAAGTACTATTCTGATGGAAGTGTATCTGGCTACAGGTGCAAAAGTCTCTTCATAATCTATTCCCTCTTTCTGGGAGAAGCCACGAGCTACAAACCTTGCTTTATATTTCTCTATGCTACCATTTGCAGCATGCTTGATCTTATAGATCCACTTGGAAGTCACCACAGAATTCCCTTCTGGTCTTGGGACCACATCCTAAACATCATTCTTCATGATTGACTGGTATTCCTCGATCATGGCATTCTTCCATTACTGCATCCCGAATCCTGGGAATTTCAGATTCTTCAATATCTTCAATAGATAGTTTTCTTTGAACTTCGTTGCTGGAACAAATTTTGTTGTCCTTCTTTTGCAGGTTATTGTACACGATCTTTCCTACAAGTCTAATTCAATTGCATGATTAGAAACTTCTCATAGTTTTCAGAACAAATCTTACACATAAGAATATATGTCATACAGTTATGCAATTATCTTAGCCAATGCTTCAATACAACATTTATCCATATCCTATAACTTTCTAGATGCCTTCCATCTCTACCAGAACATTGTTAAGAGTTTGCACTACTCCCAACATGTCAACAAAGAGGGTTCATTCTAGATAAGTAGCAATGGAATGTTGTTCAATGCCATAGGCCACGTACCCATTACTTGCATATTATTAGTATCTTGTTCATTAATGCAACTTTTCTAAAATGCAAAATGTACATCCTAAATCTAGGAACATAAGTATGTACATGAATGAACAACATCATTTAAGTAATAAGAAATGATGATTCAAATACTTATCTTTGTTTAGTTGTTGGGTGGACTCCCTCTCAATCTTTGCTTCCTTGCAGGGACTACCGGAGTGTGCTCCCTCTTCATCTTTTCTTCTTGGATTATCTGTCCTTGAACTTATATCCATCCTGGACCACTATGCATGCTTAAGTGTGCACTAGTGTCATCCTCAAGATCTCATACATAATCATACATTCATTAGCATAATCTCAATACTATCAAAACATTATGATTGTAAATAATCTTAAATATGTATGGTCATGATTATTTCATACATAAGTAATAAGCGTTAGTATTCAAGGTTTCAGGGAAGACTTCTTTTACTCATGCATATTCTTATTTGACCATAGGACTCTTCTGGTTAGTCATATCATCAATCAAAGTAAGAAACATAATATGCATAAACCCTTGATTACTTAAACTTCTAACTTCATGAATAATCATTATCATTCATACAAAAGTATAAGATCCTAACACAAGGTAGGATTCTAACTTGATATAGGAAAAGCATACCTGGTTATCATATTTACTAGTTATGTCTAGCAATGTTTTCTTGTTCTCTTTAATGACCTGCACAAATCATAAGTTAACTGTTGTAGAACCAAAAATAGACATACCTCGTAAGCAGATCTTCTATGTGGGAAAAGACTATGGATGAGTCTTTGTCTTCATGACATCATGGTCATAGAACTTGATTTGTCTTTTCTTTATGTATCTGTATCTTGTTAGCATACAACATCATCCTCATACAACACCACAAGTGAATTAGTACAATCATAAGTGTCGTAAACCTAATCAATGAATGTATTCTATTGTTCACATGCATTCATTATCAAACAATCATAATTGTACTAACCTCAATGAACTTTAACAGATTTCAAAACATACCTGTAAGTCATACCTGTCATATTGTTGTTGTTGTTGTTCTTTTGTTCTTAGGACAATTTGAGGAAAAGTGTCCATTCTCATTACATGTGAAGCATCTCAGATCTTTCTTATCTCTATGATGATGGTGGTGTGAAGATCTCTTGTTATGAGATGGCTCTCTCTTACTCTTGTTGGTATGTGTTGTGGGAGCTTGATCTTCATTCCCCATCTTTTCTTCTCGGTCCACAAGCCTAGCTTCTTCTTGAGAACGTTCCTCCCACAGTGTACCAAAGGATATCAGTTTCCTTCTTGCACAGATTCCTTGGATGAAGGAGTCCCATGACCTAGGTAGGCCATTCAATGTGGTCATTACAATTTCTCCACTACTTCATCCACAGCTTCAAGTTGTTCCTTGATTTGAGAGACCTTAGAAAAGTAGGATTGAATGGTCTCTCCATTCTGAAGCTTTACCCCTTTCAACTGGTTCCATAGAGTTACCTTATGATTTATGTTCTTTCCTTCAAACAACTAGGTCAATGAGTCAAACATCCCCTTAGGTGTCTTTAGAGAAGACACATGGGGTATGAGGCGATCCTTTATAGAATCAGCAATGATTCTCTTAGCCTTGACCAAGTTCTTCTTGTGTAAGGCCTCAGCCTCTTCTCCCTCTGGGACTGGAACCTCTTCACTTATGTAAGTGT
The DNA here is from genome assembly GCA_027924585.1 of Larix kaempferi. NCBI lineage: Eukaryota > Viridiplantae > Streptophyta > Pinopsida > Pinales > Pinaceae > Larix > Larix kaempferi. The sequence continues at coordinate 2,403,386 of BSBM01000477.1, read as the reverse complement.
CCAATTCATTCTCTTCTAGGATTGACCCAATCCTATACTTCCATGCTCAGAAGTTATTAGCCCCTTCAAGCTTATCCTCAATATTGGTATGGTGAGACATCTTTAAAGAGTACTTCAAATGGAAATAGAAAAGATTTAGGTCTTACCACTTGATTTGCTGAAAACTAGATCTGGAGCTAGATAAGGGTTTGTTAGAGAAACCCTAAAAATTCAAACTTTGAATTTCAAACTTCTGAAAGGATAGAAAGATGCGCCTCGTTGAGCTGATCAAGCTGGTATACTCAGAATTTGAAAACTGCAAAGTTTCACCCCTCAAATTGCTTTTGAAACTTCTGGATTCACTAGGCAGGACCCTGAATTAGGGTTTGAGTTTCTTGGAGCTTCACCCAGCTAGAAAGTTAGACCCAAAGCTCTAAACTTTGATTTTTCCAAGGCGCTTCTAGCCATGGTCTTAGATTTCAAAATTTCCAATTTTTGCAGAAACCCTAATTTCTGGATTCACTGGACAGGACCCCAAACTAGGTTTTGATTTTCTCGGAGATTCACCCAACCAAAAAATTCGATCTTGGTCTCTAAACTTTGATTTTTCTGAGGAGCATCCAGCCATGGATTCAGATTCCAAAAATTCCAATTTTCTCTGAAACCCTAATTTTTAGGTCAAAAACTAAAAATGCTTAGAATTGAATTCTGTCTCGACATAAGGATGCGCCTTGTTGAGGAGAGTCAATCTATCCTCCTGCCTTTCAAGATCTATGGAGAGAAACCCCCCCAAAAAACAAGAATCCCTAGCTTCTGCAACTGCACAGTGTCTTCTTCTCAGGTTAGCTCTGATACCATGTTAGATTTTAAGCATAAATTCAATATGATCTAGGATCTTATATGAGAGAATAACATGTACAACATATCAATCATAAGAAGCAATCACAAGAGACAATAGACACACAGAGTTTCCTTGGGGAAAACCAATAAGGTGAAAAACCCCAATAACTTCCTCAGAGATAGAAAGAGCAATGATACAACCCAAGTACAAGAGATATTTCTTCTAGCAGCTTCTCCTCTCTCACTTGTGCGCCACTCTCCAATGAGTGTATATATGAATAAGTGAATGATCAAATAGAGTGCCTCCCGCACTCTATTTATACATGACTTGACTTGTCTAATAAACTAGCAGGGCCAACTTGTCTAAGACAGTCTAATAACCCATGGTTAACTTAACTCTGGGCCGACCCCACACTTGGTGGTCTAATAACCCATCACATGCAAGTTGTGACACTTGCGACACTTGTCAATACAAATGACGACACTTCTGTATAGAGGAATAATACCATCTTTATAGGAGTACAATATACATATGTGAAATACATTCCGAAGTTACAAATACATCAACAATTTCTTCACCAAAAAGATGCGAGCACATCCTTCTTCCTTATTCCCCGTCATCACAGTGTGACCCTTCACTAAGTGGGGGGTTGATTATATGACATGCAACCCAGTTTCTGTTGGGGGGCATTAGTACATTATTGTCATTGTAGACTACTTTACTAAGTGGGTAGAGGTAATTCCTACTATGAAGGTGGATGATGAAACTGTAGCCTATTTTGTATTCAATCAGATTATCGCTAGGTTTGATATTCCTAAAGAGATCGTTATGGATCACGACAGACATTTTAAAAATAATATGATGTCCAATTTGACTACTATGCTTGGATTTAGATAGGAGCATTCGTCTCCTTTCTACCCACAAGAAAATGGTCAAGTCGAAGCAGTAAACAAAACTTTGAAAACCATTCTCTAGCACACAATTAATGCTACTAGGTCAAACTGGCATATTATGCTCTATTCGGCTCTCTGGGTGTATCGAACAACCATTAAGACCGCTACCAGTTTTTCACCCTTCCAACTCGTTCACGGGCTAGAGGAAGTCACACCCGCTGAGTGCGGAATACCATCATTAAAGTTGGCTATTCAAATTTTACTTGAGACATATTCTTTGGAATAATGTTTGCTTCATCTTGAACATCTTGATGAACAACATCGAGATGCGCTCATTGCAAATGAAGCACACAAGAAACTAGTCAAAATTCAATATGATAAGTCTGTTAAACCTAGGGTTTTCTTTGAAGGAGACCTTGTTTTGGTCTACAACCAGGACAAAGATCCTTTGGGGGAAGGCAAGTTCAAGTCTATGTGGCTCGGACCTTATGTAGTCTCCAAGGTTTTGAAGAAGGGTTATATGAATTGGTCGATTATGATGGGTATAAGCTTTCGGAACCTAGAAATGGGCTCTATCCGAAGAAGTATTATGCATAGCTCATATAATTGTTCTTGTAAATAGTTGTACAATAGTGTAGAGTTTGTATTTTCTTTTTTCTCATGTACCTCTGGTTGTGTTTTAGATGTCAACTGATTGGTTTGTAGGATTCACTTATGGCGCTAGTCGTCATACTCGTAACCTCGCCTTAGTTGCTTGGGTGATCTATTCACCTACATGTCAGCTTGTTTCGTTAGGAGGTGATTGTTTAGGCCCTTATACTAACAATATCTCCAAGTATAGCGTTTTTATTGAGTTTCTCCGAGATGCATTACACCATGACATTTCATGTATGGAGGTTAGGCTTGATTCTCAATTAATCGTGTCTTAGCTTACTGGTGAGTATTGGGTCAGGGATTCTTCATTATTACGTCAGTTATTTAAAGTTAGATTGCTTGAAATACATTTTTATTTTATTATATATCAACACATTTCAAGAAACCAAAACACTATAACCGATGCATATGCAAACTACATGCTTGACTAGAATTTGTATCATACACAGTAAATAAATAACCACGCACATAAAAGAAACATGTATATAATCGATAGATGTATATAGGTCGAAAATAGTAAAAGAGTTTGAGTATCAAGATCCATCAAATATACATATCAATATACAAAAAATGGGCATATAGCCTCCAAATGATGTAAATGTCCCTAAGGAGAGGCGGGAGCCTCACCCTCCTCAGCTATGGCCTCTCTATAATAGATAACAAGTCAAGCTACTTTGCAGAATAGCCTAATCCATATAGGGGGCATTCCCACTACATGTTCCTACATATACATAGGCATGTGCTCTATCCGATATGTAGCAATGTCATGTGTCAACTGGTTCATCTTCCCCTCAATGGTCCTAATCATGGCCTCTGCTCCGCCCAGATCCGCTGGTCGTACGAACACTCTAGGGTGTCCGACTGGCCTCACTGGTCCAACATATGCATCAAGTATGTTGTTAATACTTAAAATCACCAAAATATATATACATGTATATATCTATAATAGAATTCATAAAAAATGAATATTATAAAATGAAAATGGTTACCTATGTCTCCCCAAGCTGCTGTTGGAGGGAACATGAGTTCCAGATCTCCTCAAAAGTCCAATCCAGCATATGGGAACTGCTCAAATGCAGGGACCTATCGGATCCACCTCCCTAAGAAGTTCTCATCATCATAAGAATTACAGGTGTCTCCACCTCCCTGTTGTACAAATACTTCGCCCCAACAAGTCATCTTGGGATCATGATGGTAAACCGGTGGAAGGGCCACTCTGGGACTCAAAATTGGAACTCTCTCTCGAAGAATGTGCATAAGATAGTTCCATATCTGAAATTATTCTTCTTTCCCGTCTTACACTCAGTGAGTTGGTGCTTCATGTTCACCAATAGTCCGATGAACTAGTCAAAGATCACATTACATAAGCACTCCACACCGATTCGCATATAATTGTAGGTAGAAAAGTGTTTAGCGGCACTACCACCAACTCGGTTGATGGTACTCACTATGAATTTCAATGGAAAGATTGCTATATGGCCTATTGGCACTTGAGTACCACTTTTTTCTATTCCCATTGTGCAATAAGTGTTTACATAGTCTTGTACCGATAAGGCTCCCACTCCACGAAAAGTGCCCTTGAGGTTAACAACCTCTCCTCGATGGGACAATCCGGTGATAAAGTAAATGTCATCTAGTGTGAGCTCTAGTATCTCACCTTGGCGGTTAAACACTCCCTGATCTGGATCCCATAGATGCACTAAGCTCTCAAGCAAATGGGGTTGAGCCCTCATATTTGATGTGAGAAAAATTTCAATAGACCACACCAACATAAGAGTTTAGATTCAATGGATCACACATGGCCTCTCTATCCATTGCCTTGTGCTCCCTTTCCCTCGATGTAAGAACCATATCTCTACGAGGCATTCATTTAATTGAGTGAGCATTGATTTTTTACATGTAAACTGCACCACCCGCGAGTGTACATTAGAACAGTAGTGGCCTAGCCATGGTGGAAGAACCCTTCACCCACGTATTTTTATCGAACCCGCTAGTTCAACCTCATACACCCATGGGTACGCTTTATTAAATTTAAAAGTTAAATAAAAACTCAAAAACCCCACAGAAAATCATCAAAAATATATGTAAAATGTAGAGGAGAGAGATAGGAACTACCTGCAATTGACGGAATTTGAAATCGTCCATTGGATCGGTTGTAAGCAACGATTGAAATCCTAGGGATTATTGCTCTTTGAAATGGTAAAATGGTAAAATGACTTGGTTCTACCCCTTTTCACTATTTGTGGTAATTATTTGTTGATTTTTACCCACTTTATATAGTTTAAGTGTCTTTTTATGCCATATTTTTTAATTATGACCACTAACGAGGGTGTTTTGACTAGGTCAATGAGTGAAAAGGATATTTTTATAAATTTTTGTCCACATCGTTATGAGAAAAATATTTGTTATTCATGGCATTTCGGTTAGGTTACTGTTGCGTGTTACATTGCATTAATACCTCACCAACATCTTACGCCTCAGGATCCCCTTTTTCACCATGGACTGTGACATTAACCTTCCATTTTCCCACTACTATCGTTGTTCTTCCATGGTTAGGACCTACCCTACATTGGACACCCTAGATAGCACACCATGCCACATTTGGTGCCCATGCTATTAGTTGCCGTTACGGGAGCTTTTTCAGTATATTGTGATCCGCAAACCATAACTGCATTATTTTGATAGCCACCTTTTATAGAGCTCCCACCTATGGAGTTTTTTTACGCTCTTGTTAGACTCCTTAAAATTGACAATATTGTCGAGTATACTTCTTCACTTCAGACTCGCTAAAGGACTTGAAGAGACATCCATTTAGGTATAAGTTTAACTCTTTTTCGTACCTTTGTGGATTATTTACGAAAAATGAATACTCTGGTTCATTGTGACTAGAAGAGTTATCTCTTGTATAATTTTACACTTTTTCAAGCGATGAGACTAACTTTACAAAAAACTACCCCTTGGAGTCTTCTTTAGGATTTTCAGATTCTTTAAATATGAAATCCTAGTGAGCATATACCAACTCGGGCTCGATATAAAATCCACAAGTAGGTGTATGGAGTTATTGTTTAAGTTTTTCAGACTCCTTAAATATGAAAACACCGGGGAGCATGAATAGATCCGGGATCGATATTAAAATCCACGGATCAATACCATATCGAGTATTAGTCTATATTTTCTTCAAACTCGTAAAAAAAATGAAGAAAGTCTTGAGTTTTCCTCCCATGGACTCATAAAATTACACATGATTGGGCCCCTATCAATCATTCTTCTCTCTCTTCTTCGAGCTTGTTAAAAATTGAAGAAGGTTCCGAGTTTACTTTCTTGGCCTCACTAAAATATTACAAGAAAGACATTATCGAGCTTCCTTTTATTTCTTTCATGCTTGTTAAAAAAACAAAATATACCTAAAAAGAGAAAGGAAGGGAAAGGTCTCCGCCATTTTTTCATATTTTGGTAGCAAGTCTAATTATTTCTTGAACACAACACTTGTTTTGAGTCAGTGGGTTTTAGTGTTGGCTTTAGGATAAACCTGATTCCAGATTTGTTTACTCCTCCGATTGGTTACTCTTCTGATCATATGGAGAGTCTTTTATGTCTCCTACATGGCATATTTTTATCATGTTTTCCTGTATGTTCCAACTACCTAAGTTACTCCAATATTGTGCTCACTGTTCAAGGATTTTACCTGTGTCGACCATTTTGCAGTTAGCCTTGACTCCTCATGTCATCCATTCCTTATATTAGTATGTACTCAATCCTATTTATGACCAATTTAGTCTCCAAGTGTTTCTCGTGTGAGATTATGAAGGATTCATTAATGCCTTCCTTCTCACGAGTCTTTTCCTATTGACTTCAACTCATCTTGCTCTAGGAAGTAGACTTAGAGTTTCATATAATACCTTGAGATTTGGAGTCATCAGTGGAAGATTCTCTCGCTGTTGAGTCATGATAATATATCAATGTCTCTTACTCGACGGATTCTTCAAGTGTTCAACTTCAAGATCTCTTATTCACACTTGTAAGAATGTACTAGGTACCTTGGGGCTCATTTTCATTATTGGTGGGTGTCCTCGCGTTTGTTAACGGTTCACATCAATGACCGGTAATCAAACGGTATCCTCCATGTTTGACTTCAAATCCTTTATTCACATGGTTTAGGATGCGTACCTTTATTGACGGTTTGGATTGAATACCTCGAGTCTATAATAGCATCATCCCAACTCGTTATTGGCCAAGTTGCACAAGACTGAGGCACACTCATTTTGGCTCCTCATGAGACATAGATCCAGTTTTTTCATTATGGCTATGTTATCCTTATGACATGGATCCATGATTGTATTTCAGTGGCCATGTGATATGCATCAGTTACATCTATGCATTGGAGATCATGTTCTATCCTTTTGAACATGGAATTATGTCAAGATTATATTGTACGATGACCTTTGTTTTGTTTCAGGTACCTTTGGAACTTTGATTTTGTGACTCTTGCGCTCATTCAATTCACTACTTGTAATGTATTTCGGCCATAATATACCCTTCTGAACCCATACATTATGGGGCATTTTTTATCAATCAAATCAGCACTTCTCCATTCGTGACAACACTCAATTGTTGCTCACACAAAATGACACTATGGATGGAAGAACATGAAGTTGTTATAGATGCTTGTGGCCTTAGTAATTCCTTCTTTCTCCAGATCACCTCATTTTTGTGATACAATTTTAGGACCTACTCACAAATCTATACTTGACACCTAGCGAGTTACTCGCTGGTGACCCCTTCACCACTCGTGATTTTCCTCAAAAAATTTGCACTCGCTACTTGTTTGGAGCTTCCTAGCGGGTTACCCGCTTGTTGTAAAGCTTTCACTGGTGGGTCCCTCATAAAATCATGAAAACTAAAAAGTACAATCGAAATAAGGGTAGTTGGAGGTAGTTCTTTAACTTCCACACAGACCCCAACTGATCTTCTCTCGAAATCACTCTCATTTCTTTGTCATAAATACCAAGGGAGGGCCATGAGAGAGGGGGTTCACTCATCTCATAAGAAAATGTTGGAGAAATTTTGATTGAAGGAGAGGAGGAAGAGAGTCCAGATCTTGGTTTCAAAGGTGTTGTTGCAGGACAAGGTAAATGTATTTGTTTTCATCTTCATGATCAATAAATAAACTTTTCTCTTCCCGTATTACTAGTGTTTGGTATATGAATTGAATGTTTAGAATTCTTTCATGCTTTTATATGTATGTGCTTTTAACTTTATTATTCATTCATGTATAGCCAAATTTTTTGAGGAAGGTTGCATTTGTTTTGCAGGGTTTTCATACAAGATTGTGGAGCAAGGATGAAGATTTAAAATCTTGGATCAACCTTTTAGAATATAAGGTACCAATTGCTTGATCTTTAAACCCTAGTTCTTTTCACAAAGTATATCTTGTTATGTACCTGATATTTCCTTGGTCTTTGCTTGATTTCATTAGTATGTTGGTGACCTCTTCACTTACCAATCATTAGGAATGTTTTTTGTACAACAGTTATAGTTGGCTAATAATATAAATAAGAGAGTTATCTTTCACCCATCATGCATATTGGACTGATTAGATTAAAGTTCAGGCAGTAGATTTGTTATTTTTGACTTAGTAAAACCTAGTTTGACTTGGTCAACAAAGGTCTCGAGATGGATATGGTTACAATTATTCTATTGCTATGTTTTGATGCCTTTGGAGACCATTTAGACCATTCTAGTGCTCCAGGAATGCAAAAATTTGTCCAATACACTAATTGGGTGAATTTTTAATGAAATGGACCAATTTTTATCAAATTTTGAAAAATTATTTAAGGGCCTTCCACCAAAAGTGTTTTTTGGGGTATGAGTAATTAGTATTACTAGATTGCTATTTTTTAGAATTTTTGGTGTATTCAAATTTTTATTCCGAGCAGCAGAAAATGAAGTTATGGGCATTTTAAATATTTACAGAGCATTTTAGGCAATTAATTATAAATGATCAAGTGACCATGGCTACCTCAGGGAAATCGATTTGGCTAATTCATGTCTAGGGAATGGTATGGGACAATGGATTATGATGTATCTTGGTTCTATCAATCATTCTCCATCATTATTTCTCAGCGTGGATTCCACATTTATTATTTTGGTGCATCTAGAGAGAACGTCCCCATGAGGGGTGCCCTTCATCTTGGCATTTGATTTATTCTCATGTTATATCTTGATGTTATGTATTAAATATGGTTCCTAGTGTGAATTAAGCCCCTAAGGTGACCCCCATCATGTACTTCATTGTTATATTATTTCATTATGATGTATTTTGCCTTTCCTAAGGCGTCCTTGGGAAAAAGTTTGCCCAATGTATTATGAGTGATCCATGTATCAATGTAAAAATAAATCTCCACCGTTGATGATATTTTAATCTCAATTGTCGAATTAAAGTTGGTTATAATGTGGACATCACTCTCGATCTATTTAAGAGAGATGCCTCCACCATTGTAAAGGGACTTTTGGCTCTGGATTTTTGGAATAAAGGAAATATTTTGTGATCCAACACTTGTGTTTTTGTGGATGAATGTGAGATATGGTGACTGAAACTATCTTTCTCTTGTATTGAAATATATTTGTGATATCTCTCATATTTTTTGGATCCATTTTTTGATTGCTAGCGGGGAGGATGATTTGAAGAGGGGTGCACTTGTGGAGGAGACTCACCATGCTCTTCTCTCTCGGATCTTGGTTTAACAAGGAGTATTTTTGTCTATGACCAATTATTCTCTTATCATTTGTCTCTCACTTGCTATAATCCATATTTTTCTTGCATTATTGATTGAATCTTCCTTTGTTGTGCAGGAAAGGAGGGACGCACTTGGCTCCTTGGGCGTTTTACTTGGACGTGGGCACTCAAAATATTCCCTTGATCTTGTTGGGGTTAGTATTCACCATACGGAAAGATTATAAAAACACCAAGTAAGTGATTTCAAGTGTTTATATTCTATTTTATTTATCTATCCATTAGTCATAGCTTCAATCTACTTCAAACCCTAGCTTTAAAATTTATAGAAATTCTCTAGGTCACACAACTTGGTTTTTAACGACAAATCCTTTCTAGGTATTTAATTTACCCTTAGACTGAAGAGAGTTCTCAAGGGAGTCACCCTTGGAGGGCTCCATCTACCCAATCCTTCAGGCATTGATATCTAAGCCATTCACCTTCCTTGGTTTTGCTAATCTTTTGGTTAATCTGTGATCTGGGTATTGCCTATATGCTTTGATATTGTCAGATCTATCATCAAGCCACCTCATCCAAGTGTTATAAATCCCTAATTCCTCTCCAATCTACTACTTTGTACACTTAACCAATTTTTTCCTTCAATCCCCCAGGGTAGTAGTATTGATTATTTAGTCTAACACTTAGATCCTAGATATTTCATTAAAATCCTAAGTCACTAAATTGAACACATCAGGTTGATAATTAACTCATCTTAAGCCTCTCAAATTGAACATAAAACCCTTAGTGGCTTCATCCCTAAGATCTAGGGTTTCATCAACTACTCACCTTACATACTTTACCTGCTTAGTTTGATCTGGTGACTTAACTTAGATCTATCCTTCTAGGTTAGATCATGGTCACTCCCTTTGCTAATTTGGGCTTTGGTGGCATAAAGTGAAAAGTTTCTTGATTGGCGTGACAACCGATCCCTTAGGGGATCGAGACCCTCTTAGGTTACCTCTTTGGTTTCCTGGCTCCTCTACCATCCTGAATATGATCATCCAAATAGGGGCAACTACAAGTTGTGTGATAACAAGTACCCTACAACATCGCAAGTTATATGCCAACCTAGAGTTGTGCTTATTTGACATGCAAATAATTCAACATGCATGGTACGTTATGGATTACTATGGCATGCATGTGCATCTAACTCATATCCAAGTCATTTGAGGCTTGTTAACCCCAAAGACACTAATGGATCTTCACATCTTCTTGGGCCTCACCAAATTGACTCCATGTTTGTGTTGGGATTCTCTCATATCACTTAGGATTGAACCAATTGACCAAGGGTGGAGATAAGTCCAAGTTGGTTTGGGTTTAGATGTAGAGAACATCATTTGAGGAGTTGAATCATTTCCTCTACACATTACCAATTTTGATTATACAAGATTTGTAATAACTATTCAAAATCAAGATAGAAACCCAATATTATGCCATCAATGTAGTCTTCATAGACCATGGACATTTGGTAGGATACTAAATAAAGACACTCTCTAGCATTATTTATAGATACTCCACCTATGAGAAATCACTTTATTCATTTGTTCACTACTATTAGTAATGGAAGCATTAGTTTGGGAAAGGAAATGATCATCCACACTAACCATATGGCTATGTAATTTATACAAACATAGGACAAGTTGCAGAACACCTATCGTCAGAAGTGGTACACATGCCTTCAACACTTCCACATAAACATAAAATACAAGAAGAGAAGCACCAATTGAGTTGTAAGCTGCCTTAGATGTTCTATAATTATGCTATTTACCATAGTCCTAAATTCTTACAAGCATGAGTCTTTACAATGGCCCCAATTATATGAAAATGGTCTTGAATTTGTTGTGACATACCCCACATTGGTTGTATGTAAACAAGTTTGATATTTTCACCTTGATGGGTTTCTGTGCCATCTATAACATATTTGTGTTCTCTTTCAAGTGAGTGTGAGAAGATGATTTGAGATGCACACTATAGTTGGATGGCATGAATTGTTTAGTGGATAATATAGTGTGAGTACTACATAGGTACTATGGGTCAGTTCTTCAATAATATGTCAAAAAATATATCTTATTGTGCACTACTTGTGCCATAGTTAAACTTGTAATAAAAAAGCATAGACTCTACACTCCTTTTCCCATTCCTAATAAGTCTTAGAATTTAGTCTCCATGGATTTTATGTCAGGTCTACACTCAATCAAGCATTGCAGTTGTTGTGTTTTTTTGTTTGTTGATTGGTTCTCTAAGAGAGAAATTTTGTCACCCTACAATAAGCATGTGAAGCCACCACTAAGATCTTCTTTGAGCGTGTTTATTCTCATTTGGGTTGGTAATATGGACAATAGTTTCAAATCAATTGCTTTCCATACCTGACTGATGGAAAAAAAAGTAGTTAATAGGATGATTATACATATCTTTACAATGTGCAACTATAAACATCCTTGCACATGGGATGAAAGCCTTTTTTATGTTCAACATAGCTACAACATAACTCTTCACGGTTCCATTGGGCATAACCCTTTTCAAGTGTGCTTTGGATTCCAAGCATTGGCCCCAATTTATGTAGTTATTCCATTGCATCAGCATAGGGAGAGTCCTCTCATGCTCAAACCATTGTAGACAAAGTAGAAAACTTCATCGATTGGATACATCACATCCAACAACAATTTCGTGATATTGTCCAAAAGAAAATGCCAAGTAAAAGTAGCAACACGATCAATATTGGGTGCCACACAAGTTTTAAGTTGGTGACAAGGTATGGTTTCACTTGTAGAAAGAGTGACTCACATGTCCCCAAAACAAGTTTAGACCACTTCAATATGGGCCTTACACCATCAACAAGTTTGTGGGTGAGTATGATTTTAAATTAACTCTTCCACCCTTCCTCAACTTACACCCTATATTTAATATGGTGTTTCTTCGATAATACCCATAGATCTTGTACAACCATACCTTTGACAATTGTTGGACATCTTAGAGGTGGCATAGCATCTAGATCCTGTAAATACCAACCCTAATTTTCTTGGATAGGCTATAGTGGACTAGATCATAGACACCAAGAGTATGATTGATTACTAGCAGAACATACAATCTATATGACTGTCAAAGTAGGAAAAAAATTTCACCAGGGCAAGCGGTTTACTAGGAACCATATTCAACAAAACTTTCCCTATTTGAGGTAGAAAATTGATGAAGTAAGGACCATAACTTCAAAAGGGGGAGCGATGGATCTACATGGAAATTCAATATTGCCACTCATAAATGATCCTAAACCATGTAGTATTTACAATAGTCTTCAGGTCCTAAACTTTGTACACATTTTTCAGTCCCTAAACAACATTTTCTATAGATGTTCACATATAACAAATAAAACCTCTATCTTTTTCTTGTTTGGCCTCCCATCTTATAGAGCTATTATATATCTTTTCAGTAGTCGAAAGTGTGCCACAAATGAAGTTTGCATAAAATCATGGTCATGAGAAATCAACATACCAACTAGGCTCCCTAGGCCACCCATTAATTTTTCCACCTCAACTCCTAGAGTTAGGGTTCTTGGAATTTAGTAGAGTTTTTATACATTATGATATAATGTGGTCTCATCTTCTTATTATGGTATTTTTGGTGGATGGACTTCTCAAATATAAACTATCACCATTCTAATAAATTTGTATCGTTATGTATATTGTAGTCTATTTCCGCCTAATACGCACCTCAGGTAACGTGGCATAAATATTCAAGCCACTGGGTGCGTCCTTGGGGGAAAGTTTTGAGTCAAGTGCTGCCACCTAATACTCGACTTCTCCGTCTAGGCCAAATCCTAGAGAAGCCAAGGGGGGTAGTCCATTGGAAAACAACTAGGAATTTTTGTTATTAAGTTATTTAGATGAAAATCAAGGAGTTATTTTTTCACGGGTCTACTAGGGTTGGAGCGAGTCCGTGAGCTTTGGTTTGTGGCGGCTGGGACGATGGTCTGATCCTCCTCGGCCTCCCGTGGTCGTTGAGATGGTGGAACCATCCCTGGAAGACCGACGGAGACATCTATATGATGCTTTCCGAGCCCTGGTGGCCTCAACCCCGCAGCTGCTTCTGATGTCCTCCTCTTCAAGTGATGCCTTTGTCAAAAGAACGGTTGCCCCCTGTATCCAAATCACGTCGGCAACTTCATGTCTGAAAGCTTTAGCCTTGAGCGAGAAAGGTTTAATTGGGCAATTCACTGGGATATGGCCATCCCCCAAGACTATGGCTGCCTAGATCAACAAAAATTGGATGCCCTTGATCACCGGGGGATTGCAACATTGTTTTTGTGGTAAGGGATTCTTCTCATTTTTGTTTGAAAATAATGCAGATAGAGATTTAATTTTTAGAAGTGGCTTGTATTTCTTGGGCACTCGTGGCCTCTACCTTAATAGATGGAGTTTAAACTTCGATTCAAAAAGAGATGTTTCTTCTACTGTCCCAATTTGGGTTCGGCTTCCTCATCTTCCATTACATTGCTGGAACGATGAGACTCTTTAGGAAATTGGAAATGCCCTCGGTAACTTCATTGACAAAGAAGAACCAAAAGGACCTTTTTTCTACGATGCTTGAATTTGCGTGGAAGTAGATTTGGAAAAAGGTTTTCCTGAAGTGATGAATCTGCAAATGGATGGATGGGAACACATGCAGAAAGTCGACTACGAGCAGCTACCCTTTAAATGCAAGAAATGCCACGAGTACGGACACTTTGTTAAAAACTGCCCGAAAACAGTCGAAGAAATGCATGAACAAAACCCTGAAGAAGGGTGGAAGCAAGCAAAGAAGGGGAGGAAATCCCGACAAACTATGCCTCCAGCAAAAGGTTCACTCCTGAAAAAAAACAAAGAAAAGGTGCAAGAAGGGATAGAAGAAACAACCAGTAATCAATTCCAATATTTGGCCATGGAAGAAGGTGAGATCCCAGCCCAGGTTAATGATTCAGCACCTGCGGCAGAAACAACCCATATTTCCATCATTACTCCTAATCCCTCTCCTAAAAAAGAAGCGACAGAGACTATCATGGAGGAAACCATAACCCCTGGTGGCACCTGGAGGGACAGAGTTAAGCAAAGAAAAGTGTTGCAGCCATTCTCTCCCGAACCCTCGTCATCTCAAGAGTTTATGGATCCATAAGACAGTGTTTCAGCCCCAAATACAAGAGGAAGAAAAACTCTAAAGCATCATCGTGAGTAGGAAGTTGAAAGGGAGATAGAATTAGGAAGACAGAAGTGTATAGAAGAAACCTAGAAGAAACCAAGCTTCTTCAGAATAACAAAAATCTCGGAGGAACAAAGCCAGAAGGAAGATCTCGAGCAGGGTCTCAAGCCACCAAGAAATGATGAAATTCATCTCATGGAATTGCAGGGGTCTGGCCGATTCCATGAAAGTTGATGCCCTAAGAGATATGATAAGATCAGAAAAACCAAACCTACTGTTCATTCAGGAGACAAAAATGAAAGATGTGGAGGCTCTTGCGCTTTCACATCTTTTTTCAAAGGATTGTCATGGAAAATATCAAAGCGCCAAGGGCGCTTCGGGAGGTATTGCTACGCTCCTCTCTAGCAATCTAGTGATAAAATCCTCTAAATAAAGTCATCACTGGAACCTTCTTGAAATACAAGAAAAAAAATCAGAATTCAACTTACATCTGCAATGTGTATGGCCCAACGCATTACAGGGATAAAGATATTTTTTGGGAAGACTTGTCCAAACTAAAAGATGATCTCCAAGGAAAAGATGTAATCATTGCAGGTGACTTAAATGTTACTAAAAATCAGCAAGAAAAGTGTGGCAGACTAAGAGTTAGGGATCCCTATGGCGAAATACTGGAGGACTTAATTCTTGACTTAGAATTGCTGGATATTGATATGAAAAAAGGAAATTTCACATGGAGTAACAGAAGAGTTGGTCTTGGACACATTGCAGCTAGGCTGGATAGATTCTTGGTCAGCTCCTCTTTCCTTCTAAAATATCTCCTTCCTTCCGCCTATACCCTTCCCTCGGCTGCTTCATATCACAAACCCATTTGTATGACCCTCTCCCCCTTGTCAATCTCAGGCCTATTCCCTTCCGGTTCAACCCTCTTTGGCTTCATGATGGAAATCTCTTGAGCCGTATTCAGAACGTGTGGCGCTCTAGCTTCTCTGGCTCGCCATGTTATATTTGGGAATGCAAGCTCCGATTAGTTTGAGAAACTTTAAAATTTTGTGCCAAAGATAAATTTACAAATCCTGGACCACTCAAGTGCAAACTTAATACTGAGCTGGCTGCTCTTCACCTCAGTATGGAGAGTGTTGAGATTTCCACTCCCATCCTTAACTCTGAGAAGGAGATCAATATAAGAATTCTAAATGAAACAAGGCTTGAAGAAGAAGATTGGAGAATTAAGTCAAGACAGACCTGGTTAAAAGTAGGGGACAACAATACGACTTATTTCCATAAGCAAACTAAATCCCGATTAAGCCGTAACACCATCAAAGAATTGAAAGGTTACAATGGGAACCTGGTCTCTAGGCAGGAAGAGTTGAAGGCTCATGCTTTGGAGCATTTTCGGGATATTTATACTGATAAAGAGGAAGCGGACCCAATTCGCAATCCGAACTTCTTTCAGGTATTCCCCATCTCATTACTGATTCAGACAACTATGAGCAAGACAAACCAATTTTAGAATGGGAAATTATAAATGCAATCTGGTCTCTCCATCTTGATAAAGCCCCCAGGCCAGATGGATTCACCATAAAATTTTACAGAGCAGCCTGGGATATCATTAAGGAGGACTTGAAAATAATGCTGAATTGGACCAGAAAGAAAGACAAAATCAATGGAGCTACCAATTCGTCCTTCCCGGTGCTTATTCCAAAAGACAGTATCTCAATCTCCATTGATAGGTTTTGGCCCATTTCGCTTTGCAACACATCTTATAAGATCTTATCGAAAATTATAGCCACCAGAATGAAAGAATTAATGGGAAAGTCATCTCAGACTCACAGGGTGGATTTATTGCTGGAAGGAAAATACTTGACAACATCATCATAGTCCAGGAGGCAATTCATTCCAGTATGGAAAAAAATCAGCAGGGAATGGTTGTGGAGTTGGATATGGCAAATGATTTCGACATAGTTAATCAATTCTTCTTGTTTGAAATAATGGGCAAGTTTGGATTCTCCAATAGGTTCATCAGATGGGTGAAAGCTTGTATAAACAGGCCATGGATAGCCCCCCTAATTAATGGCAGGCCCACTAAATTCTTCCAAGCTACAAGAGGTTTGCGCCAGGGATGCCCGAGGTCTCCCTTTCTCTATCTTTTAGTGGTTGAATCCTTGAGCCAGAAACTCCAACTTTTGCAAGGGATGAGAGAGCTTAGAGGAATTCATATTGCTAGAGGAGTCAAAGCAGCCAACCATGCCCAATTTGCAGATGACACGATACTGCTTGGAAGAGCCTCCCCAATCATTGTAGAGAGATTCAATGGGGCGCTGACCGTCTTTCTCAAAGCCTCGGATGGAAAAATCAATTTGGAAAAATCCAAAATCTACAGCTGGAATTATCCAACAGGAATCTTAACCAGAATTGCTAGGATCTTTGGCTTTGAGGTTTGTCCAACTTGGAACTCTTTTACATACCCGGGAATTCCAATTTTTAAAGGGAAGAAAAAAGCTATGGATTGGAAAAATATGATCGACAAGATCAAATTTAAAATTTCTTCATGGGGTGCTAGGTGGCTTAACATGGCCGGAAAATTGGTCTTGATTAATTATGTCCTCTCTGCATATCCAATATATGCATGTTCGATTTCTTTAGCGCCCAAGCAAATAATTCAGAGTATCACTAAAGAATTTAGACGGTTTCTTTGGCAAGGAGGAAAATCAAATGGAACAAAAAAGTTTCATCTGCTGAATTGGGAGCAAGTTTGCAAACCAAAAATCTATGGTGGAGCTGGGATAAAAGACCCTTCGGCAATGAATCTTGCCTTAGGTGCCAAAATCCTTTGGAGAGTTATCTCAGGGAATGGAGCTTGGTGGAAAGAAATCCTGCGGAAGAAGTATATGTCTGGGGAAAGAAAAAGATGTATAGAAAACATTGATCAAGGCAAAAAAGGCACCCCCATCTGGAACCTCTGCAAGAAGGCAACACACATTGTTCAAAAGAATCTCTATTGGATCCAGGGAAGTGGGAAGAACATTAACTTGTGGAGTGATAATCTTGGATTGAATTCATTCCCTCCTGCCATGTTTCTTCCGAATCTTGCTGAATTAAAATTTTGGATGGAGCAAGCCAGAATTAAAACATTGTTCAACATTTCTGTTTGGTCGGACTCGAGGAGGTGGTTGGGCTGGGTTAAGCCGGATATTCCGGAGAATACATAGGATGACTACAAGGCCTTTCTAGAGATGCTTCACGGAGCATCTCCTGTACATCAGCATTTGAAGGATAGAAGAGGTTGGAGCAAGTCAGGAGAGTATATTGTTAAAGACGGATATTGAATGTTGGACACCACCAGAAGAACTAAGGACAAAAAATGGACAAAAGTGTGGGGGAAAGAATGCCTTCCCAAAATTAATTCCTTCAACTGGATGCTTACACATAGGAAAATTCTCACTACAGAGAATCTCAGAAAAAGAGGTATAGAAGGGCCAGCAAGATGTGTTCTCTACAAAGCCTTAGCGGAAACAATTGATCACTTATTCTAAGATTCCAGATTTGCTCAGGAATTTTGGCATAAAGCTTACATTGATCTTAGTTTTGAGGTAACTCTGCTGAAAAATTGGAGTGATTTTTTTTCCTGTTGGAAGGACTATTATATAGGATCTCTCAATAACAAGCCTGACTTCAAAAGGGCATGGGAAGCCTACCCAAATTTTATCTGTTGGAAGCTCTAGGCAGCTAGGAGCAAGGAAATTTTTGAATAAATCAGTACCACACCAAGTAGAGTGCATGCATCTGTGAAAGCCCTTTGGGTGGAAGCCCTCCTGTTAAAAGGAATGAAGAATATCAACAAGGAGCCACTGATCGTGGAGAAAAAAATATGGGCCTCCGACTTCTTAAACCCAAACCCATCACTCAGTCTTTCTCCATCTTCAGGAAGGCCAATATCCCAAAACTGGCACATAAGAAAGAATGTCGATGAATTTCAGAATTGGAAGAGCAATATTGGGTGTAATACCCTGTTCTTTGATGGGGCCTCGAAAGGAAATCCAGTGCTGGCAGGTGCGGGTGGAGTCTTGTTTGACTCGGAAGGAAATAAGTTGAATGATTATGCTTGGGGAATATGAAGAATGACAAATAATAGTGCAGAATGGTTATCTTTACTGAAAGGCTTGGAGATTGCCAGGGATGAGGCCTTTCAAACCTTACAGTTTTTGGGGACTCAATACTAGTTATCAGAGAAACTCGGAATTTGCTCACAAATAGAAAGATCCCTACCTCTAAATACCATCGTATCCTCAAATGCTTAGTTAATGAGTTCAGTACCATCAACTTTTTTCATGTTCTGAGAAGCAACAATCAGCCGGCCGACATCTTGGCAAATAAGGGTACCTTGCAAGACCGTGGTGACCTGGTTAGTAATTAGACAGGGGCTAGCAAGGCCTGGATTCCTTAGAATTTTTCACCTTGGTTTTTTGAGTTTTAATATGGTCATGTCTTATCCTTTAGACACCATTTATTTATTTATTTTATTGGAATTTGGAGCAAATTTCAAATGGCTATAGCAACTTAGTGAGGGGCTTTGCTATAGTTATTGACCCACATTTTCACATGGGAGACGGGAAGTTCGCACGCCTGAGGCACATGGTTTCCATATGGGTGGCATGCAGGAATTTAATGCATCAAGCAGGCGAGATGCAACGTGGTTAAAGGCTTGGTGGTGGGTAGGTTGGCAGCATTGTTTGCCCTTGGAGCTCGAAAACATGGCTGAGATCAAAGCTTCTGCTAGTTGTCTTCTTTGTAGGAAAACTCTCCCTCGCGTAGGGGCCTCGGCTTTGGTAGATTTTAGGAAGACCCATCCTTCTTTCCCTAGGTGTTGTTGATGTATATGTAACTTCGGAATGTATTTCATATATATTTATTGTACCCTTATAAGAGATGTGTTATTCCTCTATAAGGAAGTGTCGTCATGTGTATTGACAAGTGTCGCAAGTGTGTGTACTTGCCGATGGGTTATTAGACCACCATGTGTGGGGTCAGCCCTGAAATATATATTATATTGTGGATGTACCTAGCTAGACAAGTCGACCCCATAGTATAACTGGGCAAATAGGTTAAGTATAAATAGAGATCGGGAGATCTCTATTTTGATCACTCGAAAACTCATACTTCTCTCACTTAGAAAGTGGTGCACTAGTGAGGAGGAGGATCATCTGCTACTAGGAGACTATCTCAGTGTATTTTGGTTGAGCCATTTCTCTCTCTATCTTTGAGGAAGTTGTGGGGTTTTTCACCTTAGGGTTTTCCCCACGGAAACTCTGTGTCTCTTATCTCTCATGCTTTTGATTCTTGTGATGCTTTCCATGCTTATTGTGATTGTTATGCATTGATATACTATATATGTCATTCTCTCAGTAAAGATCCTAGAGTATTGTGAATTAATGCTAAAAAAAATGCTCAAAATTTAACATGGTTTCAGAGCTAGCTTGACAAGAAGACATTTTGTAGTGACGAAAACTTGAGTTTCTTGTTTATTGAGTTTCTCTCCACACGTTTTGGAAAAGCAGCATAGTAGATTGACTCTACTCATCAAGGAGAATCTATCTGTCCAATCAGAATTCAGTTCTGAGCATTTTCAGATTTGGCCCTAAAAATTAGGGTTTCCACAAAAATAGGAATTTTTTAAATCTGAAGACATAGCTGGAAGGTCCTTGCAAAACTCGAATTTTAGAGCTTTGGATCGAGATTTTTGGCTGGGTAGATCTCCGGGAAACTCAAACCTTAATTTAGGGCTCTCCCTAGTGAACCCGGGAGGACAAAAAGAAAAATCTGAAGGGTAAAGCTTTGTTGATCTCAAATTCTGAATACACCAGGCTGATCAGCTCATCAAGGCGCATATTTCTATCTTTTCAGAAAGTTGAAATTCACATTTTGAATTTTTAGGGTTTTTCCGACAAACCCTAATCCGGGACCAGATCTAGTTTTCAGCATTTCAAGTGGTAAGACCTAAATCTTTTCTATTTCCATTTGAAGTACTCTTTAAGATGTCTCACCACACCAAGCTTGAGGATAAGCTTGAAGGGGCTGATAACTTCCTAGCTTGGAAGTATAGGATTGGGTTAATCCTGGAAGAGAATGAGTTGGACTCATACATAAAAGAAGACATCCCTATCCCAGAGGATGAAGAGGCTGAGGTATTGCATAAGAAGAACTTGGTCAAGGAAAAGAGAATCATTGTTGATTCCATCAAAGACCATTTCATACCTCATGTGTCTTCTCTAAAGATACCCAAGGCTATGTTTGACTCTTTGACCAAGCTATTTGAAGGGAAGAACATAAATCGGAAGATGACCCTATGGAATCAATTGAAAGGGGTCAAGATGTTGAATGGAGAAACCATTCAATCTTACTTCTCCAAGGTCTTGCAAATCAAGGAACAACTTGAAGCTGTGGATGAAGTAGTGGATAATGGTGAAGTTGTTATGACCACTTTGAATGGCCTTCCTAGGTCATGGGACTCCTTTATTCAAGGAATCTGTGCAAGAAAGAAATTGATCTCTTTCAGTAAACTGTGGGAGGAATGCTCTCAAGAAGAAGCTAGGCTTGTAGCTCGTGAAGAAAATATGGGAGGTGAAGATCAAGCTCTCGCAGCCCACACCAAAAGAAGCAATCCCAAGAAGGAGCACTCTCACCGAGCACTCTCACCACAGGAGATCCTATCACAACCAACAAAAGAATAAGAAGGATATGAGATGTTTCACATGCAATGAAAAGGGTCACTTTGCTTCAGAATGTCCCAAGAACAAAAGGGATAACATCAACTCCAACAAGAAGAAGAAGGGCAACAAAAGAAAGTTCCATGCTCATGCTGCCGAAGATGATGAACCTCCAAAGAAGAAGGCTAGGGCAGAAAGTGATGATAGTGATGATGACTCATCAAGTGAAGAAGAGTATGTTCTAATCTTTGCTCTCACAGGTACTATCTTCCATGGTTGTAATGATTGGTTAATTGACAGTGGGGCTTCCAAACACATGACTGGGTTTAAAGAATATTTTGTGAACCTATTTGAACATGAATCACCCCATAAGGTGAAACTTGGGGATGATTATCAATACCCAATCAAAGGAAGTGGTGAAGCCTCCTACAACCTAGATTCTAGAAAAATTTTGAAGATGAAAGAAGTCCTTTATGTACCTGGTCTCAAGAAGAACTTACTCTCCATCTCTGCATTGGTGGATGGACAAGTCCTAATGTGGCCAAAGGGAAAGACCATAGATGATGCAGTAGTGATTGGAGAGCAAGAGGGAGGTTTGTATAAATTGAAAGGACAACCTGAACATGCCATGGTGCATGAATCCATGGAGCCAAGTGAACTTTGGCATAGAAGACTTGATCATATGCACTGTAGGGCACTTTCAATTGCAATCAAGGTTGTAGAGGGTCTTCCTGAAATCAAGACCAAACATGAAGGTGTTTGCAAAGGATGTGCAAAAGGTAAGAACATTAAGAAGGCTTTCTCAAGCAGTGAAAGCAAGGCAAAAGGTATCCTGGAAATCATCCACTCAGATGTATGTGGTCCTATGTCTTCCAGTTCTCTGAGTGGGTATGTTCACTATGTCTCATTTATTGCTGACTTCTCTAGGAAGACTTGGGTATACTTCTTGAAGAACAAAGATGAGGTGTTTGATAATTTCAAGGAATTCAAAACCTTGATGGAGAATCAAACTGACAAGAAGATCAAAACATTCAGATCCGACAATGGTGGAGAATTCACCTCAGGTGACTTCAAGAAGCTTTGCAGTGATTCTGGGATTAAGAGGGAGTTAACTGCTCCTTATAATCCTCAACAGAATGGAGTTGCAGAAAGGAAGAACATAACAATCATGGAAGCAGCAAGGGCAATGTTGCATGACCAGGATCTACCTATGCATCTATGGGAATAAGCATCTAGAACAGTTGTATATGTGCAAAACAGAACACCCCACAAGATATTGGACAACAAGACACCGGAAGAGGTCTTTTCTGGTAAGAAACCTAAAGTTAGCCATCTCAGAATATTTGGTTGTCCAGTATACACTCATGTCCCAAAGGAAAAGAGGACCAAACTAGATCCTTCAGGAAAGAAGGGTATCTTTGTGAGTTACAGTGAAAACTCAAAGGCTTACAGAATATACTTTCCAGGATTCAAGAAGATTGATGTAAGCGGGGATGTAACATTTGATGAAAACTCAACATTCATCAAATCAAGGAAGGCACCTATCGAAGTTTATGAAGAACCTAAGGAAACTAGATTTCCAGACACTACCATGACTGAAGCAATTCCAAAAGTTGTTCGTGAGTTTGAAGATCCGCAAGAACCTGTAGATCCACCCCGTGAGGATAACCCTCACAAGAGGAAACCTGCATGGGCTAGAGAGCTCATTCAAGATGTAGAAAGATTTGGCATTCCAGAAGAAGAACATAGAGCAAAGAAGAGAACCAGATCACATACCAGCTATGTTGCTTTACTCCATGACATTATGAACAAAGAACCTTCCAGTTATGAAGAAGCAAAAAAAAAGAAACAATGGAAGGATGCCATGGTTGAGGAATACCAATCAATAATAAAGAATGATGTTTGGGATGTTGTCCCAAGACCTAAAGAGAAGTCTATTGTGACTTCCAAATGGATCTACAAAATCAATCATGCTGCAAATGGCAGTGTAGAGAAATACAAGGCAAGATTCGTAGCTCATGGATTCTCTCAGAAGGAGGGAATAGATTATGAAGAAACTTTTGCACCTGTAGCCAGGTATAATTCCATCAGAACAGTACTTGCCCTGGCTGCAATAATGAAATGGAAAATACACCAGATGGATGTCAAGACTGCTTTCTTGAATGGTGTAGTTGAAGAGGAAGTATATGTGGAGCAGCCACTCAGTTTCGAAATACATGACAGGGAGTCATATGTGTGCAGATTGAAGAAAGCCTTGTATGGCTTGAAGCAAGCTCCCAGAACTTGGTATGGTAGGATGGACAGTTTCCTATCTAGTTTGGGATTTACCAAGAGTAAAGCAGATTCCAACCTTTACTACAAGGTTGAGGAAGGGAATCCTGTGATTCTACTCCTATATGTGGATGACCTATTTGTAACAGGAGATGACAGATTGATTGCAGATACTAAGAGGAAGCTTGCTGCCAAGTTCGATATGAAAGATTTGGGAATGATGCATTATTTCCTAGGTATGGAGGTGTGGCAGAGTGCAGGTGGGATCTTCCTTGGTCAAGGGAAGTACACAATAGATATCCTGAAGAGATTCGGGATGATGGATTGCAAGGCCATGGCCACACCTATGGCATCGAATCTGAAGCTTCTATGTGATGCTTCATCTGAGCTGATTGATGTCTCTATGTATCGTCAGATGATTGGGTCCTTGATGTACCTGACAAACATGAGACCAGATATTTGCTTTGCGGTGAACACATTGAGCCAGTTCTTGACGGATCCGAGGAGTGTTCACCTGGTTGTTGTAAAGCATGTTCTGAGGTACCTGAAGGGTACAGTGGATTATGGGCTCAAGTATGAAGTGAATCAAAAGTTTAACCTGCAGGGTTATGTTGATTCAGATTGGGCTGGCAGTGCTACAGATAGGAAGAGCACATCTAGATGTTGCTTCAGTATGGGATCAGGTGTGATCTCTTGGTTCAGCAGGAAGCAATCCTATGTAGCACCGAGTACAGCTGAGGCAGAGTATGTTGTAGCCTATTTAGCTAGTTGTGAGGCAGTATGGCTTCGGAAGCTACTGTCTGAGTTATTTGATCTCCCGTTGGATGCTACTGGTATCTTTTGTGATAACCAGAGTTGTGTGAAGCTGTCCGAGAATCCAGTGTTTCATGACAGGTCGAAACACATAGAGATCAAATATCACTATATCAAGGATATGGTGCAGAGAGGAGCTGTGAAGCTCCAGTACATTGCGACGGACGAGCAGATTGCAGATGTGTTGATGAAGCCACTAGCCAGGGTGAAGTTCGAGTACTTTAGGGAGAGGCTTGGTGTTCTTCAGATTGATGGCACTTCGAGGAAGAAGTGATGGACACATTTGCAGAAGCCATTCCAAGCATGTTGGAAGGAGGATCCTTCACATGGCTGTGGATGTAAGCGCTGGATGATGAGCATCAGGACGATGCTCCAGTTACTGCTCTATATATGCATCAGGAGGATGCTGGATATGATCAATTGGATCATTTATATGTATATGTATGTACGCATCATGTTGGATGCTGGATATGATTAGTTGGATCATTTATATGTATATGTATGTACACATCATGTTGGATGCTAGATATGATCAGTTGGATCATTTATATGTATATGTATGTACGCATCATGTTGGATGCTGGACATGATCAGTAGGATCATTTGTATATGTTTTGTATATGCATCATGTTGGATGCTTGGACCATGTATCTATATATGTATCAGGTGGATACTGTGTATGATCAGGTAGATCATGTTTTTGTATTTGTATTAGGTGGATACATTGTATGATTAGGTGGATCATGTATGATGATATGTATCAGGTAGAAACTTGGTATGCATCAAGTGGATGCATTATATGATCAGGATGATCATGGATGACGAGCTTCAGGATGTTGCTCTAGATGACATACAACAGGATGTTGTAGTGATGATGATCAGGATGATGTATAGTGAGTATAAGGTTGATACTCTGTGGCCGTGGATCAGGTTGTGCAGATGAGCATATAATAGTGCCTTGGGAGATTTGCAGATAGTCTTGCAAGGTTTTGCCTATGGCATATAATTTCTCCCTGGGATATCTGGCAAATGCTCTTTCGAGGTTTTGCTTATGGCATATAATTTCGTCTTGGGATATCTGGAAAATGCTCTTCCGAGGTTTTTCTCTGGGAGGACATATAATAGCGCCCTGGGAGATCTGCAGATAGTCTTTCAAGGTTTTGCCGCTGGCATATAATAACTCCTTGGGATATCTGGCAGATGCTCTTTCGAGGTTTTGTCCTATGGCATATAATAGCGCCCTGGGAGATCCGATAGGTTGAGCTGTGTGCTCGTAATAAGTCCTGGGATGCTCTTGCAAGGTTTTTCCATGACCACATGTAATGTCGCCCTGGGAGATCCAATAGGTTGGGATGTGTTCCCGTAATAAGTCCTGGGATGCTCTTGCAAGGTTTTGTGGTGACCACATATAATAGCACCCTGGGAGATCCGATAGGTTGAGCTGTGTGCTTGTAATCAGTCCTGGGATTCTCTTTCGAGGTTTTGTGGTAGGGTCACATGTAATAGCTCCCTGGGAGATCCTATAGGTAGAGCTGTGTGCTCGTAACATCCTGGGATCCTCTTGCAAGGTTTTGTGATGCACGTAATAAGTCCTGAGGATTCCACAGTATGGCCAGTGATGACAAAGACCTACAAGTGGTGGGCCTACATCCAGTATGAAAAAGGACTGGCTCTGTAGAACTTCCTACGACGAGTAGAGTCAGAGATTGGTTGAGATAGGAGCAACAGTGACGATGATGATGACGATGCATCGATGACGATGATCCCGAGAAGAAGACTTGTCTAGCAGAACTGTGTTGAGAAATACCTTCCTAGTTAAGAGGGAGTGTTGATGTATATGTAACTTCGGAATGTATTTCATATATATTTATTGTACCCTTATAAGAGATGTGTTATTCCTCTATAAGGAAGTGTCATCATGTGTATTGACAAGTGTCGCAAGTGTGTGTACTTGCCGATGGGTTATTAGACCACCATGTGTGGGGTCGGCCCTGAAATATATATTATATTGTGGATGTACCTAGCTAGACAAGTCGGCCCCATAGTGTAACTGGGCAAACAGGTTAAGTATAAATAGAGATCGGGAGATCTCTATTTTGATCACTCGAAAACTCATACTTCTCTCACTCGGAAAGTGGTGCACTAGTGAGGAGGAGGATCATCTGCTACTAGGAGACTATCTCAGTGTATTTTGGTTGAGCCATTGCTCTCTCTATCTCTAAGAAAGTTGTGGGGTTTTTCACCTTAGGGTTTTCCCCATAGAAACTCTGTGTCTCTTGTCTCTCATGCTTTTGATTCTTGTGATGCTTGTGATGCTTATTGTGATTGTTATTCATTGATATATTGTATATGTCATTCTCTTAGTAAAGATCCTAGAGTATTGTGAATTAATGCTCAAAGTTTAACAGGTGTCAGGGTGAAAGGAGCCCTTCAATGCACGGTTTGCAGCATGCTCAACAGTAGGAGATCAATCTGGTTTTGATTGATGATGATGGCTCAGGTTCTGAAAAAGAAGTTGATGGTTTTCTTAATGTTCGAGAACATTTGCTAGATCTGGAATCCCAAGTTGGTTTGTTGCGTAGTGAAAACTACGAAATCAAGATGGCATTGCATCAATTGTTTGCTCTGGCTCATGTTTCAAATTTTGAGGCTCATGATAACAACAAAGAACTCATGGCGAAGATAGATGGCCTTGCTGCGGTTTTGGAAAAGGGTCGCTCTTGCTCAATAAATTCTAAATGCGGAGCTAGAGTCACTAAGGGTAAGATTGAAGATATGAGGGCTGATATCAGAAACAGGACAAAGGAGCTTCTGGATGGACTCAGCAAGGAGAAAGGAACAGCACCAGCGCCCCATTGACTATGCTAGCTTATTTATGGGGAGTCCTCGCAGGTTTTTGTTTTATTTTGAATAGGGTGAAGAACCAACACTATAATCCTGGAATCATAGCTCTTGTTTTGAGTTTTTGACCTTTGTAGAAGGAAAACGTTGATAGCTTGAACTCGATTTTCATGCTTTGTTTTTGTTTAAAGCTATTAGGTCAGCTTAGTCGAATTTACAGCTGTAATAGGTCATAAATATGTCGGGTTAGCTACAGTTTGGTAAAAGATGAATGTAGAGACGGCTCAACTCCTTCCTGTAGAAGAGTCGACCTGCTCCATCGCTATGTAAGTCAGCTTCGTTCTTCTTTTTAATATTAAGTTCTCAACCGTTTATGTTGAAAAAAGAAGTTATTTAGATGAAAGTTAATCTAGGAGTTTGAAATGAATTAGTGAAACAAGAGCATCACATATGAATTAAACTAGCAGAAAGAAAATGATAAATCAATCACAACACAACAATTTCACTTAAGCAAAATTTTATCAATTAAACGAGTGCCGAAAAAGGTAAATGGAGTCTATTGAAAGGAAATGTTGTGCAAGTGCTTCTTGGCCAATTTTAATTATTATGGATCAGTGGATTGCGAGAAGGGGGTTTCTGATATATTGTGAGGTACGGGGAAAAAATTTCGGATTTTCTAAATGTGGTTTCACACAAGAAGAAGGGCTAGATCAGAGTCGTAGGGGAATGTCCAACAATGACACCAAACGAGGGTGTAGTTTGACGGGTCCCCGTAGTCCCTACCTAATTGTTCCCTTTTCTTCGTGAAATTTTCCCACACAAGAAAAAGGCGAGACACGGGAATTCTGTCCTTAAGGGGATTATTTTTTTAATTAAATGTGAGTTTTTAAATAGATTTTGAGTTTTATCAAATGCTAGCATTTTGTTTCTGATTGTTCCAAAGCTCAGGAACACCTGCGATGGATAATAGCATATGCAGAAAAGAATTAATTATTCGTTCCAGTTACTTGTAAACTGGCTTGCAAAAGAAAAACAAATGTTTCGTTAATTACTAACTACATATCTATTTTCTGAATACTACTTACTCAAGCAAGCCCTTTCAACTAGTACCGTAAATTGGGAAAGTGCAGTGGGCTCTTTACTCTTTATTGCAAACTGAAAAGATACTAAGCTGAGTAATCCACACAAATGAATCTAAGCTAATGATTAGTAAATCCAAACAACAAATAAAACAAAAAAAATGAGTAAAACAATCACGCCATGAAAATGACGCAAGACCCCCAGGGGGAATGAGGTGTGGGCACTGGGTAGCCTACTTGCTTTTATTATTAACTTACAACTTCTTAAAAGGTGGATGCCTTTGGTCCTGGATGGCGTGGATCTTGAAATTTTTGACAACACCTCCTCCTACCTATTTGTTAAAAGTGAAAAAACAGCTACCTAAAATGCACCAAATGTGCCAAATAAAGAGTTAAAAGCATAAAATATTAAGTACTTGAAAGATGGAAAATAAGCCTAAGTACTTAACAAGAATAGATCTACTCTCAAAATATTACTTTAGACTTCTATATCTAGCAACATACTTAACTAAATCAAGCTTTATATCTTTTTGAAAGAAACTAACTTGATTAAGTATGAGAGAACCATAACCATAAAAGAAAATTAAATTAAACATGAAGGAGAGAGGGAAGAAGAAGAAAGCTCAAGCCGAATGTCCAGATCTATGGAATCAAATGGTGGGAAGAAGAGGGACTATGTCCTTGAGAGTGCTTGAAGAACGAAAGATTCAACCAAGATCAGTTGCCCCATTAAGTGAGGAAACCTGCACTACTAACAATACTTGCAAAAAGAGGATTAAATCAAGTATTTCCTATACAAGGGGTTAGAAGAGCATGATTATAAACAAATATAGCATGCGAATTCTAGATCACTATGTATAGAAAGATAGAAAATGAAATCAAACTAGAATAATTTACCTTATGAGTTGATAGCAACTTTCACCAAGGCCAGATATATCACTACAAGAAGCAAAGTAAAATAACAATACAGTTAACTCATATACCACTAACAATGATCATCCACACACAATTGCGACACCATGGACCTCCAACGCATTTCTATTAATTGATAAATATATTACAAGTAAGATCAAAGATTTAGCAGGGGTTGCAACCTCTAAACATGAGAAAAAATAGAGAGAGTTCATGCTTAAATAGCCACAAGAGAGCCTGGGGGGCACATGAGCTAACTGGAGCCCTCTAGAGTGAATTGAGGGAATACTAGAGGTGAAGAGGAGTGATGGGAAAGTTTTAGAGATGATTTAGGGATTTGATTGTGAGTTTAACAACATAGGAGGGCTCCACCACTCCAAGAGAGTGAGCCCTCCTTCATTGGGATCAACACCCACGAATGAGATGCTGCCAAATCAACTAATGCGCCCTTCTCTTGTGAAGTGTGCCCCTCTTCATGTGGAGTGAACTCGACCTCCATAGATTTGATTGCCAATCACATAATTTGATCCTCAGTTAACTCCAAATGGCTGCTTAGTTAACTCCCAATCACTCCGGACATGTCTAGGACAAACTTCCACTGATTTAGGAATTTGTTTTTCTCTCATATTTTCTATTTTTTGGCATTTTTAATTCACCTTTTTTCCTTTTTTGAGAACAATATAATTTAAGTGATAAATAATCACTCAAATTATTCTCAAAAGTGGGTTTAGGGGTATAGTGGGTTCTCTGAGTTATAAAACGAACACCCCCATGGAAAAATCCACCTCCTAACCACATTTTTATGCCTTTTTTTATTTTACAATTAAAACATTAAAAAATTGACCTGTTTTATGGGATTTTTTTTATTTGCGGAAAAATAAAATAAACCTAGGGGGACCTAGTGCATGTCCATAAGACTAAAAAATGTTGACTAGAATGGTAATATACATATACACTTAGACTATGACAACCTCCCAAGGCCTAAACACCAAGGTGAATACTCCAGCTTTGGAGGTGTGAGTGAGAAACTAAAAAATTATACGTCGTTGAAGAGAAACATATAATTAACAAGGAAAAAACACTCTGGAGTACCGCATTGATGTCTAAGTCCTAGGAAATCCAAGTCTTTTACAGAAGGCATCATTCTATGACAAATTATTACAATTCCCTACAAGGTATGAACATGCAAAAAAATTTGAAAAAGGGCCAAAACTGGCTTGCTGGACTTCTGAATACGAACAAGTACACTAGTTTAATATTTGTCATCTCACTTGAAATCCAACTAAGTATAACTTAGGTGGTAACATGGTTTTTTTCACCATTGGGTCATTATTAAAAATTGGTTTTCACTATAATAATCTTCTTTCAATACCGTTTTTGTGTTATCTTTTCCTTATTGTGTTCTTTCATTTCGTTCTCAATACAATATGTGTCAGTGGTATCAGAATAATTTTTTCTTTGTTTTTTTTCACACATGTCCTCGTTGAGGTTAGGGTACATGGATTGGGTCTTGACCTAATAGAGACCAGTGAATACTTCCCTCACCAATCCAAGTATCCTTACATTTCGAATGAAAATAAATATGATGGAGAGGAGATCCTATCAAATTGTTGCTTTAGGAATCCCTAAAGTTATAGAGGAATGAGATGATAAACCATTTCCTCGGATCCTTCAATGACTCCCAACTGTGATGAAATCTTCATTGAAAAGGATGATTTTTAGAGGAATAATACCCTTGAAGGTACAAACTAATTTTGATATCCCTATATTTGACATAAATATATACAAAGAAGCTTTGGTGAAATAGTTAAATCTATTAGAGGGTTATTTCTATGTTCATAACTTTTCCAATAGTGAGAATATTACTTTTGCACTCCAAAGGCCCCTCCCCATGTCAAAATATTGTTGGGATATTTATTGGATGCAAAAATGTTGAAGATTATGAATTGTATATGATAATACTCACTTAGGAGGAATTTGTCAATGCCCTCAAGGAGGAGTATTTACCTATTGAAACTATGAAGGCTAATACATGAGATGGATTCCTTTAACCCAAAGGTAAATACCATATTGTGTTGGAGTATACTAACAAATTTCATGCCCTACATAAAAAGTTGGGTATTCAATACTCTCAATAGCATTGTTGGTTATATACATTGTTGGAATCAACCATACATTAATAAGTGTGAATACTTTTTCCATTAAGACAATACATATAAATACAACAAATATGATGCTTGGTTTCATCTTCCAACTTGTCTCGTGGAATCCTCATGACTCTTCCTATTCACGTGTGACTGTTTGTGTGAATGAGAGTAAATATACCTAACCCTAAGTATTAAGTTTCCAACATTAACCCCCTAAATCTTAAGGGTTTTTGTGACTCCAGGGATCTTTCTGGAAAAGAGATAAAACATGGAAGTGGATGACTACAAATGGTTGAATCCATCACCAAAATTCTCTATGAATTGGTGGTTTTGGATGACCACAAACCAAGTTTATATGGTGGTTTATGATGACCACAAACCTGGTTAGTAGAAGCTAATTTTTTCTACCAAATGGTAGTTTTGGATGACCACAAACCTCATGTAGATGGTGGCTTAAGATAAACACAAACCTAGTTAGTAAAAGCTGATGTAACCTACTGCATGGTGGTTTTGGATTACCACAAACCAAGTGTAGATGGTGTTTTAGGATGACCACAAACCTGGTTAGCAAAAGATGATGTCTTCAATCAAATGGTGGTTTTGCCATGACCACAAATTAGTGGATTATATGGAACATGGCCATGTCTCCATTTCCTGTTCATAGCTCCGTCTCTCTCTCCGGGTCTAACTTGAGGCTTTGGCTATTGGCTCTAGTTCTGTATATGGCTCATGATTGCTTGTTCCCGAATTAAGTATGTTTTCTTAGTGAGAAATTTGTATGGTTTAGAGGGCCTCAAAAATTAAAGTTTGACCATCAATCCATGATGTTTCCCCCTTGTCACATACAAGGTGAGAAGTAGGAAGAATTTCTATTGCAAGTTGTATAAAAAATCGAGACTTGATTCTTCAATAAGAACGATATATCTTCTTGGCTATTGATGACCATCACCAAGAATTGATCCGCCCATAGTGAATCTTTAGTCTTGCAAGTTTATTCAATTGTGAACATCTAACTGAAGAATTATTATGCTTTCGACAATGTTGACAGGGATGGAGATCGAAACACTGATCCTCCATGTGGCCAATTTAATGACAATGTTGACACTACTAATGAACTCGAACAAGTGAAGATGATTCTTCTCAAAGAAATCTAAAACTTTGAAACTGAATTTATCTAGAATAATATGGAATATCAAAGTTCACTTCCTTATCATATCCAATACTTGTTATGTGTTTGTTATTCTTGATTTATTCCCAAGGTCTAATGATGGGCTTGGAAATATTACACTAAACATGTTCATGATAGGTTGTGTCTTTGCATCTAACATTGTTTCACCGAGTCAGTCATGTTCTAACAACTCATAGGAATTGTTATGAAATTCAAAGAGAGGGTTGTTATGAACAAGAACTAGTTTAGAAAGTTGACTCCTTCATTGTATTTCATCATGTTGGAGCTGTGATTAAGTATGGATGAGGTCCACATTATATTCCAAATCATGTAATCAAGTTAGCATAGATTGGAGAGTTTCCTTTTTTATCGTGACAATATCATCAACATTGGTGATTGTTAGAGTGTCCAATAAATCTAATAATATTTTAGTATGAGCCATTTGAAATAGTGGCTAAGACCTCATAGTGCTTCTTAGAACTCTGCCTTTTAACTGTAGGACTAAATAATTTGAAAAACTAACTCAGAAAATGAAGGATGTCAGTTTCTAACGAGAATGCACTTGATACAATTTGATTTGATACTCACATAAAACTATTGTAATTACCAAAAATACAAGAAAGCTAACAAAATCATTAGAGGAAATTTGGATGAAAAATAGTCTGCCCAACCCTAATTCAAATTCCATGTCATCATGTATTATCCAATCAAAATGCTTAAAAATTCAAAAGAGGTGCATATAAAAAAATTGGAGGGAAAAAACAAAAACTACTTTTTTGGATCATATTTTCAACTTATCTCTTTGTAGATTTAGTCAAATTTCAAGCGAGAGCACTCGTTGGATGCAAAATTAAATTATGCATCCAACGAGTACCCAACTTGCATACTTTTAACATCATCTACATCACAAAAAATTGAAAATACCTTAAAAACATGTTTTTCTCTCACTAGAAACACATTTTTTTTAATGTATTTTAAATTTTTCATGATGTGGATGTTGTCAAAAGTATGCAAGTTGGGTACTCATTGGATGCAAAATTTAATTCCACATCCATTAATGAGTGCTCCCACTTGAAATTTGACCAAACCTACAAGAAGATAAGTTGAAAATATGATCCAAAAAATAGTTTTTTACTCTCTCTCTATTATTATTTTCCTTGGGATTTCCTTAGGAGGACCATTTTCATCCAATTTCCTCTAATGTAGCTATTTGAAAGATGAATTTGTCTCCAAAATCAATGCTTTGATTCCTTTAATAATGCTCTATTGTGGTGCCAAGGCGACTGAATTTTTGAAATTTGAGCAAAACGTTCTTGAGAAGGTGTGGGATTACAACTCACTACTCCTGTCCTGGATCAACACCACCCTCCAAATATCCCTCAACAAAGTTAATAAGGTTGTTTCTAGAGTATTTCACTATCAACTTATGGATGTTGTACATTATTTTCTCATCTCCTTGATAAGTGGAGCTTGAAGCAACAATATGTAATTGACCGTCTTTATTATATGATAAGGATGTGATATTGGAAGGATATCTTGGGTACTGATACAACATCTATTTTTTCTCACCATCCATGTCATGCAATAACCAACATTGTTTCCAGTAGAAAAAGTACCATGGATAGGATGTTATTGAACATCTCACATTCCTCATATTTGGAAGGCACTAGAAAGCATAAATTCCACAATAGCAGGTTATTCACATTTGTCCACCAAAATTCTTTCATTACCATTTGCAACATGCACATAGTTGATGTTTTCTAAAATAGAAAAAGAAGTCAAATATGAGAGACGCAAATGCTCTGATGATCATAAATAAATAAACTTGAATCTCCAAATATTCTTCAACAGATTTGCAACAATAACATATATATTGATAGATATAAGGAATTTTGATGTTTAGAAGTGAGAGGAAGAAGTACAATATTGCCTCCCAAAGTTCAAGATTTTCAATGCAAATATCACAACAATTCCTTCAGAAACAACATTTTAAATGCCATTTCCAACAATATCTTCATTCAAAGCACTCAGTTTCAGTCACCGGCCTTCTTAAACATTTACTGAGAGGATCCCAATGTATTTCTTGTGTATCCTAATACCTTTCCCATCCACTTGTTAATAGATTGTGTAATGAAAAATCTATAGAAGGGGACAATTTCCTCCAAGGTTGAAATAAATCTCTACTTCATAGTATTACAGGAAAAGGCCTTACTCTTAACAACAAGCAGTGAAGTATAAATCTCGCACAAAATCCTTGCCCACACACGCAAAAATTGCAATTTTATATTGGAAATATTATTGATGCCTCCCAATGTGATGAATCTATTGAAAAGAGCTGGCATTTCTACAATAGGGCACCCCGCTTCAAGATATGGTGTATAGCATAGGAAACATATAGGCAATCTTAATAGTCATTGTCACTCAACATATGCATCCACCACTTTGTAAGGAATTGAAAAAGACCTCAAATGAGGACTAAAACCTTGAATTGCAAGACGTAAACAACAAAGAAGAGAAGATATGATGATTGTATCTCTGTACATGAGGACACATACATCCACTTGATGTCAGGAGTAGGGCGAAGCTTGAACTAGTGACGTAGTGGGATAATGCATAGAGATGGGCACTAAGCGATATATGCATGAAGAAATGGACCATGCGGGTGATGGCCCATGTAAGTGACGGAGAGGTCACACACATACACTTAACCAAGTCATAGGAGATGAAGGCAACAGGTTGCATGAGATAATGTTCACC
Organism: Larix kaempferi; assembly: GCA_027924585.1. Taxonomy (NCBI): domain Eukaryota; kingdom Viridiplantae; phylum Streptophyta; class Pinopsida; order Pinales; family Pinaceae; genus Larix; species Larix kaempferi. The sequence goes on along the minus strand of BSBM01000477.1, from coordinate 2,368,386 downwards.
AGGTCACAATAGTAAGGATCTCATTGTTTCTGATGCTACTATTGGAATCAACCAAATATGAATAAGTGTGAATGCATTTCCCATTAAGATGATACATATAAAACAATAAATATGATGCTTGATTTCATCTTCCAATTTATCTCTTGGACTCGCCATGACTCTTTCTATTCACATGTGAATCTTGGCACGAATAGGAGTAAATATACCTAACTCTAAGGATTGTGTTTCAATCTTATGTTTAACATATCTAGGGGTCAAATGTGCTTCTACATGAGTTAATATCCTGTCTCTAGGGTCAAAAGCAATTGAATCCCCTAGTCAAATCCCTAGTTTTTTAAGGGGACAAATCACTGGAATTTAGGGATTTGTCCCCTCCTCTTAGACAAATCCTTGAATTTTAGGTATAAATTTTCCCGCAACTATCAATGAGGGAACACGTCTTCTTAGTTATTGCTTTTCTAAGGATTAAAGGCACTCTTGATTGAGTTGTGCCTCTATTCTTTGGTTTTAGTGTTAATTTTTCATCATTTAATTCAATATGATCTAGGATCTTAATTGAGAGAACAACATGTATAGCATATCAAACACAAGATACAAGAGACACAAAGCATTTCACCGGGGAAAACCAAGAAGGTGAAAAACCCCGCAACTTCCTTAGAGATAGAATGAGCACCAATACAAAGATCACAAAGATGAAACCCCAAAACAAGAGATAGTCTCCTAGCAGCTACTCCTACTCCACTTGTGCGGAATCCTCCTCTCTCTCACTAATGCGAAGTGAGTGAGTGAGTGAATGAATAGAATGAGAGAGTCACACTCTCTATTTATACTTTACTTCGACTTTCCTTTTACTCTAACTGGGCCGACCTCCCTTAGGAGAGTCTAATAACCCATTACCACTTGTCATTGGGCCAACCCCACTAGGGTGGTCTAATAAGCCTTTAACCCATACTGGGCCGACCCCTCTAAGGTGGTCTAATAACCCATCAAATATAAGTTACGACACTTACAATATAACCTGCGACACTTGCAAATACAAATGTCGACACTTCCAATCAGAGGAATAATACATCTCCATTGGGGATACAATAAAGTACAAATGTAATACATACAATATACAAGTTAATATCTTCCGAAGTTACAAATACATCAACACTCCCTCTTAACCAGGAAGGTATTCTCTTGAAACAGGTCATAAATACATATAGGCACAAGTCTTCAATACTGGAGCTGGATCATCGTCACTGGATCACTGGAGCATCATCGTTACTGTTGCTATACTCTTCATCTCGATCATTGGTGCTATCTCTCAATTCTTCTCGTCATAGGAAGTTCTACAGAGCCATCCCTTTTTCATGCTAGATGTAGGCCTAGCCTCCTGTAGGTCTTCGTCATCTCTACGAGCTGGAAATCCTATGGAATTCTCAGGGCTAATTATGTGCGTCAACATAACCTCGAAAGAGCATCCCAGGACTGATTATGAGCTTACTGCTCAACCTATCGGATCTCCCAGGACTTTTACATGTGACCTCCACAAAACCTTAAAAGAGTGTCTTGTGACCTGCAAGATCTCTAAAGAGAATCCAAGGACTTTTACGTGCCTAGCACAACCTGTTCGGATCTCCAGGACTGATTACATGTGATCTACACAAAACATTAAAAGAGTGTCTTGCGACCTGCAAGATCTCTAAAGAGCATCCGAAGACTTTTACGTGCCTAGCACAACCTGTCCAGATCTCCAGGACTGATTACATGTGGTCGCCACAAAACCTTAAAAGAGTGTCTTGCGACCTGCAATATCTATAAAGAGCATCCGAGGACTTTTACATGCCTAACACAACCTATATGGATCTCCAAGACTAATTACATGTGGTTTAACAAAACCTTAAAATAGTGTCTTGCAACCTGCAAGATCTCTAAAGAGCATCTGAGGAATTTTACGTGCCTAGCACAGCCTGTCCGGATCTCTAGGACTGATTACATGGTACCCTCGCACAACCTATCCATGGCCATGGAGTACCATCCTGATACTCATGATCAACCTGATCATCCTCACACAGAGCATCATCCTCATGCTCATGATCATAGTAATCATCATCATATAGTACATCATCCTAATGCACATCATCACATCACATGATCGTCCTGATCATCATCATAGCATCATCTTGATGCATATCATCTGGAGAATCGTCTTGATGTTCATCACACATGATCATCCTGATCATCATCATACATAGCATCATCTAGAGCATCGTCCCGATGCTCATCACACATGATCATCCTGATCATCATCATACATAGCATCATCTGGAGCATCGTCCTGATGCTCATCACACATCGCTTACATCCATAGCCATGGGAAGGATCCTCCTACCACCATGCTTGGAATGGATCCTGCAAATGTGTCCCATAACTTCCTCCTCAAAGTATCTTCTATCTGAAGAACACCAAGCCTCTCTCTGAAGTACTCAAACTTCACTCTGGATAGTGGTTTGGTCAACACATCTGCAATCTACTCATCTGTCGCAATATACAGGAGCTTCACTGCTCCTCTCTACACCATATCCCTGATATAGTGATATTTGATCTCGATGTGCTTCGACTTGTCATGGAACAGTGAGTTCTCTGAAAACTTCACATAACTCTGGTTGTCACAATAGATATAAGTAGCATCCAACTAGAGATCAAATAAATCAGACAATAGCTTCCTTAGCCATACTGCCTCACAACTAGTCGAACAAGCTGCAACATACTGTAGTTTGGCTGTACTCAGTGTTATGCAGGATTGCTTCTTGCTAAACCAAGAGATCTTACCTGATCCCATACTGAAGCAGCACCCCGAAGTGCTCTTCCTATCTGCAGCACTGCCTGCCCAATCTGAATCAACATAACCTTCTAAGTTAAACTTTTTATTCACATCATACTTGAGCCCATAATCAACCGTACCCTTCAGGTCCCTCAGAATATGCTTTACAGTAATCAGGTGAACATGTCTAGGATCCGGCAGGAACTGGCTCAAGGTGTTCACCGCAAAGCAAATATCCGGTCTTGTGTTCATCAGGTACATCAAGGACCCAATCATATGACGATACATTGTGGCATCAACCGACTCTAATGAAGCATCACTCAATAGCTTCAGGTTCGATGCCATAGGCGTGGCCATGGCCTTGCAGTCCATCATCCCGAACCGCTTCAGGATCTCTACTGCATACTTCCCTTGTCCAAGAAAGATTCCATTTGCACTTTGCCACACCTCCATACCTAGAAAGTAATGCATCATACACAAGTCCTTCATCTTGAACTTGGCAGCAAGCTTCCTCTTCGTGTTGGAAATCAACCTATCCTCATCTGTCACAAACAGGTCATCCACATACAGTAGGAGTATCACTATATTTCCTTCCTCAACCTTGTAGTAAAGGTTGGAATCCGCTTTACTCTAGGTAAAGCCCAAACTAGACAAGAAGTTGTCTATCCTGCCATACCATGTCCTAGGTGCTTGCTTCAAGCTATACAAGGCTTTCTTTAACTTGCACACATGTGACTCCCTGTCATGTGTCTCAAAACCGAGTGGCTGCTCCACATACACTTCCTCTTTGACTACACCATTCAAGAAAGTTGTCTTGACATCCATCTGGTGTATCTTCCACTTCATTACTGTAGCTAGAGCAAGTATTGTTCTGATGGAAGTGTATCTGGCTACATGTGCAAAATTCTCTTCATAATCTATCCCTTCTTTCTGGGAGAAGCCACGAGCCACAAACCTTGCCTTGTATTTCTCTATGATGCCATCTACAGTATGCTTGATCTTGTAGATCCACTTGGAAGTCACAACAAATGTCCCTTTTGGCCTTGGGACCACATCCCAAACATCATTCTTCATGATCAACAGGTACTCCTCGATCATGGTATCCTTCCATTATTGCATCCCAGATCTTGGAAACTTCATATTCTTCAATATCTTCAACAGGTAGTTTTCTTGAACTTCGTTGCTGAAACAAATTTCATTGTCCTTCTTTTGTAGGTGATTGTACACGATCTTTCCTGCAAGTCAAATTCAATTGCATGATTAGAGACATCTCATAGTTTTCAAAACAAAATTTTACACATAAGAACATATGTCATGCAGTCATGCAATTATCTTAGCCAATGCTTCAATACAACATTCATTCATATCCCGTATTCATACAGTAACTTTCTAGATGCCTTCCATCTCTACCAGAACATTGTTAAGAGTGTGCACTACTCCAACATGTCAGCAAAGAGGTTTCATTCTAGATAAGTAGCAATGGAATGTTGTACAGTACCATAGGCCACTTACCCATTACTTGCATATTAGTAGTACCTTGTTCATTAATGCAACTTTTCTAAAATGCATAATATACATCCTAACTCTAGGAACATAAGTATGTACATGACTAAACAACATCATTTAAGTAATCATATATACAGGAAATAACAATTCAAATACTTATCTTTGTTTGGTTGTAGGGTGGACTCACTCTCAATCCTTGCAGAAACTACTGGAGTGTGCTCCCTCTTGATCTTTGCTTCTTTGCAAGAACTACTGGAGTGTGCTCCCTCTTGATCTTTACTTCCTGGATTATCTATCTTTGAAGTTATATCCATCCTGGACCACTATGCATGCTTAAGCGTGCACTAGTGTCATCATTGTGTCATCCTCAAGATCTCATACATAATCATACATGCATTAGTATAATCTCAATACTATCAAAACATTATGATTCTAAATATGTATGGACATGATCATTTCATACACAGGTAATTTATCACAAGCGTTAGCATTCAAGGTTTCAGGGAGTACTTCTTTTACTCATGCATATTCTTATTTGACCATAGGACTCTTCTAGTTTGTCAAACTAAGAAGCATGATATGCATAAACCCATGATTACTCAAACTTATAACTTCATGAATAATCATTATCAATCATACAAAAGTATACTTATATGAGACCCTAACACAAGGTAGGATTCTAACTTGATATAAGAAAAACATAGCTGGATTATCATGTTTGCAAGTTATGTCTACCATACCCAAACAATGTCTTCTTTGTTCTCTTCAATGCTTTAGAGACATTGTGCTAGTAACCTGCATATCTCATAAGTTAAGCATTGTAGAACCAAATTATACTTACCTCGTAAATAGAGCTTCTATGTGATCAATGGCTATGGATGAGTCTTTGTCTTCATGTCACAGTGGTCATATGTTCTCGATCTAGAACTTGATTTGTCTTTCTTGATGTACCTTTCATGTTAGAGGACAACATCATCCTCATACAACACCACAGTGCATTAGTACAATCATAAGTGTCATAACCATAATCAATGAATGTCTTCTATCATTCACATGCATTCATACTTTTACTAAGGTGATAATACAAGTCTAAAATTAATCAAGATTGTACTAACCTCAATAATATGAAGACAAACTTAATCATGAACAGATTTCAAAACATACTTGTATCTCCTCAAATCATACCTGTCGATATTTCTTGTAGTCTTGTTTTGTAAGGCCTTAGCCTCATCTCCCTCTGGAACTAGAACTTCTGTAGGTGTCCAAATAATTCTATTCTAGGATTAACCCAATTCACTTGATTTGTTGAATCTGGATCTGGCTAGGGTTTGTCAGAGAAACCCTGAAAATCCAAACTTGGAATTTCAAACTTCTATCTAGACAGGGAGATGTAGATGACTGAGGTGAGCAAGCTGGTGTGCTTAGATTTTGAAAACTCCAAAAATTGAACCCTCAAAATTGATCTGCGAGTCTCAGATCTGCAGCTTCTGTCAAATTCTAGTTTTCTGGTCAAAATCCCGAACTAGGGTTTGATAGAGCCCGGGGTTCTACCCAACCAAAAAATTTGATCTTGGTCTCTAAATTTTGATTTTTATGAGGAGCATCCATCCGTGGTCTCAGATTCCAAAAATTCCAACTTTTGCAGAAACCCTAATTTCTTGCAGCAGTGACTAACAAAAAATGAAAGTGCTCAGAATCCAATTATGTTTGGACAGAAATATATGCCATATTGTTTCTGATGTATCTCTGAAATTTCGGATCATCAGGGTCTAAAACTTCGGCTTGTGGTATAATGACCTGTCATCTTTCCAACCCCACAGATTTGAGCTTTAAAGGATTCTATGAAAGAGAGATATGCCAAGTGTCACAACGTGACCTGTTTATGGGATGAAACATCATAGTGAACTTGTACATAGTGCCATGTATCACTGTTTCAACTTATGCCTATGAAACCCGGACCTGTGAAACTACAATCCATTCCCTAACTGTCACCTTTTAAGGAATTCCATTTGGATCTTCCTAGCCAGAGATATTACCTTTGTGCCTAGTTCACCTATTTAGGGTTACATTCTGGAAGAGGCAGAAACCCTAACTTGTACGGATCATATCTCACAAAGTACCACGAATATGAGGTTAAGCTTCAGAATCAAGGTACATGAACATTTCATATTCGTCCTGTAAAATTTTCAAATCCTGAACCTTTGCCAAAATAGATTTATAGAGAAAGTGCCATGATGACTAGTTTTGCCTATACCAAGCCCTAGCTTCCAATTTGTCGTAAGTGCAACAAGTGTCATAAATGCCATACAATGCCTTCCTTCAGGCTAGCTCTGATACCATGTTAATTTTTCATCATTTAATTCAATATGATCTAGGATCTTAACTGAGAGAACAACATGTACAACATATCAAACACAAGAGATGAGAGACACAAAGCATTTCACCGGGGAAAACCAAGAAGGTGAAAACCCCACAACTTACTTAGAGATAGAATGAGCACCAATAAAAATATCACAATGATAAAACCCCAAAACAAGAGATAGTCTCCTAGCAACTTCTCCTCCTCCACTTGTGTGCACTCCTCCTCTCTCTCACTAATGCGATGTGAGTGAGTGAGTGAATGAATAGAATGAGAGAGTCACACTCTCTATTTATACTTTACTTTGAATTGCCTTTTACTCTAACTGGGCCGACCTCCCTTAGGAGAATCTAATAACCCATTACCACTTGTCACTGGGCCGACCCCACTAGGGTGGTCTAATAACCCTTTAACCCATACTGGGCCGACCCCTCTAAGGTGGTCTAATAACCCATCGAATATAAGTTACGACACTTACAATATAACTTGTGACACTTGCAAATACAAATGACGACACTTCCAATCGGAGGAATAATACATCTCCGTTGGGGATACAATAAAGTACAAATGTAAGACATACAATAGACAAGTGAATATCTTCCGAAGTTATAAATACATCAACAGTTAGCAATTAAGGCACAATTAACTAACTAATACACTCTATATGGCTATTTTAGCTTAGTTAACTACCTAATTGGATAATTTAGGCTAATTAGACTTTAGTTTCACATGCATAACTTAGTTAACTACCTCATGAGGTAGTTCTAGGGTTAGTTAACCCTAGCCACTCATGGATGCAAGATTACTCTCCAAGGAGGGTGCACTTGTCTAATGTTAGGTCAAAAGCACCTCACTAGAGTTTCCTAATCCTAGTTACATCATATTAGATATTGCATAATCATTATTGCTTCCTTAAGAATGCATACTATAATTACTGAGTGTTTCACTAGCATTAAGCTTGTGCATGCAATTAAGCCTAAGTTATGTTTCCTATATATGAAGGCCTGTCCCTCATTGCTCAGACATTAATCCATGTACTCTCTTGGAGCATTCATTGTTAATAAATATTATTTGTTTGGATCATTACTTGTATTCTTTCTCTTGTATCTCTTGCTAATTGTATTATTATTTCATTTAGATTCTAGATCCATTGCTTCAAAATCTCACACGGTATTAGAGCCTTGAGGATTATAAAGAAACTATTTTACAAGTTTACAGGTGAATATTGGATCAACTTGAATGGATCTTTCTCCTCAACTAATTCTTACCCCATTCAATTACTTTGAATGGAAGGGAAAGATTGTGATTGTATTGTGCTACACGGGTCTCTACAGGATCACAATGGGAACATAAATTGAGCCAAATTTATTAGTGGAGAAGGAAAAATTGTTCAACCAGATGGATAAATCCTTTAGGATAATTTGTCTCTCAATTTATCCTAACCTACTAAATCGCATTGAAGCTAAAAAAAATCCTGATGAAGTTTGTACCAAGTTGGAAGGACTTTTTGAGAAGTAGGATGAGATGATATGCCATCAATTGGAGAATGAGCTCATTAATCTAAGTTGAGGTAACTTTGATACAATAGAATATTTCTTCACTAAATTTAAATATTTATTTATGTATATCAAGGTATGTTGAATAGACAAGAAATATGATTTGCTAGAACTCTCAATCCTATCCAAATTGGGTTCAGAGTATAATATTTGTTTCTATTACCACGGTACAAAACTAGCTCTTGGAGCTGCTTGGAAGATGCCTAGTTTGGATGCTTTTGATAACTCTCTCACCCTGTTGACATAGCCAAATTATGTACATCAATAACAGGGGTTTAACCACCAAAAGATACCCAATTAAACTCTTTCTTGTTTGGTATGGAAAAACCCACCATATTTATGGACATGTTACCTGTTGATGAGCTTTAAAAAATAGAAAGTAAATTTTTTCTTTTTTCTTTTTTATATTCAAACTCCAAAAGAAATAAAATTCTAATTCTAATATATTCAAATGCAAGAAATAACTACTATATGCAAATTACTCTATTGCTAACTAATGATTCTAATTTCGAGGGATAATATTGATATTACTAAAACTAAAACTATAATTTATTAGAGAAAGGTTCTTCTTAAAACAATTTATGAAATAATTTCAATAAATAAGTAACATACAAAATATGAAATGAAATAATGAATAACCAATTATTCAAACTTATCTTTTCAGATTCTAATAATTAATAAATATTTACTGAAGCAACAATAGAGAAAAGAACAAGCAATATAAAAAAGTATAGATACAAGTTAGAATAAGTTATTACACATTCACATTGGTTACCCTGAAGCAAAACAATCACAAATCCCACCCAAGCTACAAACAACAATTTGCAGTCATAAACCATTGGCCAAAACTAGCTTCTTAGTATTTACTTCATGAAAGATATAGTCTTGATAATAAAAGTTTCTCCAAAAGGCCAACTCCAAAGAGTCCCTTCTAGTTCTAATTTTATTTGTTAAATAGAAACCAGAAATAGTTATTATAACTAAATTTTGACCTAACTCTAACTTAAATCAAAGGGGAACTTGAGCAAAGTTGTTTTTCTATGTCTTTTTCATAGTGCCCCATTTTTCAAATAATTCATTACATAAAGTGAAATGAGGAAAAACATGTTGTCTGAGTGGAGCCCTTAAATATGGAAGTTGAGTTTGATATCTTTTGTTATATTTCTTGATTTTGGGTAGAGCAAATTGAAGCTTTGTGACCCTTTTGACTTCCTCGGTGGTTAATTTATGGATATGCTCTTTATTGATACGGGAAATATTCTGAATTTCAACTTTATGTTGGTCCTATACATCTTCCAAAGCTTTTGCAACATGTTTGGCATCATACAAATTCTTAGATGGTACAAAAGGTGGAACATGTTTGGCATCATACAAATTCTTAGATGGTACAAAAGGTAGAAAATGGCATTGGTTTACAATATTGAAAACAATATTTTCAATAGAATCCCACATTTTAAGCCAACTTATCCATTCATTTTCTATTTTCCATCCATTCTTCCCAATAACTCACTTCATGTTCAATCTCATGAATTTCATCTTCTTCAAGAATTATAATATTATGAGATTCATCTCTCCTGTGATTTTGAGCTTGTTTTATAAAAATGACTTGTTCTTCTACCTTTTCTTGTAGCTCTTTCCATTTCAATTTTTATTTATAGAGTGTGGATAATTGCAAGTTGTATTCCTATAACTTGAAACATATTATTTAAAAGTCTTGCACTGTCTGAAAATTTGATTGAGTTTCTTAATCTTTTTATTTATTTAATATTATTTCTTCTTAATATTGCTAATCTTGTCGCTGCTACTCTTTTGAGCTTTTTTCTTCTTCATATTTCTTAATCATATGAAGTGGCTTCCTCATGAATCTAATATTTTCTTTCAACCAATACATCATCCCAAGATTCTAAGTTTTCTAATTGTTTTTCATTATCCCATTCTCCATATGCATAGGGCCAAATTAAACCAACTTGGTTTGAATGTTTAGCCACCAATCCATGTGGATCATGTCTTCTAAATTTTCCTCGTGGAAATCTATATTCAAGCATCATCTGAGCCTATTATTTAGCTGTCTTAGAGCTACTATTACCAAATTGTCCCATGTGGAATCAAAAGTTTTTTCTTTTCCTTCTTCAAAATAGCGTTAATTCCATGCATATGCAATCTTTGATATGAACAATCTATCAAGAACATATTTGGGTAGAATATATGGAGGATTTGTTACTCCATATATTCTATTATATGTACAATCTTCTTCCAAATACCAATTTCCAGTGCTCTGTAACGTAACTTAAGCTGTAGGTATTATCCTTTGGCATTCTTTGTTGAAAATTATTTGATAAAGAGGCGCAAAGAAGAAAAATACTCAAAAGTTAGATTAATAAATGAAAGAGAAAATTATATACAAACAAATTGCTAACTTAAGTAGTGATCAATTCAAATACCTTTTGAGGATTCGACCATTAACTGGAAGTAAATCAAGATCCCCTTTCAGATTTTTCAACTTGTAAATGCTAATTCCTATTTTCTTAGCAATTTGATAAGGTCCAGGCCAAAGTTTTGAAAAACTATATGCTTCCTGTTTGGTTCATTCAACTTATCCCATTTAAGCACTAAATCTCACACTTCAAAAATTTTATTACCAGCATTATGGTTTTTTCCCAAGAAAAAAGTTGCTTGTTTATTATGCAAAGAGGCTTAAAAACACATTCCTCAGGTGCCCATGACACAAAATACATAGTTGAGAGTTCCTGTTACAAAACAATAGCTATTCTTGGTACACTACTCCAATTTTGTTTAGTTATTCCAGGTCTATACCATCAAAATGAAACTATTATAGAAAGTCATACAGAAAAAACATATCCTGGCCACAACTAATGATGAAATTGATATCTACAAAAATCCACAGTAGATATGTGCTCTTGTATAGAATTGCCACAGGTAGTGACAAACAAAATATTGGCTTGGAGGCAGTCGCAGACACTCCTTTGACAACTGATCTGCCACTTGATTTAACTATCTGAAAATGTGGAATATTTGAAGGGAATTATACGCACCAACTATTTCCTTGAGATGAGATCCAATTTCATGTAGACTATTATTGTTTAATTGAATTGACCCATTCATCTAGTTTACCACAATTGCCGAATCCCTGAAAAATTGCAAATCATGAACTTCCTAATCCTAGGCCAGTTTAAGCAAAGTCTGAAGTGCCAAGAACTCAACCAAACAATTTGTTCCCCTGGTGCAATTGGTGTGAAAATAAGTAAAATGGTCATCAAGATGATACATAATGCCTCCAATACCATAGAGCTTATCCTCGCTTTGGCAGGAACCATCGAGAAAACTCCAACAATAACTCTTGTCCACCTGCGATTCCCGTATCAGTCGTCGAACATTAACTCCTGAGCTTGCTGAAAAATGGTAATGGCGAAGTTATCTCCACAATAGTCTGAAACAAAGGAGCCAATTTCCCATCAAACATAAGTTTATTCTTCGCTATGCACACTCCCCGTAGAGTAAAAAGGGAAGAAATATGAAGCCTTTTAAATCCATCCAATTAAGCCAGGTCCTCAGACAAATAGCAATGCTACCTCCAATCCAAAAATTCCGAAGCTTAATCCCCTTTTCTAGATCACACAATATATGGATTATGTAAGTATAATGAATAAAATATATTTTCCACATTCTCCTCAACCTCTCAGCATAAACAACAAAAATTTGGACCTTGTACTTAGCGTTTCCAGAAAAAATCCCATGTTAGCACTATATTCTTCAAGGCCAACCATGTTAAAAATTGACTCTTAAGTGGGGCCTTAACATTCCATATAGAGTCCTTCATGATGGTTGTCTGACATCATAGTTTTGTAACCCAACCAAACATTGTAACTTCCTCCAACATTGTTTCCAACCCAAACCAATTTCTTTGGCTCAACTTGCAACCTTGTATAATCCCTTCGCAGGTATAAACTATAGTTATTCCATTACTGAGCTATATCTTTAGGCAAATCCATATCCCTCACTATATGCCAGTTGTGAGTCCATAAATCAATGGTTGTTACATCAACTATTTGTGATAAGTGATGGACATCACGTTCCTCTAGATGATTTATCAGAGTCGGAGAAAGAAAAACCTCCCAACCACAACCCATAATAGCATCAATTCTAATCCTAACTGGATGACCATCCCCCACCTTTCAATTCATTAGGGACTTGATTACAAGAAAAATAAGTCACCATAGGCCCCCTAAAACCACTTATCCTCCTTTCTAACCCATCACAACATGTTAGCAGGAGCCCAATAATTCAAATTTATAATCTTTTTCCACAACCCATCCTTAGATAGAAAATTACACACTGACTTTGTCACCAATGCTCTACCAAACACATGTATGTCCCTTAACCTCGAACCCCCCTCGCCTTTCGCCTTTGCAATTGATTTCTAGTTTATTCAATAAAAACCATTAGTCTCGTTACCATGACATAAAAAATTAAAGCACAAGTGTCGAATCTTCTCCAAAAATCCCTTAGGGATACTGGCCAAGATGCACAAGTATACAAGAATGGCCTCCAAAACCAATTTAACTAAGATTAATCGACCTCCATGTGAGATCCAATGATTACAACAAAGACTAATTTTGGATTCAACTTGTGCTAGCAACCATCCCCATTCCCATCTGTGTTTTTCATTTGATTTGAGATAGTATCTGAGATACCTTAAGAACTCGTTGAAATCTCCCATATTAAACGAAAATATGTATAGCAAGACCCACATCACCCATTCTTCCACCTAATTAAAGTAGCAATAAGATTTGTTCCAAATTTTCTACCATACCTATAGCTTTGTAAAATAGATTAAGGATATTGACCAATGCATGAAATTCGCTCATAGATCCATTTGTAAGAAGTAGAATATCATCCACAAAGAGTCGATGTGTTACATTTACACCTACACCAAAGTATAAACCCAAATTTTTTAGTGCTTATGATTCACCAATATTGCATGATTGTGCCCTTCCTCGACCAACAAGAAGAGGTATGAGGAGAGAGGGAATCCTTGATGGAGACCTCTTGTAGCATTAAAAAAAGGGGAGTATAAACCATTAATAAGAGCAACAAAGGAGAGAAGTAATGCATCCCATTATTTAGTTCACAATGTCCAAGGAGAAGCCCACAAGAATAAACAATAATCAAAATTAGAGTTAATAGGTTTAGTTGTAGGCCTTTGACAAGTCTAGTTTCATAAGCATTGCAAAGAGATTTCTGACCTTGATGATGTGAATGCACTCTTGAGTATCCCCAACCACTTCATGGATATGTCTTCCCTCCAAGAAGCTGAATTATTTAAGAGAGATAAAATACGACTATAATGGATTCAATCTAGCTACAAGAATGTTTGAAATGATCTTATAGACAATATTACATAATGAAATAGGTCAAAAATATCCAAAACAACTAGGAACATTTGATTTTTGAATTAAAGCAATAAAAGTGGCATTAAAACATGGAAACACATTACCCATCTACCATACTTTCTCCACTACTTGCAATAAATTAGCTCCCACCAAGCCCCAAAAAACCTAGAAAAAACTCAATTGTCCAACCATCCATACTAGGACTCTTGTCCTTTTTTTAAAGTTTTCACAATGCCTTCCAATTCCCACAAAGAAATTGATTCAAATAAACTAATAGTATCCTTTGGAGACACCATCCGAGGAAAGAAAGAGCATCTATTAACAATCTCAGTAATGTTTATAGAATATGGTTCTTTGTAGATCCCCAAAAAATATTGTATCCCTACACTAGTACATACGAGCAAATTTGCCATGGTTTTTCGTTGTTATTTCCACGTTTGTTTGTCTCAATTGCGACAATCATTGGATCCATGTTTCGTGGATATAATGACTCACTTAGAAATCCGTCGCATTAGAGATGAAAACAGTTTGTCACGTGTCTTCTATAGGGTGGTCTTGAAATTGATTTTTTCCCTAGACAATCGTCCATATATCGACGAAAGCAGGTCCCTATATCGACAGTTGTTCGTCGAACAAAGAGAGGGTTTTGTCATTCGTGCGACGATATTCCTTTGCAAGTAGCGACACAGGTTTGTCGAAAAGAACAAACAGAGGTAGAACATCTGACGATTTTAATAATTTTTTTCCACGCAAAGCTGTCGCTCTTGCGATGATGTTCCATCGGAGGCAGCGACACACGTTCGATGAACAGACCAAAATAAGGCAAAACCTGCGACGGTTTTACTATACTTGCCACGATATTCCGTCGGCTGTAGTGATGAACGTTCATCGAACAGAACAAATAGAGTTAGAACATCCGACAGTTTTAATAATTTCCTTCCACGAAAAATTGTCTCTCTAGCGACGGATTTGTGTGGAACATAGAGATAGGTTTTCTATACTTGCAACGATTTTTCGTCGCAAGTATTGACACATGTTCGATGAACCGTCCAAAAGAAGGCAGACCCTGCGACGATTTTGCTATACCTGCAATGATGTTCCGTCGAAGAGATCAAACAAAGGGAGAACATTCGACAGTTTTTCTATACTTGCGGAGAAGGTTCGTCGCTATAGCGACGATATCTGGAAGTTAAAAAAAAATAATGACCGTCAATGCTTATTAACAGCAATCTAGAACCTCTGTGTGTCCATATACCGCCCTCCTCCTCTTCAAAATCCTAACTTGAAACTCTTGTTTGGTGTGCCCTAGTTTGGTCTATCCCTTCACCAAACCCTAATTCCTCTCAAGTAATCTCATCCATTATGGTGTGTGATTGCTAGCCAAACCACTAAAATCCTAACTTGAAACTCTTGTTTGGTGTGCCCTAGTTTGGTCTATCCCTTCACCAAACCCTAATTCCTCTCAAGTAATCTCATCCATTATGGTGTGTGATTGCTAGCCAAACCACCATTTCAATTAGTTTTGCCTAAAACCCTAATCTAGAAAGCTACATGACTCCATTTTCCCAACCAAGCTCAACAGATAAATTAGATCGGGAGATAGCAAAGAAGTAGTGGGGCGAATCTCCAACAATGAATGTATTATTTAGGATGGTCAATCTTGAAAGTTCGACTGGAACTGAAATCGAGGGCTTCCATGCACTGTAGGTTGTAGAGGAAGATCCCCAGATAGTGGATGACTCAACCCGTTTATAATGTTTATTCTAGATTAGCTTTCACATGTCATACTAAATTATACTGAGTCATATTATGTTTCAATGGTAAATCATGTTGTTTTTGTGATGAGTTGGGGTTTTATTTCAATATTTTTTTCTACTTCTTCTGTTTGAGTATTATTAATGAGATAAGTTAAATGTTAATGATATATTGTTCATGAATAGACATGATAAATACTAGTCATGATCTATGTTTATATGATAAATAGTTGGAATTTCTATGCTTAATATCTTATAAAAGTTAATGTACTAGGGTCATTTGAGTGATAAATTCCATTAGCTAACTTAGTAGCCAACATTCTCTATTTGGATTCTTCATTTTTATTATTTTTGTTCTTGCTTTATAGTTTTTTGTTCTAGTTTCTATCATCATTTCATAGCCAAACAACCTTGTTAGATGCTATGCAAAGACATGAAATTTGTCATTGCAGAAATATCTAGAGATGAGTGTCAGTTTCTATGCTTGTTGGGATAATGTATTCAAAATATTCTCATGGCCATCTTTTGAGTAAGAAGAAAGGAAATCCAAGTATTTGTGACCTTCTGGGTCCCTTACATGTACACCCTTCGCATGAGAAAAGACCAAGGGAAATGGGTGATAATTGTGGGCATTGTAGTCAGATTCATACTTGATCATCGCAGCTTTGAAAGAGATGTATGAGTTTACACTAAGAATAAAAGACACAAGGAGGATTCCCTTCCCATCAGGCCTCCCCCTGCTACTTAGTACTTGAATGTCCTTCTGCAATATTGTTATGGGAAACAACCTTGGGTTTCCAAGGGATTCCAATTCATCTTATTCTCTGAGGGAGGGTTCCACAATTCAGAGTATGGAGTCCTTGGATGTGCTAGGCCATGAAATTGCTAATCCATTCTTGTTAATATAACATCTTATTGAGTTGATTACTCCTTTCACTAGCAAAATATTGGTTCCTAGAGAACCCTTTCTCCATAGTGGTACAACTAATTTTCACCATGTCAGATTTCACTAAGACTTTTGTCTCAGTGTGTGATGACTATGGTCTTGACCTAAGAGTGGTATTTCAACACAATGGATGCCTATTATCCTTCACTTGTAAGCATCAATTAAAAAATAGAAACCAAAATTCAAAATGTTGATTATGATCCCCAAACATAAAATAATTATATATTTGATGCATTTGAAGACGAATCTTCTAAACACTAAAATAACCAGAGAACTTGGAAAGCAGAAGGAGAAAACCATGTCAAAACCCACTCTAAAAAACACATCAAAACCCTTACCTTATCATTGTCCTTTCGCTAGATCCATTCGCCCATACTACTTGATAAGAGTTGTCCACGAGATGCATGTCCATCACCAAGATGGACACATAAATCATCAAAGACAGAATTTTTATATGAATAAATAATATATAAGCAAATAAACAGTCATTTAAATCCTACTACAAAGTCCTGTAGAAATCGATGAACCATGAAATGTTAAATTTATTAACAATATTTCTATACAACATGAAAATTTAAAATTAAGAAATTGGATAATACTAAATTTTTGAAAAAAAAAACATATTTGATTAATTTTGAGAATGAAGAATTCCATACAACTTGATAAAAGTTGTCCACCATATGCATGTCCATCACCAAGATGGACACATAAATCATCAAAGACATAATTTTTATATGAGTAAATAATATATAAGCAAATAAACAGTCATTTAAATCCTACTACAAAGTCCTGAAGAAATCAATGAACCAAGAAATGTTAAAGTTATTAACAATATTTCTATACAACATGAAAATTTAAAACTAAGAAATTGGATAATACTATAAGAAAAAAAAACATATTTGATTAATTTTGAGATTGAAGAATTGTAGAGTTGTTAACACCTAAAAAGTGCTCACTAGCTCATTCCCTTACTCACATGACCCATTTGTCCACTTTTCCACCATCTGAGCCTCTGAAACCAACAAAAGGTCACCAAAAGACCTTAGTACACCCCTTTTTCCATTAAAAAAGATTATTTTTCCCAAAAAAGCATAAAAACCCTCAAAAAGGGTCCAAATTCCCAAAAATATTAAAAAGGGAATTAAAATATTATTTTTATTCAAAAAAGGAAAAAGGAGGGAAAAGTACCTAAACCATGTTGGTCAATACCATTTGGTTTCCACAAAACCACAAATGGTATTTCCCACCACCAAAACCTATAAAAAGGTGGTAGGGGCTCCTCATTTCATGATCCATCCATTATCTCATTTTTATGCTGCTGAAATCTCCCTTGAGCATTTTAGCCATTGCAAACCACATTGGAGAAGAGACCATTGGAGATTGGAGTTGCTCATCCTTGGAGCTATTCAACCTCACCATTAGAGGTATTGATTCCGCAAGCACTTGCTTGCCCCATTCTTTCAATACAAATTCTTTATTTTATATGTTCTTGTTCTTGAGTTTAAATTAGTTTTGTTATTTGCTTAATATCTTTGCTTAGATCCATGAATAGTCTTGTTTAATTAGTTTATTGTTATTTATTTCAATTGAAACTGCTGCTACTAGTTAGCAGGTGCCCATAGCACTAAGCCTGGTTGCAAAACCGGGCCAACAGTTTTTGGCGACTCCGCTTTGGTTTGAACTATAGATCTCTAGTTTTTCCTTTAATCTTAGTTTTTTATTAGTTTTTAACCTTTAGATCCATAGATCTGCCATCTTAGACAGCAGATCCATTGCTGCTCTGAGATTTGGCCCCATAAACAGCCCGAAATTTTCAATTTTTGGGTTCGTTTCTCGGTTTCCGTGCACGGCTTCCGCCTCGCGGATTTTTGCCAGACAGTCGCGCGGTCCATCGCGACTTTTCTGCATTTTTCCGCGCGGTCCATCGCGGGTTTTTTCCAGAAAGTCGCGCGGTCCATCGCGACTTTTCTGAGTTTTTCCGCGCTGCACACCGCGGCTTCGCGACCAATTTCCGCGCTGCCCATCGCGACTGTGCGGCTTAAACCCGCGCGGTCCATCGCGACTGTGCGCCCGAAACCCGCGCGGTCCATCGCGACTGTGCGTCCAAAACCCGCGCGGCCCATTGCGGCTGTGCGTCCAAAACCCGCGCGGCTGAATTTTTCATTCGGCCATCCCGATTTTGAAAATTTTTTTTACTGTACTTTCTGGCCATAGCACATTTTTTACAGTATTAAATTCTGCATATTTTACAGCTTTGAAAAAGTTTTTTACTATTTAAAAGTGCATATCTAGAAATCTTTTTAAAAATTTTCAAGAAAGTGAAAGAAAGACTCATTTTGCATTTTTCATCTAGATTCAAATTTTTTCTTGTTTACTTCTTTAAAATCTTGCCCTTAGCAATTTTTCTTGAAACGAAGAAATCCATTTATTTCTTTTAAAAAAGAAGTCTATTATTTGCTTTCATAAATCCAAAAAATCCATTATTTTTTGAGTTATTTTTTGAAAAGCATTTAAATTCCTTTTAGTGAAAATTCATAAATATTTGCTTTTTATTTTCGAAAAATCCTTTATTTTTTGAAAATTTCCTATAAAGCATTTAATTATTTTCAAGTTCAGTTTACAACACCTCACGTGCACTCACACGATCACTTAATTGAACTAAGCCTTAAAACGTACCTTAATTTGAACACACTTTTAACCCCACTTGGGGAACACTAAAAGAATTCTTGTAGCTAGGTAGTATTGGGGGGATAGGTGTTCCAATAACACCCCTCAGTTCATACATCTGAGACATAGAAGTTGTCCAATTAGGGAGCTAAAATCTCTTAGTACTTTTTGGCGCGGTCACAACCGGTTTGTGGGAAGGCCTCTCCCTTAGGAGGGTTGAAGTCGCGAGGATGGTTCCGGAAGCCTGAGTGGAATACCGAAATCCATTCAGTAACCGAAGGGCTACCATTCGCAGTTCTCGGGATATCCCTGTATTGGGATATTGCGATCAAAGGACCAAACGGCAGATTTACCTTTTCTCGACGCGTCATGAACGGAGTATCCTAGTAGCATGTCTTTAGGATTGATTACCCGGTGTCCCTCCCGGTAGGGGGATATCTAGCCGTTGTCTCAACATTCATATTGTCTGACTTGGATTTCATCACCTTGCAGAGGATATCGTCTGTTTGAGTCACAATACTTTTAGATTAGGTGTTTGCATGATTTCAACCTACCTGTGGTCTAGTCACACCTATTTTTTCTAGGAGCCGCTTGCATGTTGGTATTCTGACCAGTTGTTGCATTCCTCCACTTATTGTAGCACAACTGCTAGAATAAGTGCCCTTTTTTAGGATTGATTTTTCGGCCTGAGAGCCTTCTTTTTTTCACTCCCCTTCTTGCACCCTTGGTTGCATTAGGGTTTTGATTCTTTTATATATATCACCACCTGATACTTAAAACAAATTTTTTACCCAAACACATATTCTCACCATTGAGAATTTTAGACGCTCTCGTCGTCTACAGGGCGAACTCCCAGAGTTTAGTCCACTTGGCTCTCCACGTCACGAACGCAGAGCCCTATCCCTTGATTCGACACATCGTCAATCAATTAGACAGTCATCCGATTCTGACATACCCCACTTCACCTTTGATTTGGAGGTAGAATCCGAAAACCCCACAGAGTTATCACCAACCACCATTATGTCTGGAACACCATTTGATCCACTGTTTACCAGCACCATTGGTGAGACATCTACAGACCCTTCTGCGGTGGTGCCATCCACGGCGACTACCACCCCCTTGGGTATGCCCAACATGGGTAACACTCCACATTTAGGAATGCCCAACATGGGTAACACTCCACATTTAGGAATGCCTAACACGGGGCCAACACCTGTCATGGGTATGCCCAACATAGGGGTCACACCCCCTCTGATTCCCACAACCCAGATTCCAGGAATCGCCACTACTATTCCTAACCCAAGTGTAACCCATGTTGCACTTGGAGGCGCTGGCCCATACCAGACCACACCTATTGCAGGACACATACTTGCAATACCTAGCATACCTTTAGGCGCTACTGGACCCCTACATCATACCACCATGACTAGGCATGTCCCAGTCCCAGTCACTACATCTGCTAGCTTACCGTATATGGCGAGTCTGAACTTGCCAGATTTAGCCAGGCTCACCAATGACCCTATCAGACACGATCCTGCGTGGCCTCACATGCCCACCAAACTCCCCTCCGACATCCCTAAGTTTGAGGGTAAGGCAGGTGAGGACCCCCAGAACCATATCATGTCCTTCCATCTATGGTGTTCCTCCAACTCCATAGTGGACGACTCTGTCCGCCTTCGTCTATTACAACGCACCTTCACTGGCTCTGCAGCTAAGTGGTATATCGAGCAGCCCCATGGGACGCATGCCACCTTTACCTCCCTTGCCTCGACCTTCCTGCAGTTCTTTCAGTTACCTGTCCGCTATGATGCAGGCATCGAGATCCTACTGTCTTGCAGACAGAACACGGCCACCCACATCACTGACCACATTTATGAGTGGCGTCGACGCCGAAGCCTCTGCAAAATCAAGTTAGACGACCGTATCTTCCTAGATTGGTTTCTAAAAACCCTTCTCCCTCTCATTGCGAAGGATGTGGCATCCGAAAGACCCCAGTCTGAAGAAGAGGCCATCCTCAAAGCCCAACAGTTTGATCTCATTTACGCCCAATCGGGTTATCTGTATACCATTATTCCAGACGCCCCTCGGGACGAGTCATCCCAACATGATGCGCCGGGGGCATCCCATGCCGCTGATGGCATCATTGGTCGTATGGCCGCACATCCCCAACCCTTTTCCATTACACATCCTAGCCATGGTCCCGACCTTTCGCGGGCTACATCTCAGTCTGGAGCAACCAGTTCGTATGCTCCCATGGCACATCACCACCATACCCATGGACCTTCATGTCCACCTCAGTGTTTTGGTCATGCACCACCTGCATACGCCCCCCCAGCTGCACCTCAACCATTGTACTATCCAATAGCTCAGGGTTACCAACAACCCCAGCAGGCAACTGGACCACCTCCAGCACAACAGGCTTATTATCCACCACAACCTGCTCCTGCACCTGCGGTGAACCAAAATCCTCCCACTGCTCAAGGGCAAGTGTACACACAGCACAACCAGCCCCAGAACCAAAACAACCAGCGCAACCAAGGTGCGCAACAGAACCGTGGTAGAGGTCATAACCGCGGTAATAACCAACAACATCAGCAAGGTCCTCCACCTCCCAATCCTCCGCAGAATAACAATGCTGCTCCTCCCAACCACAATCCGGATCGGAATCCTAAGCAGCCTAGAAATAATAACCTCAGAACAAACCACCCTTGTTCTATCTGCGGGGTCTATGGTCATTACACGCATTCTTGCCCACATTTGGAGCGACCTCGGCAACTCTGGACCAACGATGCCCATCGTCAAGGGCAAGCGGCTCCTCAGCCGCCACCCAACCCTCCACCACCTCAACATCAACCTTTGGTGCTGCAAAACCCCTTCCCAAACCAGGGTGTAGTGAACACTCAGCCGTTAGCCCCCCCTCAGGTAAACGTGCCGCCACAGCAGATCACTTATGCAACCCCTGATCAACCCATGTTCGATTCAGGTACTCACCATTTGTTGATGATGTCGACTGCCGATGTTAACCTCCAAACTCGTTGGAACCAATATGGCTCCACCTCTGAAGCCCCTCCCGCTGACAAGAACACTAACGTTAATCCCACAGATCAAACGTTACGTATACCTCCGGCTCCACTTGATGGCGCTTCCAAAGCACCTCGCTTCCCACTTTGTCGTATCAACAATAATCCCAATGCTCGGGCTGCGTCGAATTACAACATCGTAGACGACTTAGCCCAGTCTCCTGCAGCCATGTCTGCTTTAGAAGTTTTGAAAAACTGTCCTTCACCGCGCAAGACTTTACTCTCTGCCATTGGCGCCATTGACCCTAATGATTCACAGTTGATCGCATTCGATTCAGACCAGTCTGAACCCCGCCTGCCTTCCTCTTTAGCATTCCAAGTTTCCGTTTCTGTTCGGAATCTTGTCATCCATAGGTGCATTATCGATGAAGGGGCCTCCACATGCGTCATGTCCACATTCGTTTGGCAGAAGTTGGGATCCCCTACTCTCCAGCAGTCCACCACTGCATTACGAGCCTACGACGGCCGTTCGGCTCAACCCCAAGGTCTTTTAGCCAATGTCCCTGTCCAGCTGGCGGGTAAAACCGTGCTCATTGACATTGAGGTCATCAATGCCCAACTAGACTATAACCTTTTACTTGGTCGCAACTACATGTATGCCATGCAGGCTGTTGCCTCATCCGTATTTCGCACCATGCAGTTCCCCCATGAGGGACGCGTGGTCAAGGTCGACCAGCTCACCTATTACGATCCCAAGGCCCCCGCCACACCTGAAAATGTTCTCCCCAATGGTTGAACAACCTGTTTGTGATGCAACTACCTCATTCAATTCCTCGGTAGGACCCAGAATTTACTCCGAGGTGCCGATGACCTCTATATTCCAGGTCATTCCACCACCGTCACCGGAGACCCACGTCGCTAACCTATGCACCCTTTCACAAACACCCGGTAATCAACCCTCCTTGTTACCCAAACCACCATTGGTCCCTAGTCACATTGGGGTTACACCCATCCACACAATCCCCTTTCTATTTCCTCCTTCGGGTGTAGTAAGCGCCCCGGTTATGGCTACCCTTAGTCTACCCGGGTTAACATTGGGATTACCCGTGTGGTATATTTCGCCTCCAGTTCCACCGCCGACACCAAATGTCATCCTGCAACCGGTGCAACCCATTGTTACTTCTACCCAACCACCTCCCGGTATCACTACTCCTTTGTCATCGACGAATCCCCCTCCACTCATCAGGCCCACTTGGGGCAGAGGCCCACAACCATACACTGCGGTACCCCCACCCAAGGCAGTTAAACCTCCCCCCATATTCCGTGCTCCTCCAAAATGCTCGCTGTGTGATGAGTTAGGCCATCCAACCCATCAGTGTCCACAGTTACCTGCATTGCAGGAACACATGCAAATGCTGGACGACGACCCCAACATCCCGGTGGTCAAGCTCGATCCAAACCCCATGCCTCGTGATAAATCACTGCGTACCAACCACCCATGTGCGATATGCGGTATTTACGGCCACTACTCCCACAACTGTCCTGACATCCCAGACTACAGAGCAGCTCTCTACGAGATGAACAATTTGGACCTAGAGACGACACCCCCTACTATCGAGGAGATCTACCCTCCCGCATCATCCTCATCTGGAGAGATTAACACCATCTACATGATCTCTTCGACTACCACTACCTCATCACTCGATTTGACCACTCAAAGCTCCCGCAATGATGAAGAGGTTCTCGAGACTCCTACTACCTTTGATTATCCCGGGGAAGACATGCACCATCGTCCATACTTCCTCCCGGAAGAGACTTCATCCACCACCGCTACCCAATCCGCGGTTGAGTCCAAGGATTTCCTTCCTACTAAAATTGACTGGTTAACGGATCCCATGGCCGATATTTCTCCCGTCATCCACATTGACATCTCTGACCCACTTGGTGCCCTTCATACCATCACATTAGGAACCTCCCACAGTGAGCATGAGATCGGAGAATACCAACAACTATTCCAATAATTCACTGATGTCTTTACTTGGTCAGATACCGAAATGCCTGGCCTTGACCCCTCCATTTATATGATCTCCACTGGATACCCCTCTGTCCGGTCAACCCCTTCCATTGATCCCTTTGACACACAGGTTCAACCCTTTCAAATCGACCAGGAAACCACATGTCCACAACATGGGGGCAGGCCCAAAACCTTGCCTACTCATCATCATCGTGATCCTCGTCGGAGATACTGGGGGCATCCACCCCACAAAGAGAATCCCCCATCATCATATCATCACTTCAGTATGCCACCACGACCCACAGCCTCATGGTATAACACCCCGCCAGCAGTTGCTCAATGCCCTATTGATCTCTCTCTGAGACAACATCTGCACCACATTGACACCTCTGAGTTAGGGGGCATAATAGATTACCTCGACCCCGGGATAGGGGGCATGATCAATCATTTTGAACCTTCCCCATCATCTCTATCTCAACACCTCAATGAGCCCATCGTTCAAGCCAACACATATGTGATCCACAATCACAAACCCCATGCACATAGCATGGGGGCAGGTCATTAACCCTGCTCACTTTTTCATATTCGTGATCTCAACCATTTTTGAGGTCACGTGTCACTTGTATATTTCAGTTGATTTGATACACCTAGTATTTTGCCCCCACGGGTCATCATTTCTCCCCACCACTGCATCCTTCGCTTGGTGGGATCACCTTTATTTGTAGCCATTTTTTAACCTAGTTCTTTCCTTTAACCATTCCGGAGTCCTTATGACCTCCGTTTTTCGCACCATTTGCGCTGTCGGATTCATATTTCTGTGCCCGTGATGATGCTTGAGATCATTTCTCGCTCTCACCGGGACCAGTATCAACATTGTGTCCCGACACCTTGTCGCCCCAGTTTGCGTACCACTTCGGCTGCTCTCCGTTTTTGACAATCTTTATATCGTCGGATTCAGTTTTCCGCGCTCGTGATGATGCTTGAGATCATTTCTCGCTGTCACGTCCCGATTTTTCGGGCATTTTTTCCATGCCCCCTTGTCACCTCGGTTTGCGTGCCACATCGGCCGTTCTCCATTTTGGGCATGCCTTATATCACCGGATTCAGTTTTCCGCGCTCGTGATTATGCTTGAGATCATTTCTCGCTGTCACGTCCCCATTTTTCGAGCATTTTTCCATGCCCCCTTGTCACCTCGGTTTGCGTGCCACATCGGCCGTTCTCCATTCTGGGCATGCCTTACATCGCCGGATTCAGTTTTCCGCGCTCGTGATGATGCTTGAGATCATTTCTCGCTCTCACCTTTATATTTTTCGAGCATTTCTTACATGCCCCCTCGTCACCTCGGTGTGCGTGCCACATCGGCCGTTCTCCGTTTTCGACAAGCCTTAGGTCACCGGAACCAGTTTTCCGCACTGATGACGATGCTTGAGACCTTTTCTCGCCCTCATCAATCCATGTTTGTTCGGTATAATTTTATCCCTTTTTCGGGCCGAGCAACCCCTTTGACGAAAAAGGCACTTAGGGAGTTTCTGTTAAGCTCTTTTCTGACTCCGAAAACAATGAAAAGATCGCCGAGCAATCTTGCTTCCTTTCATGCTCGCTAAACGTATCTGAAAGGGCGTCTACCTGGTATAAGTTTACCCCTTTTCCGGACCTCGTAGACTAATTACAAAAAAGGTATACTCTAGTCACATCGGCTAGAAGAGTACTCCATCCGCATCATTTTATGCTTTTTCGGGCCTTGGAGACTAAACTAACGAAAAAGAAACACCAATAGAGTCCACTTACCGCTTTCAGACTCTCTAAACATGAAAGCAACCATGAGCATGCGCCGTCCTGGGCTCACAAAATCCACAGGACCGTACCATTTCAGAGCACACTTTTATCCCTTCTTGGATCTCATTAAAACTACGAAGAAGGAATCAATGGTGCCTCTTGGCGCTACAACACATCATGTCTACTCACATAGCAGCTTCCCCACTTTGGTCGCCTTTGTTCAGAGTATTCTGCAGTATGTCACCCTGAAACTCCCTCGACAGCTACCATCAGCTTCACCCCCCCAGAGTCAGTACATACCCTTTAGTCCCTAAAAGATGATCCCCACACCTACAAGTCAGTTCCCTACGCTACCAGGTCAACCATGTCATCATGCTCTGAACAAAGGAAGTTTGAGTCTACCCATTTTTTGACCCAGTTATTTCCCATCCCCACAAGTATGTCAGTCCTACCAGCAGTACTACATCACTTCAGTTCTACACCTCGTGCTCCTATCAAGGAAACATCATTGCCTTGTTAGTTGCTGGTCTCCCTCTGTCGACGACAACCACATTGATTCCAGAGGATAGACCTAGAGGTCCCTGTGTCTTGGACTCATTACCATTTATGATGAGTGCCTACGAATCATTTCAAGAGGAATCCTCAGTGCCTCTCCAAATGCTTGTTTCTCACATGCTCGACTCCAACACCTTGATCGCATCGTTGAGACTCGCACAGGGTATTGGTCCGTTCAGTTATTAGTCGAAGACCCCGGATACCACCTGACTCCTCCACATTTGAGAGTCTACCTATGGATACAACCAGTTACATTTTTTCTATAGATATCCGGGTTGCGTATGGCGACAGTATTCAGATGTACCCCAGTTTTATACTCCCTCGAGTATACAGATACAAATACTCCCCAGAGATGGCTCACAGTCATTGAGTCCATACAGATGTTGGACACCTTCAGTTATTGAGATCAGCCATGATCATGAGTATATCCCACAATAATGTCCCCCCTGGACCATTATGATGTACCAGTATATTTCTTCACGTATTAGATCCCCCTTCTTGGGACTAATTGTTTTGTATATGTCTTGATACGAGCATGGGAATGCCCGCCTCGTCCTTTATCAGAGATTATACCTCATTCATATTGAGGCCATGTAATATTTTTTGTTTTTTGCAGCTTCCAAGGACCGTGACTCCAGTCTCCAACCGGTCTCTTCTCTCCCCTAAACCCCAGAAAAAAGGACAAAAGAACTATGATGTCTATCGGCCATACGATGAGCTCCTTCCCTCACACATCAGGGGGCAATCTGTTAACACCTAAAAAGTGCTCACTAGCTCATTCCCTTACTCACATGACCCATTTGTCCACTTTTCCACCATCCGAGCCTCTGAAACCAACAAAAGGTCACCAAAAGACCTTAGTACACCCCTTTTTCCATTAAAAAAGATTATTTTTCCCAAAAAATCATAAAAAACCCTCAAAAAGGGTCCAAATTCCCAAAAATATTAAAAAGGGAATTAAAATATTATTTTTATTCAAAAAAGGAAAAAGGAGGGAAAAGTACCTAAACCATGTTGGTCAATACCATTTGGTTTCCACAAAACCACAAATGGTATTTCCCACCACCAAAACCTATAAAAAGGTGGTAGGGGCTCCTCATTTCATGATCCATCCATTATCTCATCTTTATGCTGCTGAAATCTCCCTTGAGCATTTTAGCCATTGCAAACCACATTGGAGAAGAGACCATTGGAGATTGGAGTTGCTCATCCTTGGAGCTATTCAACCTCACCATTAGAGGTATTGATTCCGCAAGCACTTGCTTGCCCCATTCTTTCAATACAAATTCTTTATTTTATATGTTCTTGTTCTTGAGTTTAAATTAGTTTTGTTATTTGCTTAATATCTTTGCTTAGATCCATGAATAGTCTTGTTTAATTAGTTTATTGTTATTTATTTCAATTGAAACTGCTACTACTAGTTAGCAGGTGCCCATAGCACTAAGCCTGGTTGCAAAACCGGGCCAACAAGAGTACTCTCTCATTAAATTTATTTTACTTATTTTCAAAATACAAGTTTAAAATATATATATACAAAAAAACTCATTTAAATAATTAATTATACAAATTACAATTATATATCAATACAAAATCATTTAAATCATTGATTATACAAATAACAATTATATCTAAATAAACACAGACATAACAAGTGTCATGATACAAATAACAATTATATCCAAATAAACACAAACATAGCAATGTCCCTACAAAGTCCTGTAGAAATCAATGAACCATGAAATGTTAAATTTATTAACAATATTTGTAGAAATCAATGAACCATGAAATGTTAAATTTATTAACAATATCATGATACAAATAACAATTATATCCAAATAAACACAAACATAGCATGTCCCTACAAAGTCCTGTAGAAATCAATGAACCATGAAATATTACATTTATTAACAATATTTGTAGAAATCAATGAACCATGAAATGTTAAATTTATTAACAATATTTTAAGAAATAGACACGCATTTCAAAATTTACAACCATGTATGGACCTTACTATTATGCTCGCAAGGGTCATTACAAAATGCCCGCATTCTCCTCTCAAAATGCCCGCACTGCTCTTCATGGTCACTCTTTTTTTTGTAAGTCTGCACGGTATTTAATTAAGAAAAATGATAAAATTACATAGCGGCCAGGGATAGTGGACGCAAAAAAGCAGAAGTAGCAAGAGTATTACAGACCAGCTTATACAGAAAGTTGCCTCCAATGACAAGGCCAAAACTATTATTTGTGGAATATTCGATCAATTATATGGGTTTCTCAATTTTTAATGTTCCATTATGGTATTTCCCTTAATCAATAAGATCGGTATTTAACCAGTCTATCTTGCAAATTTTGTTATTCCTCCTCCATTCTCCCAATTGACTAAGGCACTGGTCACTTTTTACCTAAGTTTAATTGTACGCTTTTATAGGGATACACTCCCCCCCCTCTCCAAAGGTAGTAGGCACTAAGCCGAAGTGAGAGAAAGCTAGCTGAGGTGACATTGGACTAGTTTTATGTTTTTAGACCTGATATTTCCTTGGTGGTTTTGTCGCAGATCCCCACAAACAATTTTGAGTGCCAACGGGGCCTTAACAACCAATGTGACCACTGCAACATTGATGGTCATAACTAAAGAAAAAATGTTGAAAACTGCATCTAGCCAGAGCTGAATCTCAATAACCGCAAGCAAAAGCAGTGTAATAAAAATGAATCTTCTAGTGGGCATTCCCGTGTTCTGGAAACTTGTGCAAGCAATCTAAATCCAAAAATAAAACAAGGAATCATAATTCGGTTATACAAACTTTCCATGGTATGCCAAAAATCTCAAAATCTTCATATCATACCTCTAATTGAAAGAGTGTAACATAAATAAAATATATAATTATAATTCAATAACCCAATCCCGGCGCAGCAAAAAAAGTTGAAGTAGCAAGAGTATTACAGACCAGCTTATACAGAAAGTTGCCTCCAATAGCAAGGCCAAAAAACAAAAGACTGTCTGACCGAAATATTTCAGAAACGACATTAAACATCTCTTACAAAAAACCAGAGCAGAGTGGAGAGACACAGTCTTCTTGACAAGCGCCTGAAAAGACATGTAAAAAGTTAAGCATGAGGGAAATCCTCCACCATGGGGAAACTCGCTGGAAAGTCCTCCTCCGACAGCTTCACAGGAAGCGGCTCATTTTTTCGAGTAGCGAGGAGATCAGGCTCTTCATGGCTGCACATCCCTTTGCAGGGCGGGGAGCCAATCGTGGAAAGGACCAGAAAGTGCATAGGAAGAGCCGTCGACGAAGCAGGAGTAGGAACAACTAGGAAGGGGTCTGTGGTATCAGTTGCAGCAGCAGCTGCCGACCCTTCAGAGGGAAAACTGCTGGAAATCGGGACGCCAGAGACGCTACCACCATCGCCCCTGCCACCACATTCGACCATGACTGGACTGCGGGTCATGAGAGCATGATGGCTCCACGAGAAGGTAGCGTCAAGGTTAGCCAGACATTCGTCCAGCTCTATGAGTTTGGCCCTAGTGGCCAGCATTTGATTCCTGGAGGAACCCCAGTTTCCCAGCATGTCATCCAGAAGCTTTCCAAGCATGTTTTTTATGATCCAATAGTGATTGACATTGCCTTCATTAGTTCCAAAGGCCAAGTGATTCGCAACCAGCTGCCCTTCCCACTTATCAATCAAGTTGCTGCTGGAAAAGGAGATGCCAGTGTTGAAGCCACCGCCAGAGACATGAGTACTCTGGGCTTTGCAGCGGCTCCCACTACCTCGACGAGAAAGACCGCGCAGCTTGGTCATGGAAGATAGCGCCATGAGAGTCCACAACCAGAAATACAACTAAGCACGAGGGTGCACAGAGCCAAACCAGCGTCGAGGAGAAGCAAACAAGATGTCGTATAGGGTTTCCACTGGCCCATTTAAAGAACATTGATATAGGTTCATGAGCCATAGTTAATTGCAAGGAGCCGAATTGATGGAACCGAGAGCCAAGGTGAGGGCTGTCTTGAATGCGCAGAGGGCTGAGGTGAGGTCGAGCAGTACCAGAGTGGTAGCTAGATAAGCTTTGAAGGGACTTGCATGTAGAGGATCGGGATGGAGCCATAAATATGCATGTGTGAGGGAAGCCAAATGTGAGGGAGGACAGGTGGGAGGGAAGACAGATGGGAGGGCATATAGGTGTGATGGCATGCAGGATCTTGGGCAGGCAGGTGTGAGGGCAGGGGTGTGCGTGCCGAATTTATGGGCACCTGGGGCAAGGATCCTTCCCCACGTGCCCTCCTCGTGCCCTTCACATGGCCCCATGAGTCATGCTGACACCCGCATCCAGGGCTCTTCATGCCACATGGTCACTCTGAAAATGCCCGCAATGGGCTATTTAAAAATGCCCCCAGGCCTTCAATAAAATGCCCACACACCCTCATGAATATGCCCGCAATGGGCCAATAATACCTTCCAACCAATGCCCGCAATGGGGCCATCCAAGATGCCTGCATGGCTCTTCAAAAATTACCGCAGATGCCTTTTTAAATATGCCCGTAAGGCTATTATTTATGCCCATGGCTCCTTATCAACATGTCCGCAGGTTCTTCAATAATGCCCGCAACAAGGTCTTTCAAATACCCGCAAGAGCACTAAGATGCCCGCAGCTCTCCAAAATGCCTTGTTATCAAATGCTCCATTTCATCTGTCATGTCATCAATGTCCTTATCATCATCTCATGCTTTCCATGTCAATTGCTTGTCCTCTCTTTGTCATTTTTCCATTTCCATGTTATGTCCTTTGTTCTTGTCCTCTATACATGTCTTTTTCCTTCATGTTCAGCCTTATGGCATGTCATTGTCCTTTTTCATAGTACCAAATATGCCCCCACCCCAAAAAAGGAATGTTTATCTATTCATGGTCTCAGTATGCCCTAATCATTCTTAAGGTGAAAGTTATGGATCTGCCAAAATGGGGTTCCATAATAGATTTTGGAGAAAATCCTGAAAATAACGAAGTGTTGGAAAAAGTTTCAGGAGGCCTTGGGAAAATGCCCGCGACAAATGGTGTGTTGAAGAAAATGCCTGCAGCACATGGGGGTCCTGTAGTCTTGTGTTTTGTCTACCTGACCATGTCTTCAGATTATCTTGAGAGTGCCTAAGGGGGAAGTTATGGACCTGCCAAATCATTGTTTTAGTAAAATTGGACTATGTCTTGGAGTGAGCAAAATTTTTCTAAGTGTAAATTTTCCTAAGAGGGCTTAAGGAAATGCCTGCCATGCCTCATAGGATGATGTGAAAAATATTTTGAGTGTGGACCTCTAGAGTGTTTGTTGGAGCATCCAACCATGGTCCCAGTTTGTCCAAAAGGTATTTGAGGAGAAAGATATCAACCTGCCAAAAGTGCCTCCCAACCATATTTGCACTACTTCAGTGAAATGCCCGCCTAGGGAAAAAGAAGAAAAGTATGAAGGTGAAATGAGTTGTGTTGTGCTTACTAAGATATTATACATCATCTAGTAACACTAGACTTGATGAGAAATAGAAACACCAGACTCGATGATATTCTCCCAGTATTCCCTTTTTTATAATTTTTGAAGTAAGTTGATTTGATGGCTTCTTGTGGTATTGAACTTAAGCTAAATATAATACTTTTCTAGTTTAAATCAAAGTTAAAGGAAGAAGAGAAACAACATAATGCAAGCAATTTCCTTTGGCTAAGATGTTACTAGGATTTGTAACCTCGGTAGGTGGCCTAAGATACCCCGGATTTCCCATTAGCAAACATATTCTTACGTTACTAAGAAGTATTTTTGTTTTATGCAGAAGGTTGTCTCCTAGTTTGGATGATAGTCTAAAAGTAGTTATTTACTATTGGTTGGATCTCTTGTAGCTTAATAGAATGAAATATAATTTAAGGATAAAGACAAATGCATTAAGGATAAAGAACATGTCAAAACCCTTACCTTATCACTGTCCTTTCGCCAGAAACATTCACCCATACAACTTGATAAGAGTTGTCCACGAGATGCATTTCCATCACCAAGACCCGCATAAATCATCAAAGACAGAATTTTTATATGCGTAAATAATATATAAGCAAATAAATAGTCATTTAAATCCTACTACAAAGTCCAGTAGAAATCAATGAACCGTGAAATGTTAAATTTATTAACAATATTTTAAGAAATAGACATGCATTTAAAAATTTACAACCATCTTTAATACATAGGAATAAAAGAGTATTTATACCTTATTGAGCTCCTCTCTATTTCGAGAATAGTTTTATATTCTCTACTGAACAGGGCCAACCACGTGAAGGTGGAAGCTCAATTCCCCCCCCCCCCCCTCACATCGCTCTCAATTCCCCTTACCAATAAATGATGTTGTTTACATAGAAAACATATAAACATTCATGCATAACTAGGCTAGTCATCAAAACATATAAACATAAAAAGATTGAAGCTTATTGAGTTAATTCATATAAACAATGTTACAAACTAACAACATCGATATACATCCAAATACAAGTCATGAATTTATACATCTACGTTTTCTTTGATCTCTGTTTTTTCGCATTGAAAAAATTGACGATTGGGGTATTATCATAATCATTTGGTGGAATATCTACAGAGCCATGTCCTGGCAGTGTTTGTGTTTCCATGCCCTCATGTATCATACTTCTTGTATGTCATTGAGTAGGGCGTGGAGGTAGTTCTGAAGGGGTGTGAACTGCAACAACGGAAATGGGCATATCGATATGTTGAAATATTATTGAAACTAATAGTTCATTATTTTGATTAAAATTACAATAGTGC
The DNA here is from genome assembly GCA_027924585.1 of Larix kaempferi. Classification (NCBI taxonomy): domain Eukaryota; kingdom Viridiplantae; phylum Streptophyta; class Pinopsida; order Pinales; family Pinaceae; genus Larix; species Larix kaempferi. The sequence continues at coordinate 2,335,213 of BSBM01000477.1, read as the reverse complement.
TCTTTATCTGTCTGTGTAGTTGTGACAGCTAGTGTGTTAATTGTTTTTCTACTTGCTAATTCCTCTTACAGTTCATCCTCCCGAGCTACATGGTATTCCATTGAAAGAAGGAGATTTATAAGTATATGTCTGGAAATAAATATCTATAATCACAGTAGATATTTCTATTTCCAAAGCACACATACCAGAATGGCTATGGTGCTCCCCACTATCATGGGACATGCACACCCCAACATCAACTGGTACGTGCTAAGTAGCGCTAGATTCATTGTTGCGGTTGCACTGTTGCTTAAAAGCAAACATAAATATTTAGTTATGGGTGATATAGTCAAAATTGAATATACTTTAATAGTATACTGCAATTATGTCCTTATTCATTTTATTTACCTGCATCTATGTCATTGGGGAGATTGGAGTCTGCCCCAAGCTTATCCGATATTCAATCACACTTTTAAAACCAAGCTTTAGGTCTTCCTCGGTGGCAGCATCTTGGAATGTATTTCCCTGCAATGCATACCACATTTAAAATTTTACGTATCAAAAACAGATATTTATTCGCTACTGTCAAATAAATATTCCCCACAGTTAATCATTTAATTCTTATGATTCGGGCTCTTAGTTTTCTATAGCTACCCTGGCCCAGTCTATGCTGCCCGTGCTTTTCCACTCTATCCTTGGTTGCTTTGGAGGTGTCAGGTATCCTATATATGAAAATTTTGAAAAACGTTAGATATAAGAATTATTTCTTAAAACAAAAAAGGAAAAAATAAATGAGCATATTTCACTAAAAAGTTGATATGTGTTGTACCTTGCTTTTCCAGGCCGTGTTTGTCTTCCTTGTCTTTTTAGCAAGTTCTCCTTTGCATCCTCTATGAGTGCCTTCCACTTTTTTTTCGAAACCATGGGAGGGCTCTCATGCTTGAGGTCAAGTTGCAATTTATCCCCTATATTGGGCCCTGGTATATTTTAAATTCTCATCGGCCAACTTTGTAACCACTTTCTTGTTGAATATATTGCTAAACAAGTTTACCATGTGGCCTATCAATTCATCTATCTTTGCGCTATCTTGGCTATTCCACCATGTGCGAATGGTGGGGCCAAACAGCTCCAATGCTTTGTCAGTCAAATTCCTGTAGAAAACATTGTATCCTGCAGAAACGTGTAATCCATTAATTTTTAATAATTTCAACGTATGTCCATTTCAATTTCATGATTAAAATGATTAAATTAATTAATAAATACCTGCAATATTTTGAATCTTGATCGGAACACAAGCGTCATCCACCAGAAAGGTGAGATCTAATGATCCGATGCTTTTAACTCGTGCTGCTCTAGGAAAATTTTCTTGGTCATCAACAGTATGTTCATCTCCGGAATCATGTGGAGTCCCAGGCTCCGTCTCATCATGCTCCAAAATGTCATGCCGATCAAAATTAGTTCCCTCATCAATGGATTCGAGGCCAATTGGAGGAGTGTCAAAAATCCTGATTGGTACATTGTTTTGTCGATGTTGTTGCTGCATTGGAGCATCACTGCTACCATACCTGTCTCGGTAGTTTCTCTAGTCACAGGTCGTAAAAACTCCTAGAAAAGAAAAACTTTACATTATCAGATCACTTGGAAAAATAGAAAACATAATATCAAATATGAAATCATGTCATGGCTTACAAAAAAAATATGTGAAGATTCCACTTACCCCATAAGATTTTATTTGTTCTTTTAGCTCTTCAATCCTTGCCTTGATCTCCTATGTCATGGGCCTCGTGCGAGCGAAGGAAATCATTTCCATGTTTGTTTTTTTCAAGGACTTGTTTATAGTTTCCATTGGGTCTATGGAATAGCAAATTTCATCCTCAAGCTCCTCATCACCCAGATCAAGTGCATTGGACTAAATTCATCAAACAATAAAACTAAGAAAAATAATTTTAACATCATTCAAACATTGTTATTGTATTGAAATTTAGTTACTGTTAAGAACTAACACTTACCTGATGCGGTGTTGTGGCCGGTGACTTCCCACGGTCACCCCGTATTGATCTACTTCTAGTGGGTGACTGTCCATGGTCGGCCTGGACCGTGGAAGCAACAGGTGCCTTTCCACGGTCCTCACCTTGACACGATAAATCAGTCAATAATTAATCATAAGCACATAAAAATGTGAATGTCAACAGTGGAAATCGAATGTTAACAGAAAAAATAGAAACATTTATTTATTATATTTAACACTTACCTAACAGGGCACGGAGTGTGACCTTCCACCGTCACCCTGGACCATGGAGGCAGGAGGTGCCTTTCCACTGGCGCCACCCTGACACAATAAATCAATAAATAAATGTTATGAAAATAATTGTAACACAATAAAAAATGAGATATTGCAATAATATTTAAATTTACCTTAGAAGTAGAGGACACGTGTTCTGTTCCATGATGATCATGGGCAAACCCCTGCCACAATGTAATAAGCATGTTGTCACATGGAAATATTTTGGGGTTGGAGTTTCTAGTTATTGTAGTCATATTTAGTTACTATATTTAGTTGAGTCAATAATTGTAACATAAACAAAAATGAGATGTTGCAACAATATTTACTTTTACCTCCGAAGGATAAGATACATGTTCTGCTCCATGGCGATGAGCAGACCCTGCCATAGTGTACTAAGCATGTTATCATATGGAAATATTCACAATAAGCACGAAAAAAGTGAATTGTAACAGTGAAATCGAATGTTAACAGAAAATATCGAAACATTTTGTTATTGTAGTCATATTTATTTACTATATTTAACATTTACCTGACGAGGCATAGCTTGTGGCTTTCCACTTCCGCCACCCTGACACAATAAATCAATCAATAAAATTTGAGTCAATAATTGTAATATAAACACAAATGAGATAAGCATAACAATGTAATACGCATGTTATCACATGGAAATATTCATAATAAGAATGAAAAAAGCGAATGTCAACAGTGGAAATCGAATGTTAACAGAAAAAATCAAAACATTTAGTTATTATATTTAACACTTACCTGACGGGGCACAGAGTGTGGCCTTCCACGGTCACCCTGTTCCATGGAAGCAGGAGGTGCCTTTCCACTAGTGCCATCCTGACACAATAAATCAATAAATAAACATTATGAAAATAATTGTAACATAATAAAAAAAAAGATATTGCAATGGTATTTATTTTTACTTCGGAAGTAGAGGACACGCGTTCTGTTCTATGACGATCATGGGCATACCCCTTCCACAGTGTAATAAGCATGTTGTCACATGGAAATCTTCTCGGGTGGGAGTTTCTAGTTATTGTAGTCATATTTAGTTACTATATTTAGTTGAGTCAATAATTGTAACATAAACAAAAATGAGATATTGCAATAATATTTACTTTTACCTTCGAAGGAGAACATACATGTTCTGCTCCACAACGATGAGAAGACCCCTGCCATAGTGTAATAAGCATGTTATCATATGGAAATATTCACAATAAGCACGAAAAAAGTGAATGGTAACAATGAAAATCGGATGTTAACAGAAAAATCGAAACATTTTGTTATTATAGTCAAATTTATTTACTATATTCAACATTTACCTGACGAGGCATAGATTGTGACCTTCCACGGTCACCCTGGACCGTGGAAGCAACCTGTGGCTTTCCACTAGCACGCCAAAGTATCCCTCAAGCAGTCAAAGACAGTCAACGTAGAAAAACCGCAAAACAAACATGACAAAATCACATCTGATGAATTATATGATGGGAATAACCTTCCTTAATGTACTAAGATTTTAAGTTTCAATCCAAATCTTACCTCTCAGAGGCAAGTCAACAATTGAAACAAAATGTCCCTTACTCAAGGGCATAAACATACCTGATAGAGAGAGAGAGAGAGAGAGAGAGAGAGAGAGAGAGAGAGAGACCATAAATGTTGATAAAAAATACATACAAGTACGGTAGAAGAACCAACCACTCAAATAGGTACGACACAGTCAAGATCATGCCCAAAAAATCAATGAGCACACATAATATCCCTCAAAATAGTCAAAGAAAGTCAACACAACAAAAAACACAGCCACAACAAACAACAGTATGGACACGTACGCGTGAAGGAGTGAAAACCAAAATTGCTATAGAAACCCTCATAAAGGACAGTGCTAAGTAAGGACAAGACAATCAAAGGAATAAGAAGGCTTCAGACAAAGACAAAAGTAGCCAAAACTAGAGTGCTAATTGATAAAGGGTGTAAACACTGATTGAGTAGCAACTTTTTGATAAATGCTTAGACATAGGGGGAGTATATTACTTAGTCAAAACGTACTTCTATGACAGTAAGAAGCAAGTTCTCAGGGAAATCCAAGAAGCAAAGGGAATCCAATTTCAGTACAAGTATAGCATCATATCAGACAGGGGGAGTAGTCAAATAAAGAAGCATCCAAAACTATTTGTTTTTTGGGCATTGTGAAGTCCTTGATGGAAAAGTCTTTGACCCTTTGTCATTAATTTCAAAGGGGGAGAGTGCTTGAAAAGGTTGCCATCAATGACAAAGGGGGATATTGATGAGCAAGGTTGTCATTGATGACTAATCCTTAATGGTGAAGGTAATATAAAGGATTATGATATGACAAGAAATGACAAATATTGATGACATGGATTGATATGGGCATTGGAACACCAAATGGGTCAAATGACCCATTCTGTGGTCATCTGTGGTTTGATGGGGCCATGGAACCCTTGGTGATGGTCCATGCTACCAATTGACGATGGGCTTGAAGTCCATGGAAAACATCTAGATTCATCTTGATTGAAAGTCATATGATAACCTTGAAAGAGTCCTAGAAAATCTTGCATATCGTGCCTTTGGGTCAGTGTGCCATTGTGTCCATCAAGCTAAATGAAGGGTCAACGAAAAATCTAACCACAACAGGGATAACCAAAAGTCAACACGCAAACATGGCTAACCAAAAACATAACAGAACAAGTGGGATAACAACAAAGTCAACATAACAAATTCAACATAACATAACAAGTGGGGTAACCATAAACATAACATAACTAGTGGGCTAACCACAAAGTCAGCATAACATAACAAGTGGGCTAACCACAAATTCAACATAACATAACAACTTTCTCTCTCAAATATATGTGGTCCACACATGTGCCATGCAACAACTGAAAGTTTATCATCACTGTATAGGAAGGGTTCAACTTGGAAGATGTGATCCTCTCATCCTCAATTAGGTTCTGTCGAAATCCGAATTTCAAAATACCCAACCAAGGGGAAACTAAACATGGAAGCACACTTGCACCAACAAAATTAGTGAACCAAGATAGCATAGTTGTAACATTAAAATGTAATTTTGATCTCTTTCAAGTACTCCATTAAAACATAATGTTCATCTCTTTCAACTACTCCATCAAAACATAAGGTTCATCTCTTTCAACCTTAATACTCCCAAGGGCCAAGAGGTGCTTGTGTTAAAGTTGAAAAAGATGAAAACTATGTGTTGAAATAGAGCACCCACGAATGAAGTGTTGTACATTGATGAAGAGTGTGGGAACCTTAGTGTTTATTTATAGAAATTCCTTAGCACCTGAAAAATTGGAAACCAATAACAAGGAATCATACTACCACCTGCTAAGACATACCATGCTGCAAGACTACCATTAAATATTGTATGCGCCATTAAAGAACAAACAACACAGTATCTGTTTCTGACAATTGGCCCGTGATTGAATTTCAAAGCTTTGTAAGATATTTTATGAAGAAACAGAGTGATTCTGGTGTATATGTATATGTTGTGTTTGACTAGATCAAAATTTGTAACGAATTTTTGATTTCTTTACTGGGTATGTGAATCTCTAATTAAATGCCTGAAATTTATGCAAGTACTGTTTAACAATACAAATACACAAAGAATATGTATCTAAATCATTTACAGACTTCATGGGTATAGTCTGATTGGGGATGAATTCCTATTTAAATCCTAATAGATGCTCGAATAAGTTGATTTCAATAAGAAATGGGTAGAGGATTCATGTGCAGAGAGCAGAGGTCCATTGGATTTCCCCAGGGCCTACATCACTACGCTTCCAGGGTTAATGGGCTTACCGAATTCATTGGGCCCTTTGTTGTCCTCTAGACTGTCGTCGGATTGTCTCCCCTGGGAATGTTGGTATCCGTTGGACTGGTGTCCCCTGCTCCTTGATTTACCACTGCTGTGCTCATCAAATTACCAGTGCTCTGGATGCTACTAATGAACTAGTGCGCGGGAGTGAACTTGTTCTTTGTTGTTTTGCTCTGGATGTTGCTAATGAGCTAGTGTGCATGAGTCTTTTCCTTTTATGTTTTTTTGTATTTTTATTTGCATATTTTATATTTTGTGTTTTGTTTTGTTTTTTTATTTGCATATTTTTTTTTTGTTTAGTTTATTTTGGGTTTTTTTTTATTTGCATATTTTATATTTTGTTTCATTTTAAATTAATTTGAGTTAATTATCTTCATCATCATCATCATATTCGTTGTCATCATCATCATCATCATCATCTTCATCATCATCATCTTCATCGTCACAATTTTAGGCGGAGCCCAGTAAATGAAGACGTCTACATGATAAGGGGAGCAACCAGTTGAGTCAAAGATTAAGGATTTCTCCTAACACCCATTCCATTGAATACTTTGACAATTCAATATGATCCGAGGAAGTAGTAAAAAAAAATACAACTTTTTGGGACCTGTGAAGCCTCTTGTTCTTAGATTTGTGCACATGAAGAATCAAGACTTATGGTCCTAGTCCGGTGTCTTAAAAGAGGAAGATCCTAACTGAGCAGTTTGTTAGTTCTATAAACAACATTCTTTATAGGAGTGAATAATCACTCATAACCATTCTATTATAATGTTGGCCAAGCTCATAAGAATTTAGTGAAGACCAAGGTAAAGATCTTGTCATCACATCTTCATCATCATCATCATCTTCATCAACATCATTATCATCACCATCACCATCACCATCATCATCATCTTCATCATCATCATCATCATCATCATCATCCTCATCTTAATCATCATCTTCATCATCTTCATCCTAGTCATCATCATCATCATCATCATCATCATCATCATCATCATCATCCTCTTCATCAACATCGTCCTCATCCTCATCCTCATCATCATCATCGTCGTTGTCGTCATCACCACCACCATCATTGATCATCATCATCATCATCATCTTCATATTCATCATCATCACCACCATCATCATCATCATCGTCATCTCCCTCTTCGACCTAATATTCAACATCTTGATCATCATAATCATCATCATCTTTGACATCATCGCCATCATCATCATGATCATCATGATCATCATGTTCATCATCACCACCATCATCAATCATCATCTTCATCATCATCATCATCGTCGTCCTCATCATCATCATCAACATCTTCATCATCATCATCATCATCCTCCTCATCATCCTCATCCTCATCCTCATCATCATCATCACCATCCATATGTGGCTCTTACAATCCAATCCAATGCCAATATTTTCCTCCAAAATGTATACCAATGAAACATATATAGGTCTCCTTTGTCTTCATAAAGAGTACATATTTCCCAAGCAACGTTGTCTCTAAGGAAGCATGAATTTTCCAAACAATTGAACATAGATATTTTTTCCTCATTTTCATCTCCATAAGAACCTTCTTAAAGCCATTTCCATTTTTTCAGTATGATGATAAAGGTAAAAGGAAAAAATGGTTAGTTGGTAGGTCCTATCCAAGATGCTAAGTTTACTTTCTAGAGATACATCTCCACATGATTCCTTTTGTAATTTACTTTCAATCTTAATAATCTTTGTTGAACTAATGAAACAATGACACCCACAAGGATATTTAGGTATCTAATAACTTTCCCTTATTGCAGGGTGATTTTTCATCATGTCGTCTCCCTCTTCCTAATCAACATCCTCATCATTTTCATCATCTTCATCTTCATCATCACCATCATCATCATCTTCATCACGATCATCATCTTCATGATCGCCTCCACCATCATCATCATCATCTAGCTTAATCATCATCATCATCATCATTACCACGCCCTCTTCCTAATCAACATCTTCATCATCGTCATTATCATCATCTTCATCATCGCCATCTTCATCATCTTCATGATCACCACCACCATCATCATCATCATCTTCATCATCATCATCATCATCATCATCATCATAGATCTGGACGAAGGTCGAGCTGGGTTGATCGATTCTCTGATCAATCAACAAAAATCATAGAGTTGTAGTCGACTCAATCAGTAGAGTTTGAATGGCTCAGATCAAAGCGAACAGGGAGATCGACGATGGGGAAAGGATCCACAAAGTGATCAACGTACATGGGAGTTAACATTTCCGCAAGCTAACGTGAGGTGTTTCGCATCGATCATAGATCAACGGGAGAGATCAAAGCCGAACTCGGCTGGCTTTTAGCTAAGTTTAGTGGTTCGGTGTCAGAGAATCACAATACTTCATGGGGGAAGCAAGTTGGATTGGATTCTGTCATTCCCACCTACATCACTCATCCTCATCATCATCATCATCATCATCATCATCATCATCGTTGTCGTTGTCATCACCAACACCATCATCATCATAAACATCTACTTCATCATCATCTCCATCATCTTCATCTTCATCATCATGTTGATGATGATGATGATGATGATATTGATGATGATGATGATGATGATGACGATAAGGAATAAAATGATCATGATGATGATGAAGATGACGATTATTTTTTTAATCATCATCATCATCATCATCATCATCATCATCACCATCACCATCACCATCACCATCACCATCATCATCATCATCATCATCATCATCATCATCATCATCATCATCATCATCATATTCGTCATCATCATAATCATTATCATCATCTTCTTCTTCGTCATCATCATCATCATCATCATCTTTGTCATCATCATCATCATCTTTGTCATCGTCATCATCATCTTCTTCGTCTCCATCGTCATCATCATCTTCGTCATCTTCATCATCATCATCATCATCATCATCATCATCATCATCATCATCATCTTCTTCTTCGTCATCATCATCATCATCATTAATATCATCATCGTCGTCCACTCCCGAACTCCCAGTGACTGTTGCTATGTGCCTGTGCACCGATCCTCTACCTTGCTGGTTCTCTACTGCGCATCTCGAGGTCTAATCCACCCCCGAGACACTCTTCCTATGTCTGCCGAATCCTCTGGATCCTGCAGACCTGCAATTGTCAGTGACCTATGTTGTGCTTCACAATATCTGTTTGTGGTGACATCTGTCATGATCCCAACCACCATCAATAACTACTCATAACTTCCTTAGCAACCCCGAACGACTACTAATTACTCGCCTCGACTTCTGCACTTCTCTGACACTGCTACAGTAGTCGGACCTACGTCTCAACCATACTGTCTTTCATCATCCTTCAACTTATCCTTCAGCTTCACTTTGCTTCTAAGGCTTCTCCAGTCTGCCCCTTCCTCCTCGCTTGGCTTTCGCGTCAAAACCTGTCGTTGTCGCGGTCCGACAACATGTAGACCTACAAGGCCTTCCGCTGCAACCTGTTCTCTGTCGACCTTGACATGTCAACTCTCGACCTTCCGCTTCTTCTGTCAATCGCATATTGACTACTCCTGCTTGACTTGTTGACTTTGACAACTAATCTTCCTGAGCACCAGCGGTTGTCCGCACTCCCCCTGGTCGACTCCTCATGTCGATCAACTTAGAATGATCTGCCTAGGCCATGATGCTCCTACATCAAACTTTGAAATGAGGATGAGAGGATCACATCTTCCAAGTGAACCCTTCCTATACAATGACGATAAACTTTCAGTTGTTGCATGGCACATATGTGGACCACATATCTTTGAGAGAGAGTGTTGTTATGTTATGTTGAATTTGTGGTTAGACCACTTGTTATGTTATGTTGACTTTGTGGTTATCCCACTAGTTATGTTATGTTTATGGTTACCCCACTTGTTATGTTATGTTGAATTTGTTATGTTGACTTTGTTGTTATCCCACTTGTTCTGTTATGTTTGTGGTTAGCCATGTTTGTGTGTTGACTTGTGGTTATCCCTGTTGTGTTTAGATTTTTCGTTGACCCTTCATTTAGCTTGATGGACACAATGGCACACTGACCCAAAGACACCATATGCAATATTTTCTAGGACTCTTTCAAGGTTATCATATGACTTTCAATCAAGATGAATCTAGATGTTTTCCATGGACTTCAAGCCCAATGTCAATTGGTAGCATGGACCATCATCAAGGGTTCCATGGCCCCATCAAACCACAAATGACCACAGAATGGGTCATTTGACCCATTTGATGTTCCAATGCCCATATCAATCCATGTCATCAATATTTGTCACTTCTTGTCATATCATCATCCTTTATCTTACCTTCATCATTAATGATTAGTCATCAATGACAACCTTGCTCATCAATATCCCCCCTTGTCATTGATTGTGCAGCACGACAGAGGTCACTGAAAATTGCAGGTCAGCAGGATATGGAGGATTCAACGGACATAGGAAGAGTGTCTCAGGATTTGGAGTAGACCTCGAGATGCACAATAGAGAACCAATAGGGTAGAAGACCGGTGCATAGTCACATAGAAGCAGTCACTGGGAGATCGGGAGTGGACGATGATGATGATGCTTGCGGAAATGTTAATTCCTGTGCACATTCACTTTGCGGATCCTTTCCCTGTTGTCGATCTCCCCGTTCTCTTTGATCTGAGCCATTCAAGCTCTACTGATTGAGTCGACTGCAACTCTACTATTTTTGTTGATTGATCAGAGAATTGATCAACCCAGCTTGACCTTTGTCCAGATCTAGTGTGAAACTAAACACAACGAGAACTTACCTCTGTTACTTCTTCATCATCATCATCATCATCATCTTTGTCAACATCATCATCATCTTCTTCATGCCATCATCCTCATCATCTTCATCGTCATCATCATCATCATCAGCATCCTCATCGTTATCATCATCATCTTCTTCGTCAGCATGATCATCATGATCATCTTCGTCATCATCATCATCATGATCTTCTTCATCTCCATCATCATCATCATCGTCGTTGTCGTCATCATCATCATCATGACAACGATGATGATGATAAGAAAGATGATGATGATGATGACGATGATGGTGATGATGACGATGATGTTGATGATGATGATGATGATGAAGATGATGATGGTGAGGATGATGAAGTTGATGATGACATAGTTGATGATGATCATGACGATAAGGAAGATGATGATGATGATGAAGATGACGATGATCGTTGTTGCCATCATCACCATCATCCTCATCACCATCATCGTCATCATCATCATCATCATCGTCATCATCATCATCATCTTCTTCTTCGTCGTCATCATCATCCTCATCATTATCATAATCTTCTTCTTCGTCATCATCCTCATCATCATCACCATATTCATCTTCTTCATCTCCATCATCATCATCATCTTCATCATCATCGTTGTCGTCATCATCATCTTCATCACGACGATGATGACGACGATGATGATAATCAGGAAGAATCCTCATCGTTGTCATCATCATTGTCATCATCATCTTCATCTTCATCATGATGATGACGATGACGATGATGATGATGATGATAAGGAAGATGATGATGATGATGATGATGATGATGATCATGTTGATGATGATGATGACGATGAAGATAATGATGATGAGGATGATGAAGTTGATGATGACGTAGTTGATGTTGATCATGACGATAAGGAAGATGATGATGATGATGAAGATGACGATGATCGTTGTCGTCATCATCACCATCATCATCATCATCATATAGCCGATATACAAGTTGGCATTGATGGCAAATAGTATGATGACAAAGCAGAGGGTGTTAATTGTTTGATCTACTGGCGTTGATGATATGATGCCACGATAGTATGCAGTTAAGCATTATTTACACAGAGACTCTCTGGCTGGGAAAATTTCAGCCCAAAGAGAATGCAGAAGTGGACATGAAGTAATAATAGGTTTGAGAGGTGTCCAGTGATAGCAGAAGAACATCACAACCTTCATTACTACTTCCAATCAGAATGCCACTCATAAGAGGAGTGACTTCAAACAAAAATAGATGGAGGTTTCGATCAAGGTTCTGGAATACAGTCTCGAGAGCTTGAAGACATTTCCCATAAGAACATGCCAAGAGGATCAATCCGTTCTGGAGAAAGGGAGGACCTTTGCTAAGAAATACAAGGCTGCCAAGAAAGATGTGATTGAAAAATTGGGAGAGCTTAATCTGTCTGCATCAGACGAAGACCCCTGCGTTGAGCAAATCAAGTCCAGATTGTGCGTTGTGGCTGATAATTTCAATGGTTACGGCCGAAAGAGTAAAAATGGAGGTGATTCAAGGCAAGAAAAGATTAACCTGAGCGTAGGTGATCAAAGGAACCAGGATCTAAGTCGATGTTTGTAACAAAAGGAATGGAAAGAGCTCTGATTAAATCCCAACAAAAGAATTCAATGCATTATTCAAATCTTAGTGGACAAAGATGAAGAATTGCAGGCAGAGACATAACAACCATTCGATCAAGTGATCGACGGTGGCGATTAATTCATCTTTGGGATTTATCCCACATTGGCAGCATATTTGAGGTAATATGAGTTTATATACACCATCCCCACTATGCTTATTCGACGCGTAGTGCAAGGGTATGGTGGGGGCTCTAGGTGCTTGGAATCCTCGAGAAGTCACCAGCCTGGAGCCTGGGACAATGAATCAGGCCCCCTACCTTTTGGAAGAAGTGACAACATCCATCGATTTGCTGAGGAGTTGATCTCAGCCGTTGGATTCTGTTGACACAATGGTCATATGGAGTGATCGAGAGCTTCAACGGTCGTTGGATAAATATTTTTTATATATCAGTTGACTTGACAGTCATATGAGTGATCAAGGGCTTCAATGTTAGTTGTTTTAGTTGGTGATATTGATATTGTGTTAGTTGTTTTATCAAAAAATTTGGGCATACTGCCAATTCTGGTGATGGAGCTAGTGCCACAAGTTAGTCCATTAAACAAGGCAGAACCGCTATATTTGGCTTGACGCAATATTGAATATTAATTGTTAATTATATGGTTGAAATGCTTCATCATAGGGTTGTTGTTTCTATTGAAGTTTGAGGCATAATGCCAATTTGGAGGATCACACGAAGAATATAAGTAGAGTCTATTAAAAATCCACCATAACTACCAAAAGGGTTACATGTGCCATGTCCACATGATCACCAAATTCAGTAAAACCTTGCAAAAACACAAAGATAGTAACCTGCATGTGTTGAATATTGTAACTTCAAAGAATATTATATTTGTACTTTATTATTCCGGAGATGTTTCATTCCTCCGAGGTAACCCTATCATGTATCTGGAGATGTTTATTCCTCCAGGGGTTTGTATTAACTAGGGTTATTAGACCCACCATGTGTGGGTCGGCCCTGCAGTTATATTTTAGGGGTTATTAGACTTCTCTAGGTGAGGTCGGCCCCATTAAGTCTTTTAGTCAGTTGGGAGTCAAGTATAAATAGAGGAGGTGAACTCCTCATTAGATCACTCACTCACTTGCGGAAGAGTGCGCACTTGTCTGGGAGATCTGCTAAGGAGTCAAGGAGAAGGAGCACATCTTGTATTTTGGTTGATCATCTTATTGAGGAAATCTTTGTTGGGTTTTCTACCCCTTGAGGGTTTCCCAGGGTATATTGTGTGTCTATCTTGTGATCGTGTTTCTTTCAGAGATCTTGCTTGTCTATTTGGTTTAAACTTAACAGCATGAAGACACAGTTAGATTGAATCTTAATTAGGAAGAACTAGGCTAAAGGTTGTTGATGTGTCTACCTGAACATGGTCTCCGTTTGTCTTGAGAGTGTCCAAGGAGGAAGTTATAAGTTTTCCGAAACAATGTTTCAGGCTGTTTTACACCGGATGGAGTAAAATTGCCTAAGTGGCCTGATCAGTAAAATGCCCTCCATAATTCATGGGTTAAGGAAAATGCCTGCTCCTTCCTGCTAGGTTGTAACATGTTGAAAGGGATATCTAACCATGGTCTCATTTATTCAAAAGAGTGCTTTATGACAAAGTTACAGGTATGCCAAAACAGGGGTTCAGAATAAACTTTGGAGAAATTCTGAAAAATGGCTAAGTGTTGGAAAATTGGTCCAAGTTGCCTTGAGGAAATGCCCGCCATACATCACAGGAGAATGATAAAAAATATCTGGAAAAAAATATCTGGAAGCACCATTATGAATCTTGTTGATGTGTCTACCTGAACATGGTCTCAGTTTGTCTTGGGAGTGCCCGAGGAGGAAGTTATAAGTCTGCCAAAACAGGGTTTCAGGCTGTTTTGCACCGGATGGAGTAAAACTGCCTAAGTGGCCTCAGTAAAATGCCCTCCATTATTCATGGGTTAAGGAAAATGCCTGTTGCTTCTTGCCAGGATGTAGCTTGTTGAAAGGTCTATCTAACCATGGTCTCATTTCTTCAAAAGAGTGCTTTATTATAAAGTTACAGGTATGCCAAAAGAGGGGTTCAGAATAAACTTTGGAGAAATTCTGAAAAATGGCTAAGTGTTGGAAAATTGGTGCAAGTTGCCTTGGGGAAATGCCTGTCGTACATCACAGGAGAATGATACAAAATATCTGGAAGCACCATTCTTAAGTTTGTTGATGTGTCTATCTGAACATGGTCTCCATTTGTCTTGAGAGCGTCCGAGGAGGAAGTTATAAGTCTGTCGAAACAGGGTTTCAGGCTGTTTTACACCGGATGGAGTAAAACTGCATAACTGGCCTGATCAGTAAAATGCCCTCCATAATTCATGGGTTAAGGAAAATGCCCGCTCCTTCCTGCCAGGTTGTATCTTGTTCAAAGGTCTATCTAACCATGGTATCATTTCTTCAAAAGAGTGCTTTATAATAAAGTTACATGTATGCCAAAAGAGGGGTTCAGAATAAACTTTGGAGAAATTCTGAAAAATGGCTGAGTGTTGGAAAATTAGTGCAAGTTGCCTTGGGGAAATGCCCATCGTACATCACAGGAGCATGATAAAAAATATCTGGAAGCACCATTCTTAAGCGTGTTGATGTGTCTACTTGAACATGGTCTCCGTTTGTCTTGAGAGTGTCCGAGGAGGAGGTTATAAGTCTACCGAAACAGGGTTTTAGGCTGTTTTACACTGGATGGAGTAAAACTACCTAAGTGGCTTGATTAGTAAAATGCCCTCCATAATTCATGGGTTAAGGAAAATGCCCACTCCTTCCTACCAGGTTGTAGCTTGTTGAAAGGTCTATCTAAACATGGTCTCATTTCTTCAAAAGAGTGCTTTATGATAAAGTTACAGGTATGCCAAAAGAGGGGTTCAGAATAAACTTTGGAGCAATTATGAAAAATGGCTGAGTTGGAAAATTGGTGCAAGTTGCCTTGGGTAAATGCCCGCCGTACATCAAGGGAGCATGGTAAAAAATATATGGAAGCACCATTTTGAAGCTTGTTGATGTGTCTACCTGAACATGGGCTCCATTTGTCTTGAGAGTGTCCGAGGAGGAAGTTATAAGTCTGTCAAAACAGGGTTTCGGGTTGTTTTACACCAGATGGAGTAAAAATGCCTAAGTGGCCTGATTAGTAAAATGCCCTCCATAATTCATGGGTTAAGGAAAATGCTTGCTCCTTCCTGCGAGGCTGTAGCTTGTTGAAAGGGCTATCTAACCATGGTCTCATTTCTACAAAAGAGTGCTTTATGAAAAATTTATAGGTATGTCAAAACAGGGGTTCAGAATAAACTTTGGAGAAATTCTGAAAAATGGCTAAGTGTTAGAAAATTGGTCCAAGTTGCCTTGGGGAAATGCCCACCGTACATCAGAGGAGAATGATAAAAAGTATCTGGAAGCACCATTCTGAAGCTTGTTGATGTGTCTATCTGAACATGGTCTCTGTTTGTCTTGAGAGTGTCCGAGGAGGAAGTTATAATTCTGTCGAAACAGGGTTCCAAGTTGTTTTACACTGGATGGAGTAAAACTGCCTAAGTGGCTTGATCATTAAAATGCCCTCCATAATTCATGGGTTAAGGAAAATGCCCGCTCCTTCCTTCCAAGATGTAGCTTGTTGAAAGGGCTATCTAACCATGGTCTAATTTATTTAAAAGAGTGCTTTATGACAAAGTTACAGGTATGCCAAAATAGGGGTTTAGAATAAACTTTAGAGAAATTCTGAAAAATGGTTGTGTTGGAAAGTTTGTCCAAGTTTCCTTAGGGAAATGCCCTCCGTACATCACAGGAGAATGATAACAAATATTTGGAAGCACCATTCTGAAGCTTGTTGATGTGTCTACCTGAACATGGTCTCAGTTTGTCTTGAGAGTGTCCAAGGAGGAAGTTATAAGTCTGCCAAAACAGGGTTTCAGGCTGTTTTGCATCGGATGGAGTAAAACTGCCTAAGTGGCATCAGTAAATTGCCCTCCATAATTCATGGGTTAAGGAAAATGCCTGCCCCATATGGCCAGGCTATAGATTATTGGTTTGTTTACCTGACCATGGTCTCATTTTGTCTTGAGAGTGTCTGAGGAGGAAGTTATATGCCTGCCAAAACAGGCTTTTAGGCAGTTTTACACCAAGTTTAGTAAAATGCCCACCTAGGGAAAATGAAGATGAGTTTGAGAGTGAAATTAGCTTAGGTGTGCTCAGTGAGGTGTACTACATCATCTAGTGGAATTGGTCTAGAATTTTGGTGAAATAAAAAATCCACCTTAGAAATTGGACAAATTGTCTAAGTATAAAATTACTGCTACAAGTGCCTAAGTGACCTTTGTAAAATGCCCGCCATTTTCCAAGTCTAGTCTTGAATGTGCACTACTTCCAATAGGTGTCCAAGTGTCTACAATTACATATAAATTATAATCAAGGCATTACCACAAAACCATGTGAGTATTTCTCTTTAACAATTTGAACCTTATAAAGTTGATATAACATTTTTTGAATTATTTTCATAGAGTGTGTCATTAAGACATGACCAATATCCCATCAGTATTATTCAGGATGACAAATTTATTATGATATTGAGTATTCCACTTAGCACTCATTGCATCGAGTGAGTTGCAAAAGCTTTATCTCAACAATAAATTTACAAATAACTTCTCTAAATCATCGTAATATTTATCAAACTTTCATACTCCAAAGTTTTGTGTGTGGCCAACATTTTCATTTTGAAAATTCCATGCTCACTACTTTCAAAGCATTCCCTCTTTGATGTTTAGTCTTCCTCCTCAACATGTGTTTCTCAAAAATCATCTTAACCTAGAGAAACATGATCTCCACATATTTTTACTAAGTAACTTATCTCAATCGATATAAAATTTATCTTCTTCCATGGAGCTATGCCCTTTCAATGTGTCTTCTCTACATGGAGATTCTAAGAAATGGCTCATATTGAATATTGATTGTTCTAATGAACTCAATTTTTTTAAACATGCATCTCTATTGATTGTTCTAAGAAATGGCTCATAGTGGAAATGCGGGCACCTCCTCTGCAAACCCAGTTGAAACAGAGTCGTCCAAAGATGATAGGGTAACAGTAAAAGAATTCCAGTAGTGTTCTAATGCATGGAGAGATGCAAATATGTGGCCACCAGGTATGGAAACAATCTTGAGGAAAGAAGAGGTTTTCAACTTTTTGTTTGGCATGTTCAGTTATGTTGATGAGGAGATAGATGAGGCAATAATGCAATATGATGCTAGGAATACGGAACTCATAATTTTTTGGAAGTGGGTATACCTCGAACCTGATTTGGTTGCCCAAGCTACAAATATTCCACGCAGAGGGGGGGCGATTTTAAGCTCATGGAAAACCCCCAAACGGGAGAGGAACCAGATGGCCAGTAAAATTTGTGGGTGAGAAGTAGATGTTCCGAGGAATGGTTTAAAAATGCAAGATGTCCCTCCTGGAATATACAAAACATTGATTCAGATTGTCCTGAGGACAATTCTGAATCATCACAGGGCTGAAATTTCTGGTGAATGTATGTGGGTAGTGATAAATTGGCTGGAAGATATCCCTGTAGATATTCCTTATCTATTGGCTAATAAATTCCACTCTGCCCTGCAAGAGAGCCAATTAAAGAAGGTTAAATTTAGTTTACCGGGCACACTTCAAAAAATTATTGATTTGTGTCGACCCCATGCTATTGAAATAGAGAATGCTGATATCAATAAGCATGAAAATATACCTTTGAAAAAACTAGTTGTTCATAAAACATACGTTAGGAAACATAATCACAGGGAACATAATGAGGAAGTGCCAATACAGTCTCCCCAGCAGAACAAGGAATCAGGACAAGCTCCTGAGCACCATGGGGAACTACCATTACACCCTCCTGAACAGAACGAGGAATCGCTAGTACAAGGTCCTGAGCACCATAGCAAATTACGAGTACAGTATCCTGATTCTGACACAAATGATGTAGTTCGTGCTGCCACAACTCTGAAAGAGTTACAGGGACATGTAGATAGAGATCATTAGGACTTAGAGACAGGAAACGAAATGGAAGAAACTACTGCTCACTTTTCCATTCCTCAAGATATTCTTGATAGAATTCCTCCTCAATAATTGGCAATTGAGTATGATGGTTCTTCCAGATTTGAATCAAGGGCTTCCTCTATGCATTCCGACATTGCATCATATAAGTTTGATAGTAGGTATGTGTTCTTCCTATACGATAAAATGGAGCATTTAAAGGAACAAACTTTCTATATATGCAATTCGGTGTCGGAAGAGTGCTTGAGAAAAGATGAAAATATTTTAGAATGCCTCAAACAGATAGCAGTGTTGCAGAAGACAGTTGTGGATAATCAATTCAAAGCGGACATCATTATAAAAGGGAAAGAATAAATGGTTAAATTATTATCCAAAGAAGTAGAAAAATTTTCTGATGATGCTGAAAATGAAATTGAGTCACTGAGGGTTGCGTATGAAGAGGCTTTGGAAAAAGCTAAAGCTGAAGCAAATGAAATCAAAGAAGAGTTGAAGAAAAGACCACATGTTCTCAATGTACCACCACTGAGGATAGAAATGGGTCCTTTACAGGCGATGGAGAAGAAAATTAAAGAATATGAACAAGTAGTGCATGAATATGAGCTGAAGTTGAAAGAGTCGGAGGAAAGCCGTGGAAAAAAAGTTGGAGATTTAGAATCAATAATTTCCAAATTGAGAAAAAACATTTCTAAACAAGCTGATAAGTTGATAAAAACAAGGTTTGGAAGGATCTCTGAATATGTAAAACTTAAAAACCAAAGTAGAGGAGAAAAAATTTCCATTGAAGAAGGTGGTGAGGGTGAAGGTAAGGGTACCCAAGGAGACGAGGGTAAGGGTAGAAGGAAAAAAACACCTATAGGTACAATGTCCTTAGAAGAGCGAGAGAAGTGCGTAGCAAATTGAGAGAAGATGCTTCAAGAAAGCTTCTCAGCAAGCGCTGCACTAGGTGATTTGTATGGCCAATCACCATTGCATACGGAAACGAAAGAGAAGATGGCTAGGAAAGATGCAAAAATAAGGGAGCTGGAATCAAAACTCTTAGAAGGTAGAAAATTTCAGCATTTGGGATGTGATATGGAAATTAAAAAACTTAAATCCATAATTATTGATTTGGAGAAGGGTTCAAAAGGGCCAGCTGTTGCAATGGTTGCAATTCCTATCCTTCCCAATGCAATAGAGTTGACGGAAAAAGAGTAGGAGAAAGAAATAGAGAATCTGAAATGTGAATTGACTGAAGTTAAAGGTGAGTTGAAAAATACTACACAAAAATTGGAGGAAAATGAAAAAATTGGCAAAAATGACATATAATAAAAATGTGGCAATGTTGAACAAACTGATGGAGTTTTGCTTGCAAATTTAAAAAAAGCTACACAAAGAGTTAAAGAGCCTGAAAACAAATCGCAAAATGTGCCAGCTTGGACAACTCCGGGACAATTACAGTCTTCTACGAAAGGCAAGAGAGACCATTCAGATTTGTCTTCTGCTCAAGAGGAGGGATTGCAGCCATCTCAGAAACATGCTAGACATGTATAAATCAATGTATATATGTATTTATCGATAGTGAATGAAAACAAAAAAATTGTATGATGGAGTTTTGTATTTATCGACATATAACGGAAAATGCTTTAATTAGTTGTCTTACTTTTTATGTCCAGGAGTTAGTGGTTCTACAGTCAATGCTAATTATGAAGTATGGTATTTGTGTTTATTTAGTGCTCATCCGTATGGTATTCATGTTTATGAAGTCCTCGTTTTTGTATTGATATATTCTTAATGTCCAGGAGTTAGTGGTTCTACAGTCAATGCTTTGGTTTATACTTTATTGTGATGTGAGGCATGATTCTCAACAATTTCATAGTTACATTTTTGCACCTATGACCACTTTTCTTAGTCGAGCTAAGTGCTTCCTCACCTTCTTTGATGGAGTTTATATGCACATGAGGTCCATAGAATTTCCACATCTTCATTACGAATGTCTCGTTCTTCACCACTTTGCCTACAATGTTGCGTTATAATCATTTTGGACTTTTCAACAAAACAGGTCTCTTAAGACATTAAGGCCAAAATATCACCAAAATATCAACAAAATAGGTCTCTTAATATATCAAGACCATATGAATGTCATTTCATTACAAATGTTATGTTCTTCACCACTTTGCATACAATGATGGTGGATAAAACTGTTTGTCATGAATGAAATGATACCACCATTCAAACTAGATAATGTGATGAAATAACAACATTATTGGGCATAAATGACCCGTCTCTTCAAATCTATAGTCTTTTTAACATTTAATTCAGAATCTTGGTATTATTTAATTGTTAATTAATTTAATTAATTAACCTTCTTTGGTCATCTACGGGCTTCTTCCATCTCAAGCCCGCGGGCTTCTTCATCTGCAGGCTAGCCTATATCTTTAGCCAGCGGACTTCTTCTCTTTCACCTGCGGGCATACTCCAAACTTTCGTGGGATTATCTCCCTTGGCTTGTGGGCATAGCCCATGCTCTCATGGGTTTCTGCCTTAAGCACCTTGCGGGCTTAATTTAAGCCCTTGTAGGCATCTTACAAGCCCTTGCGGGCATTTTTCAAACCCCTGTGGGCATCTTACAAGCCCTTGCGGGCATCTTTAGCCCTCATACATTAAGCCCCTTGTGGGAATACATAATCCCTTGTGGGCATACATAAGCTCTTGTGAGTTTATTCATTAAGCCCCTGCGGGCATAACCTTTAGCCCCTGCGGGCATTTTACAAGCCCTTGCGGGCATTTTTACAAGCCCTTGCAGGATTTAGCCCCTGCGGGCATTTTACAAGCCCTTGCGGGCATTTTTACAAGCCCTTGCGGGCATTTTTACAAGCCCTTGCAGGCATATCATAAGGTGCCATTTAACCTTATTTTTCACAATTTTGGCAGGCCAAAATCTCACACATGTGAGCCTCAAAGAGAGAAATGACACCATTGCTAGATGGCCATATCACCAAGGAACATATCCATGCCATCTGGACAATTTATTAGCACAAAAACACTTTTTGGTGGACATTTCCAAATGTCTCTTCAAACCTTATTTGGACATCAAAACAAACTTCTTCTCATTTTGGCAGTCTTGTCTACCACACGTGTGAACTCCAAAGGCAAGTCTGATACTATGGATATATAGCTAGTCCATCAAGGAACAAGCCTATGCCACCTAATTAATTTTATCAGCACAAGGACACCTCCTTGCAGGCATTTCCAATTGGCCTCTTAGCCTTCCAAACTGCTGATTTGACACTTGGCAAAATGATCGAACCCTAGGTTTATAGTATGAAGAGATTTTTCTTTTCACCAAATTAGAAGTGTGAGACAATCAATGGATAGAAGCCAACGAGGTGATTCCATCCAGAACAATTTCACTTCTTGAAGCATCTTTCTCTCTCCTCGGCGGGCATGTTACTGGAGTAGTGCAAATCAAGCTGGGAGGCACTTTTGGCAGTTTGATATCCTCCTCCTCAGAGACTCTTTGGACAATATGAGACCATGGTTGGATGCACCAAACAACATTCTAGAGATCCAATATACTTTGAAAATGATTTAAAACATCAACCACAAGAGATGACGGTCATTTTACTGAGGTCACTTAGGCAGTTTGAGTGATTTTATACTCAAAATTTTTGCACTTTCCTATACTGGTCCAATCTGCCTGAAACCCTGTTTTGGAAGATCCATAACTTCTTCCTCAGACACGTTGTGGATAGAATCCCCTAGTTGGCCCCTATCCAGTGGATGTCTCACACTTCAAAATTGATGAAAAGAAAAATCTCATTATATTAAACTAGGGTTTGATAATTTTTCATAAGTGGCAAATCAACAGTTTGGAAGGCCACTTTCAAATGCCCGCCAAATGATGGGTATGTGTTACTTAGTTTGGATTTTGACATGGTTTTGTTCATCATTGAAGTAGCTATCCAATCATGCTTGTAGTTTTCTCTATGGTGATCACACGAGGAAGAAATCAATCTTCCAAAGTGAAAGAAAAAGTGATTTGCATATTAAAGACAAAGATTTGTCTGAGTGTCAAACTCACATGGCTCAGAGGCCATTTAAAAATGCCCGCAAGGAGGTGTTGATGAGATGATAAAACTAGTCAAATGGCATAGTCCTATTCTCTAATGAATTGGCCATCCAGCCATGGAGTCATATTTCTATTTTGTGCTCTCACATGCGAGATTTTGGCCTTCCAAAATCAGTGAAAAATAAAGTTGAAAGACACTTTATATTATGCTTGCAAAGGCTTAGGAAGATGCCCGCAAGGGAGCTCTAGGATGCCCGCAAGGGGCCTCCAATATGACCGTAGGAGGCTTATAAACATGCCCACATAAGGGGGCTAATAATTCCCACAAGGGGATCATTTATGCCCACGGAAGGCTTATGAAATACCTGCAAAAGGGGTTAAAAGCTCAAGGAGCTGAGGTTAAGCCCGCAAGGGCTTACGGGATGCCCAGATGCCCATAGGGGCTTAATTAATCCCATAGGGGCCAAAAGTGTCTCCCAACTTGATTTGCACTACTTTATTGGAAGCTGGTCAATACTGAGAGGGGGGGATGAATCAGTATTGATAGCCTTTTTACCATTTAAACCACTTATTTAAACTTTAATCAAAACATGAAATCATCAAGATACACAAATTAAACACAGATCTTCCCATTTTGGCAGACTCCTATTTCACACGTGTGAACACCCAGAAGGAAACTGAATCCATGGCTGGATAGCCAATTCATCAAAGAACAAGAACCCCTCCTTGCGGAAATCTCCAAATGGTCTCTCAAACTCCTTTTCTAGCACTTAACCAATTTTCTTCAAACCCTAGGTCACCAAGGTGATTTCATTTTTTCTTCAAACTTGGAAAGTGAGATACCCAATCGGTAGAGGACAACAAGATGAATCCAACAAGACCAGTTTCAACCTTTGAGCCTACTTTCTCTCTCCTTAGCGGACATTTTACTGAAGTAGTGCAAATCAAGCTAAGTAGCACTTTTGTCAGATCCATATCTTCTTCCTTGGAGTCTCTTTGGACAAGATAATCATGTGGTAAGATGCACCATACAACACTCTATAGATCCACTCTCTCAACATATTTTTCTCATCGTCATATGATATGTGGCGGGCATTTCCCTGAGGCCACTTAGATAGCTTTAACATTAATTACATACCTAGGCAAATTTCTTAAGCTGGTCCAATCTGCCTAAAACACTGTTTTGGTAGGTCCGTAACTTCTTCCTCAGCCACTTCCAAGACAATATGAAGACATGGTCAAGTAGGAAAAATACCAAGCTACAAGATGCCCACATGGTGCGGGCATTTTCTTTAACCCATAATTTATGGCATGCATTCTATTAGACCCTCTTAGACTAGTTTTGACTATTTATTCCATACTTAGTGAAATTCCTTATTTTCACCAATTTGTCATATTTCTCCAGAATGATGTCATAGTGCAACAATGATTTCAACTCCATGCCACATCATCATCTATGCCATGCCAAGTCATCATATTTTCCATATCATCATCCATGCCATGTCATCACCTCCTTTGTCTTTCACTGAGTTCACTCTACCATCATGACCTTAGTTATTCATTTATCATTGTTGAGATCCTTTGACATCAACGATAACCATATTCCATATTGCCAACATACTCCAGTAACATGCCTGCCGAGGAGAGAGAAAGAGGCTTCAAGAGGTGAAATCGGTTTAGATGAAGTCACCTTGTTGGCCTCTATCCATTGGGTGTCTCACACTTCAAAATTGGTGAAAACAAAATCTCATGTTACCCTAGGGTTTGACAATTTTTGTCTAAGTGTTGAATTAACAGTATTCAAAGGACATTTGGAAATGCCTGCAATGAGGTGTCCTTGTGCTAATAAAATTCATAGGGTGACATAAATCTGTCCATTCCATTATTTTCTTGATATTTTTAAACAATATTTTGGTCGGCCTTTTCTTTGTTTGTTTGTTTTTTTTCTAATGCAATACAACTTTCCTTTCAGTTTTTTTTTTTTTTTCCCTTTTATCTTTGGCTAAGAGAATAAAAGTATATGACAATACCTATGTTAGTAGTTAGAATACCTTAATGAGTATAGCTCTAAGGTGGATGTAATTTTGTATCTATGAAAGGCCGAAGGGTAATGAGAAATATTCTTGCTTCTCTAATGATGTAATATTTTGTTGACACATATTTTTCATTTAATAAAAGAATGTTTTTTAGTTATGAAAAAAAAAAGTATACATTCAAATCTTTATTTTTTCATTTTTGTTTTTTTTTTACAATATCTTAAACTCAAAATTTAATATTACAAACATAACATATGATTGTAATATTTGAAAGTCCAAAACACTTTAATGAGAAATATTATTATTTTTAAATGAAGAACATAAAAGTGGAGGTACAATGATTGAGTGGTATCTCACTCCAATGTTTTGTTGACACATCTTTTTCATTTAATAACAGGATGTTTTTTAGAACATAAAAGTGGAGGTACAATGATTGAGTGGTATCTCACTCCAATGTTTTGTTGACACATCTTTTTCATTTAATAAAAGGATGTTTTTTAGAACATAAAAGTGGAGGTACAATGATTGAGTGGTATCTCACTCCAATGTTTTGTTGACATATCTTTTTCATTTAATAAAAGGGATTTTTTTTAGTTATGAAAAAAAAAGTATACATTCAAATCTTTATTTTTTCGTTTTTGTTTTTCTAACAATATTTTAAACTCAAAATTTAATACTGCAAACATAACATATTATTTTTTCATTTTTTTTTTACAATATTTTAAACTCAAAATTTAATACTGCAAACATAACATATGATTGTAATACTTGAAAGTCCAAAACACTTTAGTGACAAATATTATTATTTTAAAATGAAGAACATAAAAGTGGAGGTACAATGATTGAGTGGTATCTCACTCCAGTGAAAAGTTATTTTGGTTTCTTCTTTCTTTCTTTAGTTCATAGCATTGACATCCATTTTGTTTGCACTAGAAATTGTAACTAGACTACAAAGAGGTACAAGCTAGAACATCCAAAGGAAAATTGAAGGAGAATGGTTTAATTTTTATAAATTCTGAAGGTATCATTCATGGAAAAGGTAAGGAAATATAAATCACATATGATCACTAAATCATAAATATATTACAAAGATCTGAAATGAAGGAATCTGACATAGATGTAAACCATAAATGTAAATATAAAGAATCCAGTTATGTCCACAAACTTAAAAGCATTTTCAGGATAAAAACTTTTATCAAGAAATGAAATAGTAAGAGAGGTGATCAAACCGATCATAAACATCAACCATAAAATAAGATCAACACATGGCTTATATAGTATATTCCAACACATGGCTTATATAGTATATTTCAGTCCAAACATTCAATCTTCAAAAACTTACATGAGAGTGTATCATATGTGTTTCAGTACAATAGATTCAGCACTTCTAACCCTTTTCCAGAACAAAAAACCAACCCTGATCCCTCCTATCACTGCTATTTTTATAATTACATGAAGGAAGTTTAAGATCCATCTTTTGAAGATTCGAATCCATTGTAGAATTTATATACAAAAAGGAATCTCCAAAAATAATATAACTAATTCTCAAAAGAAGGAATTTGTATCTATCTCCAAAGCTGTGTCATTTGGATTTTGTTAGACACTTATAAGATGGATCATCTGGATCTTAGATTTCTCTAGCTACCTCTGCCAAAATGGTCAATCCATCCAATGCTTGTGACCTCTTAAGAAGACGAGCTTGCTCTGCTTCCATGACCTCAACCTTGCTTGACAACTCTTCATTTTGCGTGGTTAGGTCTCCATTTTGTTTGGTTAGCTCTTCAATTTGTCCATGTGCATTCCTTTTCCTTTTTAAGACATCTTTAGCTACTGAAATGAGCTCTTGATAATGGTCATTCACCTCTTCCAGATCCTCCCTTAACCTTCTATTAGCTTGCATAATCTTATCATTCGCATCATTGAAGTATTCATTTTGTGCTTTATACTGTTGCAATGATTTTTTGAGAATTTCAATCTCAGAATCTGTCAGAATTGTTTCTTGATGTACTGGATCTTTAACTAAGCCTAATGGAGTTTCTAGTTTTTTAATAATAAGTTCTTCTCGTGATTCGTAACCCTTCTCTGACTCTTTTTCATTTATTTCTTTTGTTGAAACCTCCAAATGGAAATTTTTTGACCTCCATCTAGGTTCAAAGATTTGAATTGCTTCTTCCTCAAAAACTTCACAACACTTTTTCAATGGCTCTGTCAAAACCTGGTAATTCTGCTATGTATCTTCAAATAATTTCTGTGGATTTAAATCTACCATTTTAGCCTTCGATTCTTCATCACTTGAAGAATCCAAATCAAAAACTTCACAACACTTTTTCAATGGCTCTGTCAAACCCTGGTAATTATGCTCCATATCTTCAAAGAATTTCTGTGGATTTAACTATACCATTTTAGCCTTCGATTCTTCATCACTTGAAGAATCCTGAATTGCAGTAACTTTTTCCTTTTGTAACTCAGGGTTTAGAGTTCTTTTCATATTCAATATGAGCTTGTTGGATTCCATGGTCTTAGGTCTCCAATTGGGCACTTCAGGCTCAACTATAGTCTAGATATCAGCATCAGTTTTGGGAGAAGGAAACATTCATTTTTCTATAAGTCTCTGTTTGGTAAAAGAAAGAGTATCGGGGGCATGAGAAATCTCTTTATCATGTGAGGCCAAGGGTTCTTCCTCTGATAAATGTTTCTGTTCTACATCATTCGGCTTTACAAACTTTTCCTGCAAACCACACTCTTCAACTTGTTGTACTTCTTCAACCATGTTCCTTTTAAACATGTTTATGATGCTGGGTTGTCTTCTTGCCAAAGGATTTCTTCCAGTTTCGTTCTTCAGCATACTAACTAATATTTTGGCTTCTTCTAGGTTCATGTTTCTCTCTGGTTCAAACCCTGACCAAAATAAGAAATGTGGCCAACCACGATTTCTCTTTTCCAGTTCCGTTAACACTATTAACTTAAGTAGGCTATGATGGAAGAAAGATTGGTTCGTATGATCCGAATGACCCTTTCCCCTATTAGACATTTTTATGAGGCTTTTTAAAAGGTAGAAGGGTAAATTCATTTTTAATTGACCATTCAAATGCAATAGGAACCTGAAGTGGTACTTGTAAACTGTGGCAAACCTTCCCTCACAAGTGATGTAGCGTTGAGCAGTGCCAATAACCTCCCGCCATTTAGGTTTCACAGTACTGAGATGAATGCTTTTGTTCCAGTCAAGATATTCGAAGCCGGGTAACAAAAATGAGCCTGGATCAAATTCGAATGGAATTTTCTTGGACCAACGCTCCCCTCAATGGCTATACCAGTTGCCTCGACTATCAATTCTTCTATCAATTCAAACTTCAGGGTCTGAAAACTAACACAAGAGTTCGAATAGTTCTGAGCGAAAGAACGAGTGACCTCCAAATTGTAACCTGTAACTTTCTAAAAAAATACGAACCAGCCAACCCTCCTAAACAGTTCTGCACACTCAGGGAAATCATTCGCCCAGTCAGTGTTTGCTGGTTCCAATCTACATAGCTTGCCACTCTTCTTCATGCTTTTTTATGCTTGACACGAGTTCCTTCACCGGTGAAGAAATGGTGTGAAGGTTGAATAGAGCTAGGGCTAATGCGTGGCCTCATCTAACGTTCTCAAAACATTCGTGAAGGAATTATCACACCTGTGTTACATGCTACCTGACAAAACCTCAGGGCAATCTCTCATCACAGCTAGTGCATAAACTTAGACAGGTGTCAATCATGCTCTTTAATTATTTCAGGATTCCGACAGTGCCCATGTGCATGAAGTTGAACGATTACACTGCTGGAATGTACTAAGTTATATTTCATAGTTGAAATGTTCACACAATCTCAACACAAAGGTTGGGAAAATATTAAATTATGTTTTGAAGACCAAAAGGAAGGTAAATTACTTATAAGCCAATGTTTAAATCACAAATAACAGTAAAAAATAAGACTAAGGAGTAAATAATAAAACTAAAGTATATAACATTAAGCTAATGTTTGAATGATATAACAAAGTAAATAACATAAAAAAGAAAACAAGAGAAATTAGAATTGAGGTACAATTTTCAGCTCCAACACATTTCATCTTTTTTCTTTGGCTCATTATTTTTTCTTTAGGAGTAGCTTATATTTATTTTTCCAATGGTTGCATTGCAATCTATGTTTTTGTGAGCATTTACTTTCAATGCTATCCATTCCATTATTTTCCTAGTGTTTTTTTACAATATTTTTAATTTAAAATTTGGCATATGATTTTAGTATTTGAAAGCCTAAAACATTTTGATTTTCAAAACATTTTAAATCATAAATATTTTTTGAAATAAATAAATGTAAAGTGAAGGTACAATAATTGAGTGGAGTCTCACTCTAATGAACAGTTCTTTTTTTCTTCTTTCATTTTTCTAGTCCAGTACAACTTTCATTGACATCTTTTCTTTCTTTTTTCCATTCCAGCAAAACTTTCATTGACATATTTTCCATCTTTTTCTTTTGGTGAGAGGTATTTAACTGAAACACGTTGTGAGAAATAAAACTCTACAATGTAATACATTTTATTGATAAACATCAAAAGTATTTATATACATACATAACCAAGAAGGGGTAGTTATGTCTCTGTAACTTATTAACTAAATAAAATTGTTAACTAACTATAAATGAAATAACTAACCCCGAAAGATTAGTCAACATTACCCCCTTAAACTAAAGGGACATCTGACATGCCAAGCTGCATTCTGAATTTTTCAAATTTTTCATGACTCAATGCTTTAGTAAATATATCTGCAATTTGATCTGAAGTAGAACAATGTGTCAGATGAATGTTGTTGGACTCAACATGATGTTGAATCAAGTGATATTTAGTGTTGACGTGTTTGGTTCGATTATGGAATTTGGGATTCTTGGCCAATTGAATTGCAGAAGCATTGTCAACAAAGAGAGGCGTTGAAGGAAGTAATGACATGGCATGTATGATTTGCACTATGCCAAAAGATATCAATCTGCCAAAAGTGCCTCCCAGCTTGATTTGCACTACTCCAATAGCATGCCCGTCGAGGAGAGAGAAAGAGGCTTCAAGAGATGAAATTGGTTTAGATGAAGTCACCTTTTCGGCCTCTATCCATTGGGTGTCTCACACTTCAAAATTGGTGAAAAACAAAATCTCATGCTACCCCAGTGTTTGACAATTTTTGTCTAAGTGTTGAATTAGCAATAATAAAAGGCCATTTGGAAATGACCACAAGGAGGTGTCCTTGTGATAATAAAATTCATAGGGTGACATAGATCTGTTCCTTGTTGAAGTGGTTATCCACCCATGCTTTCATTTTTTCTTATGATGGTCACATGTGCAAGAAATCAATCTCCCAAAGTAGGAAAAATATTGTTTTGCATATTCAGAAATTTGGCTAAGTGTTGAGTTCACAAGGCTAAGGGGCCATTTGGAAATGCCCGCAAGGAAGTGTCCTTGTGCTGAGAAAATTCATCAGTTGGCATGGTCTTATCCTTTGATGAACGGTTCATTTAGTCATGGGTTCAGATTCTCCTCTAGAGTTCAAACATGCGAAATAGAAGCCTTCCAAAATGAGAAAAAAGTTGTTTTCTTGTTCAAATGTAGGTTGGTAATGCATTTGGAAAAGCCCGCAAAAAGGTTTCTTTTTGTTGATAAAATTCATCAATTAGCATGGTCTTATTCCTTGATGAACTAGCTATCCAGCCATGGAGTCAGATTCCTATTTGGTGCTCTCACGTGCGATATTTTGGCTTGCCAAAAGAGGTGAAAAATAAGGTTTGATAACACCTTATGATATGCCCACAAGGGCTTGTAAAAATCCCACAAGGGTTTATGGAATTCCCACAAGGGGCTTAAGGAATAAAAAGCTCCCAAGAGATTTATTATGCCCACAGGGGCTAAAAAATTGCCAACAGGGGCTTAATTATGCCCATAGGGGCTAAAGAAATGACCGCAAAGGCTTAAGGATTCCCACAGGGGCTAATATTAAATCCCACATAAGCTTAGAAATGCCCGTAGGGGCTTAGGAATGTACGCAGGAAGAAGCATATGCCCACAAGGGCTAAAGCTCATGCCCACAAGGAAGGGATTGAACACTTATACCCGCAAGTAAACAATGGAGGGCTTCTATGCCCGCAAGGAAGGTCTTGAAGACCTATGCCCATAGGAAGAGGTGTATGCCCACAAAGGAAGGGCTTATGCCCACAGGGCTTAAATATATTCCCACAGGCACTTAGAAATGCCCACAGGATATGCCCGCAGGCCATGCCCATAGACTCACATGCCCGCGGGACTTATATGAGCCTGATGAGATCGAATTTATCTTGTTGATTCTGTGTGTTAATTAATATCAAAAAGTGGTTTTAATTGTTAAAAAGATAACAATACTGATTCACCCCCCCCCCCACTCTCAGTATTGACCAATATTCCAACATGTCATTCGAAACCATGTCAAATTTCAGCTATATATGGTATACACCCCAAGTTTGAGCTTCTCTTGGTTTCGAGAATAGTTCATTCTATACTAAACAGGAGCAACCACGTGAAGGAGGAAGCTCTAATTATTCCCCCCCCCCCAACATCAGTCTTAATTTCTCCATACCCAATTTTAAATATTAAAGAACATGCAACATACTCTATTATACAAAATAAAAACATATAAAGATCATCATGATATAAAATATATAAACATGTGCCTCTACTTTTCAACAATTAAATATCATTCATCTTCTTCTTTGTCCAACTCAACATATGAATTAGGTTCTGGTTCAGAATATATATTGATGAAAGGCTCATTCACATCAACATCATCATCAACGTCATCTTCGCTAATATAGTCATCAACATTGTCAATGAGATCATCGTCTGCTACATTTGGATGAGCAAACTCTTCAACTTATTCATCTAACACATCGACTGCAGCCACCTACTCCTGATCAGAATCATCATCATCTTCATCTTCTTCTTCATGATTATCTTCATCATCTACATGATTATACTTTACTGGTCTTCCTCTTGGATCGTATCTAACAATGTATGAACAGCCTGCTTTACTTGGTACCTCTGAGTAAAAGACTTGCCCGCATTAACTTGGAAGAACATAAGGCTCTATACACGGATCAAATGCCCTTGTATTAACCATGGTATATCCATTAGCATGCTCAATAACAGCTCTTTCAGGATCATGTTCATGCATCCGTAGCCTGTACCACCGCACCTCAAACAAAACCAATTTAAAGGAATTAAAATCACACTCAATTATGTCCTCCAAAAGCCCATAGTATCTATTCTCAGTTTCTTCTAGATGTTTGTCACTTCTGGAGGAAACATTGGTGACCTTAAACACTACATTTATCCCACAATCCGAGGTTTTCATCTTATCATCCAACATTTTGATACGAAATTTACAACCATTACACCACATAGCCTTGTGATGTTTCAACTACAACATTGACAACAAGTAAAAAATACATTGTGAATTAATAAACGTCATATAGGACTTACAAAATATATTTGAAAACTTAAACAAACCAAATGCATTGAAAAAATGGGAAGTAGCCAGAAAAATGCGGATAAACAATCTACTTGCCTTTTTTATCCTTTAAACCATAGTCTAATCAACTTCCTTTTGCGACGTAAGATCAGGAAATTGATGTCGATGACGATGAGCTGTTTTAATCATCTTACTAACCCCTTTCCATGATAACCTACCGAAGTGTTCTTCACAATATTCTATCCAATGCGCCATCCAATCAAGGTTGTTTGCAATGTATAAATGTAAAGCATCCCACACTCGAGCAACTATATGAAAAAATAACAATTCAATATCATTAATTAGATATCATTAAAGACATAGTTGAATATGCAGGATTAATAAAAAAATAAAAAAATCGGTATGATAAAATACAATTGGAAAAATACATGTGTAATATATTAATTCCACAAAATCTAATAATTACCTTTCACGGTCCTCATTGTACCTTTCCCCAATAGGACCTCCCCTTCGAATTTGTTGATGGAGTCGAGATGCCAAATGCGAGGCACATTCATATTTTCTACTAATTTAGGTAGATATTCACTAATATACACCATGCATTGATATACCATATATCCCTCAACCATAGAACCCTCGAGACGTTCTCTTTGTCTAACAAAATCCTTCAATGACTTCAACTGCCTCTCCACCATCCACATCGACCTTGTGTGTACTGATTGGTCCACATAATTAAATCTCCTCAACTTGGTGTATGAGGTAGTGTTCTTGTGCACTGAAAAATGTTGGAGGTATATACTGTTGCATTTCACACATTAGTCGGGGAATTTCTCTCTTCCAATACCTTATATCTTCTTTATGGATTTCTTTTGATGAAAGACACCTACAAATGATGCAATAAAATAATATCAAGCCAT
Organism: Larix kaempferi; assembly: GCA_027924585.1. NCBI lineage: Eukaryota > Viridiplantae > Streptophyta > Pinopsida > Pinales > Pinaceae > Larix > Larix kaempferi. The sequence goes on along the minus strand of BSBM01000477.1, from coordinate 2,302,057 downwards.
ATATAAAATTTGCGGGCAAAACATAATATGTCAAAAAGTTCCGCCACAAATCACAGACCAAGTACATTTTCCATATAAAACATTACTTACCTCATGTATTTTCCAAGAACATAAATAATTTGTTTTATGTTGTTGTCAAAGTCGTCCGGGAGAGACAAAGGTAGAACATACTGTATCAAAAAACACATAATTATTATTTATTTCCAAATAAGAAAATAAAATTAATAAAATAGTGCATACAAATAAGGAAATGTATTATAAACTCATAATTACCTTAATGAATGTATGCTAGTCATGTGTTTTAACCCCAGCAAAATCACCTTTTTCGTTAAGATATTCTTTATGTTAGACGAAAACCCCATTGGAAACCTGATTTTTCTGATGCCCTCTTTTACAATATTGCTCTTTTGCTCCGTCAAGCACCAAGGAAGACTAATATTCCATTGACGGTCATTAGTACCATTAGAATTAATTATCACACTTTGCAATGTGTTATTAGCTTCTTGGATGTCACTACAAATCTTTCCAATTCTTTCTTTGTCAGTCCTTCCATCTAATATTCACCATAACATTTATGGTATGTTCTTGCTGATATGCATTGTATCAAACAAATGAACTATTTGTAGGTGCTCGTAGTATGGCAACCTACTGAACTGCATCGGGTAACTTTTCATTCCTCGTGGAAACCCATTTGTGCCTTAACGGCATTCATGAAACATCAACAAAATCAAATTAACACTAATTAATCAATATAGGTACATACCGTGCTGAACATAATTGACTAAAAAAAAACAAATATTTATATAATATATGATACATGTTGAATGTGATTGACATTGATGTCAAAGGAGTTCAGTGAATGACAAAAGGATAACCAAAGACATGATGGCAGGGTAAACTCAGTGACTGACAAAGGAAGTAATGACATGGCAAGTATGATGATGTGGCATGTATGATGAGGCTGGAAAGACACATGATGGTGTTCTGGTGCTATCAGGAAGTTAGTGTTGTAATCTGACATCGTTCTGGAAAAATATGGCAAGTTTGCGAAACTTTGAAATTTGACTAAGTTTGAAAAAGTAGTTAAAACTACTCTAAGAGAATGCCCGCCATAATTCATGGTTTGAATAAAATGCCCGCACCAGCATAGCATGCTATAGCTTGTTGAAGTGGCTATCTAGCCATGGTCTCGGTTTGCCTAATAATTTATGATGGGAAAGTTATAAGTCTACCAAAATAGGGTTTTAGGATAAACCTTGGAGAAATTCTTCGAAATGGCTAAGTGTTAGAAAACTGGTCCAGGTGGCCTTGGGAAAATGCTCGCCATACCTCATGGGAGAATGATAAAAATTATCTGGAACTATCATGCTTTAGATTTTCAAAGAGGCTATCCAACCATGTACTTAGTTTTCACAGAAGTTGTTTGATGACAAAAATAACAGCCTGCCAAAACAGGGTTTCAGGTTGCTTTTACACCAAAGTAGCAAAACTGCCTAAGTGGCCTAAGGGAAATTCCCACCATAGTTTGTGGGTTGAAGAAAATGCCCGCAACATATGGTCAACTTGTAGGTTTTTTTTTTTTCCTACCTGACCATGTTCTCGTATTTACTTAAAAGTGTCTGAGCAAGAAGTTATGGATTTGCCAAAACAGGCTTTCAGGCAGATTAGACCAAGTCTAGGAAAGTGCAAAATTGTCTAAGTGTAAAATCACTAAAACTGCCTAAGTGACCTCAGTAAAATGTCCTCCATGTATTGAGTGTGATGTCTTAAATCATTTTGAGAGTACGGATCTCTAGAATGTTGTTTGGTGCATCCAACCATGGTCTCAGATTGTCCAAAGAGTATCCGAGGAGGAAGATATCAATTTGCCAAAAGTGCCTCCCAGCTTGATTTGCACTACTCCAGTAACATGCCTGCCGAGGAGAGAGAAAGAGGCTTCAAGAGGTGAAATTGGTTTAGATGAAGTCACCTTGTTGGCTTCTATCCATTGGGTGTCTCACACTTCAAAATTGGTGAAAAAACAAAATCTCATGCTACCCTAGCGTTTGACAATTTTTGTCTGAGTGTTGAATTAGCAGTATTAACAGACCATTTGGAAATGACTACAAGGAGGTGTCTTTTTGCTAATAAAATTCATAGGATGACATAGATCTGTTCCTTGTTGAAGTGGTTATCCACCCATGCTTTCATTTTTTCTTATGATGGTCACATGTGCAAGAAATCAATCTCCCAAAGTAGGAAAAATATTGTTTTGCGTATTCAGAAATTTGGCTAAGTATTGACCAATATTCCAAAAATACATAAATAATTTGGCATACCTTGATGATTAAAATATAAAAATCTATTATATTCCAACTTCCATAGGTGAGGTGTCATTCTTCGGGTTTTTTTCCATTCTCTTCTTTACCATTGAATTTTGCTTTGCCTGTAGTTCGATAACTATGGTTCTTAGGCAGAAAGTGCCTATACTCATCAAACACTTCCTTTACTAAACTCCTTGAACAACGAGATTTTATCTTGGGACTGCAAAATGGACATGCAAATTTACCCTTTTTTTGAAGACCTACAATATATATGAATTAGTGTTGCGAATTAGAATTACCATTTAAAATAATGAATGATATTGTCAATAGATATATATAATATTAAAGAACAAAAGAAAGTAACAATATACCACAAAAATGTGTTAACCCAGGAGCATCATGAATGGTAAATGCAAGTATTCCGTGGAATTGAAATCGGTTTTTCCCTATTGGTCTAGAGATGTCATACATAGTGACGCCAACCCATAACTTCAGCAACTCATCAATAAGAAACTCAATATATACATTCATATCTTTAACCTGGTACTTACCTAATTGGTCCAACATACATGATTAATTATATTTAGCTATATGTCGTTATATATAAAAGACATAATTATCATGCACGAAACAAAGAAATGAAATATTTAGTGATCAGACTTTCAAGTAAAAAAATACAAATTAATTAAATACCTAGAACAATCATTGCCAACATTGTGTGCTCTCTCTTGATTGAAATCCAAGGAGGAAGGTTATTGTTTATAACAAAAACAGGCCACACTGAGTAGGTAGAACGAAGCTCTCCAAATGGATTGACACCATCAGCTGCCAATGTTTCTTCTTTGAAAATTGGACACTTTTCTTCGATGTACCTCAATGCAGAACCATCTTCAGGCATTCGAAGAGCATCGTCTTGACTTCTTTTCTTTACATGGAAATCCATAAACTGTGCTATACTTTGACACCTGAACAATCGTTGTAAACGTGGAATTATCAGAATATAACGAAGAACTTTGTGAGGCACCTTTTTTGTCACTTTATCGGTTCGATACCTACTTGTTTGACATTGTGGGCATTCATTTTCTAATGCATATTGTCCATAGTATATGATATGATCATTAGGATATGCATCGATAGCTTGATACCCCATTCCAAATTCTTTCATAATCACATATATCTCTCGAGATGTGCATGGTAAAATATTTGACGTTGGTAATAGAAATTCACCTAACAATCTACAAAATTCAAAAGAATAAGTCAATGTAAACAATATTAATCATCAATATCGCATCCATACTTTACAAATTAGATAACAATAGCAATATAGGAAAAAATCCAACTCTTTATGTACATGTGAACATGCAGACATAAATAATTAACAAATTACATACCTTAGTATCTGTGTGAGACAGGTGTTTGATAAACCATTCAAAACCTTCAAGTTCACTAACAATAGAATAGCAAATAGAAGATTTGTTTTTGAGCCTTCATAAAGAGGTTGACGTGACTTCTCGAGTAGAGGATCAGCATCATGAATATCATCCTGGTTGTCCTCATCCGTTGGAGCAAATGTGTCTTGGATCAATCTATGTATATCATCTTCATGAATTGTATCACTAACGTTATCTCCATCCATATCATCATTAAGAACTTGATCAACTTCAATATTCTGATCTAGATGTTCGTCATCCTGTAAATGAGTATTTATGCTAGTACTTGGAAAATAATTCTCTGGAGGGAGACATTTTGGGGGCATTGTATATATATTTACGAACAACGTAGTGAAATTAGTGTGTATGGAACATATAATAAAACGATAAGACATTTTACTGAAATTCATGGCAGGATGACTATTACAGAGAATACATTCAAAATTGAATAACCTCTTACCAAGAGACGATATTCATAACCCCCTTCGGCATGCCCCTTCTCCCTACAATGTCTTTCAGCTGTTGTTATTAGAAGTCTTCTTCTTTGCAAGCCCCTGCAAACAAAGCAAGGGAAATAAAATTTTCCATCTCCCTTCGCCTCTAATGCCGCTCTAAATTGAGCAAGCTTCCTTGCATTTTCATTTATAGTGACAAATCCTTGTAGTGACAAGGAATTGTCTTACCTACACCATACAAAATAGTAACTTGTAAAATACATTAGATATAAGTATATTTCTAAATACGATATATAATTATACACCAAATTCTATAAAGAAAAACATGAAGACTGAAGTTTTCATTGATGCCAACAAGTGTTGTGCAATGGCCTTTGATTTACTCACAAGGATACCTTGATAGTTTGGTCATTGGATCACTAGGTGGCCCAAATGGTCCAAATGAAAGTTGTCCTTGATGCATACTTATCTTTTATGAATTTACCAGATGATTGTTGAGTATGAGTACTCTCTCTATTTTTGGATATGGTTGATAAAGAATGTATTTAGGAAACACTTGTTGTTGGTATCTGATTGTATGGCTTATATTATTGGACAAACATACAAGAGAAAACAAAGAACAAGGGCGGCAGTGATCCGGATCTTGGGAGTTGAGAACTGGAAGGCTTGAATGCCGAGAGAGGAGGAGATTAAGAATGCAAATATGTCATAAAATTCACATTAAAAACACTAATCTTGCATGAGAATAAGCATGAACAAAAACATATGAAGTGAATGGGAGGTGAGGCTCAAAGGGGAGCCCCACCTCTGAAACTAATTACCAATAAATCACTCAGACCTAATTAATCTCACAATGAACAATAAAGAATATGAGATAAACCAAATGAGTAACTTGTTATTATGAGAAGGCTTGCTAGGCCTTTATATATCATTATTACAATGTGTCTTGAGGCCATACCATGGGCCAAAACTATGTGCTACCAAATACCATGGATGGGAGAGGGTGGCCTCTCCATTTAATGATTTTATGATTAAATGGGAGAGGGTGGCCTCTCCATTTAATGATTTTATGGCTTATACATCCGAATTTAGATCATATGCCCCCTAAAATTCGGACCAGGAAGAACCATGTGACACAGTTGAAGCTCACAGTTCAAGTGTTGAAGAATATTCCAAGGCAATCACAAGCATAAATGGAAGTTATTGGATACTACTGAGGTGGTTTTCAATCCCGATTTCGGGTTTAATAGAACTATAGAAAAAATAAGAGGTTTAATTAGTAATTAATATATACTCATCGTATGCAAATCCTATAAAAACATGTAAGTGTAACTAATTAATCACACGAAATATATGTAGCAATGCTAAATTTAAAAAAAAAAAACAAAAAAAAAAAATTTCGTTCAAACATGCAAAAAATCCTGAATTTTTTTTTCTTAACATATAGACAAAAAAATATAAAAATACTAACCTTGCAAGTTCAAAATCAGAGCAATGTAGAATATCGGAGCTCAAACAATCACCACGAAATTTGTCGCAAGTTAAAAATCCGGGCTCAATCAATAACCAGGAACCTTGTCGCAACTATACTAGCAAATGTGCCAAAAATTTCCTTAAAGTATGTATTTACTGATCGACGATTGTCTCTATATCAACCAAAATGCATGAGTTGACCCGCGCGGAAAAATCCAAGAGTGTTATAGCTTGAAATGACACCTCTCCGTCCGTGACGACACTTGCTTCCCTTGGTCGCATGACGACACTTCTTGAGATCAAGTTCAGTCACACAACAGGACATTTGTGGATGGAGGAGTCATTTGGGACACTAAAAATGGTTGAAATTACCTCATTCTTGACCCATTTGATGTATATGACCCTTAGGAACATTTTTCCAGACCAAACCATCTCCTGAAAATGAGTAGAAAAGCCTGTTTTTGGCCATATTTCAACATGAGCGCGACTCCACTGTTATAATAGTAGCCTGTGTACGCGACTTTGTCTCATTCAAAGTAGCGCCCATTGCCATGTGTATGCGACTTTGTCTACTATAGAGTAGCTTACACCCCTGTTTTGGTCAAAATCTTGAAATTCGAGTAAGTTAAGTTGGTTGGGAAACCTCTTGAGTGGTTATAACTTCTTTTCCTCTTCCTCATTGACTATATAAGGAGGGTAGAAGGGTCATGTGAGGGGACCAAGCCCAATTACAAAGTTATGCTGGAGGAATGGAGACCCTCATCCCCCTCTCTTGTGCTTCAGTTTTTGTAAACCCTAGTACAGTTGTTTAGAGGTTGGGATCCTTGGAGAACAGAAGCAGGAGACCTTGAATCTAGGTTTCGTGAAGTGCCAAGCTTGAAAGAAGGTATAACTTTATGTACTTGCTTTCATTCATTAATAAAGATCAGACATTCTTCTCTTTCCAAATATGAACTATTCTTGTGTGTATTAGATTTGATTACAGTTTGTTTACAATCTGATGTCTCTTTCTATTATGAATATCAGTCTTATATATGTAGTCAAATGTGTTTGAGAAGGGTATCAAGTTGTTTTGCAGGTCTGGGCATTGCGATACTGGATAAGCATTGAAGAGTGAGGGAGGCTAAGCTAGGATCAACCTTCTGAATGAGGTGCCTATATCTCTAAACCCTAATATCTTCATTTATTTGTTGTACTTGCAGAATGCTTGTAAGTCTATCTTTATCACTGTAAGTTGGTAGTTTCTCCCCTGAACTATAGGTGCATTTTTTCCCCACAATAGAATGGCGACTCCGCTAGGGAAAGCCTAACTGCTTAGGGGTATCCAAGGTCATTTCTTCAGTCTTGTTTGATGGTCTTTGTTCATTTTATTGATTAGGATCAGTTAGTAGGCTCTGTTTGACCCTCCTGGGATTTTTACAGACCCTTCCCAGCCCTTGCAAACCTTTGTGGACCCAGTTTGGGGGTTTTAACCCCGTGTTTTAGAATTTTTTTCTTGTGCTACTGTTTGTACCACACAGTAGCGCCCATACGCTACTTTTACTCTGCACAGTAGCGCCCATACTGCTATGAGCGCTAGTTTCCTTCATACACAGTAGCGCTCAAAATCTGGGTTTGATTTTTTGAGTTTTTGGGTTGTGGACCCAAATCTGGGGGATGTGGCTGCATTTTTTGGGGTCCCTGATGACCTTAGGTCTGAGTTAAACCACTGTAAGTGGTCTCCCATCCCTGTACTGATCCTACATTCATGATTTGAACCTCTTTTGATCAATTTGGGCTTGTTTGAAAAGTTTTGGGGTTTGTTGACCTAAGTTGGGGGGTTGTGGACCTGTTTGGTGTTTTGTACCCTAATTTGAGTCTGACTGAACTTGCTTGCCCCATTTTCCACTGGATTTGGAACCTTTTGAGTCTTCTTGACCCTGTTTGTATCTATTTGTGTGAAATTTCTCTTTTAGGTTGGTTTCTTATCCTCCCTTATGCTTTTAGTTTTTCTTTTGTAGTGAAAGCTCAAGTGTTTTGGCTGTTGTTCAAGACCTTGTTTGCATTGTTTATGTGCAGACCTGACTTTACCAAACCATACTTCTTTGTAGGTCATTTGCTTCGTTTGAGTCTAAAAGTAGTTTTTGTACTCTTTTCCCAATGGTTGGCATGCTTACATCAATAAGAATTTGAAAGTCATATTTGGTAGCTTTTACTGTTTCATAAAGAGAACCTGAAAGTTTCTTTGCTTTGCTTTGATAGTAGGTTAGTTTCAGTTTTGTTTATTACCTTTGAAAAGCATAAAGAATTTTGATTTATCTTCTGAATAGAGTACCTTGCAAGTGGCTTAAAATATTTTAGAGTGCTTTGCATAAAAAGGAACAAGTTTTCTTTTGCATACCTAGTTGCTTGAGTAGTTGCATTCTTAGGTTTTGAGTTTATTTTTGTACATTTAGACTTTATTTTTACCCCTTTTGCATTCGAAATATTAAAAATTGCATTTGCACATGCATTCTAGATCAGAATTTTAAGACTTGAATTGAAAAGAAAAAGATTTGTTTGGTGGTAAATATTTCATTTTCAGTACTCTATCTCTATTATAACCACTCTCACACACCCACTACCTTTTTGAGTAATCAAGTAACCTTTAAAATGAACCATAATAAAATGTACTAGTAACATTTTCTTTTCTAGGTTACACTACACCAACTAGTTTTGGTTAGGATCTTGGGTTTAAAACACCTTAAACTACCCAAGATCACACATTTCGCAAAAATCGTAGTGAGATTATCATAGGTAAACCCACCTCACTCAAAATTTGCCTGGGATCTATGCAGTAGGTCATTGAGAGATCAGTTTGTGGGAATACGCCTCCTACTTTTTGTTTGAGCATACGCCAGGATCGGATTGCGTATTGGCGACTCTTTCGAGTTTCGGGCTTAGCTACCCTATCCACGCTTTCTGATTCGACCGGTGACTGTTCCCCTAGGAGTTTTCGGTGTTGTGGTATCCATAGTATCAGAATTCTAGGTTCATACACAAGTGACAGCAGAGGGTATATCTGTTTTACCTAAGGCAGACGTGGGAGGAAATCCCTTGCAGGTCTTTGGGAGGGCGGTTGGGTGATTCCAGCGCTTGCACCCTTAGTCATTGTATTGTGGACCCCGGGTAACTGTCTTTCTTCCTTCGTTGATCTATTATGGGCCCTCATCATCCCAGACTCTTCTCCAGAAGGCATCTGTTTTCCTGGTTTGATTTACCTAGGACCTTTTAGTGGTGTGCTCTTTGTGCTACTTTTTTTTAGTTTGCCTTAGAGAACTTCTTGTTCATTTGAGCGAGAAACTATGTCTAGCATTCCGGCGAGTGCCAATCAAGGTACCCCTGTTCCGGGGGATCCTTGTGCTGTTCCATTCATTGGAAACATTGGTAATCCCTTAATGGCTACTCTGAATCTTCCTGGATTCACTATTGGGCTGTCGGTTTGGTTGTTTTCCACTCTGAATGCCTTGCATGCTCCTGACGCTTCTTTTGTGAGCACCTCAAATCAAGAGCATCAGAACCCTGTGCCTCCCTTGCCAGTAACATCTTCTCCTCCTCCTTCTACCTCATGTGGTGAAAGTAGCAATACTAATAACCAGCAATCTAAAAGGAATAGACGGAGGAAGAATGGGAAGAAGATGCCAAAACAAGGGGGCAGCAACCCAGCCTCTATGAGTCATGCTGGGGGCAAGCACTCTGCCTCTGCAAGTCATGCAAGGGGAACCTACCCAGCCTCTGGAGGTCATGCTGGGAGAAAACTTATAGTCACTGAAAATCATACTGAAAGTTTGTCTTCAACCACTGTCAGTCATGTTGAGGACACGTCGTTGATCACTTCTAGTCATATTAATGACAAGTCACCAGTTCCTGTGAGTCATACTGGAGACACCAGATCAGCCACTACAGGTCATGCTGAGGGATTTGACATTGTCGACAAACCCAAAAAACAGAAGATTAAGTTCCCTTTAAAGTTTTGCGAGGGAGATCACCTTACTTACTTGTGCCCTGTACTTCCAGAAGTGCAAAAAGTGTGGTCCTTAGTTCAAAAGTCTTCTGCTTCTGAGCAACCAGCCTCTGTGAGTCATGCTGGGGGCAAGCTGTCAGCCAATTCTAGTCATGCTGAGAGTACTAACGTTGTAAAGGAGTCTAAACCTATAGGACGGAAACCAAAGTTCCCTTGTAAATTTTGTAAGGGAGATCACCTTACTCACCGATGCCCTTCCATTCTAGAGGCACGAAGAGTGTGGTCCATGTCTGAAGGAACCTCTGTTCCTGAGTTGTCTATAGATTCCCTACAGTCAGATCAACCTTTGGTTGATAAAGTGGTTGAACCAATGCAATCTTTGGTCGACCCCACTCTTCCTTCGGAGAGTGAAGTGATCGAATCAATGCAATCTTTGACCGATACCATCAGTCCTTTGGAGATTGATGCGCCTATTGTTGAAGTCTTATGCATTACCAGTTTGGATATTCCTGAAAAAGAGGGCACTTCATTTGTGCCATGTGAACCCCTACCAAGCCCTAGGATTGTTTCCTTTGATTGGAATAGTCTAGCCGAGCCTCGTCTTCCCTCTTCGACACCTTTCCAGATAAAGGTTGATATCGGGAACCATACGGTTGACCGATGCATTGTTGATGAAGGTGCTTCTGTTAGTATCTTATCCGCTTATGCTTGGAGAGATTTGGGTTTCACTAATGTTATTCCAGCTGTTAATTGGTCGTTGACCTTCGATAAAAGACCTAGTGAACCGTTTGGATTCCTCCGTCAGGCACCTGTTACTTTGGGTGGAAAAACAGTCTTAGTTGATTTTATGGTTTTAAAGGACCCTATGGACTTTGATATGATCTTTGGGCGTGATTACGTTTATGCTATGCATGCTGTGGTGTCTACGCTTTTTCGTGTGATGCATTTCCCTCATAATGAAAACATTGTCACCATCGACCAGCTTGCATTCGTTGATCCTCCTTATTACCCAACTGTAGACCAGTCGGATCCATCGTCTTTAGGCACTACTATGTCGCATCGGAATGTTGTGGCATATTGTTCCTTGAGTTCAAATGCTACTAAGAAGAAGTATCTGAATTCATGCTTACCTTCTCGGGACTTGGTCCCAACTTTTGACCAAGTGACACCTCCATCTGAATGCTTAGATATGTATTCTATCTGGGATGATATACTTCCTTCCGATGAATTTCTCCTAGAGTCTATAGTACAGTCTGCTATTCACTTGGATATTGATCCAGTCGCAGTCATGTCCAGCCCTGGTTTGACCTTAAAGTCTGATCTTCCTACTGTTGAGTCTTTGGACTCTCCTATAGATCCGCAAATCGGTGTTCCTGCTGAGTTTGATTATGCCTCTAGAATTTTCAACTCCCGTGATGATGAATTTGTTTCTGCAGATTCCATCATGTCCTTCAACTTTGAGCTTCATCCTGAAGTTGATCTTGTTGATTGTAAGTCCTCGGGATTGGGTACCATAGAGTCTTCATTTGAAAACTCTTCCTTGTTTATGCCTGTTGTTGATGATAGTGAAGTTGAAAGTATTTCTACCACAGTGACTTGTATCAGGTCTTTCTTTACATATGTTTTAGATATGATCCTGGTACTAATGTTTCTTGGAGACAAGATTCTTAGTTGGATGTATACTTGCTTACTGGTCCTTTTGGACACCTTGTGCGACCATGTCAGGTATATTCGGAACCTTGCATATAGGTTTAGGCTTCCCCGATTTTATGTTGCATTTGAACCTTTTTCCATTCGAATTCGCCATAGGGTCGAACCTGTTGGATATTGGTGTGTTAGCCATCTCTTTATGCATCGTGCACCAGTCCGACAGCAGAGCCTACCTAACATGGGTCACCCTAGTCAGCACCCTTATGCCATTCTGGTGCCCATGCTGAGTTTTTCTCATAGGCTTGGGAGCCTTTTTAGATTTACCATGACTTTGAGAAGAAGCCTCATATCTTTCTTCCTCATATATTTCTGGCCATCCCTGATAAGGCTCCCATCTTTGTGTTCAAATTGCATATGTATCTGTTATGATCCCGCTTGCGCTAATGAGCCTGAAGCCGGCTTCCACGCTTTTAGCCCGTTATATAAGCCTCCATCTCTGATCTCATTTCTGCTAAGCCCTGTATCATTTTGCCTTTACAATTTGACACCTTTTACCTGGAGGAGACACACCCTGAGTGTCCTTATCTTTCTCATGTTCCTTGCATTAGGCATAGCTTTGTTCCATGTGCTTGGAGCTAGTTTTGCATGTCCCTGACACTCGTCTCCTCCCTTTGCGAGCATTCTTCTTTTACTTCGAGCTCGTTAAAAACAGTAAGTAGGTTACGAGCATTCTTCTGCCTTCACTTCGAGCTCATTAAAAACAATAAGTAGGTTACGAGCATTTCTTCCACCTTTCCTTCGAGCTCGTTAAAAACAGTAAGGAGGCTATGAGCATTTCTTTTATCTTCACTTCGAGCTCATTAAAAACAGTAAGGAAGTTGTGAGCATTTTCTGTATCTCCTTTGAGCTCATTAAAAACAGTAAGGAGGTCATGAGTTTACTTTTTTGGACTCGTTAAACCTTTACGAAAAGATCCCTATGGAGTTCTTTTAAGCCCTTTTCAGACTCCTTAAATAGGAAAAGTTTGCCGAGCATAGTTGTCTTTTCGGGCTCGTTAAAATAACTGAATCGACATCCACTTAGGTATAGAATTACCCCTTTTCCGGGCCTTGGTGGATAATTTACGGAAAAGGTATACTCTTGTATGCGCTAGAAGAGTTCTTCTTCCATTATTTTACACTTTTTCGGGGAAGGAGACTAACTTTATGAAAAAGGACCTTTGGAGTTGTCTTTAGGGTTTTCAGACTCTCGAAATGTGAAAACACCAAGCGAGCACATACCAATCCAGGCTCGATATAAAATCCACGGATAGGTGTATAGAGGACTGTTTAAGTTTTTCAACTCTATAAGCAAGAAAACACCGCTGAGCACAGACGAATCCGGGCTCGATATAAAATCCATGGATAGGTGTATGGAGTTTTCTTCTAGGTTTTTCAGACTCCTTAAATATGAAAATACCGTCGAGCATGATTTAGCTCTTTGTCAAGCTCGTTTAAAAAATGAAAAAGGAAAGGGAAGGGAAGAATGTTAAAATATCTTTCAATATGATGGCAGCAAGTCAACTATCTCCTTGAACAAAGCACCTGTTTTGAGTCTATCAAACAAGTTGGGTTCTAGTGTTGGCCTTAGGGTAAACTTGATCTCAGAGTTCTTACTCCTCCGTTTGGTTAGTCTTACAATCATATGGAGAATCTGTTAATGTCTCCTACATTGCAGACTTGCGTCATGGTCCCTTTGTGTTCAAAGCTTCCTAAGTCACTCTTTTGTCATGCTCACTGTTCAAGGATATAACCTGTGTCGGCCATTCTGCAGTTGCCTTGACCTCATGTGTCAGCCATTCCTTGGTGTCAGTATGTTTCATCATGTGTTTAGTCCTACTCCAAATCAGCTCATACCTTTTTGAGTGTCCCTCGTGTTGGATGATGGAGGATGCATTAAGGCCTCCCTTCCAACGAACTTCTTCCCATCGACTTCAGCTCATTGTGCTCTGGGAATGAATTTTAGAGTTTCGGTTAGTACCTTGGGGATTGCAATCATTAGTGGCAATTTCCCTCGCTATTGGATAGATGAGAATACATCAATGTCTCCTATCCGATGGATTCTTCAAGTGTTCGACGGCAAGACCATCTATTCACACTTGCTTGAATGTACTAGGTACCTTGGGTTCCATTTTCATTATTGGTGGACACCCTCGCGTTTGTTAATGGTATACATCAATGACCAGTAATCAAACGATACCTCCCATGTTCGACATCAACTCATTTATTCGCATGGATAGGTTTGTACCTTGGGTTGTTTTTGGATGAAGACCTTGGGATCCTTGATAGCATCACTTCATTTATGTTATCGCCCAAGTTGCGCAAGACTGAGCCATACTCTTTTTTGGGCTCTTGATGAGACATAGATCCAGCTTGTTTTCTATGGCTATGTTCTCGAGTTTTCACATAGATCCACCTTGTATTTATGTGGCTATGTTTACACTTATGTTCCTCATGGATCCACGCTTGTATTCTAGTGGCCATGATATATGCATCAGTATTTGGATCATTATTGTATCCTCTTGGAGGTCATGTTCCACCATTTGAACATGGACAGTTACCCCAAGGATAAGTTTGTCTGGCATTGCCTTTGCTTTCAGGTACTTCATTTGAGCCTATGATTCTTGGTTTCTCCGTTCTTCCATGATTCAACTCTTTTTTATTTATAATGTATTTCAGCCATCATTTCCCACACTCCCTCTGACCTCATACATTAGGGGGCATTTGTTATAGCTTGAAATGACACCTCTCCGTCCATGACGACACTTGCTTCCCTTAGTCGCATGACGACAATTCTTGAGATCAAGTTCAGTCACACAACAGGACATTTGTGGATGGAGGAGTCATTTGGGACACTAAAAATGGTTGAAATTACCTCATTCTTGACCCATTTGATGTATATGGCCCTTAGGAACATTTTTCCAGACCAAACCATCTCCTGAAAATGAGCAGAAAAGGTTGTTTTTGGCCATTTTTCAACATGAGCGCGACTCCACTGTTATAATAGTAGCGTGTGTACGCGACTTTGTCTCATTCAAAGTAGCGCCCATTGCCATGTTTATGCGACTTTGTCTACTATAGAGTAGCGTACACCCCTATTTTGGTCAAAATCTCGAAATTCGAGTAAGTTAAGTTGGTTGGGAAACCTCTTGAGTGGTTATAACTTCTTTTCCTCTTCCTCATTGACTATATAGGGAGGGTAGAAGGGTCATGTGAGGGGACCAAGCCCAATTACAAAGTTATGCTGGAGGAATGGAGACCCTCATCCCCCTCTCTTGTGCTTCAGTTTTTGTAAACCCTAGTACAGTTGTTTAGAGGCTGGGATCCTTGGAGAACAGAAGCAGGAGACCTTGAATCTAGGTTTTGTGAAGTGCCAAGCTTGAAAGAAGGTATAACTTTATGTACTTGCTTTCATTCATTAATAAAGATCAGACGTTCTTCTCTTTCCAAATATGACCTATTCTTGTGTGTATTAGATTTGATTACAGTTTGTTTATAATCTGATGTCTCTTTCTATTATGAATATCAGTCTTATATATGTAGTCAAATGTGTTTGAGAAGGGTATCAAGTTGTTTTGCAGGTCTGGGCATTGCGATACTGGATAGGCATTGAAGAGCGAGGGAGGCTAATCTAGGATCAACCTTCTGAATGAGGTGCCTATATCTCTAAACCCTAATATCTTCATTTATTTGTTGTACTTGCAGAATGCTTGTAAGTCTATCTTTATCACCGTAAGTTGGTAGTTTCTCCCCCAAACAATAGGTGCATTTTTTCCCCACAACAAAGAGTTGTACTTGAAAACTGGCATTGGTTTGGCGGGTATGCAAAGATAGCAACAGGTTGTCAATATAGAGACGTACGTTCATCGAAACGTAAAAAATGTCGATATTGCCACGGTTTTCCACCATCATAAAAAAAAATGAAAAGACATCTTAAATCTATACAACCTCTTAACCAAACACCATTAGCTGGGTGCAGTTCCCATATTGTATTGTGGCTTTTTCACTGATTATCCACTCCATGGAAGAAAGTAGTATTTTCATCACTAGGGGAAATACAAATTGCAAAGATTTTCATCCTCCACTTTGCCCCCCAATCCCTTAATAACTTATTCCTCCTCCCCTCCAACTCGACAATTGTTTTTAATTTTGCTTCAATGAACATGCCCAAGGGATTCTCTTCAAATAATACCTCAATCTCCCCCTCCGCCTCTTGAAGGAGGCCATCTCATTCTTTATGTATCCTAGTATACCATTCAACTACTTGCTTCTTGAGGTGTTTTAAAACATTGTCCAGGTGGCGACTTGGGGATAGTCCTATAGATGGATCAAAATATTGCCACTCCTCTCAAACTAAGTTATGGAAAATCAAGTTCCTTAATCCAGTGGGAATTGAATTTAAATAGAGAAGGAGGTTTTTGTTCTACCATTTTCAAGTGGAGGAATATTGGATTATGATCATATCCTCCACCAGTACTAGCCCACAAATGATATCTTTCTACACTATTTAATAGTTGCTAAGACAAAAAAAATATTTATAGGCGCTTGGAAACCATGGTTTATCCAACTCTCTTATTGCACCAATTAGGTTTTTTTTTCCAACAGTTCCACATCAAACACCCCCAATTTTTTTATATTATGAAGTATATAGTTAGATATAAGATTGTATCAAGCATAAGTCCCCTACACTACTTCACTAGACAAAATAAAGTTAAGGTTTCCGCTGATAATCAGATAATGTTCCTTGACCACTTGTAACGAAAATAACCTTTGCCAAAAATATTGATTCAATAGATAAGGGCCATAAACATTAAATAATGTGACTTGTAAATCCAGGTCTTCATATTGGAGCTAAGTGCACAACCTTGAAGACACATAAAATAATTTGATTAGAGTCATGTGGGTATGCCATCTCGTTAGAAAACCACCCGACAATCCACTAGCATCCGCCCAGGTAAAGTCCTAGTTATTGAAAAAAGACTTCAAGCTACTCAAATCATATATATTGAACACATCAATTATTAAACCAAAATAATGTCTAGCAAGTCCTTCTCAACCAATCTATGCAAGGACACTCATTTATTGGGGTTTTCCATGCTCGTTGCATTTAAATAAAGGACTTTAATCATCAAACCTGGGAAGAGGGATTTCGATCTCTAAGTTCCCTAAGAATCGATATTTGCTTACTATGTTGAATCTTGGTAGTAGCCTTGGATTGTGCTTGTCATATATAAGACTTCCTTCCATGATTTATTAGGCTTACATCCTTTCTACAATCACCCCCTAATCTAGTAGAAGGGAAATCACCCACCAAAGAGATGGAACCTCATGATCGAAGGGAATAAGGAGTGTCCATAGTCCTAACCGAGGATCGTGACATAGGTATGGAAGACTTGGTGACTCTTTAAGAGGAATCCAAGGTGGAGTAAGTGTGTATTGAGAGAGTGGAATAAGGGAAATGTGGTTGATTTAAACCTGCTAGTGAGCCATATTCCTGAGGGGCAACAAATGAATAAAGGTTGTCCCCTCCAAGAGTAGTGTCCATTGTTAATAATTTCCCCATAGACCCTGCTATACCAGAAACTAAAATATGAGGGATAGGAGATAAGTTTAGAACCAAATTATCCTTATCGCTTGAAGGAGGCACAATTGTCGGAAGAGTAGACTTCAGAAAACGTGGGACTGCCTCTACCATAGTTGGTAGGTGTTTACATGTAATGATGATCAAGTATCCCCCCTTAGTTCCCCAAGTAGGAATTATCATCTCTACTGCATGTTGAAGAGACACATTTTTTGTAAAAGGGAAATTAATGTCCAATAGGTCAAAATCACCTGAAGTCACCACCTTTTCCTGATGTTCACCTTCATACTTAGGGCCATGCCTCGAAGTGAACAAAGTATTTCCAAATAAATCCTATCCCTAACCACTAAAAATTAGAAATATTATCATCTAATACCCCTTCCTCCACAAGGTTCAAAAGGGGAATTCCATTATATAAATGTACCAAGTCTTATGGAGAGCACATGGGGTCCCCTGATTGTTATGCCATCTTGAAGGATACTTATCTACTGTAGTGAAAGTCAATAGATATTTTGTATTGGGATGCCCTACAGAAAATGACCCCACCCAAGGAGTAATCCATATATCCACATGATCAAGTCCATAAGACTTCCACATCAAAATCCTCTTATTAAAGGTCATTGTACAGTCTTCAACAACATGATCGAAGATATGACAACGTATACAAAGGAAAGGAACATTGTAGTAGTCTATGGGTTGAAAGTGCACCATTTTCCCTACCTCAATCTCAATACCATCTACTAGACTCTCTGCCAGATCCAAGAGTACCAAGACCCTTACCATCAAACTCCAAGAGTTATATTTTTAAGAAGGATCAATAAAGAGGATTTTTCCCACAAAAATCCCTAAATTAGTCAAAAACCGATCATTCCAAAATTCAACAAGAAGAGCTGACACTTTTATCCAAATCAAAACACCCTTCGAGACCTCCCTACGAGGGTGAAACAAGGATGTCAAAACTTGAGGGTTAAATAGAAAGAACCCTAGATCCAACATCCACTAAGACTCTTCACTGCATCTTCCTTTTATTTGAATTTGAATCCTAGTCATCCTCAAGTGAATAATTAAAAAATCATGCAATACCCTGTGAGGTGTTGCCATGAAGTTTGTATCCATACCTTTAGTGAGGTCTCAACAATCCTAACACTAAAAAAATGCCCTAGGAGGGACTTTCTATTGAAATCCTTTATATTCTCAACCTTCATATCTTCTCCCAACATCATCTTAACAAGGTTTGTGCATCATTTAACCACCTTCCTCCTTTTACTCTTTACCTTGTCATGATCACCAAAATCCCTTTAGAATTGTGTATCAAATTGAGTATTATCCCAAGGAAATATAGTTCTAGAAAGGGTTGATAGATCAAGAGACCAAACAACAAAACGCTCTTTAGATGCACTAGTAACCTCTAGTGGGCCAAAAATTGGTAGCTATAGGGACAGGTTGGGAAGATTGGAAAATGACTGAATTGAGAGATCATGTTGATCGCCTTCAATCTCATTTTCTGAGCATGATTTGTGATCATAATTTGCTTCATTTTAGTGTCCCACCTCAGAATGACTAACCACCATCGCTTCGATGTCCGAAAGGCCTTGCCCTTGTGAAACATTTACACCACTCTTCTCAAGTGTACTAGCATTGAATGTAGTGATATATCTTATTAGGATACCTTTAAATGTAGGTGTAAAAACCTACTACCTTATTCTCAGATTCCCTTAAGTCTCAATCCTTGACCACCACGGGCTAACGATCACCCTCCGGTAGAGATATAGGGCTAGGATTTTACAGAATGATGGGATTATGCTACAAATCATTACTTAACCTTCCTTTCAGTTGAAATTACTTCATGCCCGAAACTTTCCACTCTTCATTAAAAGTATACATAGTCTCCCAAATATCCAATAATTCTTCAGTGAATCAAAAGATATCGGTGGTTCCACAGTCCACATATTTCCCATAGTCCACTAAGTCCTCATTGGCATCCAATAGAGAAGTCTTTCCCAGTTCGTCCATTGTGTGGCCCCCTATCAAACCATCTCTTGATGATTCGATGATGAACAATGAATTTCAGTTTTGCTTTCTCCCGCTCTTCTTTTAATACCAATTCGATTTTGAAGAGCAAATGAAGAATTTCCTCATGATGTCTAAGATAGTTGAAGAGAGGGTAAGAAAACATTAGATGGAAGGATTGCTTCTTCACCATAAACTAAAAAATATGAAGATGTTCCAAGAGCATAGTCGGGCGTCACTCTAACATCCCATAATACATTTTGCAAAACATTATGCTAGTTTTTATGATTTTCAACCATTGTCTCTTTCAAATTTTGAATTAGATTTTTATTTTTGAATTTTGCTATACCATTTCCCTAAGGATTATAATTAGCAGAATGAAGAAGTATGATTCCCTTATCAAGAGAAAATTAAAAAAGGGTAGAGGAAGAAAAATATGAAGCATTATCAAACACAATGACTTGAGGAATTCCAAATCTAGTAATTACATAAGATTCAAGAAATTGAATAACTACATATTCATTGATACGAGTTAAAATGATTGCTTCTGCTCAATGAATGAAATAATCAGTAGCATTAATAATATATTTGTGTTTCTTGGTTGAATGTAGATTATTTTCTCCAATTATGTTAACCCCACATTATTAAAAAAAAAATCAATCGAAACATGATTCAAAGATATAGACTCTTTCTTTTCTCTTCTGACACTTAACAATAAACTTTACATTTTCGTACATAAGCATGAGTATCTTTAAAAAATTTAGGCCAGTGGTATGCAACTTTGAGAATATTATGAGTTGTAGTTTTACCAACAAAGTGACCTCCATCTAGCCCATCATGGAGGTCTCATATAACTTTATTTGCATCATTCTTTTCTGAACATCGTAAAAGGACTCCATCAGAATTTGGTCGAAAAATTATTCCATTGATGAGCCTATTTTGAGCAAACTCAATCCTAAGTGGTCTTCTCTCTTTTGAGTTCAAATGACTTAAACTCGAGCCTTGGTGTAAATGATATTTCAGATCAAAATACCTTGAAGCTGATTGATTAAGGATATATAACACGTCATGATAATAGGAAACGATTTTGTTTTCCCAACCCTCTTCTTCCTTTTTATCTGAATCTTGTGAATCAACAACCAATCTACACAAGCCCTGTCCTTAAACTATTTTGGCATGTTTAAAATCCAAGTCATACTATTTTGGCATGTTTAAACTATTTTGACATTTAATTTCCTCTTCTCTCACGTAAGTCTAGTTGAACAAACAATGCTCTAACAATAGGATGATGCACAACAACCTTTATATGATTTTTCAAATTGTAAGGTCTGAAATGTTTTACTACCTTAAAGACTGCAAAAGCTTGTTTATCAATAGATGGATAATTTAATTAATCTCCTTGCAAGTTTGTACTCATAAAGTCTATAGGATATTCATTTCCTTCAAAATCCTTTTGAGTAAGAACTGTGGCCAAAGAATGATCTGATGCAAATGTATATAATGAAAAATCTTGATTAAAATCTGAACTATGATGTAAAGCAGGCACATTTGCAATTGCATTTTTAATACATTCAAAAGTTTCCTTTTCAACATTAGTCCATTTAAAATATACATCCTTTTTTATCATCTTTTGCAAAGGTATAATAGTTTCAGCAAAGTTTGAGATAAATTTTCTCACAAAGTTTATTTTTCCAAAGAAAGATTGCATTGATTTTTTATTATGAAGAGGGAAAGTTGAGAAATAGTTTTAACCCATTTTGGATCAATGGTAACACCTTCTTTTGATATGATATGGCATAAAATATTACCTTTTTTAACAACAAAAATACTTTTTTTGGATTTAAGGATGTGCCATATTTCCTACATCTTTCTAAAATTTCAGTAAGATGTTTAATGTGATCATAGCGATGCTTTGAATAAATAGTAACATCATCCAGGTAAACAACGACATTTTGATTTATCAATCCTTGAAAAGCAATATCCATTGCTCTTTGAAAAGTGGCTCTATAATCGATTAATAAAAAGGCATTATTCTATAAGTGAACATTCCCAATTTAGTTCAACACGTGGTTTTAAGCCTATCATTTTCCGCCACAAGAACCTAGTTATATCCCAAAAAAACATCCAGTAAGGAAAAAATTCTAGAGCTTGAAACAAGCTGCAAGATCTGATCCACGGGTGGAACTGGATAGTCATCCTTTTCAGAAGATCTGTTCAAATTATGAAAATTGACATGTAATTGAATTTCACCATTTTTCTTCCTAATTGGGACTAGATTAACAACCCATGCAAAACAACGTACTTGAAAAATGATCCTAGCATCCAGTAATTTCTTGATTTCTTTATGCTTTGTTCACTAGTACAAAATGAGAGATAAATGACCAAAATATGCATATAAATGACCATTTTTTATTTGGAAACCACTAGTGGAAAATTAGCGGCCATTGATTACGCGACCAAAAAAGTGGTCATATTTAACTTGGTTATTTATAGCTTATCTTGTGGTCATATATTGGGTCATTAATGTGGTCATTAATTTGGTTGTATATTTGGTCCTTAATTGTCACAATTAATGACCAAATATACAACCCAATATATGACCACAAGATAAGCTATAAACAACCAAGCTAAATATGACCACATTTTTTGTCACGGGATAAAGACTGCTAATTTTCCACCAGTGGTCGCCATTTGTTTATTTATATGTGAATTTTGGTCATTTTTTGGTCACTTATCTCTAATTTTTGTAGTGGTCATTTATCTCTTTTTAGTGGTCATTTATCTATTTTTGGTCATTTGTAGTAATTTTATATATATATGGCACAGAGGAATCGAACCACCAACCTCCTGCCTATAAGGCAAGTGCTCTTAAATTGAGCCAACACCCTTAAATAGAATATATTATATAATTTTACATAAGTGATCTAAGAATTTGCAACTTCTAGACTTCTTAGGAAAACACTGCCTCTGCTAACACAATAAAAAACTTAATTTTAATTACCCCCGTGAAAAGCTTGGAATACAAGACAGAGGATTGTTGATGGTTTTGTTTTGTTATTAATGAGGAAATTGGTCTGGATGAAGCTTAAACTTTGAGCAGAGAGTTGTGTTCCATAATCACCCCCCCTTCTCTAACTCAAACTTAAGAATCATTACATCACAATGATACTACATCATCAACTATACATTCCCCCTTGGCATTGTCTTGCAAATATTACAACATCAAGTCATGTCACTTGGATAAATTCCACCAAAGCATAGTGCACTACCACAACACATCAATACCAAAGGAAATGGAAGATGAGAATGGCGTTAACTCCATCTGGCATCAAGTATGTCCCCACCACACATTCAACCAAAAGGAACCATGTAGACACATCCTTCTTAGTGATACCAACAATACAACATCATCACATATAGTCACTAGGAAGCATCCATATGAAGTAAATGCATGAAAAAATAATATAACCATAGAAAATACCATCAACCTGACCATCCACCATAAAGAAATGACCATCCTCCACTTAAAATCTTCATCAAAAATCCATCATAAAGAAGAGATTGGTAGGTGCCCAATCCAAATCCAAAATGGCAAAGATTACAATGCAGAGAATGCCATCTTGCTTCATGTTATAAAAAAAATACACGATCATGTGCAAAATACCATATATTAGCAAACATGACCATAATGAGAACATAAAAACATACATAAAAATTTCACATTTGGCCAGGCATTTTCTTTCCTACTGCCTACATTGCAGTGGCCTTTCCAGTCTCCTCTTTGCCTCCTCTAGTCTTCAAGTAGAAAAACACCGATATGCTCATCAGTCGAGTGAAAGGTGTGAATAAAATATCCCCTGAAGCCAAGCTATGCCATCCTAAAGTTGTCCTGCAGTGAACGATGTAGATTCAAATACCTTGATTTCATTTTCATTATCGGAAATTCATGGTACTCACACTAAAAAACGGTTAGGAAGAGATGGGTTAGCAGGGATCTCACATGAAATACGAGCATGCAGATACACAAAGAGAGAAGTCGTAATGTTATGAAATGCAAATGTGTGATCTAATACAAAGTAACCTAAATACTATGAGTAGACTGACCTCAAGAAATTGTGATCTTCTGGGTATGTTGCGTATAGAGAACGTGCTATTTCTACCGTCCATACAAATCTTCTTTTCCAAGCATAGTAGCATAATTCGAGTACAAATACAGATACAAATATGATTCGATACAAAAAAATAGGTAACCAAAAAACAGGGATAATTTTAAGGTCCCTTACTTATTTAAAAGTGTATAAATCTTGGCGAATCTTACCAATTCTTAAAATGTCAACTATAAAATATTTGGCGATATTTTTCTAAAATTATTTCAGTTTCTAAGGGTTTAATATAGTTTATATAATAATTTGACGATTTTTAGAGTGAAAAAAGTTTACCCCATCAAAATTGGGTGAAATGGGGCTTCAAAAAATGCAAATTGGCATATCTTTTTTTGGAAAAAAACATGGAAAAATAGCCCATGGACTAAATTTCGCCCCTAAAATGATCCTTGCCAAAAAAACTAGTAAAAAAAATACGGTAGTAGATTGCTTAAAATAAAATAAAAAAAACAATTTTTTTTAATTTTAGAAAATTTAAAATATATATAAACCATTCAATATTTTCATGCAACATTTATTTTTCATCGAAATCAAATTGAAACATATAACAATGTGACATATACAATGCCATCATAGCCGAACCATCCGCATAAAAAAAAAAAAATAAAAAAAAATTGGAATGTACAAATAAATAATATGGTTGTTTATGTAAGTAAATGTGAAGCTTTCTTGGTGAGAACCGATATATGTGTGTGTGTGTGTGTGTGTGTGTGAGAGAGAGAGAGAGAGAGAGAATGAATAGCTTGTTCCCACTCTTATGATGATTCCCATAGTTGTCTTCCAGTACACCATCGATTTTGGAACAGATATCCCCCCTACGCCTTTTAGAGAAGCATGCATTAATATAGTGTAGTTTCATCCACCCTTATGGTAGTGTGGTGTCTCCATCCTTTATTGTTGCTTTACCTAAATGACAATAGTTAGTAGTTGCATTTCCATCTTGCACTCTCACACATATACATGTCATTCGTTAGTACTTGGTTTACTACTTTAAATGCACTAGAAAAGTGTGTATAGTTTAAAACAAAATTTATAAACAATAATGACTAAGTATCAGGCTTACACAATTATCTTAATGGCTGGACATACTAAAAGGTGTTTTTTATCTTTATCCCTTGTACAAGATCATTTACTCAATAAATTGCATGTGTACTATATGCTACTAATGCTCTAGCTACCCCTTCCTTTGTTGCTCGGTCAAATGACTCTGGAAAGGATGCTAGGGCTCTCTTTATGAAAATGAATATAAATAACGATATGCAACTAAAGAATATAAGACTGAATCTCGAATTGGAGGACCTGTGGTGCATGGAATTAATTGGATATTCCTTTGGAACTGAAACCAGATATGTTTCCTACTCTTCCCTCTTCACCTTATCTACTTTATTAATTGAATCTGGATTTTCCCTCTTCACCTTATCTACTTCATTAATTGGATCTGGATTTGGAACTACTTCCACCCTGACTGCTATCTTTTATGATGTTGTTTGCTCTATTATGATTTTTTAATGATTTACTAATTTGTGAAACAATTTTTTTCTTTTACTGTGTTTGTTTCCAAGTTCAACATAATATTTTGTTCAACCACTACTAATGGAGTGACATTAAACTACTTATTTACCTGGTTATAGTGGGAATATACTCTCTTAAATGATCTTTGTATTATCATCTCTTTATCGGTGTTGTTCAAATTTCTCAGAAATATAATTACAGACGAGAAAGACGCTCTATTAGCCAACTGATAGTTTTTCCAATATCATTTTAGATTATCCTCGACCGGTCTTGACCTATGGGATCAAAATAGAATTAAAAAATAGCATATGAATAATATCCGTATCGTATTTTTACTATATCGAATATTCCAGATTTTCGTACTCTTTTAGAATTTCAGTACACGGCCGAATTATGCTATTGTGTTTCCAAGCATTCTTGGAGGTCATGGAGACTAATGTATTACTGCAGGGGGGCATGGGTGACATGAAATATTTAGCAGCATGAGTGGGACTGTGTATCCATATGTATGGCTCGCAACTTCCATCGTCGAAGAATCAACCAAGTTTAAGTGTGTAGACCTTCATGAGAATCGAGCCTACCCTTATATGTATATCAACATGTTATTTTTTACTTGTTTAGCATAATAAAATTAAACAATCTATCACTGAAATAAATACAAGCACAACAAAAACACAATGAACACAATATTTCTCTCGGGGAGACCACAAGGGAGAAAACCCTGAAAAAATCTTCCTCAATATAGAATTCACAAAGTACGAAGATAAACCCCAAGACAAAATCAACTTCTCCTCCACTTGTGCGAACTTCTCTCTCTCCTATGCAAACTTGTGAGATGTACAAATGAGCAACTCATCCTCTATTTATATTCTACTTTTGACTTGACCTTTTACTAACTAGGTCGGCTATAACTCACCTAACTCGGCCGACCTGTACTCTTTACAATAAAATATTCTTTCTAGATCTTTCCAGGCCGACCTAATCAATTAGGGTTTTACATTGATTCTTTTAATGACTCTTACAATATCAATTACATCAATGACATATCCCGAAGGAGGAATACAATAATACAATAGACAAATACATCGATAATATCTTTCGTAGTTACATTTCTTTAACACTCCCTCTTAACTAAGAAGGTATTATGCGGGAAACATCAACAGCTACTCAATTGAATTGTGAATCTCTATATGTTATAGAAAGATTTGGATCATCATATGTTTGGGCTATCATCTGCTGGAACATCTTCATCAACATCATCATCATCATCTGTAGGAATATCACCATCAACAACATCCTATGTATCATCGTCAGCAACATCTTTTGTTGGATCATCATCAGCAACATCCTTTGCTGGAACATCATCAACAACATCCTCTGTTGGAACATCCTTTGCTGGATCATCAACATCGTCAGCTGGAACATCCTCTACTGGATCATCATCAGCAACATCATCAGCTGGAACATCCTCTGCTGGATCAACAACATCGTCAGCTGGAACATCATCATCAACATCCTCTGCTGGACCATCATCAGCAACATCATAAGCTAGAACATCCTCTGCTGGATCAGCAACATCGTCAGCTGGAACATCGTCATCAACAACATCCTCTACTGGATCAACAACATCGTCAGCTGGAACATCATCATCAGTAACATCCTCTGCTGACCATCATCAAGAACATCCTCTGCTGGAACATCATCAGCAACATCCTTTGTTGAAACATCAACAACATCATCTGCTGGAACATCATCAATAAACACAATACTGGAACAACAACATCAATCATTAGTAAACAAAAATACTGAAACACTATCAGTCACCGAGTATTGATCTTCAGTCACCCCTGGACCGAAATCCATCACTTAAGGACAAGAACTCTATCAGTGAGCAAGTACTGATCTTCAGTCACCCCTGGACTGACATCCGTCACCTAAGGACAAGAACTCTATCATTCGGCAAGTACTGATCTTCGCTCACCCCTGGACCGGCATCCGTCACCTAAGGACAGGAACTCTATCAGTCGGAAAGTACTAATCTTCAGTCTCCCCTGGACCGACATCCGTCACCTAAGGACAGGAACTCTATCAGTCGAAAAGTACTAATCTTCAGTCACCCTTGGACTGAAATACGTCACCTAAGGACATGAACTCTATCAGTCGGAAAGTACAGATCTTTAGTCACCCTTGGACTGGCATCCGTCACCTAAGGACAAGAACTCTATCAGTAGGCAAGTACTGATCTTCAGTAACCCTTGGACCGACATCCGTCACCTAAGGACATGAATTCTATCAGTCGGCAAGTACTGATCTTCAGTAACCCTTGGACCAACATCCATCATCCTTCGACAGGAATCCGTCATCCTTTGACAGGAATTCATCATCCTTTGACAGGAATCCGTTCCCTAAGAACCAGAACTCTCATTCTCTCTTTTGAGAGAGATCCCTCTTTTAAGGGAGGTCCTTTAAGACCCCCCTCCTTCTTTTGAAGGAGCTCCAATCATCATCACTCCAGGTGATCATCCTATCCCATAGGTGCTTTCTGATCCCGTACAAAGTCTTCTTCATTCTTCACACATGTGGTTCTTTGTAGAGAGTCCTGAGTCCTGGAGGTTGCTCGATATTGTCTTCTACTTTGATTACACCATCTATCTGGTGTAATATCCACCACTGAGTCTGGCCAATGGAGCAACATCTCGTCATAGTCGACTCCATCTTTCTGAGAGAACCCTTGCTTTGTACTTCTTGATTTCATAAGTCTTGTTCTACGAAAATCTCATCATTATTCATTTGTAGGTGATCGTACACGATACTTCCTACAAATCATGTTTAGTTGCATGGTTAGAAATATTTCATAGTTTTCAAAACATACAAATTCACACAATCATGCAACTATCTTAGCCAGTGCTTCAACACAACATTCATCCATATCCCGTATTCATACGGTAACTTTCTAGATGCCTTCCATCTCTACCAGAACATTATTAAGAGCTTCCACTACTCCCAATATGTCAGCAAAGAGGTTTCATTCTAGATAAGTAGAAATGGAATGTTGTACAACACCATAGGCCACTTACCCATCACATGCATATTTTGTTCATCAATGCAATCATTCTAACATGCATAATACACATTTTAAATCTAGGAACATAAATACGTGAACAACAACTCAAATACTTATCTTTGTTTGTTTGGTAGGATCTCTCTTGATCCTAGTCTCCTTGCAGGAGACCCTAATAGTGTGCTCCATTCCATCATGTGGGTTCTTCTACATGAAGGCTACATAACTAGAATATGGCCTTGGTATCTTGCTTCCTTCTGGAGTACCATATCTTCCTGCATCTTGTATTATTTCTCGTACCCAAGATGGTCTTCTCTTCTATGATTTTCTTCATGATGTGTCTCCTCAAGTCTTTGAGGTTTTGTCATATCATGATCTTATGGAATAGGTTCTTCTTCAACATTTATTTCTGCTACACTGTTCGTTTCTGTAACTCTAGGAGCTTCATGCTCCTCTTCATCCTCATGAGTCTTCTTGGATTTTTTGAAGGCTGTGACTTCATCAAATGTAACATCCCGACTGATTTCAATCCGGCAGAATCCTAGGATGTAGATAGGGTAAGCCTTTGATTGCTCACTATAACCAATATTCCCTTCTTTCCTGAAGGCTCCAACTTCAATCTCTTTTCTTTTGGAATGTGGATAAATATTGGATGTCCAAATATCTTTAAATGGCTAACTTCAGGCTTCTTACCGGTAAACATCTCCTCTGGGGTCTTGTTGCCAAGATCACTGTGAGAGATTCTATTCTGTACATATACTATGGTTCTAGTTGCTTCTGTCCATAGATGCATGGGTAAGTCTTGATCATGGATCATGGCCTTCACTACTTCCATGATGGTTATGTTCTTCCTTTCAGCTACACCATTATGTTGTGGATTATAGGGAACAGTAAGCTCCCTCTTAATCCCTGCTTGTTTATAGAAATCTTTGAAATTGCCTGAAGTGTATTCCCCTCCAGTATCTGTCCTCCAAATCTTTATCTTCCTTTTAGAGAGGTTTTCTACAAGATCCTTAAACTCCTTAAAATTTCCAAAGACTTCATTCTTATTCTTTAGAAAATAAATCCATGTTTTGCGAGAGTAATCATCAATAAAATAAGCATAATACACATACCCACTTAATGAAGTGGTGGACATAGGTCCACAAATGTCCGAGTGAATAATATCCAGAATACCTTTAGCTTTGTTGTCACGGCTTGGGAATGGATTCTTCGTGCTCTTTCCTTGAGCACATCCTTTGCATGATCAACCTAGATTTCTGCTAGTCGAGTCACCACCTTACTTACTATTGGTAAGGCTTTGTAGTGTACATGAGCTAGTCTTCTATGCCATAGCTCAGAAGGGCTCATGGTACTGGTAATTAGTGGTGTATCGGCATGAGATTTTAGCTTGTAAAGTCCTCCTTCTTCTACTCCAATGACTACTGCATCATTGACAGTCTTTCCCTTTGTCCACATAAGAACTTCACCATCTATAAATGCAATTCGAAGACCTTTCTTATCTAATGCTGAAATAGATAGAAGGTTCTTCTTCAAACCTGGTACACAAAGTACATCCTTCATGTTCATGGACTTTCCAGAGTCCAATTTGTAAGAGGCTTCTCCAATTCCTTTGGTGGGATATTGATAGTCATCTCCAAGCTTTACCTTGGGTGGAGATTCCTTCTGTATGAGATGTGATAGGGATTCTTTGTATCCCGTCATATGTTTTGAAGATCCACTATCTACTAGCCAAGTATCACTTCCATGAGATACTGAACCAGTGAGGGCTGATATTAGAACATGTTATTCATTGGAGTCTTCATCTTCTATGGTTTTGAATTTTTCATCATACTCACTATCTTCCACTTCATGAGCATGGAATCTCTTCTCATGCTTCTTATGATGTCCATATTTGAGTGTAAAATATCTCGCAATGTGTCCTATTTTGTGACAGGAGTAACATTCAACTGAAGATAGGTCTCTCTTGAACTTATTTTTCTTCTTAGGTCTTTGAGATCTTATTGGAGAGTCCTCATAGGAACGTACATCGTTCTTCCTTTTCCTTCCACCTTTGGCATGAGTTGCTAAAGCTTGATCTTCATTGTCATTTAGTTTCTCCTCTCTCATCACTATTCTTTCTTCCTCTTGCACACACTCTTCCCATAGCTATCTGAATTGGATCAGTTTCTTTCTGGTACATATGCCACGAACAAATGGTTCCCAATCTCTGGGAAGACCATTCAAAGTGGTCATCACAACTTCAACATCCTCTACCATGTCTCCAATAGCTTCTAGTTGTTCTTTTATCTGGGACACTCTGGAGAAGTATGAGTGCATGGACTCAGACTTCAAGATCTTCACTCCCTTGAGTTGATTTCTCAAGGTCATCTTCCTATTAATTTTCTTCCCTTCAAACGGGTTGGTCAGGGCATCGAACATCTCTTTTTTAGTCTTCTTTGAAGACACTTGAGGGATCAAGTGATCTTTGATGGAATCAGCTATGGTCCTCTTTTCCTTGACCATATTCTTCTTATGCCTTGCTTTGGATTCATCTCCCTTTGGTTTTGTAATTCCTTCCTTTATAAAGTCTTATGGGTCATGTTCTTCAAGGATGAGCATGACTCTATACTTCCATGCCTTGAAGTTCTCAGCTCCCTCAAGATTCTCATCAAGCTTGGTATTGATTGTCATCTTGATATAATGAGTACTTCAAATGGAAATAGAATAAATTTGAGACTTACCAGAAAAATTGTCCTTCTGAAAAACTGCTTCTACCTTGACCTAGGGTTTGTTAGAGAAAACCTAATTTTCCAACTTTGGGATTTTGGAAAACTGAATGGATGAGAAAATTTGCCTCCTCAAGGTGAGTTGAGCAAAGTACTCCTCCTCCCAATTCTATAAGCAGATGATCCAAAAACTTGATGCCCTATTTCTCCTGGGCTGTAGTGGGGGACCCAAAAATGAAAATTCTCAGAATTGAAATCTGCTTCGATAGAAATACGCACCCTAGTGAGGTGAGTTAGATGCACCCTCTTTTTCATCTGATCTGTGGAGGGAGCCATCAGAACAATAAGCCCTAGTTTTTGTAGTTGTGGAGGTTGCACAATGTTTTCTTTCATGCCTGCTCTGATACCATGTTAGTTTTATTTGTTTAGCCTAATAACATTAAACAATCTATCATTGAAAGAAATACAAGCACAACAAAAACACTATGAACACAATATTTCTCTCGGGGAAACCACAAGGGAGAAAACCCCGAAAAAATCTTCCTCAATATAGAATTCACAAAGTACAAAGATAAACCCCAAGACAAAATCAGCTTCTCCTCCACTTGTGTGAACTTCTCTCTCTCTCCTATGCGAACTTGTGAGAGTGAATTGAGTGAGTACAAATGAGCAACTCATCCTCTATTTATATTCTACTTTTGACTTGACCTTTTACTATCTAGGTCGGCTTTAACTCACCTAACTAGGCCGACCTGTACTCTTTACAATAAAATATTCTTTCTAGATCTTTGGAGGCCGATCTAATCAGTTAGGGTTTTACATTGATTCTTTTAATGACTCTTACAATATCAATTACATCAAAGACAACTCCCGAAGGAGGAATACAATAATACAATAGAAAAATACATCTAAAATATCTTATGTAGTTACATTTCTTTAACACAACACGCATGTCCGTCGGGTTTCTCAATTTAGTCTTGGGCGATCTCTTCCCCATCGTCAAGAAGAGGCACATTATTCATCTCTCCTCTCCCTGCTCCAATGATAACACATTGAAAATAAACTTATGATGAAGTAAAATTGCCTCGGCAACCCAAAATTTAAATACTTCAATACTCAGGGAGGCACAGTAACTGTGAAGAAGATATTCATTAATGTGATAACAGCCAAAAGACGGGTTAGAAGAAAATCTGATTTGTAGCACACTATGCGAAGATTTATTTTTACATAAATCGAAAAAACCAATAAACTTATCATTTATACGTCGTTAGAGTTTTCTTTGGGAGCATTTCATTTGAAGTGATTGAGAGACAAGAGTAACGTGGGAAAGCATTAGATACTGTCTTGCATCATGGTAGTTCAACAAGAATGGGCGGTTGATGGATTCTTCATAACTCGACCAACATAATAGAAGAAAAATACGCAACTACCACACTTCTGGTAATCGTATAGAATACCGGGATTTTCTAAAGATATTTACAACATGGCTCTTGATAATAGTGTTGCTTTCTCCAGCGAGCAATGGACAACATAATTCCTGGGAACATAAAATTGTTGGAGAGGCATCGATTTTCCCTTAGAAAATGCTAATAGTTGTTGTGTGGATAACAAAATAAATTTATAGTTGTTACAGATTTGTCCATCTAGAGTATTGAAGCATCTTACCAAGGAAATTGGGTTGCGTTGTTGTTTCCTTTCTCTTGCTAGATTGTGACTCCAACGCACACAATTGTTCTCCTCCATCTTACACACAGAAATCTCAAAAACCCATCAATAATACTAAAAAAATGAAAAACTAATGGTAAGAGGCCTGGAATAAAAATAAATGTTTTCATGGAAAATCCAAATGCAATATATAATCCCTGCAGTATTGGAACCTCACTGAGGGGAACTAAGCCTAGTGTGAGAGTTGGAGCTTCGTTTTGAAAAATGCCCTAGTTTAGTTTTCTCTATTTTCCCTCCCATTCTTTCTTTTAATTTACTGTTTTTTCGAGCTCATTCACTTTTCTTTCTTTTATCTTTTTTTTTAGTTTAGTTTTCTGCTCTTTATTATATTTGTTTTATTTATATTCTTGGTGTTATCCCTAAAGTTGAGCCCTGACTGCTAAGGTCAAGCTTAAGGAAATCTTAGATAGTAGACATATGACATCTACACAGTAATTCTTATGAAGTTCTGGTGGCAAATGAATGTATGGCTTAGGTTGGATATTTAAAATCAAATGACAAGAATAATATAAAGTTTCGGTACTTAAACAAGAACAGAAAATGACTGTGATAATAACCTTACAAATGTAAGAGCTCAAGTTCCATTTTAGAATAGGGGCATAGTTATATACTGGTCAAGAGAATCACAACATGAAATGTTAAGACCATTTATAGACAGAATATTGGCAGTATACACTTCATAAATTAAAATAAGACAGACTCAAAAATCATAATTTATTTCAAAAACAGTCATTTCTGCAAAAGATAAAATAAAAAACAGTATACATGCCTGTACATAAGCTTTAAAATCGAACTTCCATTATACTGTTTCAAGTTCCAATCTCTTCTTTCTCAGAAGAAGAGCCCCCTGCCCCCCATCAAAATGTTACAATCATGCCTCATATAAGTATTGAGGTCGAAATCCTCCCTAGGAGGTCGAATTTCTAAAGATAGTAGAAATTACATTAAATTTTGGAACTCCCTGCCATGAAAAATGGACTAGACTGTTGAAAACTAGGGCTACAATTATGATTTTGTATCTCTTGAATCATGACAGTCATGTACAATCTGGGAGAGGTTTTTGTATATGAACCCGTCATTGAGAAAATCCTCTTTCAGTTTTCAAAAATTCTCCTCCAACTGTCCAAATCAACTCTGCAAAAATATGACTCAAACTGGAATTTTCGCAGTCAAAAAATTAGGCTACAATGATGAGAGAGAATCTTTCAATCCTTGATACTTGTGTAAAATGTGAGATAGGTTTTTGTAGTTCTATATCTTAGGAATAAAAACCTCCTTCAGTTTTCCCAAATTCATCTTGCATTGGCCACAATCTGTTCTGGAAAAAGATGACGAAACAGGTCATTTCTAGAAAAATCTGCTTCAAAAATTCTCCACTGTGTGCTGTTCAATTGCTATCTGGCATGTGTAATGGGCTGCCACGCCTCATGGGGGTACGAGATGCATGAATATTCATTACTTATTTCGAATTATGATAAATCCAATTTATAATTACAAACTTAAACCCCTGTTTAAATGATTATTTCATATTTCTGCGATACTGACAGCATTTTTACACTACTGACAACATTTTCACATTTGAAATTTTGGCATATGCTGTCAGTTTATCATTTTAATCAAATGGATGAATTGTAATGTTTCCAAACATTTGAAATGCCTTTTGAACTAAGAAATTAAACCTTATTTCGAAAATAAACATGAACAAGAGCCTTATCCTATTTGAATTATGAAAATATGACAAAATGTGACTAGGATAATATAAAACTTAAGAAAAATGAAGGGAATGTATAAACTAGGCAAATGGGAAAAAGCACTAAGGTAAAAAATGAATAAAAACTAGGTAAAGGTTGTACTAGTCTTAGAAACAATCCTAGAGATAACATCTGGCTCCGATTGGGGATAAGGTCCTCCTTGTGAGACCTTAAGAACACGAAGACTAAGTGCCTTTCCAATCCATCACTGACATCTAAAGACCAAAAACTACAACTTGCTCTGCTCATCAAATTCTGAAATGATCCTGCTTTGGAAATAGAAGTTGCCCTGCAACTGAATTAAAAAAAAAAAAAAAAAAGCACCAGTGTTTTGTCTCCATTAGGCTGGAGTCTTTTCAACTATCTAAACTACTGCAGATGATAACAAGCTGAAAACCGCACACTGAAAACTAATCCATACTGCAACTGAAATCAAACTGTTGTTTGTTGAAAACTAAATTCATACTGAAAGCTGCTCTACTGCTAAAAGACTGAATGAGAACAAATGCTCTTGAGATGTGCTTATTTATGTGCACTATATACACTAATCAGTTGATAGAAACTGATCAAGTATATTCATATTTCCAATAAATCCATGAAAGCATCTTACCACAAAAATGATCCTCCAGTAAGCAGATGAGGACAAAAGAAAAATATGACATGAACAGTTGAAAACTAATAAGCATTTTGAACTCACAACTACAAGAAAGTGTCATACCGAAATCTGCCACATTCTGATACTCTGCAAACACTGACTCGATGTAGAAGGCCACTGGATTGTGAAATTGCAGCTGATGTAAAGAAACAAACTGTTCATTTACAATGTCATTCATGTTACCATAATCTCCATGTTCTTCTTAACCAACACCGGTTTCAGCCATAGATCCTTGTAAAATAAGCTTATTGATTTGCTCAAAATTTGATAAAGAAGTAGGTATAAACAATTTATCATGTAATTCATCCCAGTCTCCTTTACTATATCCCTGGAACTCAGATCCATAACTTTCTTCTACTGATGTATACACTTCCTCTTTAATTAGCTCCTCATGACATTGTTCCAACTGGAGATGAAATTGTTTCTGCATATTACCTTCTTCATGATCGCTACTAATTTCATTTGTCTGCAGATCTGAAAGTTGTTGTAGGGTACTGTCACTATTGATCATATTTTGTTTAATGTATGCTGCAGATCCAAGTTCAAAAATGGAAAAAACAGGCTCACTAATCTCTGTTAACAGTTGATCAACAATTAATAAAGAAGAAAGCTCTGCAAACTGCTCTTTTAACTTCTTTCCATCTCCTTCACTTCTAGCAAACACAAATTCGCTGCCACTAAAGAATTCTTTACACGCTGGTTCAAAAGTTTTCTCTTCTTCATCAAAATACTCATCATACTTACGTTGATCCTCATGAATTCTTAAATTTTGAATATCAGTAACCTCTGCTTCATGATGTTCTTCAATCTATTTGTTAACCTTTGATGGAAAAGAAAGTATAGTAGACAGATCTGGTAACTTCTCATCATCAGATTTAAAACTGGCATACACAAGTTGATTGTTGAAAAATTCAATATGTATAGATTCATAATTCTTTTCTTCATCATTTGAATATTCAGCATAAATTGGAAGAGCATGATAAAATTCCAATGGCAAGGATGAAGCTTTTTGCATATTATCTTCTACATGATTACTGCCAGTGTCATTTGTATGCAAATATGAAAATTGCTGCAAGCTGTCTTTATTGATTTCAAGTACCATCTGACTAGAAGATAACTGACCCTTACAAATTTCTGAATTTTAAAGCTCAGATATATTCATAACATGATGCTCCTCTAACTCCTTTTCATCTCTTTTATTATATTTTGGTAGTTGAGTTTCAAAACGATCACATGATGATATATCAAACTGCTCATTATCATTTGAATACACAAAAGAAGAAACTTGTTTCTCATGACCATTTAGAATAGCAGATACATTTGATACAATGTCAAAAGTATCTGCAATCTGGGTATCACTTAGAAGATTATGAACCTCTTGATCATCATGAAAAGTATCATCTACAGCTATGCAATCGTCAATCATATTTTGAAAACCCTCTTCTCGTGAATTAGAAAAAGAAGGAGTTTCATCCATATTTTTATTGAAAGACTCACTCTCATTCTTAATTTCTTTTTTATCAAGATCTTCACGAAGCTCATCATTCGAGGAACCAACTACTGTCTACTGAATATAAGATTTGAACTTTTCACAACATTGCTCAAGCAGAAGTTCCCGAGAAAAATACCTTATGTAATGTTGATGGAATACTATGCGGAAATCCTTCAAGGATGAAATGTTGGACGGAGGCAATGAGAAATACCATTTACGTGCATCACCATCCAATGAATACATGAACATCTTCGTGCTGTAGATCTAGCAGATCCATGCACTCATGAAACTTAAGGAGGTGTTCTGCAAGGTTGTCTTCTTTCTTTTCTCGAAAGATAGGCAGAAAATCTCCCCACTCTAACATAATCGGTACTGGATGCGGGAAACCAATAACTTCAGAAAAGTTGAGAGGTGCAAACATCCGAGCCACCATGGCAGACATTAGATCATTTGATGGCATTCTGGATCCTTGAATAAATGGAGTCGCCTCTGGATTCTTCGGAGTCGCCCGGTGAAAAATCTGCAGTCAATATGTCACCAGCCCTTGTTCACCATCAAAGACTGGATATATTCATTGTTGTACAGCCCAGGGAAGTATACCTTCGTTCCTCCGTCCCTGGCAATGGCGCCAAAAGATATTATCCCTAAAGTTGAGCCCTGACTGCTAAGGTCAAGCTTAAGGAAATCTTAGATAGTAATTCTTATGAAGTTCTGGTGGCAAATGAATGTATGGCTTAGGTTGGATATTTAAAATCAAATGACAAGAATAATATAAAGTTTCAGTACTTAAACAAGAACAGAAAATGACTGTGATAATAACCTTACAAATGTAAGAGCTCAAGTTCCATTTTAGAATAGGGGCATAGTTATATACTGGTCAAGAGAATCACAACATGAAATGTTAAGACCATGTATAGACAGAATATTGATAGTGTACACTTCATAAATTAAAATAAGACAAGCTCAAAGATCATAATTTACTTCAAAAACAGTCATTTCTGCAAAAGATAACATAAAAAACAGTATACATGCCTGTACATAAGCTTTAAAAATGAACTTCCATTATACTGTTTCAAGTTCCAATCTCTTCTTTCTCAGAAGAAGAGCCCCCTTCCCCCCATCAAAATGTTACAATCATGCCTCATATAAGTATTGAGGTCGAAATCCTCCCTAGGAGGTCGAATTTCTAAAGATAGTAGAGATTACATTAAATTTTGGAACTGTCTGCCATGAAAAATGGACTAGACTGCTGAAAACTAGGGCTACAATTATGATTTTGTATCTCTTGAATCATGATAGCTGTGTACAATCCGGGAGAGGTTTTTTTAGATGAACCCGTCATTGAGAAATGCCTCTTTCAGTTTTCAAAAATTCTCCTCCAGCTGTCCATAATCAACTCTGCAAAAATATGACTCAAACTGGAATTTCCACAGTCAAAAAAATAGGCTGCAATGACGAGAGAGAATATTTCAATCCTTGATACCTGTATAAAAAGTGAGATAGGTTTTTGTAGTTCTATATATTAGGAATAAAAACCTCCTTCAGTTTTCCCAAATTCATCTTGCATTGGCCACAATCTGTTCTGGAAAAAGATGAAAAAACAGGTCATTTCTAGAAAAATCTGCCTTCAAAAATTCTCCACTGTGTGTTGTCCAATTGCTATCTGGCATGTGTAATGGGCTGCCACGCCTCATGGGGGTACGAGATGCATGAATATTCATAACTCATTTCGAACTATGATAAATCCAAATTATAATTACAAACTTAAACCCCTGTTTAAATCATTATTTCATATTTCTGCGATACTGACAGCATTTTTACACTACTGACAACATTTTCACATTTGAAATTTTGGCATATGCTGTCAATTTATCATTTTAATCAAATGGATGAATTGTAATGTTTCCAAACATTTGAAATGTCTTTTGAACTAAGAAATTAAACCTTATTTCGAAAATAAACATGAATAAGAGCCTTATCCTATTTGAATTATGAAAATGTGACAAAATGTGACTACGATAATATAAAACTTAAGAAAAATGAAGGGAATGTATAAACTAGGCAAATGGGAAAAAGCACTAAGGTCAAAAATGAATAAAAACTAGGTAAAGGTTGTACTAGTCTAAGAAACAATCCTAGAGATAACACTTGGTTTTTAAAATTTGTTAATACCAATATAAATATATTACATATATTAACTATATACATATATAATAACTATATAACATATTAATATATTAACTATATATAATAACTATATAACATATTAATATATTAACTATATATAATAACTATATTATATTAATATGTATACATTAGTATACATTAGTATATAATAATAATAATAATCCATTTTCAAGGTCATATTAAGCGAGACACCAAGTTGGTGTTTGAGACCACCTTGTTTGTGGGACGAGGGACCCCCTCTTCCCATAAATATGGCATTTTGGAAGGGGGTGAGTAGTAGAAAGGGGTATAAGATAAGGCATTTTTATTTAGAATTTTTTCTTCTTCTTTATGTTTTAATGTAACTTTTGGAGACATAGGGAAGAAGGGTATGTGGCTATGCCATAAATGGTGGGCTTATTTAAAAGCGATGTTCATAACGTGTAGAATGGGTAAAAGGGATAGAGGGTTAATTAAAAGGGACCCCTTTTAATTAAGGCGGGGAAAGAGATTGTTGTATATTTCTAAAATTATAATCATAAAAGTGGAGTAGAAAATATTTAAAATCTTACTATTTGAGGAATAGAATTTGAGTAAATTATAAAGACGAGAGTTTTAATATAAAAAGGAGGCATTTTTATTTTTTTTAAATGGAGGATATAGGATTTTTTTCTCCACAGGAACACTAAGGTGGTATTTCTAACATTCTAGGAATAGGCGTGATGAGTTGGCATCCATAGACAAGATCAACAAATTAACCAGGAGGCATAAAATAGGCAAATTTCAACTAATGAGATGCAAAAGACTCTTACTTACCGAACTTCAACCGAGTGTTGAAAGGGTCAAAGATTACGATTTTGGCCAAATGAAATATGAGCACGATAAGTGCGATAAGTTGAACACAATGATATAAAATTCAAGACATGATGATGCTTTTAACAAGAAACGACAAATCTCTGAGACATGACTCTAATTGGACTATCATTTCAATGTAAAAGACGCAACTTGGCAAGTTTGTTGAAGGGGTCATACGGAAGCGTAAATGGAG
Source organism: Larix kaempferi (assembly GCA_027924585.1). NCBI lineage: Eukaryota > Viridiplantae > Streptophyta > Pinopsida > Pinales > Pinaceae > Larix > Larix kaempferi. Next base: position 2,262,854 of record BSBM01000477.1, on the reverse strand, counting down.
AAACAAGATACAAACATGATAAGCATATCTCCCTAGACAAAATTGTGTATACGGAATAGTTTTACAAAAAAGTTCACTATGTTCGCCTCTGATGTCATTTTTTGACACTTCGGAAACATGTCGATATAAAGAACCCTATAAAGGGGTCTCGAAGTCCATCTGCAGTGTTAAAATTTAGTAAATTCTAATATTGTAGATGGATTCGGTATAACTTATATGTTTTTATATTAAATTAATGTTTAGTTATGTATACACACACGCACACACACACACACATATATATATATTTGATTAAATATATATAAATTGTGTCATTCGATGGTAGGTGTTGTGGGAGCTAGGGACATGTGACTCTGTCGATTGACATATATGTGTAAAATTAGTCACAGCAGATCTAATGAACAAGTAAATCAATCACAACAGATGAACATAGAAAATATGGTGTAAAATTGTGCAAAACATGCATCAGTGCTCAATATCCCAATGAGGGTGAATAATTACAATACAATATAGTAACTATGACTGAGCAATTTGAATTGACTAAGGAGGTCATTCGAATTACTGAATGGTGTAGCTTGGTTCCAACTAGGAGTCCTCATCATCAATCAGTGGTGGTCATCAATGCACAAGAACCAGTCATTCAGGTGTCAATCTAAGTCTAACTGAGTGTAACAAGTGTAACTGAAGTGTGTAGCACTGATATAGGGAAGGAGGCTCAGTGGAGGGCGCATGGGAGGCTTAACTGAATTCAGAACAAGTCATCTAGTCAATCTGGAGGTCCAACGGAGTGAAACAGTCAGTCAGGAGTGAAACTAGCCTCAAATCAAGGAGAATCGGAGCTAACTGAGTGTAAACTGAGTGGGTAGGTGAAGAAGTGCGCCCTTCTCTGGAAGTAGGTGAGAAGTGGGCACCTTCATGACTAGGAGGGATAAAACTCTAATGGAAGGAGATCTCAGGTGCTAGAATGAAGTGGATAAGGTGCTGGAGGCATCAACCTGGTGATTGGGATGCATGCAAACCCTAGAATTTGCATGCAAACCCTAATTACATGCAAGGTCCTGAAAATGATGATTTGGATATCCGAACACCCCCCCTCAAGCTAGACTATGATGTGCAAAAAATAATGTAGGGCCCTGGTTACTAAGACCAAAGGTCACCCCAATACAATAATCCAATAAAAAATGTTGAAAATAAGCTAAGTGAGGAAACAAGGAAAACCCAGTGGGAAGAAAGCCCCCCCTCAAGCTAAAACATAATAATGGATCAATCTATCTCCACCATGATGGAACTCACCCCCAACAGTGAACGGAGGTAAGAGAACTTCTTCTCAATGAAGCTCTTGGTGAAGATGTCTGCAATTTGCTCATCGGTAGGGCAATATTGCAGAATGATGGTGCGATCATGCACCAACTCTCGAATGTAGTGCATATGAATCTCAATGTGTTTGGTCCTCTGCCGCTGAACTGGATCTATGGAGATCTTGATAGCACTTTGATTGTCACAAAAGAGGACAGTCAAAGTAGTTCCACCAAAACCAAACTCGGAAAGAATACCCTGAAACCAAACTGCCTGAATGCGGGCATTAACTGCCCCTCGATACTCTGCCTCTGCTGAAGAAAGTGCAATGGCTGCCTGCTTTTTGCTTGACCAGCAAATAGGCCCATGTCCAATCATGAAAACATATCCGGAAGTGGACTTCCGATCTATGCTATCACCTACCCAATCTGAATCAGTAAAACCAATGAAATCTAGCTCAGAATTTGCAGCATAATGTATGCCAAAATGTTTCGTACCTTGCACATATTGCAAGATCCGCTTGGCTGCCTGCCAATGAAGCTCATGGGGATGCTGCATATACCTTGATACGACACTCACAGCATAATATATATCAGGCCTAGAGTGTGTCAATTATAGTAGTGAACCAATCAACTGTCGATACATAGTGCAATCTGCAAGCGGTGTAGAATTTTCCTTCTCAAGACTGATTCCTGAGAGGAATGGGAACGGGGATGCCTTACATTAAGCCATTTAAACTTCAATAATAGTTCGGAAGCATATTTTTGCTGAGATATAGTGATCCCATCAAAATTTTGAGCTATCTCCAAGCCCAAAAAGTGACTCAGCAAGCCCAAATCACTCATGTCAAAAGCTAGATTTAAGGCAGTTTTTAGCTTGTTTATTGAAGTAAGAGTGCTACCAGTAATGAGAATATCATCAACATAAAGTACAATACCAACAAATTACCTTTATCTTGTTGTAGGTACACATTCGGATCAGATTTGCGTCTTTTGAAATTCTAAGAAAGAAGGAAGGAGTCCATCTTTGCATACCAAGCTCTTGGGGCCTGTTTTAAACCATACAAAGATTTCTTCAATCTGCAAACTAATGATGGATCTAATGTATAACCTTCTGGTTGATTCATATATACCTATTCAGCAATATCTCCATGTAGAAAAGCACTCTTCACATCCATGTGGTGCACTTCCTAGTGCCTGGATGTAGAAATTGCCAAAACTAGGTGGATCGAATCCATCTTTGCAACCGGTGCAAAGGTCTCAGTGTAGTCCACTCCTTGGATTGGGGAGAAACCTTTTACCACCAACCTAGCTTTGTATTTTCTGATAGATCCATCAGCAGCAACTTTTATGTGGTACACCCATTTACATTGGACTAATTTTCTTCCAGGTGGAAGAGAAACTAGCTCCCATGTATTATTCTTTTGAAGAGAACTGTACTCTTCATCCATGGTACTTTGCCATCTCGAATCTCGGTGGGCATGATAGTATGTTGTGGGATTTGAACCAGTCATCAAATAACAAATCTCAGGAATTAATGGATCAGAAATAGAAAGAGCCATACCTGCTCTTTGAAAGTCTGCTCTTGTTCGTCTTCGATCAGCAGGATTTCCAATGTTCGAACCAGCAGATTGAAGAGTGTTTTGGGCCCACTTTGGTAACTGAGGAGGACTTTAATGGTCGGATTCCAAACCTGATATGTCATGATCATCATGTGCTGCTACAATATCAGAAATATCAGAACCAATACTTTCATTATCGCTGCTCGAATCTTCTTCTAGTGAAGGCGGTGAAACGGCAGTTTCTTCCTCGACTAGTTGCAATTCTTGAAGCGGTTCTTCAAATTGCACACTGCGCTCTATGAATATCTTTTTGGATCCGATATCCATGAGTTTATATGCCTTTGATTCTTGCCCATATCCTATCAGTATGCACTCAATACTTTGTGGATCCAAAGCTCGTCTCTTCTTGGAAGGAATTCTAGCCCATGCAGTAGAGCCAAAAACTCTCAAATTTGACACATTCGGTTTGTGACCAAAGAATGCTTCGAAAGGAGTCATACCTTTCACGGATGAATGTGGAACTCGGTTCTGAATGTATGCAGCAAAATTAATTGCTTCATCCCAAATATTTGCAGCCAAACCTTTTGACTCAATCATGCAAGTAGCCATCTCTTTTAGTGACCGATTTTTCCTTTCCGCTACACCGTTCTGCTGGGGTGTGTAGGGAACTGTATGTTGGATCTAAATTCTGCTTTCGGCACAAAGTTGCAGCAACCCGGCCTTGATATATTCTCCACCATTATCGTATCAAAGAGCTTTGATCTTGCTCTCAGTGGCAGTCTCAACAAAAACCTTAAAATCCTTGAGTTTTCCAAGCACTTCTGACTTGTTTTTGAGAAAAAATACCCATGTAAAGCGGGAAAGATCATCAATAAATGTCAAAACATACCTTGAACCATTTAATGACATATTTGGCAGTGGACCACTAATATCAGAATGTATCAGCCCCAAAACTGTAGAAGCTCTGCTAGCGTTGTCATGGTCGAACCTGTGCTCGGGGTGCTTCCCAATAATGCAACCTTTGCAAATTCCCTTTGAGGAACGGAGTTGTGGAAGACCATCTACCATGGATTTGTTTGATAATAGTAGAAAATACATATAATTAATATGTCCAAATATTTCATGCCAAAGCCTACTAACCTCATTACCATGTGTGCGAAGAGTAGTGGGCTTTACAAGCGGAAAAAAGTGTGAAAACTCATAGCATTTTGCAGTGTGGTTCGCCTTTCTGACTGCAATAAGTCTTCCACTTTTGATATCAGAAATTTCAACTGTATTAGGGTTGAATGTAACTTGCTTCGGTTCACCAGTGTGTGTCATTTGATACACAGAAAGAAGATTTGAAGCCAAGGAAGGCACATAGAGAACATTCTAAAAGCTTCCATGATCTACATGGATTGTACCTTTGCCCTTTGAAGAAATTTTTGAGTCATTCCCAAATGGATGGGGATGGAGCTATTTGGATCGAATGAAGAAAAAGAATCAATATTTGCAGCCATATGATTCAAGGCACCCAAATCTATCAAAAGAGTAGTGGGCTTCGAAAGAGTTGCCATGAGTGCTTGTCCTCTTTCATGATCATCATTCCTATCCTTCTTCCTTGCACCGTCAAGAAGAGTTATGTTATTCTTTTTCAAAAGGAGGGCCATTTGATCTATTGTCTTCTTCATGCATGAACTTTCGGGATGAAAGCCACAGTTGCAATAAGTACATTTATATTTTTCCTTACCCTCTTTACCCTTTTGCTTGAACTTTGAACTGGATGGTGCATCCGTCTGCTTTCCTTTCTCTCTTTGCTTGTGAGGTTCAAATTTGGGCTTCTCTTTCTTTTGCTTTCCTTTACCATTCGAATTCTTGGGTCCTTGAACAAATAGGGCTGAATCTTTGGAGTTTATGGACCCCATTTGAATCAACTTATCATGCTCTTTTGTGACGGACTCAATGAAGGCATTCAAGGTAGGCATCTTCCAATTCGGGGTAGTTAGCCGACCGGAATTGAAAGTAGAGACAAATACCAAATAGTCTTTACCAAGCTTGGTGAGAATAGAGAGGATCAGTTGCATATCCTCTTTGATAACTCCACTGTTCTTCAACTGCAATGTCAATTGCTTGAATTTTGTGAAAAACTCATTGATGGTCTCGAAATTCTCAGGACTAAGAGCAATCAATTCATTCTCTAATTGAAAATACCTAAGCTCATCCTGCTTGCCAAAAAGTGTTTCAAGTTGCTCCCATATTGCTTTTGGAGTCTTCAATCCACTAAGATGGAAGTGAAGATCTTTGGAAATAGAGAGACAAAGAAGACCATAAGCTTCATCAAGCTTGTTGTAGTGTTTTGTTCTTTCTGACAATGTGCTTGGCTCCAATTCGAGGCCAATTGTGACTCTATAGAATCCTTTTGAACATAATATGATCTCCATATCATCTTTCCAATCAAAATAGTTGAAGGGAGTGAGGATAGGCTTTGAAGAAGAGTATTCCATTGCTAGGAACGAGTGCACTTTGATGTAGAAAGGCTTGCAAAGGCAAGGTAGCGAATGCAATTGAAGGAGACAATAACCTGCAAATCACAATCAATACAAGAACAGTGAGGTCGAACAATCCACCCTTTTAGAGTTGCATCACACTTGGGATTGGGGATCAAGCAATGTTGAATGGGTCCAATGTATCAAATCCAGGATTTATGTGGAAACTCAAGCTTCTGGAGTGGTATTGGAAGTGTTTTTATGCTTTGCATGCATAGGAGCGAATGCTCTTGAGATCTTTCATGCCAAAACTTTTGTAATTTTGAGCAAATTCACTCAATTCTTCTTGTAAAACACCTGTAGAAAAGAGATCTTTTCCCTGCAATGGCTCTGATACCATGTAAATTTAGTCACAGCAGATCTAATGAACAAGTAAATCAATCACAATAGATGAACATAGAAAATATGGTGTAAAACTGTGCAAAACATGCATCGGTGCTCAATATCCCAATGAGGGTGAATAATTACAATACACTACAGTAACTATGACTTAGCAATTCGAATTGACGAAGGAGGTCATTCGAATTACTGAATGGTGTGGCTTGGCTCCAACTAGGAGTCCTCATCATCAATCAGTGGTGGTCATCAATGCACAAGAACTAGTCATCCAGGTGTCAATCTGAGTCTAACTGAGTGTAACAAGTGTAACTGAAGTGTGTAGCACTAATATAGGGAAGGAGGCTCAGTGGAGGGCACATGGGAGGCTTAACTGAAGTCAGAGCAAGTCATCTAGTCAATTTGGAGGTCCAACGGAGTGGAACCGTCAGTCGGGAGTGAAACTAGCCTCAAATCAAGGAGAATCGGAGCTAACTGAGTGTAAACTAAGTGGGTAGGTGAAGAAGTGCGCCCTTCTCTAGCAGTAGGTGAAGTGGGTGCCTTCATGACTAGGAGGGCTAAAACTCTGATGGAAGGAGCTCCCAGGTGCTAGAATGAAGTGGATAAGGTGCTAGAGGCATCAACCTAGTGACTGGGATGCATGAAAACCCTAGAATTTGCATGCAAACCCTAATTGCATGCAAGGTCCTGAAAATGATGATGTGGATATCCAAACAACATGCAGGTTAAAAAATTATGGCTACGAGGACGTATGTTGATGGGTGCAATGATGCTAGTCGAAACATGGTGATCAAATATTTGGTGTCTAATTGCTAGGATGTCACAAAGGGGATAGCGAACAACTTTAGCGTCGTTGGAGAGGCAGAACCATATTTGATTATAATAACAACGGATACATTGTCAAATATTCTAAAACAATGCTCAATCCAGTTGATGAAACATTAATGAGTGAATAACCCACTGAATCCATGAGGGGGTCAATAATTTACCAATTTTTGACACTGCAGATGAATTCAGAGACCCCCTTTCTAGGGGTTTCTAAATACATCTGCAGTGTTAAAATTTAGTAAATTGTACAAATTCATTGTGAAAATTGTAATTTTCCATTGTCAGAGTGACACAACTAACAATGACTAAATAAATGACCAATTCATATTCTTAATGTTATTGTTATGTGGTCATTTTTAGTTTAGTTACTTGCTATCTGGTCATATATTTTATCACGTGACCCAATTGGTCATTCCTCTGGTCATTTTTAGTTGGCTCACTCAAGTTTGGTCATGTATACCTTGAAAAAACAGTGGTGACCAAATTTTTTGGTCACTTGGTCATTTATCTCTCATTTTCTACTAGTGGTTGAAAACTATTGACATATTTTTTCATAGGAATAACGTGATGAATGATTTGAGTATCATAAGCTTTCATATCATCGTAAGTCCACGCAACAACATCTTGAAATTTCCAATATAATTTTTATAATTGACTTTTTCTTCTTAAGAAATACTCAATCCAAAATTCACATTTTGTTCTAAGATTTATGATTTCATGTCCCAAAGTTGAACTACTAGTTTTCACTTTGAAGATTTTCAAATTTTTTTTTTCTAGGATAGAAATCCTAGGGCAAACTGTACTTCCCCTCATTTCAAGGATGGTACCCAGGGTAAACCCTATATTTTTCAGGGCACAAGGCCAAGTCAACAAGCCCACAAATCCATTACAACAATATTCTCATTATGAGCTCCAAATGTCACTAACGAGAATAAAATATTGGTGGGGAGGATAACACTCCATCCCACAACCACTCGACCTACACCTAATTGACCTAGATTTTTTAAACTTATCTTGTAGATCAAACAATTTATCAAGGGTTGATACTCCTTTTAGAATGGTGTTTGTTTTGATATGATTAGAGTTTAGTTCACACATTTCCATACCATTTTGATGTTCTTCATCATATATGGCTATTTTTAAAGGTCTCTTTATCTACTAAAAAATCAATGATTTGTCTATCATCATAAAAAAACTCTCCAATTTGTAATATTATCGAGAAGAATTGGTATGTACATTAAATCAATAGAGAATTTATTTGATCCAAAATCTTCTAGAGGAGTTAATCTAGAAGTAGTTCTAGCAAATTAATCAACTATGTTAATTTTTACCCGAGGAATGAAAAATATATTAAAAGAATCAAAATTCTCTATCAACCTCCAAACTTCCCTTAGATAATTCTTAAGGTGAGGAGAATTACAAAAAAGTGAATTATTGGTTTGTCTGATAATAATCTTAAAGCCTTCAAAAACATTAATTTTCAAATCTGTGGCCTTAATACCCTATAAAAGAGCTTCATACTCAACAATATTATTTGTACATATAAATTCTAACCTACAAGCAATGTACATACGTTTTCCTAAAGGACTTATTTTCGAACAACCTACTCCAACTCCATCTTGTGGTTTGGAACCATCAAATTAAAAAGTCCATAAATCTGAATCAACCTTTAAATCTACATTATATACCAGATTTACACTTGGAATACAAGTCAATTCTTTATTAGGTATTATCTCTTGAACAATTTTAGATTGTTAATCATGTAGAATAGAAGAGGTTTGTGCTGTAAATCCCCAAAATGGGAGTCAATCACACAGTTCCCCATAATAGGAAACTTAGACTGACAAGGTTCATTAATAGCCTCTAAATAAGTTACATAATTGTGTTTCATATATTTTCCCCTTTCAATCTTGATTCTATTCGCTTGTCCTTTCCAAGTCAAGCAAATATGGGACCAATCTAATGCAAAATAACCATTAAGTTTCTAAGACCAATCCCTACTTAAAAGTAAACCATTATATTTAGGAATATCAACTACAATAATATCAATGATTTGATACACCTTGGGATTTGAGGTAGCACACATTAAAATGTCTTTAAATTTCCCTATTACTTTAACCTCATGCATGTTTAACTGAATGATATGAGATAGGCATTTTGTGGGTATCGCATTCAGTTTTCCACAAACTAAGTATGAAATTATATTTAATGAGGAACTAGGATCAACCATACAATTATGCATGTTCTTGTTGAAAATTTCAAATATAAGGAGAAAGGGAGGAGTTTGTGACTTCAACCTTTTTCCTAACAAAGATGCATTAACTTAAACTTGCCATTAACAATTTGTTGATTTTGTTAAAGTATTGATAGAAGTAGTATGAAATACATTAGTATATACCAAAGCTCTTAGCAACAACTCCCTTTGATGATCAAGTTTATAAATATCTAAAATAGAAATGTTCACTTTAAATTTCTGTAAATCGTAAACAACATTATGTAATGTACCCAAACCCAGGGCTAGGGACACTAACTCAAAATTGACTAGATTTGGATAGAAGTTTAAATTTATGCCTCAAACACCTCTAGACCTCTACGAATTATTCAAGGATGGATTTTAGGGTCTTCTACAGACTATGGAAATCGTACAATGCCCTTATACAGACAACCAACTTCGACAGTTGCACATTTCCTGGGTACATCACGCCTTGGTAGACTCCTTTGGCTAAACAAAAGGATTCAAGGCAGTGGTCCTAGGAATTATGTGGAACCCAACGGCTTCTGGTGTATAAATGGAAGTGGCTGGTATGTAACTACCCCAATATTCTATGGAAACACTGAGTTCTAAATTGGACTTAATTTGGCAAAGTTTGGAAGCTAGGAGGAAAATTTGTGAATTCAGGACAACTCAAGTAGGATTTTTCCAAATAAATTCAAATGGTATATGAGCCTCACTAATTTCTGCTTCAAGGCTTGGGATGGTTCTAAATTACTCTTATCTAAATGCATCAACCTTCAGAATGGGATTTGGAAGCATAGAATTTTGATTATTACAGCCAATCTTAAAACTAGTCAAATTTGGCAATGAATGGTACATAGGAGAAAATGTACATAGAAGATAAATATGAAATATGTAGAATGGAAGAACAATACAGATTTTTATTATTCAAGAGGACATTAAGTACGTATCATATATGAAAGTACAACAACCACATCATACTTGAGCAAGCACCATCCATATCCCATGCTACAACTAATTACACACTGCAATTGGAACTCGAAACTGCTGGAGCATTAAAACACTAATTGGAATTGGAATGGATCTGGAAATTACAAGGAAAAAATGCAAGAAAAATCCATGAGAAAGGATAAATACCTTCCTCCTCAATCTCTATTTGAATCCTCAACTAGTGTGGTGAACAGAAGGGGCACTATCTCCCAACTGGTGACAAAGGGCACATCTCTCAAGTCTCGAAAAGCTCAGAGCTCTTCAACACAATGAAAAAATTGGAAAAATATTCTAAATGGAGGATCTCATACTCCTTTTATAATTTCTGGTGGCTTCTTTGATAATATGCATTACATATGGACCACTTTCCTCACCCATTGTGCCCTCATTGTTTAAAATTAGGACTTGCAGCTTTATGTAATTCTTTCCTTGCTTTATTTCCTTCTATGTTTTAGCCTACTTTTCCTGCTTTTGGAAACTTCTTATTTTTCTTTATTTTATGTTGCTTTCCTGCATTTCCAGTACTTTCTTTCTTTTCTTCTATTTTCCTACTTTTCAATGCTTTCCTTCCTTTCTGTTACTTTCATGCTTTTCAATTGCTTTCTTGCTTTTCACTACTTTTCTTCTAGATTCCTTTATGGAATACAACTCATAGGGATCCACCTAATATCCTATGCACCCTCCTGGTCCACCTAAGCATTTCAAACTCATCAAACAATTAATTAATAATTAAATATTCACAAGTATGGGCTACATCACTTCTCCATGTTTTAATTTAATTATACGAGATAACCATAGACCAAAATTAATCCCTAACTAATTTATTTAATTTATGCTTGAATCCATGTGGATTGAATGGGTTAGAGGGATGACCATGGAACCACTAGGGAGGGGACATTACCGTCATCCCCTCCCAATATTGCTTGTCCTCAAGCAATTTCAATCCCAGATGTTGTACAACCTGCTCACCTTGCCATGTTGCATCTTCACTTGGTAAATATTTCCATTGAACAAGGTACTCTTTGATGGTCCTATTTGTTAGCTTCCTCTCTCTTATTTTCAAAATATTCTTTGGAACAAGTACCAATTTTCCTTCATCATCAAGTGGAGGAAGCTCCTTTGAAATTTCCACTTGTTTCCCAACTTCCTTCTTAAGACAAGACACATGGAACACATTGTGTATCTTGCTTCCTGCAGGTAACTCCAACTCATAAGTAACTTCACCAATCCTCCTCAAAACTCTATATGGGAAATATATAGAACCTTGGTTGCAAATTTTCAGCCCCCTTTTCCTTCAAGGAAGATTGCCTATAGGGATGCAATCTCAAGTATACCAAATCACCTTCATGGAAGGTTCGCTCTGACCTATGCTTGTTTGCATTCATCTTCTGTTGGTTCTGCGCAACCTGCAAATTGTACTTGACTACTTTGAGAATGTCTTGACTCTCTTGGATTCAATCCTTTCCCTTTTGGGCCCTACAATATCCAAAAACCATATCTACAGATGTAGGTGGATCATACCCATACAAAGCTTTGAAGGGTGTCATGTCAATGGATATGTGGAACGTTGTGTTGTATCCAAATTATCCTAAATAAAACCAGGTAAGCCATGCTTTCTACTGCCCTGTGACATAGTTCCTAAGGTAGCCTTCAAGCCATTGATTCACCCTTTCATTTTTTCCATCAGTTTGAGGGTGATAGCTTGTGCTAAGATCCAAGCTTGTTCCAACTAGCTTGAATAGCTCTTGCAAAAATGAACTTGTGAATTTTTTGTCCCTATCACTTATTATGGTTTTGGGAAAACCATGCAACTTGAATACTTCTCGAAAGAAGAGACCAACAACTTGGCTTGCTACAATAGTGGATGTAACAACAAAAACATGTGCAAATTTTGTTAGCCTATTAACCACCAAAAAAATGCAATCTTTACCTTCAACTTTTGGCAAGTCGGTGATGAAATCAATGGAGATACTCTCCCATTTTTGCTCTAGAATGGGTAGAGGTTGTAATAGGCCAGTAGAATGTATATGCTCCACCTTATTCTGTTGGCATGCAATGCACTCTCTCACTACTTCAACACATCATTTTTTAGGCCCTTCCATGAGAACCTCTCTCTTACATTTCTATAAGTTTTCAAGAAACCAGGATGGCCTGCCAAGGGTGCATCATGAGTAGCTTCTAAAATTCTCTTTTTCAAAGCTGATTATGGAACCAAGAAGATTCGTTCCTTGTAGTGTATGACCTCATTAATAACCTTGCATGCATTATCATGTATTAACCCATCTAATAACTCACACTGAAACTTATTTGTAGAGTACTCTACTGCTAGTTGAGACTTCCAATCAACATGAAATTCCATTAAAGTAAGAGATGGATTCCTATATAGTGCATTTGCAGCTACATTCATTTTCCCTTTCTTGTACTCTATGTCAAAATCACAGGATTGAACTTTACTTACCCATTCTTGTTGTCTGCCATTAAGCTCCTTTTGTGTCAAGAAATGCCTTAGACTATTGTGATCGGTCTTGACAACAAACTTGCTCCCACCAAGTACTGTCGGAACTTGGCCAATGCATGCATACTGACCAGCATTTCTTTATCAAATATTGAGTAGTGCCTTTCATGTAGCTACAACTTTTTGCTCTCAAAAGCAATGGGGTGCTTATTTTGCATCAGAACTACTCCAATTCCTTCACCGGAAGCATCACACTCAAGCAAAAATGGTAGAGTAAAATATGGTAAGGCAAGGATTGGGAAGCTACTCATTACTAACTTCACTTAATTGAAAACCTTTTCATCTTCCTAGAACAAACAAAAGACTTCCTTCTTTGTAAGGTCATTCAAGGGTGCTATCAACTGTGAGAATCCCTTGACAAATTTTTTGTAATAGGTGCATATCCCAATGAATCCTGTCAACTCAGTCACATTCTTGGGGCTTGGACAATCAAGAAAAGTTTGGATCTTTTCCATGTGGAATTTTACCCCATCTTGTCCAATCAAATGACCAATATGCAGTAACTCCGTCATTCCAAACTCACATTTGGACTGCTTTGCATACAATGATTGTTCTGCCAAAATGGTTAGTACAGCTTCGAAATGATTCAAGTGTTCATCCCAAGTCTTTCTATAAATCAGAATATCATCAAAGAACACTAACACATATTTATGGAGCTGCTTACTGAATACTCTATTCATGCAATATTGGAATGTAGCTGGAGCATTAGTCAATCCAAAGGGCATGACTAAAAATTCAAAGTTTCCACAGTTACAACGGAAGGATTTATTCAGTATGTCTTCCTCTCTCATTCTGATTTGATGGTAACTAGAATGGAGGTCTATATTAGAAAATAACTTGGCCCCATGCATCTCATCCATCAGCTCATCAATTCTTGGAATTGGGTACCGGTTCTTAATGGTCTTCTTGTTTAAGACCTTGTAATCTATGCACATCCTCAACGTTCCATCTTTATTCTTCACTAAAACCACTGATTATGCAAAATGACTTGAACTTGGTATGATGAGTCCGAATTCAAGAAGTTCCTTTATTTCCTTCTCAATTTCATCCTTGAAATTCTTGGGGTGCTTATATGGGTGGTTCATGATGGGTTGTGTTCCCACCTCCAATTAAATTACATGCTCCACTCCTCTATGTGGTGGCTTGCCATGTGGAAGGTCTCCAAAATCCTTCTCATGATTTCAAAGCAACCTCTTGATGTCTTCAAGGTGTTGTGAAATATCTATAGTGGTGCCTTGAGTGGTGATGAGGCATTCAACAACCCATTCAATGTATCCATGCATCAATATTGATCTCACACTGTGTGAATACACCACTTGATTAGGATAGGTGTTGATGCCTTGCAAGAATAACTGCTTCCCATCAGGATCTTTGAAGCTTATTTGAGGCACCTTATCATTCATGGAATTCTCCCTAATGTAGTATAACCATTGCACTCCCAACACCAAGTTACTGTCGACCACATTAACAACATAAAAACTATCTATCAAGGTATAATATCCTATGGCTACTTGTAGCTTTGGAATCCATATAGTAAAATCCATGGATTTATTACCCGGTATGATGACTGTGAAACCTTCAAAGGTTTCAGTAGGCAACTTCCTTCTTTCCACCAAGGCCGAATCAATGAAGTTATGAGTAGCACCACCATCAACCAAAACTGTAACTCTTTGTCCTTGAACTTGAGAGTGTGGATGTGAGGTACTCCTGCAAATCAGGGTAATTTTTAAGGGCGAAATTTTGCCAATTGGCTATTTTTTGGTCTTTTTTTCAAAAAATAAATTCGCCATTTGGTCATTTTTAGTCTCTAATATCGTCTATATTTACATAAAATATGTTTTTTTTATCATAATATTCACCAAAATTTACACATTTCAGTAGTAAATTGTATGTTTCAAATTTAATATTCGCCTACCTATCTATATACATGTTTTTTTCAATCCAAAATAATCGCCTAGGATACTATACTTCGGTCTAATATTAGAATCCTTAAAAAATACTGTGCAGTGCTAATACTGCAATCTTACCACTTGCTAGTGGAAGTTGTTCTTCATCTATTGTCTCATATTCACCATCTGCTTCAATTGGTTCTTCCTCATCTTCCTCCTCAGCTTCGATCTATGAGAATACCTCAATGTAATGTGCCTTTCCCTTAGCACACTTGTGGCATGGAACCCATGGTTCCTCGAAAGTGAAGCATATCTTTCTCCTCAATTCATATCGATCTCTGAAAGTGTTCTCCTTATTGTAAGTTCTAGTCAAATTCCTCAGGGAATGTCTTTGATTCTTGAACTTGGTAGGTACAATATCCTTGGGAGGAAATCTTGTTCTTGGTATGGAATCCTGTAGATCTCTAGTTCTTATCATTGCATCCTACAAGGTGGATGGTCTGTAGGATTTAACAAACCCTTTCAATGGCTTTTCTAATCCTTCTGTGAATAAAAGGATCAAGCGGGATTCAAATATGTCTATGACCATCACAGCTAGCTTCTAGAAATTCGAAATATATTCCTCAGGATTTCATGTATGTCTTAAATGCGCTAGCTCTCTAAAATATATCTTAGGGTATTTCCAATCAAATCTATCTGCCAATCTCCTGGAAATCCTCATATGTTGTCACTTGGTCATGGTCCAGATTCCTCATTCCATGGAACCACAATTCATTGGCCTCTCCATTAATATGTAGGGTATCCATTTTTATGGCATCCCTTTCATCCATGCGGTACAATTGGAAGTATGTGTCTAATTTCTAGATCCATGAATTGGCAGTGCATTTTGATGAACCATCAAAATATGGAAGTGAGATCTTTCCAATGGCATTATTCAACTTAGGATTGTGAGTAGGAATCTTGTTGCTTCCTCTTGGATCAATTTTGTATTGGGATTCATAGAAGTCCTTGAAAGGCAATGCTCTCCTACAATCTTCACTCAGAATCTGGTACTTTGCATAGTGATCCTCCCATGTAGAAATTGATTCATTCTACACTTTTGGTTCCTCTCTGTGTTCTCTAGTGAATTTAGGCATGGTAGGTCGTGGTTGAATCTTTATCTCACTCTTGAACTCATGAGGCCGATTGTGAGACCCTGTTTTTGAAAAGAGAGTCTCACCATAGACCTTCTTTCCTTCATGCTAAGAGCCAATGTTGCTCTCTTATCCATATTTATTCACCAATTTCTTGGCCAGGAATTCTCTAGTCTTGTTCCCCGACCAGATGATATTCTAGTATATATCTTGCATTCCCTCAAGCATGCTCTAGATGAAACATATGAATTCTTCATTTTCATCCATGTTCGACATTTCTTTTTCTCCTTAGATATTGCCTTTTGTGGATTCAACGTCTTCTTCCACAAGGGGATCTTCTATATGTTTCCTCTTAGGATATGTATTTCTATTCATACTCATAAATTATTGCCATGATCAGGTTCATAGGACCATGCTCTAATACCACTGTAATGTACCCAAACCCAGGTCTAGGCACACTAACTCAGAATTGACTAGATTTGGCTAGAAGTTTAAATTTATGCCTCAAAAACTTTTAGACATCTACAAATTATTCAAGGATGTATTTTAGGGTTTGATACAGACTAAGGAAATCCTATATCACCCTTATACAGAAACCCAACTTCGACAGTTGCACATTTTCTGGGTACATCACGCTTGGGTAGACTCCTTTGGATAAACCAAAGGCTTCAAGGAAATGGCCCCAGGACTTATGTGGAACCCAATGGATTCTGGTGAATATATGGAAGTGGATGGTCTGTAACTACCCCAACTTGTTATGGAAACACTAATTTTACAATTGGACTTAATTTGGAAAATTTGGAAGCTAGGAGGAAAATTTGCGAATTCAGGACAACTCAACTAGGATTTTTCCAAATAAATTCAAATGGTATCCGAGCCTCACAAATTTCTGCTTTAAGGCTTGGTATGGTTCCAAATCCCTCTTATCTAACTGAATCAACCTTCAGAATAGGATTTGGAAGCATAGAAGTCTGATTATTACAACCAATATTAAAACTAGTCAAATTCGACAATGATTGGCACATAGGAGAAATTGTACATAGAAGATAAATATGATATCTGCAGAATGGAAGCACAATACTGATTTTTATTATTCAAGAGGAAATTGATTACATATAATATATTCAAGTACATAAACCACATCATACTTGAGCAAGGACCATACATATCCCATGCTACAACTAGCACACTACAAATCTACTTCACTGCAATTGGAACTTGAAACTGATGAAACATTAACACACTGACTAGAATTTGAATGGATTTGGAAATGACATGGAAAACTTGCAATAAATCTCAATGAGAAAGTATGAATTCCTTCCTCCTAAATATCTACTTGAATTCTCAACTAGTGTGGTGAGCAGAAGGGACACATCTCCCAACTAGTGACAAGGGGCACATCTCCCAAGTCTCAAAAATATCAGAGCTCTTTAACACAATGAACAAATTAGAAAAATATTCTCCATGGAGGCTCTCAAACTCCTTTTATAAGTTATGGTGGCTTCTTTGATAAGATGCATTGCATATGGACCACTTGCCTCATCCATTGCACCCTCATTGGCTAAAATTAGGACTTGCAACTTTATGTAATTATTTCCTTGCTTTCTTGCCTTT
Source organism: Larix kaempferi (assembly GCA_027924585.1). Lineage (NCBI taxonomy): Eukaryota > Viridiplantae > Streptophyta > Pinopsida > Pinales > Pinaceae > Larix > Larix kaempferi. Next base: position 2,245,931 of record BSBM01000477.1, on the reverse strand, counting down.
TCTTCTTTAGGTTGCTTTTCCTGCTTTTGGAAACTTCTGCTTTTCCTTTATTTTCTGTTGCTTTCCTGCTTTTCAGCTCTTTCTTGCTTTTCTGCTATTTTCCTACTTTTCAGTGCTTTCCTTCTTTTATGTTGCTTTCTTGCTTTTCACTGCTTTTCTTCCAGATTCCTTTGTGGAAAACAATTTATAGGGGTTCACCTAATATGCTATGCGCCCTCCTGGGCCACCTAAGAATTTCCAACTCATCAAACAATTAATTAATAATTAAATATTCACAACTATGGGCTACATCACTTCTCCATGTTTTAATTTAATTATACGAGATAACCATAGACCAAAATTAATCCCTAACTAATTTATTTAATTTATGTCTGAACCCATGTGGATTGAATGTGTTAGAGGGATGACCGTGGAGCCACTGGGGAGGGGACATTACACATTATAATCCATGGAAAGTGACTCCTGATTGTTGGTGATTTTTGGTGGTAGGTCTATTGAGATTTTGAATATCAATAACTATTTTGTATAAGGATGGGGAATTAATATTTTTCTTGCTACCAAAATTTAAAGGAGAAATTTGTCTTTTAGTGACCGATCCCTTACTTCTAAGATTATAATCACTTTAAACATGTACCTCTTTTGTATTTTCCTTCTCATAGACCATATTGAAACCCGGTATCATATCCCATAAAAACATAATAGTCTATTCATTTTGATCTTCTATGGTTTCTTCTTGGTTTTCTAAGACATCTTCAACTATATATTCAATTTTAGCACATTCATCCAGATAATGATTTGCAACTAAATTCATAACATTTATCCATTGACAACAAGTCTTTTCTGAATGATTTTCCTGATGATAATTGCAAAACATTTCCATGGTTATTTCGTCCAAATCAACATTGAGATTTGTAGGAGGAGGTTCTAACATTTTAGGAGAATTAGGAGGATTACTAGGCATTCTAAAAAAATGTCTAAAAGGTATTTGATTAGAAGTACCTTTCCCTGTACCTCTTTTAATCTCAATTATCTCAGTAGTTAGTTGTTTGACTATTCATTGCAAGTTGTCTAGCTCTAACATTTCTTTCTCTTTAGGATCAACTACATTCTTTTGGGGGGTTTAGGAAGAACTAAATTCTTCTTAGTTTGAACAATCTCACTTTTATTAATGCATTTTGATTTTCTTTGCAACTATTCATTTCCACTTCAATCTTTTTTGCTTCTTCAAAATTATGTGCTAAAGTTTGTTTTTGTACTCGTTTTACAAACATAGAAATGGGTACAGGTAGAGCATTACCATAGGCCTCAACCTATAATTCTTATGTAGGAATAGTTTGAGGAAAAAAATTATTTATAAATGCAGTGAATCTTTGGAGAAAATCTTTAACTCCTTTAGGGATCATGGCCAAGGAAAAAAGTCCAACCATGAGAGCACAAATAGTAATGTCTTCACCAAATTTATCAAGGAATACCTTTTGAAATTCATCCCAATATGCGGTTGAACCAACAAGCAGGTTGAAATACCAATTGGAGGATTTATTTTCAAAATTATATGGAAACAATCAACAAACAACATCCTCATGTTAAACATTCATTAACCTGATCTATAAAATGAACTTCTTAAAATGTTCATATGGGGAAACTGGCAAGTCAAGGTCATATTTAGGTCAAAGACATTTAGGATGTTTGGGAAAGTGATGAAGCGGTCCAAGGAATGATAAAGCATCCTCAGCTAACCAAGGTTGATTTAGATTTGGGTTTTCTTCGTTTTCCATTTTGAGTTTTCATATTCAAAAGCTTTAGATTTGTTTCAGCTTCATAAATTTGTGATGGTATAGAAGGATTTGATGTTGGTGGAATTTGATCCAAGGGTTAAGATATTTCATGAAGAGAAAATTTGACTAAATATTCAATTGGATGGACTAATGTACTATCCTCCTCTGGAACTCTTCTTTGTGTAGTTCTTCTATGGGCTAAAAGAGAGGTTACATGCAAAGTTTCCATTTTCCTAACATAAGCTCTAGTGAATCATCTGAACTCATTTGCTTACTCATTTGGGATTGAATATGGAATATTGTCTCAAACACCTTTGTATGAATTCCTATTATCAAGTGGGTTTGATTGATCTGGTTCAGATAGGTTTCTTCCAAGATTTGAATCTATAATAGGAGAACCAATTTGACTAGATGAATCATCCATGTATTTTCATGTCCTCCTTCTAGCGCCAATTCTATTGACATAACCAAATTCCTTGTTTCAACAACAGACGTTTAACCCAAAAAAGAGGCTCAATTAAACTCTTTCTTGTTTGGTATGGAAAAAGCCCACCAAATTTATGGCCCGATTATCTTATGATGAGCTTTAAAATGATAGAAAGAAAAATTATTGTTTTTGTTTTCTTTTGTATATTCAAACTCCAAAAGAAAGAAAATTACAATTACAATCTATTCAAATGGAAGAAATAACTACTATATGAAAATTACTCTAATGCTAATTAATGATTTTAATTTCAAGAGAGAATATTGATATGACTGAAACTGAAACTATAATTTATTAAATAAATGTTATTGTCAAAATAATTTAACAAATAATTTCAAAAAATAAATAACATACAAGATATTAAATAAAATAATTAATAATCAATCTTTCAAACTTATCTTTTTGGATTCCAATAATTTAATAAATGTTTACTAAATCACTAATAAAGAAAAGAACAAGCAAAAAAAACAATATGGTTTGAAGTTAGAATCCCTTACTGTACATTATCAATAATTACCCCGAAGAAGAACAATCACAACTCCAAGCCAAGCTACAAATAAATTTTTCATTCATAAACCATTGGCCAAAATTGGCTTCTCAGTATTTACTTCATGAAAGATATAGTCTTCACAATGAAAGTCTCTCCAAAAGGCCAGCTCCAAAAAGTCCCTTTACTTCTAATTTCATTTCTTAAATAGAAACAAAAAGTATTTATTATAACTAACTCTTAACATAATTCTAACTTAACTCAAAGGGGAATTTGAGTAAAGTTGTTTTTCTAGGTCTTTTTCATATTATTCCCATTTTTCAAATAATGTATTACATAAAGTGAAATGAGGAAAAACATGTTGTCTAAGTGGAGGCCTTAAATTTAGAAGCCACGTTTTTTATATATTTTTTAATTTTGGGTAGATCCCATTGAAGCTTTTTGACTTCTTCAATGATGATTTTTTTGGATATGCTCTTTGTTGATATGGAAAATCTTTTGAAGTTCAACTTTATGTTGGTCCTGTGCATCTTCCAAAGCTTTTGCAACTTGTTTGACATTATAAAAATTCTTAGGTGGTCCAAAAGGTGGAAAATGGAATTGGTTTACAATATTTTCAATAAAACTTTATATTTTGAAATAATTTAGCCATTCATCTTCTATCACATTTTTTTTTGCTCCTTTAACAATTATATCCCAGTAATTCACATCTCATTTAATCTCATGAATTTAATTTTCTCTAGAAATTCTAATATTATGAGCTTCATCTCTCCTGTGATTTTGAGCTTGTTTTATAAAGATGATATGTTTTTTTTCCTTTTCTTGTAGCTCTTTCTATTTCAAGATTTATTTATAGAGTATTGATAGTTGCAATTTATACTCCTGTAACTCGAAAGCTCTTATATAAAAGTCTTGCACGCTCTGAAAATTTAATTGTGTTTTCTCAAGTGCATATTAGAGAAAAATAGTCACTAATTCATGTGTTGATTTATAGTACAAAACCTTATTTTCCAAATGTGCAATCTGTTGTTGTAATTTACTTACATATTCAATTTTTGTTTGAGATTTGTCAATGGAAACTTGAGTAATAGCTAAACAAACATTGTGTATATCTAAAAGTTTAGCATTCTTGGTGTCCATAATTATTCCTTATGTTGTACGCACAATAAATTTATCAACGACAATTTTCCTCCTTTTGGCACTTGCTTCACAAGAGTTTTTTGTATTTTATTATATGCAATGAGTTCCAAAACATCTAATTTCTCCACAGATTATGGGATGGCTTGACTACTCCATGAAAGAATCTTTTCCATATTGTTGGGTGTCATAACCTCTTTAACTACCATTTCTTTTCCTTTATCTCTAGTAACTGTTGTTGGAGCAGGGATACTTTGTAATGGTTGATTTGCAGTATTATTTATATCCATGAAATTTTTTTGAGTTGTTTTTGGAGCTTGCTAAGTGTTTTGTTTAGTTTTTTCTTCCATTTCTTTCTTCTTAACTTCTTCTTCAACTTGTTTTTTCACTTCCTCTTGTTTTAACTTTTCAGCTTTCAGTTGATCTTCTTATTTCTTCTATTCTTCAATTTTTTTTGATCTTATTCTCTTCTTTGTTTTTATTCTATCTCTTTGATAACTATTAACTTTTATTCTTCTTGTTTCTCTCTGGCATCTTTCAATCTATCGCGCTCTTCCTTTTCTTTAACTGCTTTGAGTCTATTTTGTTCTTCTTGCAATTTATTTTATTCAATGATCCTCAATTCGTGTTCTTGTTGTTGCTTTAAAATTTCATTTTTTCTCCTTTCCTAATCTTTTTGTTCATTTAACCTTATTTCTTCCTAATATTTTTTATCTTACTACTCTTGCTCTTTTAATCTTTTTTCTTCTTCATATTTCTTGATTTGTTCATCTAAAGTTTCAGTTACTTCTTCATGAATCTCATATTTTCTTTGAGCTAATACATAATCCCAATATTTTGTGTTTTCTAATTGTTTTTCATTATCACATTCCTAAAGTGCATAGGGACAAATTAAACCAACTTGGCTGCAATGTTTGGCCTCCAAGCCATGTGGATCATGTCTTCTAAATTTCCCTCAAGGAAATCTATATTAAAGCATCAAATGGGCTTGTTCTTTTGTTGGAGCTACTAATGCCAAAATGTCCAATGTAAAGATAATAAGGAATCAAAGATTTTTCTTTTCCTTCTTCAAAGTAGCATTAACTCCATGGCAAGTGGACTGGTATGAAATCTTTGATATGAACAATCTACCAGGAAAATATTTGGGTAGAATATATGGAGGGGATGTTACTCCATAGATTCTAATATATGTATAATCTTATTCCAAATTCCAATTTCTAGTTCTTTGTAACATAACTTTAGTTGCAGATGTTATCCTTGGACATTCTTTGTTGAAAATTATTTGATAAAGTGGTGCAAAGAAGTAATCACAAATCAAGGAATAATTCTTCTTTTACTTGTTCTCCTATAGCATTTGGCAATATACATTAAATGGACTAGAAGAAATATTCCAACTCCACACCAACCAAGGGAAAGGGTGATTAGCACACATAACATCTAAAATATAAAATGATATGTAAAAGGTTGGGAAAGTTTTTGTGTTCTCCTTTTGTGCTTTTTATACATCTCTCTATAAAGATAAATATATTATTCCCGCTCAATTGGAAATAATTCCCGATGATACTATAGAATGTACAAGTGGAACTCATGCATCCTTGAAATAAGCATAATAAGGTTGTCAGTATAATCTGTACATCAGGTCCATAGCATAAAGATAAGGAGTTTTAAGATGAGTTGTTGCGTAAATGCCAGCATTCCTTGACTGAAACCTTTTCCCTTCAATCCACCAATTGGACAAAACTTTCTTTGTATTGTTCCTCTTATGAAATTGCTCCACAAATTCACTAGTTAAAATCATATTTAGTTAATGGAACTTATATTATCTTTCTAATTCTATGGGTTGCACCACCAAATGGCCAAAACATTTTTTCTATCATTCCTCTTATGAAATTACTCCACAAATTAACTAGTTAACATAATTTATGGTTGATTCAAAACTTATAATATCTTTCTAATTCTATGGACTTAAATGATCCAATCTGATTACCAACATCACCATTGATTGTTCTGGTATCTACCATAGTATGTTGTATTATCCATTATATAACATCTGAACTAGGTAAGGTAGGATTTATGGAAGCAACGTTCTGTAAATGAGAATCTCTTATGTTGGTAAAAACAACATCATCTACATTCGTTAAAGAAGGGTCACTTGGTGGGATAACATCAAATAATCCTCTTCTTTCATTCTTGAAAAATTTCTCCCCAATAGGGAAAATCAATTTGAGTTCCAATCACAACTTTAGTTCATTTTAATCATGGTTTCACCGGTTCAATGTTGTTGGGAATGTTATATTATTCATGAGATAGTCGATGTGTATAGGTTAGTTGAATTCAAAGGCGGAAGATGATGGAAGATTGGTCGGCCTACAGATCGAATAAGTTGTTTGGTCGAAGACAAACGACTAGTCGAAGGAAGTCGACTAAGCATAAATTTGACGAGCACTTGGATGATTGGAAGCTCAATGGATATTCTATTACATTTAATGCGTCAAGGCAGTTGTAATGAAATAACCGTATTCAGTTAGGGGGTTATGGACCACCATTAATGATCAGTTAGTTTATTGCACCTATAAATAAGATGTAATGGCTATGTGTGAGTGGATGAGTGTAATCAAGAGAGGAATTTTTTGTAACAGTGAGTGTTGAATGGTCTATGTCGGCGCCACCCAAGTGTAGTAAATTTATGCATGATGATAGGTGAGTCGAGAGATCACTAGTTGGTTGGTTTTCCTAAGATCGGGTTTCCACGGTAATTTATGTGTTGTGTATGAAATTGTTATCTTAATGTTTAATGTGTTAAATATATAAATAAACTTATAGACCTACACATAATTGGTATTAGAATCCCAACAGTTTCTATCAGAGCCATATTTGGCTACAGGTGGATGCCTTTATTGCTGAGGGTTTTGGCTTGTTCCTGGATTTAGGGAAATACCAGTTGTAGTGCGAGTTTTGGAACATTGATCTATGGTTAATAATGGATAGAACATCGAGGATAGAAATTGAAAAGTTTAATGGGAATTTTTTTGAGCTTTGGAAGCTTAAAATGGAATATCTCCTTGTAGATCGAGAACAATGGATTGCAGTCGACCCAGGAATGAATCCGACAGGGGTGTCAAAAGAAGATTGGAAAAATATTGATAGAAATACAAGGAGTACCATCTGAATTTGTTTTGCAGATTCCCTATTGCTAAATGTCTTAGAAGAAGACACTGCGAAGAAGATGTGGGAAAAGTTGGGAAACTTGTATCGGTTGAAATCCCTGGTTAACAAGTTGTTTCTTTAGAAGAAGTTGTACCTTCTGACTCATGGATGAAGGTGACTTAGTAAAAAATAATTTGAACCCATTCAACACTGCTATCATTCATTTGTTGTCCATGGATATCAAAATCACCAAGGTTGAAAAGTGCATCAATCTACTATGTTCCTTTCATGACTCGTGGGATAACCTGGGCGTGGCTATTGGAAGCAATAGTACCACATTGAATATCAATAATGTGGTCATGTATATATTGACAAAATAAATGAGACAAAAGAACACTGAAGGTTGAACCCATGATGCCTTAATGGTACGAGGTTGAATGGTAGATAGAGGAAAAGGAAAAAAATCCGGTTGAGGATCGAAGTCGAGAGGTAGATCTAAGACTAGATAACCTAGTCCAATGATGAAAAATTGTGCATGCAGGAAATTTGGACACTATAGATGGAACAATAAGTCAGCAGATGTCAAGAAATGAAAAGGGACTAAGGAAGGCCAGTCCATTGATGGTAAAGCTTTATAAGAGGAGAAAGGCGATGTGTATTTGGCCTCCACAAGTACACAGTCGGACCATGAATCTTGGATGATCGACTCAGGTGTGTGATATCATATGACACCTCGTAGAGAGTGGTTCTATGAGTATGAAAGGATCGATTGTGGTGATGTCCTACTAGGCGATGACTCACTGACCAAGATAGTTGGACAAGGCAAAGTTCAAATGAAGATGAAAGACAGAAGGCACGAATACGTCTAGGATTTTTTGCATATCCCAGGTTTGGCCCTAAACCTATTCTTAGTAAGTATGATGGGGAATGCAGCAGTGTAGTCTCTTTTTGGGAAATATACATGCAATATGGTGCGAGGATCAATGGTGTTGATGAGAGGTGTTTAGATTGGAACCCTCTACAAACTATTGGGAAAAATAGACATTGAAAAAAGTGCAGATGTTCCTTGTCCCGAGTCCAACAAAACATCTTCTTGTCTAGTCAACTTGACATGTTATGCCATCAACAGATGGGACATGTAGGTGATAAAGGTCTTCGTGCTATGCACAATAAAGTTATGGTCGGAGGTCTCCCTGAATGTCCTAAAGAAATCGATTTATGTGAACATTTTGTTTATGGTAAATAGAGTCATGTTAGGTTCTCATCTAGTGATACTAGAGCTAAAGAAACACTAGAATTAATACATAGTGATGTGTTTGTACATGTGCGAGTCCTTTCACTAGGAGGATCTCAGTATTATGTTTCTTTTAGAGATGATTTCTCCAGAATGACATGGTTGTATTTTCTGCAGAAGAAGTCAGAGGTTTTTGGGAAATTTCAAGAGTTCAAAGATCCTATGGAGAATCAGGATGGAAAAAATATCAAGGTATTGAGAACTGAGAATGGACGAGAAGTATGTGGAAAAGCATTCGACTAGTTGTACAGATAGCACAGGATAGCTCGACAAAACACAACTCCCTACACACCTCAATAGAATGGAGTTGCTGAAAGAATGAATAGGACACTGATGGAGAAATCGAGGACCATGATTAGTGGTGTAAGAGTCACACAACAATTTTGGGTAGAGGCAGTCAACATGGCATGTTACCTAGTGAATAGGTCATTGTCGACAACTCTGGTCGACAAGACTCCATATGAGGTATGGGATTCTAAGAATCCATCTCTTACACATCTCAGATTGTTTGGGTGTGATGCCTTTGTGAATATCCCAAAGGAGAAAATAACTAAACTCAACTCCAAGTTGGAGAAGTGAATTTTCAATGGATGCAAGAATGGTTTACAGTAAGTGGAGAAAAATATTGGTCGATGAGTTCAAGAAGTCTCTCTACGTTATAAATAAATCCCCTAGGATGTTGTATCAAAAGTTTGATAAGTATATCCAATAGTTGGGGTTTGTAAGAATCTAGGCATATCAGTGTGTGCATTTGAATAATGTTGGTGATCACTTTGTATATGTAGCTTCGTATGTCGACAACATGTTGTTGGTCAAGAATAATATGGATTTGATAAAATAGGTAAAACTTAGTTATCCTCTAAGTTTGACATGAAGGATCTTGGAGCAACAAAATGATATCGAGTAAGTAGAATGCCTTGGTTAAGTCAAAGGAAGTAAATTGAGACAGTCTTGAAACGTTTCAACATGCAGGATAATTGACCAATCAAGGTGCCTATTCCTGTAGGAGTCAATCTATCTGTTGAACAATGTCCAAAGACACAAAAATAAAATGATTACATGTTATGTGTGCCCTACGCAAGTGTTGTAGGTAGTATAATGTATTCCATGGTATGTACATGAATGGATATTTCCCATTTAGTGGGATTATTGAGTAGGTATATGTCAACACCTAGAAAAGAGCACTAGACTGCAGTAAAAAGAGTATTTAGGTATCTCTGTGGCACGACAAAATTTGAAATCTATTATGGAGGAGAGCCTGAGGACAACAAGGAAATCAATGTACAAGGTTTTGTGAATTCCGACTTGGATAGAGACATCGATCACAGACAATTGACTAGTAGATAGGTGTTCAAGTTATTCAGCGGGGTAGTAAGTTGGATGAGTAGAAGGTAGTCAGTAGTTGCACAGTCAACAACTGACGCTGGATACATGGTATCTACTCATGCATGCAAAGAAGTTGGTTGGTTTTAGATATTATGTCCAAATATTGGGTTTGGTTAGCATGTTGTTAGGTTGGATTGTGACAGTCAAAGTGTAATCTTTTTGGCGAAGAATCCATCATATCATTCGAGGACAAAAAACATTTATGTTCAATATCATTTTAGTACACTTTCCAAGGAGGGCACACTTTTCTAATCTTGGGCACAAAATCACCTCATTGGAGTGTCCTAAGCTTAGTTACACCGTATCAACTATTGCATGATCATTATTGCTTCCTTAGGAATTTACACTTGATAATTTAGGGGTAAATACTGAGGGTTTCACTAGAATTAATCTTGTGCATGTAATTAAGACTAATCTAGGTTTCCTATATATGAAGGCATGTGCCTCATTTATCAGGCACTCATTCATGTACTCTCTTGGAGCATTCATTATTAATACATATTACTTGTTTGGATAATTACTTGTATTATTTCTTTTCTATCTCTTGCTAACTGTATTACTTTTTCATTTAGCTTCTATATCCATTGCTCCAAAATCTCATTGGCATTATTTTCTAAAATATTGCAGCAAACTAGACAAATACATCCAAACATAAATGGATTTTCTAGGCATGTATTCACTTGGAGCTACTAAGATTTATGATGTGAAGATTGAGCAAAAAATTGTGGAGAAGGGTATGAAATGGGTTTGGGCCATAAATCAGCTTCAACACAATAAGGATGAAAGACTCCCTAACTATAAGAATAAGGATAGAGAAAATATAACCATCCTCAAGACAACCTTTCAAAGCCATATGCAAAGAAGAATAACATGAAATTGAACAAGGACATAGGGAAGTGGTGTGACTACCAAAAAATCCCTTGGCACAACAATAACAAATCTCACAGTAGATACTCGTTATTGGTTGAATTGAAAGCCTCAAACTCCAATTTAGCCCCAATGCCACAAGAATCCATGGATAGGGGAAAACAAATCATTGACATGGAAGTCAATGTGAGTATCACCAATGAAAAGGTACGAATACAAGAGCATGATGAATATGAACACTTCTTCCACTAAAAAATGCGGGTGAAGGGGATACAACTACATTTCATTGTTGACAAGAGCAACCAAAAAATCTGGTATCATCACAGGTGGACAAGAAGATGAAGTTGTCAACAACAACACACCCCCAACAATGCACAATCGATTGGCTTATCCAAGGATGAGACATCCATATCAATTAGCAATGTTGTTTGCAATATGACATGAATCGCTTCAAGGATGATGTATTAAGTGATGATTCATGTGTGATGTTGTTTTGGGAAAACCATACATGTGTAAGTGTGATGTTGCTTACTAGTCTAGGACATGTACTATTAGTTTCACATTTGGACCTTAGCTGTTTAGGATAGTAGAGGTAGCTATGACTATTGCAGTATCTCAATTCGTTGATAAGAAGTGCTTGAAGATAAAATCTTGGACTAGGCGATTTGTCCTCTTCATGGTTCTATCATATCGAATGAATAAAATAATTATGATCACTAATTCCCCTGCAAGAGGTCTCTGTATGCAGCATAGATTAGTAGATTAGTTGGTGGAAGAATATATAGACATCTTCCCTTCACCTAGAGAAGTATATTTGCATTTTTAGGTAAAGCATGCAATTGATTTGATATCCTACGCCTCTCTATCCATTATCTCTATATAGATATGCTCTCTTATGGAGAATGAGGATAAAAAATTCCACATTCAAGAACTAATACAAAATACCACATTCCACCAAGATCCTTACCCTGCATAAGAATTATTTTGCTAGTTCAAACTAAGGATGGAACATATTGACTTTTTCCAAACTATAGAGACTTGAAGAAAAATTACAATAAAAAACATGTACCCTTTCCATTGAATCAACGATATTCTTGTTCATCTCAAAGGCACCAAGTTTATTGGAAAAACTGATCTTAAGCTAGGGTATCACTAGGTTCCAATCATGACAACTTATGTGTGGAAGACAACATTCAAGTCTAAGGAAGGTTCCTTTGAATGGTTGATCATGCCTTTCAACTTGACTAATGTGCCAATGATATGCATGAAGTTGATACAATATTCGACAACCATTCACCACTTATTTTGTGTTCATATAACTAGATTACATCCTCATCTTGAACAAAACCTTGGAATATCATCTAAAGAAAGTTCAATAAGTATTGAGCGCCTTGTGACATCATAACTTATATCCCAACCCAAGGAAGTGCTCATTTGGAATGCAAAGAAATCAATATCTAGGGTACATCATGGATGAGCTTGTTGGGCATACAAATCCAATGAATATCCAAGTCATCAACAATTGGCCAGCCCCAAAGACACTAATAGAGTTTTGTAGTTTTTTGGGCCTCTCAAACTTTGTAATGGTCCATCTTGGATGATTTTGTTTTGTATCTAATTGGGAGGGATCTTCTAACTGGTTCTAGTGTGTGGTGTGTATATGACTTGGATATGGATGATTCCTATGTATTGTTTAGGGATATGGTAAAGATTGTGATCTCTCTCTCTCTCACACACACACACACACATATTGTGTAGGATGTTTTATTTGGATAAGATGAAATTTTATACAAGTGTGAGTGTGGTAGAGAAGCTAAACTTGTTGATGGTTATGACTGAATGTGGAGGGACTATATAAGTCCGCTAGCAAGAGAGTGAGATATTAGTTCATGTATTAATTGTAATATGAATTTGACTGTGATTTGTAATACTCTTGATCTATTTTATATGCATGGTGCAAGCATGTGCAGGTATAGTGTAAAGCCTTGCCATGTCACCAACAAATGGGTGTGGGACATAACTAGTGAAGTCTTGAAAGAGGCACGTAGACTCTTTCTTTGCACAATATATGGGATGGTTATTTACGTCATGGGAATATGGGTTGATAGTCCTTATTTCATGGTTATGATTGGGGGTGTGCAATATGGGTGCATAATCATTGCTCCCCAATAGCTACAGCATTGAGATAAAAATTTAAGTTGAGGTAACCATAGTAACCTCCATGACCAAATTAGCTAAGGATCTTATTTACCCACTTTTGGGTGAAAACTAGAAATAATATTATGTAATGGGAATTGGAAATATTAAATTGATAAAAATACAAATTCTAATCATCTAAAATTGACACACATGAGGTATGATTAAACTTCTAATTATATATTACAAATAAATGGAAAATAAAAAGGGTAACACGTAGCTAATGATTAATAGGTAATTTTGGAATTTAGAAAAATACAATTTTCATGGTGGGGTGAGGTGGCTAGCCTCTCAGGGACTATTAATAGAGGGGGTCCATGGGTTTAAGGGGACAACCAAAATGATGGGGTATGTTGCCAAAATTATGTTGAAACCCCGTGATAGTTAAATTGTTCCTTGGTTAGTTGAATTTGAATTGTAGTTGAGTATTATGTTACCAAAACTTATTGTCATACATGCTACTGCTTTCTTGGCAAGTTCAACTGGTGGTAAACCCACCATTGGAATGTGTCCTACTATAAAAATTCAATCAAGATCCTAGTTGTGAGTTCACACATCTTGGGGGTATCATAAGAAGATGTTTTCCCTTAATAAGGCTAGGTGGAAATTAGTTGGCACTCATTGCATTGGTAAAGACAAAGAGACTAAGGCTCGGAGCATACATTCAATAATTGGAAGCAATTTTAGAGCATGTATGATTTGGTTATCCTATAATTGCAAGATTAGTTTTCTTAGTTTCATTGATATGCAAGAGTTTATTATGCTACGTTTGGGTACATAGTTGGTAAATTATGAATTATTTATGATTCTTAATTGAAGCTTTCACTAACCAATGTTGTAGATAACATGTTTGTTATAAAAAAATTAACAATGTATTTTGAAGCATCCGAATTCTACGATGGAAGTTATAATGTTGGGTAAATCCCCATGGAAATACCAGTGTAATTGAAAAATGATAGGGAATTATCTCCGGTGTCAACTGGGGTTGAGAAATTCTAAGTAGTAAAACATATTGAGAAGTATGTGTTGCATTCCAAGGAACATCTAATTTCTTTATTTACTTATATTATTTTAAATCTTTGAATTTTAGTTTGTGAAGTAACCCAAATTGGAGTTTGCCTAACGAAATCATAGGATGAGTTGTTAATAGATGTAGAACATGTCCAGGCTATCAATAGGATCAATATGGTTGTAATAAGGGATCAATAGGAGAGATTGTTATGATGTTTCTCTCCTAGTCAAGTTGTATTATATACTATTGTACTTAAGTCAAGAAGAAAGGCTAAAGCATAATAGAGATATGACTTAATACAAATATGTAATTTTTAAAGAGCATTCTCATGAGGAATGAGAATGACAGAAAAGGATGTGTGAAGTGCTCTTAATACATGCGAACCTTTTACTAATGTTTTATATATATAATACTTATTGTATGTGGAATGCAATTAGGATTTTCATCAATGGATTATTATTATTATGGGTTTTCAATTATAATTTTTTTATAACTCTTGTTTGAAACTCTGTTATTCGGTTGTATTTAGTGGGAGTAGCGATGGGTCGCGACATGTGGTATCTAAGCAAGTTTCAAAGCTAGGGCCTTGGGCTTGCACACTTGCTTATATATTTGATTGGTGAAGTTGTTTGATTTGTGGAAAAATAAATATGTTTTTTTTTGTAAAGTTTAGGACTAGAAGTTTATATTAATAAAAAAAATAGAATATATAGTTATATGGATGACTGGCCTCCCACTGGACCAGTCACCCCTCCAAAGTTCAGAAATTAACTGCCAGTTATAACTATTGATACTAAAGAAAATATAAAAGTTTAGACTTTCATTATTATTTATCTTACTGTCTGTATAGATCCTGATACGAAAATAGAAGAACCTACTTCCCCACAGGATTGGTCACTGACCATAATTCATAAAATATCTAAGTTTAAAAACAAATCAACTAACTACATAGACATGGAGTCCGTCTTGAGGGATAGAAAGAAGAAAGACTAATTATCATCTCGAATGATGATGTGAGGCGTTACCTTGGAACTTGTGACCTTAGAATCAACAATTGCATTGCTTGCTTGTGACACGATTGGTTTCCTGCATAAAATAAGTCTTTCATTTACTGGGGCATCATTTCATTGGAAGACCTTTCCTATAAGCTCCTTGTACTATTCATTGAACTTGGCATCTTGTTCCATTAGCCCCTTAAGAATACTTTGGAGCCAATTTTCCATGCGTTCCATCCTAGCAGAGAGGTTGGGGCCATTGTCCTCATTTCCAATATGGCCATTGGCGATGTTGGTGATTGCACAACCCAAAATGGTTTTCATATGCCAAAGGAGCACCAAGGTATTTGGATAATAGGTATCCTTTGTTCGAGTATTGTTAAGGTATTCTTCCATTCTTCCCAAGTCTATTGTGAGCTCCTTCGATGTTGGGACCATGAACTGGTGTCTAATTCTCTATTCCATGCATTTGATATTCTCATGCATGGGTGTCGGTATGATTCCACAGAAGGAGGCATGTGCTAGCATTTATGACATATCGAAACCCTGCAATCAGTCCTCTTGATGTGCACCATTGGGATTGGATAAACTAAATTCATAGGAGCCCAGGAGTTGTAATGTGAAAGCGTATGTGGGAGCCAACTAAACTAGTGAAATATCCCAACCTTCTGCAAAACATTGCTATACATACTTCTCTTTTTATACCACATGAGTGTCTGAACCCCCAACAAATTCATGATGGCGCAACAAGTGTTTGGTTTGAACCAAGGTACATACACAATCCTGGGAGAGCAGGTTCCCATGATCCAAATTGAGGCCTTTGAGGAGAGGTCCTTAAGCTTGTACCGTCGATGAGGGATAAGGGAGGTGACATGATCTAGAATTATTAGCTCTTCCGTGTGTCCACTAACCCTTTTAATGCCACAAGGAGTCATACGGTGTGGAGAGAGGGAATACCTCCACCTGTCCTAATAGGAAAGCATCATGTAGTACGCTTCGTACTTTTGGGACACCCATCATGGTGAGTCATGTCCATTTTGTTGAGAATCAAACATGCCTCTTTGAGAGTAATATTTTTGAGGGATCACCAGTTGCTATTGAGAGTGTATGTAGATTAAGAGACCCCTTTGTTAGCCAATTTGTCAGCCAATTTATTGGCGTCACACTTGACATGATGAGGAATGATGACCTTTGCATTGGAGAGAATCTTTCTAAGCCACTCGAATCTGTCTAAGCCACTCAATATGAGATGCCAGGTGCCAAAGGGGGGATATCTATTTCGAGGAGGATCCATTTAGAAGGCGATGAAGGATATGGATCATAATAGAAGAATCTCCTTTGATAATTAGCTTAGAATAACCTTATTGAGTAGCTATGAGGATGCCTTGGGCCATGGAATAAAGATCAGTTGCATTGTTGCTATATTTTCTTAAGGATCCGATGAATATGCATATGATGTCTCTTGAGTTGTCACGAAACACTCCCCCAAACTGGCAAGTCTGGGGTTTCCTTTGTTGTCCCAGTCGAAGTTTAACTTAATGAAGTTTTGATCTGGTGGTGATTAGAAGTTGGAGCTGGAAGATTTTGGCCGAGCAGGGTGGAGGGGAAGAGGAGTATATGGGGGGATAAACTCCCAATATTTTAGGATCATCATTTCATTTGGATGAGCTTTCTAGTCTTCATTGGCCCAAGTATTTGCTAGAACTGTCTCTAAGGTGTTGGCTTGATTTTTTTACCAAACTTGGTTGTGGTTCCAACTTGCACCTTGAAATATTTTGTAGTTTCTTTCTCTCCAAGATTCTTATTGGAGAAACCTTGAAAAAATGTGCCAATCTCTATTGACTATGTTGTCAAAGAAGGGTGAGGGTCTCCAATTGGAAATCGTTTTCCTCATAGCATTTTCATAGTAATTTTGGGATGATGTTGTACTTGTTTTATATCATCGTTTTTTGAGATATTTATTCATGTCATGAGTTGTATATGAAGTTAATTTGATGGCCCAAATGATGTTTGCAGAAACCTAAAGTGTCACTATGGTTTATGACTAAATTCGAGACTCCTTGTCTACCATTTTCACCCAAAATTCTAGAGTCTAGAAGTTGTTGTTCATTGGGATACATATTCGACCCTAAAACCAAATCTAATGCTGCACATATGTTTTCATTAATGTCCCCTAACAGAGCCAAGTCTCATAACAAGAAGTAGTGAGGGAAGTATAGTGTTTGGAAGAGCAATTAATGGAATACCTAGGGGGGATTTCCACTACTCAAATTGACTAGTCTTGTCTTGAAACTTCTTTCCTTGCAAATTGCAAACCATGGATGGGTATATCAGTTGTTTGGGTGTTTAATAGATGTGTTAATGTTTCCTATGCCCCATCAAAACCTTCCCCCCAAATTCGAAATCATTTAGAAGTGTTTGGAATTAATTGTAAACTACACCCCTAGAGTTGAAACAAGATGAATTCAAGTACTTTTCTTTAAAAAAATATTACAATTTATTTCAAAACTTTATAATGAATTGTGAAGAAAAAAATATTTATACATTTATTTATTTGAAAACTTTATAATAAATTATTAAAAAATATATATCTTTTCAACTCATACTATTTAGATGCAAGTGGTTTAAAGCCTTTTAAAAATCATATTCAAATATAGATGTAGAAACAAATTTCTTTACAATCAATTCAACCAAAATGTTATCACTTGAAAATGAGCCATCTATCTAAAAAACATTATAGTATGATGTTCTTCTCAGAAGAAAAAAATGTAATTTGTTACTCATACATAACCAAAGGTCAATTTAAGATTCCAAAAAAGGTGATGTGCACAACTTTAAATAATTATGACAAAATAATGAACATGAAGAATAATCATATATAATTAGATTATTTATTGAAATATTTGAAAAAAAAAATTATATACATTAATTGAAATATTATCTTTGTTTAAAATTATTTTCATTATTATTTATAATTAATCATTATTTCTTAAATTTTATTTTACATTATAAATACAATTATATGATTTCTTTTTACACATTGTTTATTGAAAAAATATTTCAAACATTTTATATGGTGATGATTTTAACATGGATGGGTTGCTAGGAAGGGTTGATACTCTTGAGCGTTAGTCGAAGCCCAATGCATAGAGCACTCAACTACACCCAATTGGGCTCCAATTTAGCCCATTAATTCTCACCAACTATTTTGAAACCATTACCAAACCATATATGTATTTTAAGAATCACAAATTGTCATTATTTGGGCTCCAATTTAGCCCATTAATTCTCACCAACTATTTTGAAACCATTACCAAACCATATATGTATTTTAAGAATGACAAATTGTCATTATTTTATGTACATTTTCTTTTAAATGAACTAATCCATGAATTATATTTTATTTCTTAAATATAATTTATTTTAATATTAAATGATTAAATTACACCATATTTATAAATTAAAAATAATATCATAACATTGTGTCTAGTGACTAGTGACAAGTAGTAGATGCATTTTAATATAAAATAATTAAATTAAACCATATTTATAAATTAAAAATAATATCACAACATTGTGTCTAGTGACAAATAGTAGATGAAAACGAGAGTGCAATTCTTTGAATTATTTTTTTAAAAAATGAATTGTTCTAAATATCAAAACCTCTTTTATAATATAATATTATAACTTTTAAGTGAAAATCTTTCCACTCCTTTAGTATCTCACTATCTATGCGTCCATGCTCAAGTCCTAGGCAAGGTTGCATATGCAAGTCCATGATGTTATTTCAATCTCTTAAATTGGTGGTAGATAATGCTTTATAAGCCATTTTGTCTATGATTGTTATCCATGTAGGATTATGGGCAACACACTTGTTCAATAACAATAACAATGAGACATATTGTTTTCCAGCAGTGGGCCAATCCACATTCCATGTTGATCCACACTCTTGTTGTAGCGGCTAAAAGCCTACAAACAATGCTTGTGGTTAACTGAGAATCCACATGGGAAGGTCGTGGGGTGCATGCCCCCTACAAAAAGGATCCACATGGGAAGGTTGTGGCAGTGCATGCTCCCAACAGAACTACAAAGGAAGATGTGCACAAGGAGGTTTGCAGGTGCTTCGGAATTGCAAGACCCTGCAAGGGAGGCTTGTGGCATTAGTGATGCCTGTAAGTTGAGTTGGATTTGCTACTACTTGTGGAAGGGGTAGGTTGAGCTTTGCAGAAACTTATGACTGGCCTTAGACTCTGATCAGTACAGGACAGGTTTTACCTCATTTTTCCATGGCTTGCTTTGTGATGAGATTATTTTTTAAAGAACAAACTACTTTGCATGCAGAATCCTTAAGAGTAAAAGAAATACGCTACACGTGCATTGCAATTTGAGGCCTCAAAACCATGTAAATTAACAATCTCACATCATACTATTGTAGCCTCTAGAAGTGGACTTACATGGGAAAATTCCAAGCAAACTATTCAAACAGAGATCTGTGGGAAAAAAAACTAGCTCTGCCATATCTAAGAATTATGATCTTAACTATTCAAGCAGAGCTCTGTGCTAGTCAGTCCTCTTGATGCACACCATTGGGATTGGGTAAACCAAATTCATAGAAGCCTAGGAGTTGTAATGGTAAGGCGTATGTGGGAGCCAACTAAAATAGTGAAATATCCCAACCTTATGCACAACATTGATATACATACGTCTCTTTTTATACCACACGAGTGTCTGAACCCCCAAGAAATTCATGATGGCGCAACAAGTGTTCGGTCTTAACCAAGGTACATACGCAATCCTGGGAGAGCAGGTTCCCATGATCCAAATTGAGGCCTTTGAGGAGAGGTCCTTAAGCTTGTACCGCCGATGCGGGATAAGGGAGGTGCCACAAGCTAGAATTATTAGCTCTTCCATGTTTCCACTAACCCTTTTAATTCCACCAGCAGTCATCTGGCGTGGAGAGAGGGAAGACCTCCACCTATACTGATAGGAAAGCATCATGTAGTATGCTTTGTACTTTTGGGACACCCATCATGGTGAGTCATGTCCAGTTTGTTGAGAATCAAACAAGCCTCTTTGAGAGTAAGATTGTTGAGGGATCACCAGTTGCTATTGAGAGTGTATGTAGATTAAGAGACCCATCTGTTAGCCAATTTATTGGCGTCACACTTGACATGATGAGGAATGATGACCTCTGCATTGGAGAGAATATGTCTGAGCCACTTGAATCTGTCTGAGCCACTCGATATGAGATGCCAGGTGCCAAAGGGGGGATATCTATTTCAAGGAGGAGCCATTTAGAAGGCGATGAAGGATATGGATCATAATAAAATAATCTCCTTTGATAATTAGCTTAGAATAACCTTCTTGAGTAGCTATGAGGATTCCTTCGGCCGTGGATAAAAGATCATTTGCATTGTTGCTATATTTTCCTAAGGATTCGATGAATATGCATATGATGTCTCTTGAGTTGTCACGAAACACTCCCCTAAACTGGTAGGTCTAGGGTTTCCTTTGTTGGCCCAATTGAAGTTTAACTTAATGAATTTTTGATCTGGTGACGACTAGAAGTCGAGAATGGAAGATTTTGGCCGAGCAAGGTAGAGGGAAAGAGGAGTATATGGGGGCATAAACTCCCAAGCTTTTAGGATCATCATTTATTTGGATGAGCTTTCTAGTTCTCATTGGCCCAGGTATTTGCTAGAACTGTCTCTAAGGTGTTGGCTTGATTTTTTTACCAAACTTGGTTGTGGTTCCAACTTGCACCTTGAAAGATTTTGTAGCTTCCTTCTCTCCAAGATTCCCATAGGAGAAACCCTGAAAAAAATTTCCAATCTCTATTGACTATGTTGTCAGATAAGGGTGAGGGTCTCCAATTGGAAATCGTTTTCCTCATAGCATTTTCATAGTAATTTTGGGATGATGTTGTACCTGTTTTATATCAAAGTTTTCTGAGATATTTATTCATGTCATGAGTTGTATATGAAGTTACTTTGATGGCCCAAATGATGTTTGTAGACCCCTAAAGTGTCACTATGGTTTATGACTAAATTCGAGACTCCTTGTCCATCATTTTCACCCCAAATTCTAGACTCTAGAAGCTTATGTTCATTGGGATACCTATTCGACCCTAAAACCAAATATAATGTTGCACATATGTTGTCATTAATGTCCCCTAACAGAGCCAAGTATCATACCAAGAATTAGTGAGGGACATTCAATGTTTGGAAGAGCAATTAATGGAAGACCTAGGGGGGATTTATGCTACTCAAATTGATTAGTCTTGTCCCAAAACTTCTTTCCTTGCAAATTGCAAACCATGGATGGGTATATCAGTTGTTTGGGTATCTTATAGATGTGTTAATGTGTCATATGCCCCATCAAGACCTACCCCCCAATTCGAAAGCATTTGGAGGTGTTTGGAATCAATTGTAAACTACACCCCTAGAGTCGAAACAAGGTGAATCCAAATACTTTTCTTTAGAAGGATATTACAATTTATTTCAAAACTTATAATAAATTGTGAAGAAAAAAATATTTATACATTTGTTTATTTGAAAACTTTATAATAAATTATTAAAAAAATATATCTTTTCAACTCATACTATTTAAATGCAAGTGGTTTAAAGCCTTTTAAAAATCATATTCAAAGTTAGATGTAGAAAGAAATTTCTTTACAATCAATTCAACCAAAATGTTATCTGGAAAATGAGACATCTACCATAAAAACATTATAGTATGATGTTCTTCCAAGAAATAAAATGTAATTTGTTACTCATACATACCCAAAGGTCAATTTAAGATTCCAAAAAAGATGATGTGCACAACTTTAAATTTAAATAATTATGAAAAAATAATGAACATGAAGAATAATCATATATAATTAAATTATTTATTGAAATATTTGAAAAAACTTGGTATATACATTAATTGAAATATTATCTTTGTTTGAAGATAATCATTACGAGGATTAGTTGAATGAAGAAGGCGCTGTGTTAAATAGTTTGAAACTCGCAGTTTCGATTCCTACTCTGGGATCATCATCCCAGAATAGGGATCGAAACATCGAGTTTCAAACTATTTAATGGAGCTCCTCCTTCATTATCTTTATTATTTTAAATAAATATATTATTTTCATTATTATTTATAACTAATGATTATTTCTTAAATTTTCTTTTACATTATAAATACAATTATATTATTTCTTTTTACACAATGTTTATTAAAATAATATTTCAAACTTTTTATATGATGATGATTTGAACATGTCTTTGGATGGGGTGCTAGGAAGGGTCGATACTCTTGAGCGTTAGGCGAATCCCAATGCATGGAGCACCCAACTGGAAGGCATACAAGGTTAAGTAGCAAGGGAGAACATGAGGGTTCACATGCTCCCATTAATGTGCCCACTTATGAACTTGCTAGGATATGACCTCCCTTGGGGCTATCACTATACAAGCTCGTTTGACACCATGATGCTTATGGATGCTTTAGTGAGGGAAGGTTTACGAAGAGATGTTTCTAGTTTGCAAAATGATTATTGTTCAGGTGAAGGGGAATAGCAAGAAGACGCAAAAGTCTCCTCCATCCCAAATGCAAATTAGTTTGTGCGTAACTCATTTATATCTGATCCTTCTGCTTTCGATGACATCCCTACAACCTGGTCAACCCTGGCTCTCCGAACTTAATTTTTTCTGTTAAGCAACAACTCAAGTTGATTCAGAGGTTGCCTCAACTCTCTTCCTTGACCCTTCTGAGGAGTCTCCTAATTGGTTCTAGATGCTTCTCAATTGGTTCTCCCCAACCTTCGTAACCTCATACTCTGAGTTCTCTCGAATGGTCGTAAGAGGTAGAGGTCATTGTGGGTAAAGGGCCAAAAGTTTGAACGCACTCTCGAGTCAATAAATAGACCATGAACTCTACAGTTGCAACTAGGCATAGACTCGACACCATATTCAGAGGTAGATCTCTCGAACTGAAGATGAGGCCTGTATGGAAGGGGTTTTCCGCAAAGAGAAGAAATTGAAGCTAACTTAAAGCCAAAGATTCATTATACGAGCACCACTCGGGCCCGTGACTCCAAATACTTCGAAACATTGGCATTATACTAGTAGATGAAAACCCTTGGGCAAGGCTCTTTTGGAACACAATGAGGCTCACAATGCTATATTGATGCAAGTGGCCAAGATTCAAATTCGAATAAAAAAACTAGGTGTCAAGCTCAACATCATTACTAAAAAGACTTGTGGCATTGAATTTGCTGAGAAGACTCATCAATCTACCAAGGATCAAGAAGTTCCTCTAATCACTCTTTGATGATGACCTATCTCTCTAATTTCATCTTCATAAATTTTACTTTAATTATCACATGCCATTTTGAGTACTTTAATTCTCCCCAACCATTACCAAACAATATGTGTATTTTAAGAATGACAAATTGTCATTATTTTGTATACATTTTCTTTTAAATGAATTATATTTTATTTCTTAAATATAATTTAATATTAAATAATTAAATTACATCGTATTTATAAATTAAAAATAATATCAACATTATGTCCAGTGACAAACAATATATGTACTTTAAGAATGACAAATTGTCATTACTTTGTGTACATTTTCTTTTAAATGAACTAATTCATGAATTATATTTTATTTCTTAAATATAATTTTAATATTAAATAATTAAATTACACCATATTTTTAAATTAAAAATAATATCACAACATTGTGTCTAGTGACAAGTAGTAAATACATTTTACTATCAAATAATTAAATTAAACCATATTTATAAATTAAAAATAATATCACAACATTGTGTTTAGTGACACATAGTCGATGAAAACGAGAGTGCAAATCTTTGAACTATTTTTTAAAAAAATGAATTGTTCTAAATATCAAAACCTCTTTTATAATATAATATTACAACTTTTAAGTGAAAATCTTTCCACTCCTTTAGTATCTCACTCTGTGTGTGCTTATGCCCAAGTCTTAGGCAAGGTTCACAACATTGTGTTTAGTGACAAATAGTAGATCAAAACGAGAATGCAAATCTTTGAATTATTTTCAAAAAAATATGAATTGTTTTAAATATCAAAACCTCTTTTATAATATAATATTACAACTTTTAAGTAAAAATCTTTCCACTCCGTTAGTATCTCACTCTCTGTGTGCTTATGCCCAAGTCTTAGGCAAGGTTGCATATGCAAGTCTATGATTAAGAAGGTTGCATATGTAAGTTTATGATGTTATTTTAATCTCTTAAATTGGTGGTAGATCAGTATAGATGTATCTTAGCACTGAGAGGGATCCAATTTCTTGAGGTCTATTTCTTTTTTTAAATTTAAACTAAAGAAATTTGATCCCTTGATTGATAGATGACATGAATTTTTTTAATTATTTTGTTAGGAACAAACATTACGACATCTCCCCCATACTGGACTGTAGAGCACCAATTCAGTGCAATAATGCTTTATAAGCCATTTTGTCCACGATTGCTATCTATGTAGAATTATGGGCAACACACTTGTTCAATAACAATAACAACGAGAAAGATTGTTTTCCAGCAATGGGCCAATCCACATTCCATGTTGATCCACACTCCTGTTGCAGCGGCTAAGAGCCTACAAACAATGCTTGTGGTTAACTGAGGATCCACATGGGAAGGATGTGGCGGTGCATGCCCCCAGCAGAACTACAAAGGAAGATGAGCACAGGGAGGTTTGCAGGTGCTTCGGAATTGCAGGACCCTGCAAGGGAGGCTTGTGGCATTAGTGATGCCTGTAAGTTGAGTTGGAGTTGCTACTGCTTGTGGAAGCAGGTAGGTTGAGCTTTGCAGCAACTTATGACTGGCCTTAGACTCTGATTAGTACAGGACAGGGTTTACCTCATTTTTCCATGGCTTGCTTTGTAATGAGCTTATTTTTTAAAGAACAAACTACTTTGCTTACAGAATCATTAAGAGTAAAAGAAACACGCTACACAACGTGCATTGCAATTTGAGGCCTCAAAACCATGTAAATTAACAATCTCACATCATACTGTTGTAGCCTCTAGAAGTGGACTTACATGGGAGAATGCCAAGCAAACTATTCAAACAGAGATCTGTGGGAAAAAAAACTAGCTCTGCCATATCTGAGAATTATGATCTTAACTATTCAAGCAGAGCTCTGTAGACAAAAAACTATGCTATACAGAATCATTAAGAGTAAAAGAAACACGCTACACAACGTGCATTGCAATTTGAGGCCTCAAAACCATATAAATTAACAATCTCACATCATACTGTTGTAGCCTCTAGAAGTGGACTTACATGGGAGAATGCCAAGCAAACTATTCAAACAGAGATCTGTGGGAAAAAAAAATAGCTCTGCCATATCTGAGAATTATGATCTTAACTATTCAAGCAGAGCTCTGTAGACAAAAAAAACTATGCAATATCTGAGAATTATGGTCTTATGTAAATTGAACCAAAAATCCAGTTCTACAAAGTAAAAATAAATTGTGTATTTTTAAGCCGTAATAAATTGACTTTCTTAGATGGCATGTAAGTACCAAACTAACTGTGCCATATCTGAGAATTATAACCTCATGTAAATTGAACAAAAACATCCAGTTATACAAAAACACAAAAATTGAATTGTGTATTTTTACGCAGTAATAAACTGACTTTCTTAGATAGCATGTTAATGAGTGTACCAAACTACCTCATCACCCAGATATCAGAAAACTCAGGACTCTACGATGTTTGGATCCAAAGTCCTGCTGTGGATGCTTCCACTTAAACAAACATAACATAAACTTGGGAATATAATAAAAAACCTTTTCAAGTACACAATCCTGATAAAAGACAATCAAAGAAGATAAAGTCCTACAAAGTTTTCAAACATTTCAGTGCTTAAGGCAGCAACTGTGACCTTTCATAGATTTTGACTCGTTATATTTGATCTTAAAAAAATGAAAAAGCTAAGAACCAGGTGGCAGGAGCTTCTTACTACTTTCAGTCCACGCTGACTTTTGACATAGTAATCAATCATACTTTCAGCTTGAAAATTAACCATCACTAAAAGAAATCTGCTTCAACTTTTCCACCATTAAGATCTTGGATAAATCAGAGTACTTGCTTTTTAAGCATAAATGTTTACCTGCCAAGCACAACGTGGCACGAACTTCTTACTGCTTTCAGTCCACGCTGACTTTTCACATAGTAATCAATCATACTTTCAGCTTGAAAATTAATCATCACTAAAAGAATTCTGCTTCAACTTTTCTACCATTAAGATCTTGCATAAGTCAGGGTACTTGCCTCTTTAAACATAAATGTTTACAATAACCACAAACACAGGAAGATAGAATTTTACCAGGGGTAGACTAAGACAGAAAAGGAAGATAGAATTTTACCAGGGGTAGGCTCAGAATGAAAAGTGCAGAGTGTGATATCATCAAAAAATGAGAAAACACCATGCAAGCCACTCAACTTATTATATTAACAATGGCCACATTTTCCTGAAGCTGCCAATTATAACAAATTAATCAGCACACAATTTACAGGATCCTCCATAATACGTATACTAACACTCCTTTGCATGCATGCTGACTTCTGAATAGTCGAGTCCACACTCTTTGCTTAAATGCCAATTACCTATTAAGACGAAACTACTGCATAATGACCAATGTCAACAACATATGACCAGGCAATTGGGTATTTACTATTTAGAAATAGCTTGTTCTGGTGAAAAATACATCCCTGCAGAGAACTCGATGAAAAACGCAATAGAGATAAAATAAATATTTGAATGAAGGTTAGCAAGAAGATGAGAATGGGATAAAATTCTTTTAAAGCAGTTTTATTATCAAGGGCCACATCTTCATATTTGCCAATTACACTGTTTGATCCAACCAAACAAAAACATCCAGGCACCAGAAGTCAAGCAGAGCTTTGAATCCATGCCGGATTCTGAGAACAGTAATAAATGATATACCTTGTTTGTTTGAATACCAAGAGCTCCTAAAAGAAATCTGCTATACTATATCATTTATTGGATTTCAGTTGATACACGCACTTAGGTCTTTAGAACTGGTTTGCTGCTATCATTGCTTCTACCAACAATGCTCTAACACACAGGAAGATGCAACTGAAATAAGGAGCTGTTGCCACGAACTGCCCAAACCTCAAACACTCCTGAGCAGGCGAATTGCAGAGACATTCTGCTGCCCAAGTTTGTTAGTTAAATGTTTAATTCTGAAAACTAGGGAGTATGGTATAAAATCAGGACGCTGCAGAAAATGGAGGTTCAGCAAACTGGCTAGCTCTTGTAAAGCTTTTACTTGATAGCGAACTAAAAAATGTGGAACCAATTTGTCCCAGTGATAGCCTGCATACCAACTATATTCGACTTCTCGTGACCTGAAGTGATAGCCTGCATACAAAGAATTGTGACCTGAACTGCACAGGTGTGCCCATTTTCAAAGTCTCCTAGAATTCCCCCATTACATCAAAAAAGAATGCTGGGACAAATGGAATCAAACTCTGGAGAGCTTTTCCTGTACATCCTCTAGTTCTCTGTCTACACTAGCTATGCCAACTAAAACATTTGATTTTTCTCCTCGATTCAGCCAATTGAGATCAATATATAGAACATCTAAAGCCGTTCTCCGACCATCATAGACACAATCAAAGAGAACAGAGCAAAGAAAACAGGAACACAGAAGAATATGGATGTTGCATCACTGTTACTGGATGATAATGGTGGAACACCCAAGCCACCAGATGATGTAGGTATGCTTGTATTGAGAATTGATGAACTGCTAGTACTGCAAGAAATTTGGAAAAATCAGAATGCTAAAATAGTATAAGCTGAGATAGAATATAATGTATCGAAATCCGGTAAATCTTGCTTCTAAATCCTGTATGAAAACTTGAAAAGGTACTTATTGAAAGAACAGAAAAATGCATAAAAGATAGGAGGAATGAAGCTCCCCAGGATATACCCTGATGGAAATGTGCATGTCCCAGTACCTGCAATCACAAAATCCATAAAGGAAAGATTTTCATTAGTGCAACGCATTCTCCAATCTCACGAAAATTTGTATATCATGCTAACCCATGAAGGGAAGATTTTAGAAAACACATGATTTCCAAGGATTTTAATCAGAGTCAAGTATTGAATCTTGTAGAAACAAGACAGTGTACAAGAAGCAGAAATGTCATTTAGATTCATATAAATTGGAGCAGTAAATGCAGAAGACGGAGTGGGTATAAAGTAAACTTAGTATGCATGCCTATAACTTCTCATAATGAAATCAAAGGAAAAATTATACGCAATATATCTAGGCATAAATGCAAGTTATGTTGCATACAGAAGAGAACAGTGACTACAAATATAACTCTTTCTTAATACATCACACACTTCCATCATTAGACCAAAAGGAAATATCTGGAACATTACAAGTTATCCATAATAATTGTTTACATTCAAAAATTGCGTACAGGTTTAAAACGCAGAGAGGAAATGGGTCTATAATCCTATAATTAACTTATCATGGTGGTACATACAATCGGAAAATGCATATCAGTGGAGGAAGTACTTTGCATTCAGATGAACTCATCCAGATATGAAAGTGGGTAGATGAATCATGAGCATGTAACTCAAGTATCATCTAAAATAATGTAAAGATGATAATCAGTGGATCCAAGCAGTTGAAAGATGCAGTAAAACAACACAAACAGACAACAAACTGAGTGTAGAAGTGTATAAATTGTTTATTGTCACCAGAAGACCCTAGGAATCCATACAAATTGAGAAATTCAATGCAAACAAAAACAGTGGGCAAACAACAAACTGAGCATATAGGCACATAGCTTACTTGGATCTTGAGCAGTCACCGCCGCATTGCCAGCAAAGTCGCAAGTACCAGGGGCCATGCCATTCTTCTTGTAGTAGCTGTCAAAAGCATAGGAGGCATGAAAAGCAACGGTATCTGGGTTATAGCACATGCCACCTTGTTGAATTGCTGTACAGTCTGCACCTCCAAGCCCACAGGCATAGTCCAGAGCAACCTGCAAGTTTGAATCAGAGATACCGGACTTTGCTACACACCAACCTTGGCCTGAGCTGGTTGTGGGTGGTGTTGTGGTAGGTGTTGTGGGGGGTGTGTAAGGTGTAATTGTTGGGGTGGTAGGGGTTGTGATTGGAGTGGTAGGTGTTGTGATTGGGGTAGTTGGAGTTGTCGGTGTGATAGTTGTTGCAGGAGGAGTTAGTGTTACTGGTGTTGTGGGAGTGGTCGTGATGGGAGTTGTAGGAGTTGTTGTAATAGGTGTAGTTGGAAAAGTATCAAGCTGAGAACCCAACTCGCTTGTTTTATTCCTGGTAGAGTTAGCTTTATTGTCCAAAAGCTCCCTAGAGTTTGAGCGGAACAGTTCTTCCCCTTCTTTGCGCAACTCTTCCTGCAGAGAAATGTCCAAAGAACTCATTTTTACTAGTATTGTCCATATCTGAGCACTATTCATACTTCGGGCAAGAACTTGATCCCTGCTATTCTTGGTCATTAAGAAGGTCTTCATTGCTTCAGAAGGCGGACCTTGATCATTAACAACTATGGGAATATCAGGATAGCGAAGAAATGCCATAGCATTGCTGGCAGCAACAACTACAGAGCTAATGAGGTCTTCTTCACTACGTGCAAAATCTCTGTCAAAGTTCGTGTTGAGTATCAGAAAAGAACCCGTCTTTGAGACAAACGCCAGCAGAGGGTGAAGAACCCACCTCAAATCCTTAGTGGAAGAGGATGGAGGGACACTAGATGCATCTTGAATCAAAGTGGATGAAAGTGTGGTTGTGACCTTGATACGCTTATCTAAATTTGTATCCACAAGAGCAGAATGAATGGCGTTCATAGCAGATACCAATGTTGATACTACTTCTTCTGATATCCCTTGATGATTAACAATGATACTGGTTATGAGGGTATCAGGCATGAATCCCATAACGTTTCTCTTCAGCCACAATGCTGCTCGTGACTTTGATTTTCCAATGTCCTTCACTTGCTTGTACCTCATACCCACAGCCACTTCAATCTCTGTCCCAGATAAAGCTTCCAAAACGATGGGATTCGCATCCAAGAGCCTAACATGGAGTAGGTCATGTTTTCTCAGTAGTTCTACAAGCTTCTTAGGAGATGGCAGGATACCGTCCTTTGAATCATAAGACACTCCAATTGAAGTTCCTGACAAAACATAAATAATATTACAGATCAAACCATCAGCTCCAAAGAAACATGGAACTGAAAAACATTCCAAAACAATGCCTATTATAAGCTCCTACATCCCCACTAAATGAAACACATTTATGAAAGATTGTGCATCAGATGCCAAGGCCACATTTTCACACAGGACAGTAATAGGGTTTTCGAACTATTGGGCCAAAGGATCACAGACTCAGAGACACTAATAGTGGGTAGATCAGATAGGTTGTTACAAGAGAAAATCCCCCTCAAACCAACATAACATATGTATAGAATCACAGACTAGTCCAAACCAAGAACAACAAGACATTATGCAAGCAATCTAAGTCAGAAGACTGAACTTACCTGAGCAGGTAACAGCACAGAGTAGAAGAAGGAAACCAAGAAGCTGCTGAACCCTTTGTCCATTCAAATGCTGTTTCCCCATGATTGGTGTGAAAGTTTGACAATATAGCACAATATCCTGGACTAAAAATTTGAAATAAAAAAAGGTTGTGAACTCTGGTTGTGCTTTGTTATCAATGCCCTGGTTCTAAGATGTCCATCATCATAAATACAGATCTGTGGAGGTAGGATAAGCAACTTGAGTCACTGTGGCAAAGGATTTTTTGCAGATGTTAAGCTTGCAAGTGATACTTTGCTTGGGAGTCTAAAGGATCTATCCTAATCCTTTGTGATCTGGATGGAGGAGAGGAATCCAAAAAAGTTTTGGGAATCGGACTAAAAACTTGCACTACCACCTTAGGATTTTCAGATTTTCGTACACTGATTACAGACAGCATGGCCTCATGTCCTCCACCAGCTGGAAAGAGAGAATATTGAAGCTCTACTGTTATAAGTAATGTATACTTTGGCTTTCGTAGAATATAATACATATTTTTTTGGTTCAATTTCAATGAAATTGTTCAAGAAAAAAGTAAATGGAAACGGGGTAAAGGGAGATAAAGCCAAAGGTAGCCATGTTCATTTTAGTATAAATATTATAATAATCGATGGAGACACCACTTTTGCTCAGACCTACCGAAAGCAAACACGCATTATACTCCACTCCACCCTTAGCATGGTATTGGTATGGAGATGGAACCCATCTCTCCATCTCAATCCACAAAAAGTAACCAGGTTTGTATGGTGATTGGTCAAAAAGTAACTTTGTTTGTAGTGTGGTTGGGTTCATTCCTCCTTTGACAATGCTCAAAGGCAGTGTCGTTTTGTCTAAACTCGTGATACCCAATTAAGCAGGCCCCACTTCTTATCTGAGTTTCTAGTGATTTCTAATCAATATTGTAAATTTGAGACCTTTGATTTTGTGAATATCAATTCTTTTAGCTAAAATAAAATATAAGAAGAAAGTGTTTTGCAAGACATCATTGTAAATTTGTAAATGGTAAATGGTAAATTATTTATAGTTGGGTTCATTCCTCCTTTGACAATGCTCAAAGGCAGTGTCGTTTTGTCTAAACTCATGATACCCAATTAAGCAGGCCCCACTTCTTATCTGAGTTTCTAGTGATTTCTAATCAATATTGTAAATTTGAGACCTTTGATTTTGTGAATATCAATTCTTTTAACTAAAATAAAATACAAGAAGAAAGTGTTTTGCAAGACATCATTGTAAATTTGTAAATGGTAAATTATTTATATATATATATATATATTTCATCTTAATTCAAAAGTTAAAGTTGAAGTTGAAGTCAGTAAGGATTTTTAAGTTCACGTGTCAATATTTGTTTATTCTTTTTTAAGCAACGATGATAAATCTAAGCTATTTTATAAACTATTTTTCAAATGTAAAATGAAAACATTGGTGATTGTTATATGGATTTTTTTTTTCAAAGTGTAAATGAAATGTCAAATGTTCACAAGTAATTTTGTGAGAGCTTATAAATAGTGGTATTGATTAGTATATGATAATTTTAATTTTTAATATGTCAAGTGGTTGTAGACAAGTTGGTTGGGGCAGTTAGTTAGGACCATCTTTATCCAAGGTCAAATTCAAAGACATCTACATGATGCCCTTGGGAGTGTCAAACTTCTATGTTAATAAGGGTATTCATAATTCAGGGGAGGTAAGTGCGGGCGGAGTCATCTTTGATCCAAGTGGAAATGTTATTAGAACTTATGCTTGGCGCCTAGGCAAGAGAACGAATAATTACGTCAAATGGATGGCTCTGTCTCAAGGAATAGAGTGCATGTATGACCTTCAGGTAGAGGAATTCATTGTTTGTGGTGACTCTCGAATCGTCATTCAATCCATGAACAACCTAATTCACAGGAAAGCAACAAAGAATAACATTCAAAAAAGAATTATTCATTATTATCCCAACCTTTTACACATCAAATTTTTATCATATTAGAAGGGGGTTAAATACCAAGGCGGATCGTTTGGCCAATGTCAGAGCTAGACTCAAGGAGGGGGAGTTATCCCTTGATAGACATCACACCATAGTCAAATGGTGTTGCAACTTCTGAAGCCTCATTTAATGCCTACAAGACCTGAGAGAATGCGCCATAAAGGCGGAGGTTGTTTCCAGATATGCAGCTCGACAGATGGAAGGCTAGAGTTTACCTCTGGCACAAACGGATCTGGACTCTTCTATTCCCCATTAATTTCACACATTCCCTGTCGTGCTAAGTAGATGGGAAGTTGGTACGAAAATTATAGCAGAATGATGGCATTTCCACCACCGATAATGTAGAGGGAGGATATATGGGAGATCCAGCTACTCTTTCCTCATCTACTTCGTTTTGAAAACACTACATGCAATGAGAATTCTCCAAATATCAAAGACATTGAGATGACAGAGAAAGGCTTCTCGAGGAAAAAAGGCTCGAACCTAAGCCACCCTGAGGAAGACTCTGGATTGAATTATTTTACGTTGGAGATTAACGCTCTCAAAGAAGGAATGATGGACCTTGAGAAGATGAGCCGGTGTATTTTTGAAGTGGCTAAGGCTTGTTTGGAGGAATCAAAGCAGACGGGTTTGGATTTGACGTGTTTTGAAACGCGCTTGGAGGATGTTGAAACTGGATACTGTGTTCAGACTGGTGAAGTGGAAGAGTTGAAGAGGACTGTGGTGAAAATGGAACAAGTTCTGAGTGCAAAGCTGGACTGGGTCAATGGAAAGTTGGCGGATTTATGTCAGAATATATAGAGCACTAGCATGAACACTGTTGAACGTCATGAGAGCCGGTTCAACCAATTAAAAGAGATAATGGAAGCAGTATAGGTTGAAATTAATGGACTCTACCCCTGGATTCGTGAACCAAAAGGAGAACGTGTAGATGACTCCCCCATGGATGATGCATTGGTTTCTCAGCCCGAAGTAGAAGAAGCAAATGCTCGAGAATGAAGTATTTTTCTCTCCCTTTTGTTTTAAGGCTCTAGATGTTTTTTGGTATAATCCTTGTAGGACAATTTATAAGAGTTTACACAGTCAGAAGTAGGAGGTCAAATTTTGTTAAATTATGTAAAACTGTTGAGCAGATGGAAATCTCTATAGCTTTGTTCTGCACTGAAAATTTATTTTTTGGACTCTTGGCCCTATTTTGCAGCCCTAGGGGAGTATCTAATTTTCTTTTTATATAATATAATTCCTTTTCTCATTTTTGTTAAAAAAAATGAAGGGTATTCATAATTGATTGATTGCAGGATGATTATGTTGTTCCAATATACTATGATGGTTATGTTTATGAGGATATTCATAAATATAGTGACTCCGTTATTAACATAATAGCTAATTGATTGCAAGGTGATTATGCTTGTTTGTTTCGCCTTCCATTCCATCTTCTGTGTGACATTTGTATGTATGTAAATAATAACAAGATTTTATAGTATCACGGATGTTAACAGTTGAGTATGCTTATACTGTAGCATCTTGGAATAGCTTTTATGATTATTAAATCTGTAATGGTTGTAAAGTGATTTAGGGGTACATAAGTGATTACTTGCTCACAAGATTCCAGAGGTAATTTCCTTTTTTGTAACTGCTCACGCACCCGACCAAGGGATTACGTAGTGGGCCCCATATGTACAAGTTTCTCACACACGATACCACTAAACGTGGGTGGATGGGGAATAAACCCCATGCCATACCACACTCACTACCCCATGAGGGGCAGGAGGCACTTATTTTCATTCTTGATTCTAATTCAAAGTGGAAGGTGCAACAAAGTAATGGTAAGAGGTCTACGAACCCTAGCTTGGGTGGTTAACATGGGGTGTTGTTATCCTCCCAACACAGGTTTGATTTCCAATTGTGATATGCTTTCCCTTGTTGGGTTGATTTTTCTCTCCAAGGAGTGATTTCATGCAGATGGGTCCTAGTGTGATTCCTAGGTGACTTTACTGAATGTACTCCCCCAATCATGGTCTCTCAACCAATAATTTATGTCTCAAGTCTGCAAGTGTGATACTTGTCCTTTCCCAAATCATTTCAAAAAGGAAATGAATAATGGCAAGGGGAAGGATATTACCGATGTGAGCATTATTGTTTTGAGACCAACAAAGGCTACTACAAGGGAGAACAATATTCCACAAGATCTACGCAAAGAGGTTACAAGTCCAATTCCTTTCCATTTAAATGTTATGTTAGGTATTGACACTTTTGGGGTGTTTATTGGTTTTGATGTCATGTGTTAACGACTCTAAACTTTTTGGCATGGAACATTAGCAGGTTGAACCACCCTAAGTAAATATCAATGGTTAAGAATTGATTTTGTAAGCACTGTCAAAGTCTCCTTACAAGAGTTAAATTGGTTAAGTAAAGCTTAAAAAATTGTGGTTATGGATTTGCGAGAAACAAGTGATAGTAAAGCACATTTTGGGAGAATATAAAGTTGCGAACATTTTATGGGACATGGTGCAAAGGAGATTTTACCATATGTTGTTCAAGTTTTATATTGAAGAGTTGCGATCCTTGATGATTGTAAACCTCTAGTTCAAAACTATTTGTTAAGCCTTACATTATATTAAGGTACTCTATCTCAATATGTTTAGAAAAATGCAATATGATTGTTATTAATAAATTGCAATTTTGTGAAAATAGTTTTAAAAATTGTCTAAAAAATTATCCTCCATTACTCAAGTTAAGTTTATTCTTTTACAAAAAAGTACGAGGAAACGATTCTTGAATTGCTCCAAGAACTGCTTCAGAACCGCGGTAATGTTGTTGAATTGTGCAGGCATTATCTGAGCGTTGAAGAGCTTTCCCCCTGGTGTTGATCTCCTAGGATCGGGCTCGGAGGGCCATTGCGCGTGAGGGAGAATGTGTGGGGGTTCTCTTTGAATTGTTGAGCGATTCTTGGCATGGTAGTTGGCACCTATAATGGTAGAGATCTCCATGTTTTTCCAGCAATCTGAAGTCAGGCGATGACAGATATCCTGAGATAGAAATGGGATCTGGTGGAGAGGAATACGCAGGCATAATTCTTTTCAATTATAACACCCATATACAAACAGAAGGATACGGTTTATGAGATACCCTTTCTGCTAGGACCTCGATGCCAAAATCCATTGGAAATCGATACAGGAAAACAACTGACCATGTTGAACCTGACATGAAGGTGCCATTATGCAGTCACATGGGCATTTGATTTGATGTTGTGAGATTCAGTGTATTGGATCTTGGGGCCGTGTGGTGTAATAGCTGGGGAATGTTGGTGGTCGATCTTGAATCCATCTTGGAGGAGTTCGTGGTGAAGATAGCTGATGGAGTGTTTTGTGGCATGGGGGCCGATCCCCTGCTGATTTTGGATTTTTTATTCTGAGATTACTGTTATGTCCGTGCTGTTGATGCTTGTCTGGGGCCAGGGATAGATGATATGGATGATTTTGGTGCCTGGGATTGGTGAACTGGCTGTACTGAGGGCACGTCTGGGGTGTATTGGAGGAGGATGTGGCTTAAACCTCAGATGGGGTACATGATAGAGGGATTGTTGCTGTTGGAGTTGACATTGCGGAGGTGGATGGGTATGGGGATTTGACTGGACACTCCATGAAAGGCGGGGGGCCAGAGGTCTTTTCTGGGCCCGAGGTAGCGCTGGACAGGAATGGGCAATTACCTACCTCTGCCGGGGAGCCTATTCATCTATCCGGGGTTTCTGCGAAGGTTGATTCTCATAAATATTCTGCGAAGAGGGTTAAAGATCGGAAGAGACCGGATAAGGTGGTGCTGGGGGTGGATGTTACGATGGAAGAGGCGAAGGATTTCACTCACACCGCTGTGGTAGGACATGTTCGGGGCAGAAGATTTGGTCGCGGTTTCCTTCAGCGTTGGGCGGCTGAGCAGTAGAAGGATTTAGTGTCTTCTGCCCCTGAGATTCGGGTGTTGACGAAGGGTTGGTTTTCTTTTATTCTACTGAACAAAGGGGAGGTTGATGAAGTCTTAAGACGACACTGGTCGATGTTGGGCGTCCCTATCATTCTAAAAAGCTGGACTCCTTTTTTCGACTCTAAAACGGAGAAAATAGATGCAGAACCACTGTGGGTGAAGCTTCCTGGATTCCCCATGCATCTATGGAATGATACTTGGTTTGCTGAGATTGGGAATTTCCTTGGTGATTATGTGTGTTCTGATTACTCCCACCACGAGACTAGCAAATACACGGTGGCAAAGATTTTGGTAAAAATCGACCTTCGGCTGGGGCTCTCTGCTGAGATTAATGTACAATCTAAGGAGGGGGACTTTGTTCAACTTCTGGATTATGTGGGTGTGCCGTTTAGGTGCCACCGCTGCCACAATCATGGACATCTGGTAGCCAGCTGCCCCTTATTGTTTCGGGCTTGTAAGCTGATGGTCGATGAAGGAGTTGAAGAACGCGCTGAACCAATGTTGAAGGTGAACCCTCAGACGGTGAGGGTTGGAGGTCGTGGGCCAGCCATTGCCTGTGGAGTGCTCTCTGATACTGTGGTATCATCTAACCGCGGGATACATGGTGCTGAGGCAACTTTGCCTCCATCGGTGAACAATGAATTGGAGACTATTGGATCTGCAAATTCGGTTGATGTGGGGGCCTCTTTTACAGCGACTTCTATGACTCGGGCCTACACCAGCGAGCTTCGGGAGATGTCCATTTTACGAGGGGGATCATCTGCGAATCCCCAGGGTATGTCTCACTTCATTTCACCTACCGATTCCTTATTAGTTGTCTCTGATAACTTGGGGGGGGGAAGTCATGGGCCTCCTCCACTAGCATGTACCGATATACTTTGTCCTGTTGCAACTTGTTTGATGTCTGATGCGGACTGTGTATCCACGCCGTCCATGGTATCTACCAAACACTCCAGCAGTTCTGAGGGTCGAAGTATCCACTACGCTCTTAGAAATAGGGAGATTGCTGCTGATGGATCGGGGGGGAAGGGACTTCTTGATTTGGCTCTTAGTATTAGGGGTAAGGGTCGGGGACGAAAATCCCTCTTGTCAAAAGCACAGGATCGAGCTAAGGTCGACTTAGTGATGGGCACACTATCTTCTATAGAGTGGGCACTTAGAGCAGCGAAAGCCCTGGATGGGGGTCTCTAATGAAAATAATGTCCTTCAACTGTCGCGGGTTGGCGAGTCCCATTAAAAAATCGTCTCTTAGGAGTTTGGTGGACATAAATCAACTGGATGTATTACTGTTGCAAGAAACTTTGGGTGGCAGTGTGGATGTTGTTCGGACTTTAGAATCTTTGCTTCCAGGATGGAAGTTTGTAGGAGTGGATGCACGGGGGCGCTCTGGAGGGCTGGCCTCGGGGTGGAAGGTGAAGAGCTGTAGATATGACTTTTCTTGGGGTATCTCTTCTGGTATCGGTTTGGAAGTTTGGGATGCTAAGATTGGTAGGTTGATCACGGTTCTCAATATCTATGGGCCATATTCAAATAGGGTTGGATTCTGGGATTCCTTGTTAAGTATGATTCTGGGAGGGGATTTAAATCTTTCTCTGGGGTCCTCTGAAGTGTGGGGGCCTCGGGCTGCTCCGGATACATTGGCAAATTTTTTCATTCAAGCCTTCGCCAGGAAGGATCTACTAGACATACTACCTACCAAGTTAACTCCAACTTGGAGAAATAAGCGAGCTGGGGACCAAAGGGTGGCTAAAAGACTGGATACTGGGGGTTGGTACTGGGGGTTGATGTTGTCAGGCAATGGGTAGGGTCAGGTGGTGTATCTGATCACTGCCCCATCTTTCTGGAGTTAAGAGGCAGAAGTAACAAACCCCCAAGTCCTTTCAAATTCAATCCTAGCTGGCTGAAGGATGAGGATTTTCATAACATGGTTCAAGAATTGTGGGTTCATCGACCTTTAGATTCATTGGAGTATGCGGGTGCACACTTTCATCATAATCTTCAGCGAATTAAAGAGGCCACTATCCTATGGGCTCATGAAAAACGGGTACAAGATGAACAAAATCTGCAGGCGGCTGAGTTGAATATCGATAAACTGCTTCATCGTCCAGGAATGGGCTATATGGATGATCAGCAGAAAGGTGAGTTGATGGAATGGGAAAGACGCAGGAATGTGATTCTGTGTGAGCGAGAAGAGATGTGGAGAATGAAAAGTAGGGCGATATGGCTACAGTGCGGTGATGAGAACACAAAATTTTTTCAAGCATATGCAAAAGGGAGAAAATCCACTAACTCTATCTAGGAACTATCTTCAGCTGAAGGGGAACGGGTCTCCAGTTTTGATGGATTGGCGGAGTTAGGTGTTAGACACTACGGAGATTTATTCACTGCACAACCTGGGGCCTCTATTGCTAAGGTTATACGTGTGACTCAGCTTTTCCGTCGTTTTGTGGGGGAGGAAGAAAATCGACTGTTGATGGAGGAAGTGTTGCCGATTAAGCTCTCGTAGGTAATGCATTCCTTTCAGAAAGATAAAATCCCTGGGCCAGATGGCTGGCCTATAGAATTCTTCTTGGGATTCTATGACTTCTTCAAGGAGGAATTATTGAATGTGGTGGAAGAATCACGAAAGGCTGGGTTTTGACATGGTCCTTTTAACTCGACCTTTATTGCTCTTATTCCAAAAGCGGACAAGCCTGAAAAATTTGATGAATTCAGACTTATCTCTCTCTGCAATTGTATCTATAAGATCATCTCTAAGGTTATGGCGAGGAGACTCAAGAATATTTTGTCTCAGCATATCTCTTGCGAGCAATTTGGCTTCTTGGAAGGTCGACAAATTCATGAGGCCATCGGTGTTGCCCAGGAAGGATTACACACTCTGAAAGTGCAGAAACAGAAGGGTGTTGTGATCAAGATTGATCTCTCAAAAGCATTTGACAGAGTTAGTTGGCTCTATCTCCGGATGCTTCTAACTCACCTGGGTTTCTGCTACGAATTTATCAGATGGATTATGGCCTGCATCACTACGGTGAGATTTGCTGTACTGATCAATGGCTCTGCTAGTCCATTCTTCCATGCAGGAAGGGGCCTACGACAGGGATGCCCACTTTCTCCGCTGCTGTTTCTCCTTGTTGCTGAAGGACTCAGTCGTTTTATACTGAAAGCAAAAGCTGATGGTTCCTTTCGTGGCATATCCATTTCTCAGGTACTGTATATCACACATCTCCCATTTGTTGATGACATTCTGATATTTTGTGATGGCACAAGACAGGATATTGATAAGGTGGTTGAAGGTCTCAATTTAGTGCAAGTAGCTGCGGGTATGTTAGTGAATATTGACAAGTCATCAATCACATGTTCGCATTTAACCGAGCAGGAGATTCACTGTATGGCAATCAGACTACCTTACCGGACATTGGATATTGATGGTGGCTTAAAGTACCTTGGCTTTCACTTGAAACCAAATGCTTATCTGAAGGCTGATTGGTACTGGTTATTAGCTAAATTAGAACATCGACTACATGGATGGAGTCATAAATGGCTCTCACGGGCAGGGAGGCTGGTTCTGATTAAATCAGTTTTGGAAGCAATCCCGGTGTATTGGCTGTCTCTAGCTTGGATTCCCAAAGGAGTATTGGAACAGCTCTGTCGGTTTTGTTTTGCTTTTCTATGGAAGGGTAAGTGTGACAAATGAGCGTTGGTGTGGGTCAGATGGGAAAAAATTGCGGTCCCAAATGCCTTAGGAGGATGGGGGTTAAAGAATATATTTTTGTTCGCAAAAGCCTTGGGGGCCAAGGTGTCGTGGTGACTTATTCACACACAGAGTCTCTGGACAAGAGTGGTATATCATAAATATATTACCCCTCTTACTCTACTCGATTGGATTAGGCTGGGCAATAAGTCGAGGGCAAATTGCTCTGTGGTTTGGAAAGCGGTGGTGCAACATTTTCATTTGGTAGGATCTGGATTAGTGTGGAGGATTGGAAATGGCAGCCTTATTCGTATAGGACTGGACCCTTGGGTTGGTTGTAGGGGAGGTCATGTCCTTCATGTGGAATTGAGGAATTGTTTAGCAGCTAGGGGTTGTCATTTCTTGGCTGATATTGCGGATCCAGGAACATCTACACTTTGGCATCAGGGGTGGTACTCTGCACAACGACTTGAGATCCCTGGAGATATGCTTGGGGCTTGGGCGGATTATCTTTGGCACTTAAGACTATCGAATATTCGACTGACTAATAGGACTGATGAACTTATATGGGACCATCATCCCTCTGGAATATACTCCCCAAAGAATGGATATATCCAATTGAATGTGGATGTACATAACAGGGGATTGGTGTGGTGGTGGAAAACCCTGTGGAAGCTAAAGTGTCCAGGAAAAGCAAAAATACTCTTCTGGACTATTTTGGAACAAAGGGCCCCAACCTAGGACATTCTACAAAAACGATTCATACTGGGTCTGGGGTTCTGTCCACTATGTAGGGATGCGGAAGAGACAATTTCTCATCTTTTTGTACATTGTCGGTATTCTTAGGCAGTTTGGGCTGATGCCTGCATATTCCTGGATCTCAATGTGGGGTGGCAGGGTGCGAGTGTTCATGAAGCGTTCCAATTGTGGTGGGCATCACATAAGACATCATCCATCCGGGATTTCCCTTGTATTTACGCCTGGGGCATCTGGATTACCAGAAATAAGATTATCTTTCAAGATTGCAGGGTTCCAATGGAGAGTGTAGTGGCACAAGTCGTGGCTATTACCCTACACTTCAAGGCACCTGTCCTTGTGATTAGAACGCGACCTGTGTGTGTGGAATTGATTGACAAATCCATGTCGTGGGCTTTTTTTGATGGTGCTTCAATAGACCATCAATCGGAGTGTGGAGGGGGGGGAGTTCTTTTCAAAACAGAGTCCCATTACTTTCATCTGGTGGCTGGTTTGGGGAGGGGATCCAATAATTATGCTGAACTTATGTCTCTTAGGCTGCTGATGTTATTCGCACTTGAACAAGGATGTCTATCACTACAAATTTTTGGCGACTCCATGTTAGTTATCGAATGGGCAAAGGAGATCACACATTGCAATGTGATGATACTCTTACCTATCCTGGAGGAGGTGATCCGGTTAAAGCAGTCATTTAATCAAATTACATTTACACATGTCTACAGGGAGAGGAATGGGATGGCCGATCTGCTTTCCAAAGAAGCGACGCAGCAGCACTTAGCATTTGGAACTTGGAGGATCACTATTCACTCACCAGAGGGCACCTACAACTATTATCACAGACCATTTCACGAAGATATGGAGGCACATAATTGAGCAGAATTGAGCAATAGCTCAGTTTTGGGTGACAAGCGATGGACATTTTCTCTCTACTATTGTTGACCGGCGATGGACACATTCTCTCAGCGATGGAAAATAGCAATCACAGCTTTTGTTTGAACTAGCAATGGACAGTATATGTTTATATGTTAAATGGATATATGTGGGCTGTAGGGACAGCCGTATGCACTGTATTGTTTTGTAGACCAACGATGCATCACGCAAGTCTGTTCACTGTTTTTGTTTATCTGTAATTGGATATATGTGGGTTGTATGGACAGCCGTATACTTGTATTATGTTTGGGACATCAGATATGATGTTAATATGGGACAGTAATTTGTGACAATGTAGGGATCTTAGTGATTCTATTACATGTGCAGAATGTAATTTTGTTCATTTTATGAAATAAAATTATTGACTTTTTCCAAGGAAAAAAAAAAGAGTACGAACCACGAGTATTTAAATTCATTACTTTTCATGTAACATGAATAGTCTTAATCCTCGTAAGATGTTTAAAAAGTTTTAATTGTATAACATTCATTATTTATTTAGAGAAAATATTGTTTTTGATATTAAGAAATGTGTCATTGGTTCAGTTTAATGAACACAATTTTTTAATTTTGAGATAATATGGTTTTTGATATTAAAAAATGTGGTTGGTTCAATTTAATGACCACAATTTTATTGTTTTACAAATGATTCGTGTGAAAGCAAGTCAAAAGCATGCTAATTTAAAGAGCAAACTTTTATTTCAAATTTAAATACACTATAAAGAAAGAGTGATAATGTATTTTTTTACCAAGTTAACTTATTTCTTATATATATGTGTTTAAAAATTATCAAAATGGATCAATGTGTGAAAAATTATTTTATATATGTTTTTTTTTTTTTTTTCATGCGATAGAGTGTAGGGGAATTGAACCCCACTCTACACTTTCTGGAAAGCCCCGGCGTCATCACTCACCAAGTGAGCTACATTCCTGGCCTATATGTTTTTATTGTGTAGCAAGGCACTTTTTACAACCTAGTATGAGGGAAAAGTGTAATTTCGTGCTCAAGGTGGTGATAACACATGACACTTGAATAAAAGATTACAATGTCTGCCCTAACCGAAACTTTGATGCATTACAATTAATTAAAAGTAAAAGAATTAATTAGAATATATGCTTAGAATAAGTTATTTGTTATTTGATACATTCGGAGTTAAGATGGATCTCTTCATATAAAAAATTTCATGTATTTGAATTAATAACTAAGATCCATCTTAACTATGGACCTACCAAGTGTCGAGAGGGATCAAATCCCTTGAGGTGCTATTTTTTCCTCAAATTTTGCATTCTAAAAAAGTTTACACCTTCGAGGATTTGATCCCTCTGAGTGCATAGTAAATCCAAAGTTTAGATAAATTTATATTGGCTATCACATATAACTTAAAGTTACAAAAACAATATACACTATCCATATTTTTTTAAGTGTTATAAATTCTTTTTATCAAATATTTTAGATGAGAAACATGAATATCATTAGATTTTTTAATTTTTGTTCA
This sequence comes from Larix kaempferi, assembly GCA_027924585.1. NCBI lineage: Eukaryota > Viridiplantae > Streptophyta > Pinopsida > Pinales > Pinaceae > Larix > Larix kaempferi. Next base: position 2,202,712 of record BSBM01000477.1, on the reverse strand, counting down.
TTAATGTTTAAAGGTCCCTTTGATCCTCTTGTCCAAAATTACAATCTTGCCCAAAAATTTATGATTTAACTGCAATCTCAACTAAAAATGGTATCACTTACAATTGAACAACTTAATCATACATAACTTTATTTACCATGCCAAACTCAATAACCAAAAAAACATTATAAGAAGAAAAAAAAGGTGAATATCACGGGTATGACCTAAGAGTTAGTCCTCGAATGGGTATTAAGTGGGTGGCAGTAGGCACATTATTAAATTCCTCGTGATGCTAGCGATTCAAAACTCCTTCAAAGACCTATATGCATTTGGACCAAACATTAAAATAATTGTGGGGACATTGACATTTCTACAAGCTAGACATTCACAAGTAATGACCTATATACATTTGGACTACATTCAAATGATTGTGGGGACATTGACATAATTGCAGGGTATACATTAAAACTAATTTAGATACCATCATTAATTACTTTACGGACATGTAGAATGGCAATGGTATATTCAATATAAATTCATCAAATTCAATCCTAGCCTTTGTCCAAACATCATAAAGGAAGTTTAGTACTTTTACTTTGCTAGCATGGCAAAAAAATGTCTCTACTAACTTTCTATTTTTTTTTGTTTTTTTTTTTTTTTTTGTCAAGAATGATCAATTTTAACTTCAAATAGCCTCCTTTTAGCTCTCCAAAGACCATTTGTACATCAAAATAAAGGTAAAAATTATAGCATGTCATAGCCTTTACTAATATTTCCCCCAAAGCTTTTAAAAAAGACTATTAGAATTCCACAATTAAAAAAATGTATTTATGTATGTTTGTATGTTGCATTCACTTGTAAGGTTTGTTGTCATTTTCACGGTTTGTTGTCATTTGCACCATTCAAAGGTTAAGGTTCGACGGGGTGATGTGTGTCTTGTATCAATGATGGAGTTGTGTGGTGGTTATTGGTGGGTTAGGGTTATGCTTGAAAAAACTAATAACTAGGATTATTATAGTTTGTAATCATAACTGGGATTGTTAGGTCTTTGTAATCTGCTTTCAACAATTAACATTGGAAATTGGAAATTGAAGTTTTTTTTCTTTATATATAATTTGTTAAAATGATTATGATAATTTTAGGAAAAAATATTAGAGTGATATGAAATAGGTTATTATATACGTTATCTGTCATTTTGGGTACTTTGTGGGTGGAAATCAAAACTATGACTTTGTTGAGCCAATTTAGTGTTGATCATGATATGGTGATTTGGGGTGGGTAAATTTACTAAACCCATTTTGAACATTATTAAATATTTTTCCTCTAAGGATCATGATTATTGTTAAAGTTGTCATATTTCTTAATGCCTTGTGGATTACATTATGAGATAAGATGGACACACAACTTAAGAAATATAGATGTTTCCATCCCAAAATGAATGGATAGACATATGTTTTGAGCATGCCATTGGTTTAGCATTTGAGGGGTTACAATCATAAGCATGCAAGGACCTATGATGAGAATTTTATCTATATTCAATGTTTTTATTACATAACAATCTATTCTTCCACTAATGAATCCCCTTTTGAAACTTGCTTTGGATATTTGTTACCTTCACATCTAGATATTGTCTATGGGAAACATGGGGGAGATAAGGAAGATAAAATAAGGGAAGCGCTGAATTGAAAAAATCATACATAAGATCAAGGAAATCCATTTAAAAGTATGTGAGAAACTAAATGAGTCATGGGAAAAGTACAAGGCCAAATATAAGCAATACAAAGTTGAGAAAACTTCCAAGGTAGGGGATTGAGTGTGGTTGCACTTGAACAAAGAAATGTTGCAAGGAAATAGTAACAAAATCAAGTATGTAAGATATGGTCAATTTCAATATTTTGGAAAAGGTAGGCAACAATGCTTACAAACTTAACCTACCTCCATATATGTGCATTTACTCTATGTGAATGTGAAGAATATGAAATTCTATGAGCAAACCATGTTGGATAATGAAAACGATGTGCAAGTCTTTCCTTCCATAAAAAAGTTGGCATTGGATGTGCAACATGAGTTAGCATAAGATATGGTTCTATAGAAGAAGATTGGAACAACCAAAGGGGGTAAGCAAGAACTCTAGCAAGTTGGATTGAAATGAAAACTACCATGTAAGGTAAAGTGGTACTCAAAGGAGAATGTTTAGGAACTTTTCCTTATCCCCTTCAGAAGTAAAATATTTCAAGGTCCAAAAGCCTCCCAAAATGGGGAGATATGATCTAAAATGGATCATTATATACTTGTCATCACTTTGGGTACTTCATGGGATGGAACTTAAGTCATAGGTATGGCCTTGTTAGGTCCATTTTAGGAATTGATCCTAATATGGTGATTTGAGGTCTTAATATTTATTGTCTTTGTTTCAAGCATTATACATACATTTTGCCCCTGAAACTTTGTAAACATAGTTTGTAGCTCCTTGACATTGTTATGCTCATTGAGAACTTTCTAGTGCTCCAAAGATCACCTCAATTAGAGTTCATGTGTAGGAGTTATGTCTCCGACTAGTTAAAGCATGCTTTGACCGCCATAGTGCCAAGTGGATACCATGTCGGTGTCCATTACTCACACATGTGGACTTTCAAGAATACTATGGAGGCTCTAAAACCCTCACCATGATTGGGAGTTAAGGCATGAAAAAACCCTAACCATGATCAAGAGTTAAGGCATGCAAAAACTAGAAACCTAATCCCAACAACTACGAGGAGGTGTTAAAACTTTATCCTCTAGGAGAGAAAGGGGTTTCTTTCCTATTGTAATAATTTTTTGTTCCATAGTTGAGCAATGTAAAGGAGTGGGATATCATAGCAAAGAATAGCCTTGTAGTAGCTTAGTTCTTGGCACTGAGTCCATCTACTCCAAAATGAGCAATGCACAATCCTTATTTCTTGTTGGAGTTTTCACCCTCATGAATTTCTCTATACATCTTGTTTTCAACATGTTAATGGTGTGCTCTTGTTAGCACTGAAAATTTTCTTTTATCTTGTCAGTGTTTTTCCATGTATTATAATTTGATCATAATCATTTTTTATACATTGGAGTATATTCTCACTGTGTTCAATTATCATTCTAAGATCATTTATGATGAGTTGTCTCGTGGAATATCCAGAACAATTCACATATCAATGAGTATCAAAACTAACACCATGTATTGCAAAGAGGTATGGAAAGTTTCAATTCTTAGTGAGGGTGACAAGGTCTTTCTATTCTCGGGGCATATATCCAACATATGTTTTGGTTATCAAGCCCTATCTCTCAATTTGTAGAGTTTTGGAATTGTAATTGTCTTTGTATTGCTCAATGAAGGGTTTGTAATTGCTATAGTTACATTTGTTTGCATCAAGTGGTTTGGTTACCATTGGCTTTGGATTTACAAGGATAGTGGATTTTGATGGCTCTATAATTTATACCATTGCAGTCATCTATGTGGCGATGCCCTGGGTTTACTACTCCCTACTTCAAATTGCCATCATCGGGAGGAAATATCTTTCTTTTATATAAGGGTTATGCTAAGCCTACCAAGTATAAAAGCATGAAAATCTTTATTACACCCTTTCCCCATTGTCCTTGTAAGGTAAATTCACATATTGTTGTTATCTTTATGGGTGCTTGTTTTTCCCTTTATTTTTGTTATCTTAATAGGTGCTAGTTTTTCTCTCTATGTTGGGGGATATAAAAGTTAAAATCATAATCACTTTAACCGATAAGCACTTTTAAGTAGATATTGTCCTTAATTTAAGATATATACTTGTTTGCACAAACCCCTTTGTCTTCACTCTTAAGTTCTTTATCTTTTCTCTATCAGTATAGCATGTGTGCTTAACTTGTCTCCATGTGGATTTTGCATATATATATATATACATGTGGTTTGGAAAATATTGCAAGCTTGCACTATGGACTCAAGTGTGTCTTGGGTGCTTCCAAACTCCTTTACAGATGGTCTACTTGAGCCCACCAAACATCAAACATTTTAGAATTCTACATGGTGCATTTTCTAAAACCAATGCTCATTCTCCTAACTCTTCAATTAACCCAAATGCAAATCAACTTATTTTTTTATTGAATTACGACAACTCACCCCAATACCCATAAAGTTCTGATAAAATAAATGCCAAAAAAACATCAAGAAAAAGGGAAAAAATGACTCGAAGTGGGGTGTTTTTGTTAACGATTAGTCCATGGTCTTAAAGGGTAAACATTATGCAACCAAGAGATGAGTAATAAATATTAGACACCAATGGAACACCCAATTACATAGCAATAAATTTTGTATAGGTTTTAGATACATGATTTGAAGACCCAACAACAAAGTAATAAATGTTGCAAGTGTTCCCCAATGCTTCTCTTCATTTTTAATAATAATAATTATATTATATATGGAAGTAAAATGTGGGTGATAAGGATAACACCATCTCATAACCATTCAAGTTAAACCAAATTAATAACAAATCTGATATATATATATATATATATATATATATATATATATATATCAACTAATAGAGTAATAAAAGTTGTATATACAAGAATATAAATAATGTGGTATATACAATAATTTTGTATATTGAGTTTAAGTAAGTTTAACAATTAGGAACATGTATTTCCTCCTCAAATTTGGAGGTAGGGTATGGACATCTCTTTAGACTTTAACAAATAGTTGTGCAGAGTGTTTCTTGAATGTGACCTTAAAAATATATTTATTATTATTATTATTATATAAATAGATTCAACAATGTATATTTGAGTATATACGAGCATAGATCCATCTTCAAATGGGATCTACTAAGTGCCGAGAGAATCAAATCTCTTGAGGTGCAAACTCTTTCTCAACATTTGCACTATAAAAAGAGATTTATGATTTTAATTTATCTAATTTGTGTCGTTTTATATATACTTTTGTAAATATTTAAATCTAATTCGAGTCGACATGTTATTTTTTATAATATTTTACTATTTTTTAAGAAATAACAAAAACAATTAGACATCTACATTTATCATTACATTTCGGCTTAAATGCACCAATTTCAAAGGCAATCTTGTCCTATCCAAGTACTGATTTAAAGTAACCTTAAGTACTGAATTAAAATGTAGCCCAGTCAACATTGCTTAGTGAGTGGTATGGAGGATTCCTCTAGGATATTAAAAAAAACAAACAAAACAAACTATTAACGATGGGATGGTAAGGGCATCCAATGCCACGACATGCTATATAATGCCACCGTGGGCCCGCTGGCGACTTAACCTCACGCGGCCGAATCTTACCGTCCGTCGACTGTCACACGGATGACGATAAGACGACAGTAAATAACATTTCTGTTTCCACCGCACTATTTCGCACACTACGTCGACGAAACCTATGATGGTCCTAAAGATTTGTACACGTGTCAGTTGCATCCCTGTAAATCCTCCCACCGACTCAGAAACCACTTTCGGTGCCGGCAAAACCGCCAAAAAGCCGACAGCAAACGAAGAGAAGAAGCTTACGAAACCACCGAAGGAAGACAAATGGCAACTGACAGGAGTAAAAAGGACATGGATTTTTTCTGGTGCCTTTGGCTACGTGAGGACAGAGAGGTGATGGGTCTGTAAGGGCGCCTCTGCAAAGAAAATAAAAAATGCAGAAACTCCACTTTGAAGAAAAAAAAACTGACAAGAAGCTTAGGCCGGTGCCTGGTGGTATTTTCGTTGTTTTCAAAATTGCGCCATGCGCTAGGTACGGTCCAAATCGCTCCAAGCTGGTAAGCAGATTAATAAATGCAACCAGCCGCCACCGTCTCTATATTCGGCAAACAAGATAAGGTGGCAATGTAAGTTTTTAATTCTTTTTCAAAGAAATTGACACTTCTCCGAAACTTCAGGTATTTTGGCAACATCAAAACATTGACAAATTTAAAATTCAATATTTAATTTATTTTTATTTTTAACAATGGGCTCAATACATGAACACTATATTAATAAAGCATTCGGCTAGTTAAAGCAGGTTGACTCGGCAAAATATTTAGTCCATCCAATGGTAGTTTGATGAAGAAAGGAAAGTTTGTGGGGCTGAAAAATTGGGTCTGAAGGTGGGAGTTAGTTATCAAAGTTTTCAAAAATCAATTCGGATTCCTAACAATATCCCAAATTAATACCTAAGGTGGGAGTTAGCCATCAAAGTTTTCAAAAATCAATTTGGATTCCCAACAAAATATCCCAAATTAATACCTTCATTTTGGAGATGAGTTATGATCATATTAACCACCTTATGTATTTTAGGGTTTTTTTAAAGATTTTTTAGGATTTAAAATAAAAGATAAATTATTTATTTAATTTGTTTATATTTTAGAATTTAGGGTGGAGTAGCAAATATGATTTTTTTAGATTGCGGGAGGATGAGACAAGTGGTGTATTGTCCAGATTGATTTTATGGGCATCATTCCAAATTCAAAAAATAATTATAAAAAAAAAATATAAAAAATAATTGGTAGCTAATGCAAGTGATAATAGATAGCTAACGGAGAGACAACCAATGATTACAACTATGCATGGAAAACAAGTAAAATATAACTTGTTCATGGCATTTAAGTTGTGGCATATCACCAACCACAAGTTAAATGGTTGTGCTATTTATTAAATTAAGTCCACTCACACTTTAGCTACTATGGACCTTCCCCTCAATTAATGATCTAGGAGTGAGCATATCTAAAGCGACATTTATTTGCCAAAAGTTTTCAAAAATCAATTCGGATTCCCAACAATATCCCAAATTAATACCTTCACTTTTTGTGATGAGTTATGATCATATCAACCACCTTATGTATTTTAGGGCTTTTTAAAAGATTTCCTAGGATTTAAAATAAAAGATAAATTATTTATTTAATTTTTTTCATTTGTTTATATTTTAGAATTTAGGGTGGAGTAGTAAATATGATTTTTCTAGATTGCAGGAGGATGAGACAAGTGGTGTATTGTCCAGATTGATTTTATGGGCATCGTTGTAAATTCAAAAAAGAATATAAAAAATAATTGGTAGCTAATGCTTGGATACGAAGGTAGGCGATAATAGATAGCTAAAGCAGAGACAACCGATTACCACAACTACACATGGAGACCAAGTAACATATAACTTGTTCATGGCACTTAAGTTGTGGTATATCTGTGTTAACCAACCACAAGTTAAATGGTTGTGCTAGTTATTAAATTAAGTCCACTCACACTTTTGCTACTATGGACCTTCCCCTCAATTAATGATCTAGGAGTGAGCATATCTAGAGCAATGTTTATTTGCCAAAAGTTTGTATCTTCTATTGGATCATGGTTCATGGTATGCCATTAACATTTGAGAATTTGACATAAAGAGGTATAGAAAGCTTTTATGTTGAAGAGTCCATCACGCACTTGTTTATAGAGTGTAACGTCTTATGTTGAGTATTAATAGTTGTTTTTTAAGACTTAGTAAATATTGCTTTTCCATAGGATTGGAAACATACGTTCTTAACTTGGCAAGCAACATAACTAGGTAGCTTAGTCAATAAAAAACTCCTAGGAGTATGGGTTGCTATGCTAAAATACTCTCTTGGAATATTTGGCTAGCATGAAATCACTCCATTTTCCATCAAAAGTTGCTCAACTTGTGGCTAGTAACCATCCAAGCTTGGGAGCTCTTACATGAAATATAAGATATAATGGAATAGGGCAAGGTAATAGTAAGCCTTGATGGTTGGCTCAAGCGATCGTCAGTTAGATGTGAGATCTCCCCTCTGAGTTGTGGAGGTCATAGGTTTGAGTCTCTTGGTCCCGTTGAGGTTGGGAGCTTAGAAATTAGGCATTGACGGTTTTTCCTAGTTACCACTCATTGACAATAATAAAGTCTTTGGGGGTTTCTTTTGCTTGGTTATATGGAGAAAAAAAACAAGGAAAGATAATGGTGGCAAATTCTGAAGTTGAGGAGTGGGTTGGATTAAAGACCATATTTAAGCATAGTAAGCAAATATAAAACATCAAATTAGAAGGTTGATTCAAGCTAATAAGTGGCAGCTCTAGCTCGGTGAGTTGGAATTCCAACAATGGAGAGCAATTAGAAATCAATTCATTTTATTCTTTGATGGAGACTCCAAAGGAATCCCAGGCATGGGAGGTGTGGGGGGGGGGTGTATCTATCTATGATCCCAATGGACAAAAGGAAATAGAAAGCTTGCCGATCGAGGCATCTCATAATGAAGTGGAGGTTGGGGGTTTCTTGTGCATGGTTACATGGAGAAAAAAAACAAGGAAAGATAATGGTGGCAAATTCTGAAGTTGAGGAGTGGGTTGGACTAAAGACCTTATGTAAGCATAGTAAGCAAATATAAAACATCAAATTAGAAGGTTGATTCAAGCTAATAAGTGGCAGCTCTAGCTCGGTGAGTTGGAATTCCAACAATGGAGAGCAATTAGAAATCAATTCATTTTATTCTTTGATGGAGACTCCAAAGGAATCCCAAGCATGGGAGGTGTGGGGGGGGTGTATCTATGATCCCAATGGACAAAAGGAAATAGAAAGCTTGCCGATCGAGGCATATCATAATGAAGTGGAGGCTCTTGCAGTATATTAATAACTAATATTGCTAATAAAACAAGGTGTGATTCATGTAACAATTATTTCATAAATATCCCCTCCAAAGTTTTAACTTATCTCGCCTTACCTAAGGGACTAGTAATCTAACATGCCACTTAACAACAATTTCTTGTCATTGAGTTTTGAGATTGTTGAATGGGGAGGTTGACTTTCAAGTCAATCTAGTTTCTAATTTTAATGAAGGGTTCTCAAGGAATAAAATATTGGAGGTGGGGGAATGGGAGGTTTCCATTTCCCACTCACCTCCCTTTGCATCAATACTACATGTGTGGATTATTTGAATGCTAACAAGTGTTTCACCATACATCATCAATGAGATGGGAAGTTCTTAAACCTACCACAAATATTACGTTATACAGTTGCAATGGTGTGCAAACATATAAATGGTACAATGGTTCCATAATGATATGAGTGTGGATTTATATTAGACATGTTCTATAAATATCTATTGATGGTATTTATGCATTTGTTTCTAGTCTTTGGAGATTCAATGTTGGGTTTCTATTAGGGGTGTCATCTATAACTTTAACTTTGTTAGGCTTTGCCAACACTCCATGGTATATCTCTTGGTTTTATTGTCTCTTTGTGGTGTATTTTGGGTGGTTATGTGGTGTCTTATGGTTTGGTCCTAGTGGCATTTTGTTGGATAGTCTCAAAAATACAATGGAGCATTCTCATTCTTGTAGCAAGTGTCATGTTATGTGTGAGTTGAGTGATGTTCATTGTGGCCTTTGCAGGTGTGAAAAGGAAGTGGCAAAATCCCATTCCAATGTCATCAATTCCAATATCAAGTGGACTAGGTGGCAAAGAGTGTGAAAAGAAACAATGGGGAAATAATAGGATAACATATCACTATGCTCTGGAGATTGCCCCACAACTTCTGGTGTTAAAGGAATTGGAGCAAGAATTTCGTACTTTCATGTTTGTCACCCATGGGAAGTATCTAGAGTTGGAATCCCAATTGGGCTCTCTAAAATCTTTGGTTTCTCAAATTATGGCACATCTTGGAGCACTAACTAAAGTTCTCTTATCTTCACCTCCCTCGACCTTGGCGACATAAAATGATTCATCCTCACAAATTCATTCAAGGGATATGGATGTCTTGGGATCCCCTTCTTTGCTCAAGGAGATTCAATTAGAGGTTGCTACCCTTGCATGCTAATCGAACGAAGACATGCAAGGAACATGTGAAGCTATTGAGGTCCAAATTGGCTTGAATGTTGACAAACCCCTTTGGGCATAAATAATAACTAAATTTTATTTATGTTGCTATGCATTATAGGGTAATTTTTCTATTATCTCAATTTGTAAGGCAATATACATGCTAGGATCATATAGACTTGATTAGAGAGGCGTTGGTAGGATATTTTGGGCATTGTTATGCATCTTTTTGTAAGTGGGCTGCAACCAACCTCTAATATTTTTGTATTACTCCATTGTCCAATTAAACCACAAATTTTTATATTACATATTCTCTCTCTCTCTCTCTCTCTATATATATATATATATATATTCTTGAGGGTTAGCTCAAATGGTTATGAGCTTGACGTTAGATATCTCCCCCAAAGTTGCAGAGGTGATAGGTTCAATTCTCTTCGATTCCCTTAGGACAAGGTGCTTGGAACTTAGGCACCCCTAGTTTACCTTGGGTACCATCCTCGAAATGAAGGGGTGTGCCCAATGAGTTTCCTTCCTTATATATATATATATATATATATATATATATATATATATATATATATATATATCACAAAACTCATTATAATTAAATATTTTTGTTAGACTCCAATTGATGTCTAGACAAATTAATAAAGTACCAGTTGTACATTCATACTATTTTTTTTCAAAGAAAGAAAACAATATTTCTTATTCAAATGAGAATGAAAAACACATTCTTTAGGTGCTTGTAGCGTTGTACAAAAAAAATGAGCATATACTTTGTTAAGTATGTCAAGTGAACCGATATGTGCAATACATATGCATACTACAAAAACTGCCATATTCAGATATCAACATACTAGTCTAAATATTACAACCCATGGATATCCAAAACTAAATATCCACCAAAAATGTTTAAAGGTCCAACAGTTATAGCTTGTACAATCTTCTAAAAAGTGAACGCAAAAAATATCCCAATATATCCAAATGTTGTGTAAATGCTAATAACTAGATAAAAAATAGAATGATAAATCCATATATAAATATGTGATGTTCCCCTCAATGTATATGAGATAAAACACATTGAAGAGGAAAATATTTGTTAAATTTGTGGTGATATGATAACCCTAGACGTCGCCCATGGTCACAGTCTCCATGGCCTCGGCCTCTGGAGGGGGCCTTTCAGGCTCTGATTTCTTCTCTAGTTCCATAAAAAAGATCAATCCCTTCAAAATTCATCAAAAATTAGAACTCTTGCACACCTCCTCTCCAACCATGGCTATGGCACTCTCAAAGCAAGACTTGATTGGGAAATTCACCGACATCTCGCCCTCACCAAGGAATATGGAAAAATATATTCAAAATAATTGGGTGGTTCTGATCAAAGACAAGCTATCACATTATTTTTGTGGGAGAGGATTTATTGCATTCCACTTCAAGCTCAAGGAGGACAAGGACCCGATCTTCAGAAATGGGCCATACTTCTATGAAAATTGAGGAATGTATCTAAATCAATGGACTCCAGACTTTGATCCAAAGTTAGACGTGTCATTGAAAATCCCAATGTGGGCACACCTCCTGCATCTCCCACTTCAATGTTGGGATGACGAATCTCTGAAATATATAGGGAACAAACTTAGAAAATATATAGACAAATCAAAACCAAAGGATGGAATGTTCACATATGCCCAAATTTGTGTAGAAGTTGATCTTGAAAAAGGACTTCCAAAAGTTGTTGTTCTCTCACTACATGACTGGAAACACCTACAAAAATCGGACTATGAACAATTTCCCTTTAGATGCCAAACTTGTCATGAATATGGGAATTTTGCAAACTATTGCAAGCTAAACCATATCACCTTTCCAACAACTCAGGAAAAAGAAGATCAATGGCAAAAGGTGAAAAAGAAACTGTCCACTGGGAAGAATGCAGTGGATTCCAACCCCCCTTCCTTTCCTTCGGCCTCCTTCCATCCTCCTCAAACTCCTCCGTCTATCCCCCTCCCCCCATCACAACCGACCCACTCTTATCCCCATACTTTTTCACAGTCTTGTGCTGCAATTGTTCAAGGATCTCTTCCTCCAAGTATTACTCTTCTAGCAAGTCTCAATAAATATGCCACCTTGCATCTTGATGAAACACCCATAGAAGAAATAGTACTCGATGCTTCCTCACAAGGGCCCTCAAATCCCCTTCAATTTCTGAACCCTAATCCTTCTTTCACTTCCATCCTGGATGATTTTGAAGAAGATGAACCCCTCCAAAATTAGTCCACCCAACCAGAATCTTAATTAGAAGGCAAACTCAACAACAAGTAGAAGAAGAGGAAACTGAGGAAGATAGAAAAGAAGAAAGGCATGAAAAAATAGGAAGCAAGAAAACTAAGGAAAGATGGGAGGAAGAGGAAAAAAAAGAAAAAGCTCCGACTACTCAAACAACCATTGAAAAAATGCTTGGAAGCAACAGTATTTCGAGAAAACTAGGAAATAGAGCTCCTTAACAGGGGGGGGGGAAACAAGGCAATAAAATCTAAATGATAAACATCGTCTCCTGGAATTGTTGAGGGATTAGAAGCAAATTCAAAGAACTATCCCTAAAAGACTTAATCTCTGTTGTCTCCTTCGTTTTGAAGTGGACCAAGGAAGTAGCGGAAAGCACCAGAAGTTGCGGAAGCAAGGTAACCACCGCAATTGTTTTGGACCCAGCGTGCAACTATAAAAGGAAGCATAAGACAGAGAGGAAGAAGAAGAGATCCCGCAAGAAATTTCAAAGAAGAATATTAGAGCATCATAAGAGACAGTTGCAGAAAGAGAAATCTTGATCTATGTTATGGGTTTTGTAATGGTTTTTTTGGGTTCTATTCTATTCCGCGATGGGTAATTCTGCGGTGAATGTAAGACCTGTGGCCATGATATTGTTGCTGTAATCTGAATATGATGTAATGAAAGAGATTGTTGGCCCCCCTTAAATTTTGTTGAACATGTGTCTATTATGTTTCCGCTTTTATCTCGGTGATGGTTACATTTTTGTTTAACAATATTTATTTCAATGGATAAATGACAAATTTGCTTAAGTTTTGTTGCAATAAGATGAATATTGTTGTTATGTTTGTTGTTGTGAAACCCCCATCGCAACCATACCATTAACTAATCCCTACTCTATGTTGGTCTTGGTTGTGCTTCGGGTGAGACCTTCCCCCTTAAGGGGATTGAAAATGCCAACACACTAGACTACATCGACACCCTTTTGTTGGACCATGTGCAAGAACCCTAGTCTCCATTTTGCGCCAACAAATGGTTACGTTTCTGAGACTTGATTCTTAAATAGGACTTTGTTAATTGTATAGATGAATTGGTGATAACAAGTCAGATCCAATATTGGTGGGACAAGAAGCTTGAGGATTTCACAACTCAAGAGGCTGATATACGAGCATGGGAAGTAAAAAAATTCAGGCAATATATTTTCTACAGAGGACCATTTTAGACTCGTACAAAGTATTGTGGGTCGAGCTTCGAGTAAAGCTAACAGACTGGTTGTGGCGACTCGCAGAAGCACCTGAGTATCGCAACAAACAGAGGAAAACTATGGTTTGGACTATACGAGATATGATTCAGTTGAATAAGATAGACTTGCCCCTAACTAGGGCTATTGATTTCTGGGTAGAAATTACTATGTTTGGTTATATTTTGGAATTCACAGCTGAAAACAATTAATCCACATTGAAAGATGTGGATGAACTTAAGAGAGAAGCTTGCGGAAGACTGCTAAAAGAAGTTCCCATGTGGATCAAGACCTAGTTAGTGGAATTTGGGTTTCTACCTATAAATTGGATTAGAATGGAGGAGTAAACCCCTCACTTCTAGGGGGAAAAGTTGGGGTGATGCTACTACGTTGCGGAAGGTATATCTATCATCAATGGAGGGGATCGATAATGCAGAATCCAGGGATGAGTGAGTAGAGTGAAGAGTAGCGATTAAATAAAAATGGTTGAAACTAGATAAAAGAAGCACAAAAGAGAAGCGTGCAACTAGAATAAAACACAAGGAATGGGGAAAGTAGTGAAGAAAACCAAGAGGAGCTATGTCAGATGAAATAGAGAGGGGAATTGACTAGCACCAAACTGAGAGAACAAGGAATGGACTTGTCGAACAATCTAGTAAGAGGAAATTGGGAGGAAGGCACAAGTGGAAGGTAGCACCATGAAGATCAGTTGTTGCATAATGAAGTGTTCCATCATACACCAGAATCAGCCCTGGACATAGAAGAATATAAGAGCTATAAGGACCTACAAAAAACATAATTACTTCATAAAATGGCCCCCTCATTAAGCAAAAAACTAGAAGCAACGAAGCTAGCGCACCCTTGCCTAACCCCCAGGTTCCCTTGCGAAATATGGTGACAAGTTCTCAACATATTGTTTTACAATGACCGTGTTATGGTGAGATGAACAATAGTGGTAATAGTTCTCAATACAGTTCCTTAGTAGGAGGAAGTAGCAGTAGTTCTCAGCAAAGTAGCAGCTCCTACCTTATTGGAGACCAAGAATCTGTTTCTAGACAAATTTGTGTGGACAAAATATGAGCAACGGGATGTTGCAAAATTAAGAGAAATGCGACAAAGACATGGAGAACCTACCTGGGTGTATGCATAGAGGTTTAGAGATGTGCTAACAATCTAACCTACCCAATCCATGAGGTCCATCATAAAGAATGGTTCATTCAAGGTTTGCTTCCTCTCACAAAGATCCTCTTATTGCAACAAGTAACAGACTCTCCCAAGACTGCTCTAAAGGAAGCAATGAAGATTGAAGCTATGGAAAACTATCTAAACTCAATGGGAATGGGAGGAGGAGTGGCAACTTCATCATCGACTAGTGAAATAACACAATTGCATCGCAAGTTAGTAGAGATAACTGAGAGACTCCATGACCTAAATGTACTTAAGGAACAACGACCATAGGTATAGTGCACTAATTTTCTAACAGAAGGGCATCATGCATCAAAATGTATGTAGGTGCAAGGAGGACAAGTTCCGCTAGGGGGACCATTCAATGACGAGCCTAGTGGAACGGTTGCGCAAGTCACTATGCCGAATCCATTTCATTCCACAAGACGACCATCGTATCCAGAATCCCCAACGAGATCTCCTAATAACTATTGCGAAATTTGTAAGTCGTTCGGTCACCACCCGCGACTTTGCCCTCTATTCGAGAAGTACTGAGCAATTCCTAACACGATTTACTGTGAATTATGTGTATCCACTACACACAATATTGAGAGGTGTAGAGATTGGTATGCTCTTACAAAGAGGCTGTACCGATATATCTTTCAAGTGGACGATCAATTGCAAGGGATAGGAGGAGAAATACAAGGAGTAGGTACTGGGGCTGGACAAGTAGGAGGCCTTAGAGTTGGACGGGGAGAAGGCTTTGGATCTGAATGAGGAGGAGGCTTCGGAGCCAGACGGGGAGGAGGTCGCATAGGGACATTGTGTTGCTACAATTGTAATGAGGTGGGTCATTTATCCTGTGATTGACCCTTGCCCAAAAGATCATGGTGTACCTATTTCCGCACCAACACTCATACAATAGAAGGATGACCTAAGCTCATTGCGAAATGGGAGGATCGTGCAAGGAGGATGGACAATTTCATAAACTGTGAACCCGGAGAAGAGCGAACAACAACAATTTTTGTGGTCACTCGGGAAGGTGCGAAAGCTGGGGTAGATCAGAGATGACCAAACTCTCTGGTGATTCAGAAAGTAGCCCCTAAGAGAACCAAATGCATCCCAATACAACAAAAGGAGATATACAGAGAATTAACATACATGTTTGGTCAAATACCTACTCCGTTAGCCCGAGAGGTCTAAGATCACATCAGTAGTGCCAACCAGATAACACCAAAGTTGAGGGTGAGGTATCAAGTATTGATTAGACAAAATATTCCGTTTTTCAATAGTTTCACCCACTTAAAGGAATTTTGGCATATGAGAAAGCTACTTAGAAATTATGAGGTACGCTTCACAAGCTAACTGGTGCTGTGGAAAATGACGAGGAAATTCACACAGCACTCCCAGAGTAGAATATCTAGTTGGTGCGACAACAAAAAAGAAAGAGAACAGGCCGAAAGTTTAGTCTCAATGTGCAAGTACATGGTTATGATATCAAAATGTGATGTTGGACCTTGGTTCAAATGTGAACATATTACCTAAGAATTCAGAGGAAGCAATAGGTTTCACAAAGCTTGTTTATTCTCCAATCCAGTTGTGGATGTTCAACCAATACCATATCTTCCCCATTGGTCATCTAGAGAATGCGAAAGTAGATTTAGGTGGTGTTAAGACAACCACAGATTTTGAATTCATCAAGATCATGGAGAAATAGACCCTTATCCAACATTGCTCGATATTGACTAGGCTTATGAGAACTATGGCATAATTGATTTAAAGAACATAATGATGACCTTCGAGGCAGATGGTATGAAGGTGACTTAGCCATTAGATCCCCACCAAGGTCCGAGGTACATCGAGCCAATTCAAGAGAACATAGAACGAGTTATTTTAGATGGGATTTATAGTCTGACCATAAGATAGAGATATGATTATGTGAACTCAACTGTAGAAGGTTACGTAAGCTAGCGAATCATTCAGTCACGGGCTTCACTAGAAGGAAATATAATACCACATTCATTCATATTGCGGTATTAAATATTCATGAAAACCTAAAAATTATATTGCTTATATATTAAGGGGCAAAGGGTTTTTTTTCAATTTAATGTAACAATACAAAAATACTTTGGGGTCTTTTTTATATGGGCGGGCTGACAAATATCCGCCAAATGGACATGGCGAGATCACGGCCGGATGAGAAATCGGGTTGAGGCAAGGCTCAGGCTTACAAATACGCAAGGAAATCGTGTCTTGAGGCATGCTTGAGGCCAGAGGGTTTCGTGGTGAAGTGGGTTTCCAGTTGATCATAGTCGAGAGATAGTGGTCATTGACAGCCAATTGTTACCAATAGCACTCAGCCAGTTGTTACCAATAGCCTTGGGAGGCTCTAAGCCTCCAGGGCCTGTTATAGGACCTCAATAGGTGTTGGGGGCTTTAATACCCAACCACTCGTGCCTATTACAGGCCCTGGGAGGTTTAGTCATCCTCCTAGAGCTTGTTACAGGCCCTAGGGGCTTGGATACCTAGCCCACAATAGGCTTAGTCAGCGATTGGGGAACTGCAACAAGCAATCTAAATGTTGTACTATGTGCATTGGCTCTAGTGACATACAAGAAGTGATCTCCTATCTCTTCATTAGACCATTAGATGTTGCAAATCATAATGATATGTGGTTGAGTAATTATTGCATTGTGGGTGAAGTAATGTGCATCCACAATATACATCGAAAGAAGCAAGGTGCATTGTAGAATGCATGTGGGGTATCATATCAATATACTAGGTAGAAATATAAATGGGTATAACAAATGTTAATGAAAAAATTGATACATACAATATCTAGTGAAAATAGGGGTTTTTTTAAATTGGGAAGGCATATTGGGAGGGGGTTAAAAAAAAACAATTTTGGAAGGTATTTTCCAATATTTAGTGAAATTAGGGGTATTGTTTCATATGCCACGAACGAATGTGATATGACAGCGGTTTATTGAGTGAAGCCCCCGTGCATTCAGTCTTTTGAGAGTGATTTTGAGGATGCTTGGGACAACTGGAAAAATGGACGTCAAGAGATATCATATAGACATTGTTCGATGGTAAAGTTTGTCAAGTGGATTGAGGTGGAATTTAGTCATGCACCAACATATGATGGAACTAATCGGCTTGATACATTCTTACAGGAAATGGAAGCCATAGTAGAGGAACAACACTATATGGATGTATTAGATACAACTCTTAAAGGAACCCCCATGAGATGGTGGGAAACACATAGAAATGATTTTCCTGACTAGGATACAACACAACTTACCATGATGATTAGGTTTAAGTTGTCCCTGTATGCTAACATGGCCAAAGAAGTATACATGGGGAAGTATACGAGAAGACAAACTGATTATTGGAAGAAGTTGCATGCAAAGTTCTGTCAAAACTTTTCCTTCTCCGAAACAAGTGACATGGTAACGAAATCATTAATTGTTTTCAAGGGTACATTGTTTACTAACCGATTGTGGAAGCTCATCCACTTATACATCTTCCCAATACATCAGGAATTGGAGGACTTCCATGAAGAGATGAGATAGCCTGTATGTTGCGCTACGGTAGAGCAAGAAGAAATAGAACTAGATGAAGTCAAATAGATGTGACACCTTCAATTCAAGGAATCGAAAGGCTCCTGACAAGTTCAACACACCAAACCAGAACATATTGGAGCAATCTATACACAACCCTATAGTTGAATAAGATCAATATTGGTACTGAAGATAAACCAAAGATGGTAGCAATCGGGGATTACTAGGATGGCCAGACAGTCTCAGAAATTTCCTCTCTTCTAAAAGAGTATGAGGACTTATTTCTGCAAAGTTTCACCTAACTCAAGGGAATTCAGGGATACCTAGGAGATATGAATATCGTATTGAAGATGGATGCAAAGCCTATCGAGCATCTTTTGTATCGACTAAACCCACAGGGAAAACAAAAGCTTAAGAAAGATATTGATCGTATGTTGAATGTTCGCTTAATATTCCCAGTGGATGAATCTAAGTGGATTATCCCTATTGTGATCCACAGTAAGAAGGACACTGAGTATATCTGGGTCTGTGCCAATTATAGTAGATTGAATGTGTCAATTATAGTAGATTGAATGCTGCTTGCATTCATGACCCCTTCCCAATTCCTTTCAGCGATGAAGTGCTAGACCAAGCGACAAGAAATGAAGAATATTCTTTCCTAGATGGATTCTCTAGATATCACTAGGTAAGGTACTAAGGATTGCAGAAGAAGATGAAGAAGATTACATTTACAACTGAATGGGGCTCTTTTGCATACAATTTTATGCCGTTTGGACTCAAGAATGCACCTGCAGTCTTCTCAAGAATAATCATAGATGCTTTTCGTGAGTTCCTCTACAAATTTTTGAAAGTTTATTTAGATGATTGGACAGTTTATAGTCTGCTCAAATACCATGTTGAGCTCCTTTGACTCATGTTGGATCGTTGCAGACAGATGGGGATCTCATTAAATTTACGGAAGTGCATATTTTGGGTACCCTTTGGTAGCCTTCTAGGACATATTGTCTGTAAAGATGGTGTGTTGGTCGACCCTACAAAAATTGTTGTTATTGTAAATTTGTAGGCACCAACGACAGTAAAGCAGCATTGGGTCATACCGGCTATTATTAACGATTCATCTGCAACTATGCATCTATTATTGCACCTTTGGATAAACCAGTAAAGAAGACTGAGCTTTTTCAATGGAATGAAGATTGTGAACAAGGGTTCAATACGCTCAAGGATAAAATGGTAAATGCCCCAATCCTTGCATTTATAGATTGGTAGAAGGAATTCCATGTTCATGTAGATGCACCAAGGATCACCCTAGGAGATGTATTGGCTCAACCTGGAAAAGGTGAGATGGACCATCCTACGTATTTTTCCAGCAGAAAGCTATCGCAAGCAGAGCACAACTACACTACCACAGAGCGAGATGGATTCTCTATGATCTATGCATTACAGAAATTCCACCACTATCTTTTGGGAGGACATTTGAAGTTATTCACAGACTATTATACTCTGGAGTATTTGGTAAACAAGCCGGTATTAGAACGTAGAATATGCTGATGGTTATTTCTCTTTCAATAATTCTCATTTGAAGTTATCGTGAAGCTCGAGAAACACAACCATGGACCAGATCATTTATCTCGCATTGACTCTAGCAAAGTTGGAAACCCATTAGATGATCAACTACCACACGTTGCATTATTTAGAGTCGAGGTTGTTCCAGATTCTCTAGAAGACATTGCACTATTCCTCACTATAGGGAAATCCCTAGAAGACTCCCCCCCAGACAAAAGAGACATTCGGTGGTAAGAGCGATGGGATACCAATTGATTGTAGGACATATGTATAAAATAGGAATTGATGGAATCTTGTGTAGATGTGTACTGGACCATGAGCAAGAAATAATTTTATGGGAATGCCATGCGGGAATTACGGGAGGACATTCTAGCGGAAAAGCTACAGGAAGAAAGGTGTTACAAGATGGGATGTGGTGGCCTATACTATTCAAAGATGCTAAGGAGTACACAAGGAAATGCGACGTTTGTCAATGTGTTGGTCGACCATCCCACATAGATGAACTTCCATTGAATCCAGTCCGAGTGTTGCAACCTTTTGAGGAGTGGGAAATTGACTTTGTGGGACCAATTCATCCACCATCAAAGCACTCCAGTCTCAATACATTATTACTATGACAAATCATCTAACTTAGTGGGACGAAGCTGCATCCGTCCAAGATTGTTCTGCAGAAACAACTACTCAGTTTTATTTTTGAAAATATTATAACTCGGTTTATGTGTGCAAGAAGTATCACAAGTGATCAAGGAAAACATTTTTTGAACAATACAATTGAAGAATTGACATTTGAGTTTCTAATTCAACATCATAAGAGGAGTTTGTATCATCCCCAGGAGAATGGCACAGTCAAAGCATTCAACAAGATTTTGGAAATGGGATTGACCAAATTTTGCTACGCAAACATAGATGATTAGGATGAACGGATTCCAGTTGTGCTATGGGCCTACATAACTACTTCTAAGAGACTTCACAACCAAATTACTTCCCTGTTGGTCTATGGTAGAGAAGAAGTGGTTCCTTTCGAGTTCATTGTTCCAAGTCTATACATTGCAAACGCAACTCAGATGTCAGAGGACAACTTAGTTGCCGAACATCTGGCATAAGTCATGTAACATGAAGAAACTCAGTTTCTCACAGAATATCATGCAATAGAAGAAAAGGGGAGATAGAAAGCCTCGCATGATTGCCACATCAAGAAGAAACAATTCACTATAGGTGACAAGGTGCTCTTGTATGACAGTAAGTTCATGAAGCACCTAGGGATGTTACAAATGCAATGGTTAGGACCTTTCTTTGTTGCGGAAATCAAAGACTCATTCACACTAAAGCTTACATAGATTGATGTTATTTTGGATCCTAGATGGGTGAATGGTGCACGCCTTAAGCCCTATGTTTCTGATCGGTGATTCCGCGTGAGGCCACTTCTGCTAACAGGAGTGCATTAGTTAGGAGTTAGAGTTTGTTTTTATTTCTTGTCTTCAGTTTAGTGATGTTTCTTTCCAAGTCTTCATTTTTTTTCGTAGTTCATTTTAGTTGCAAGTTAGTTAACATCATTGTGGTTGGGGAGGGACTCACCTTCCACTCTATGACCGTAGATAATGTATAGAGCTATACAGTTGTCTCGATATGATTTATGGGTCAAAGTTACTGAGTCTTAAAAAATGCTTTCTTGTGTGAATATATCATTTATAGCACCAACCCACTATGGCTCGCCATTAATGTCGTAATGTGCAAGTACCAGAGTTGGATACTTCACTTGTCGAAGTACCGATAGTTGAATAAGTTCAAGAATCAATCATGAAGCATATTTGACTTGAGGGTGAGTCAACCTTTGTGGTTGGGGCTTGTTGGCTCCTTCATTTTGAAGTGGACCAAGGAAGTAGCGGAAGTCGCGAAAAGCACCGGAATTTGTGGAAGAAAGGTAACCACCGCAACCATTTTAGACCCAGCGTGTAACTATACAAGGAAGCAAAAGATGAAGAGGAAGAAGGAGATATGGAGAGATCCCACAAGAAAGTTCAGAGTAAAAAGATCAGGGCATCAAAAGAGATAACTGCGGAAAGAGACATCCAAATCTATGTTATGGGTTTTGGGGGTTCAGTTGTATCCCGTGACGGGTAATTCTGCGATCAATGTAAGGCCTATGGTCATGATATTGTTGTTGTAATGTGAATCTGATGATGCAATGAAATAGATTGTTTCCCCCCCTTAAATTTTGTTAAACATGTGTCTGCTATGTTTCTTCTTTTATCTATGTGATGGTTTCTTTTCTATTTAACAATATTATTTCGATGGATAAATGACGAATCTCATTAAGTGTTTCCTCGATATGATGAATACTGTTGTTATGTTTGTTGTTGTGAAACCCCAATCGCAACCATAAAGTTAACTATGCCTACTCTACTCCGCTCTTGGCCGTGCTTCAGGTGAGACCTTCCCGCTTAAGGATATTTAAAATGGCAACACACTAGACAACGCCCTTTTGTTGGCCCATGCATAAGAACTTGGGTTTCCATTTTGCGCCAAAAATATCAAAAGAAAAACCAACAATAATATTGCTCCAAGAGACGAATCTAGAGGAAGGGGATATGCTAGATCTGTAAAAAACATAACTGGGTCAAATGTTAAGGTAAAGCAATCAACTCTTGAGGGGCCTCTGGGGTTATCTGCACCCCGTGGGATCATAATATCTTCAGGATCGAAGTCCATCTCCTCTCTCAACATTGGATTTTGGCACCCCTCATCCACCAAAATACAGGTACTAGATATAACATTTTCAATATCTATATGCCCACTCATTTCAAAGAAAAGGAAGTATGTAGGTCCTCCCTGCAGGAGTTCACAAACGCAACAATTGAGTAAAACAACATAGTAGATGGAGATTTCAATCTTGTCCTAAGAAACAGAGAAAACATGGGAAGAAATATAATGTGAGATCTACTCAAATAACACATGGAAGACTTGATCTCATATATCTCAAGCTTGAAAACTAAATCTTTACTTGGACCAACTGAAGAAATGGCCTTGGTCACATCATAGCCCACCTTGATCATTTCCTCTTACTGAGTGACTTCTTCTCGAAAAATATTTGTATCTCTTCAAAGGTTCTCCCTTATACCATTTATGACCAAAACTAATCCTCCTCTCTTTTCATGACGCTTTGAACCTTGGACTGATCCCTTTCCGCTTTAACCCTTTGTGGTTTAATGACCCCCAGGATCTTGCCACTATCTTTGAATCTTCCAGGGAATGGCTCCCCCACTTTTGTATGGGAGCAAAAGATAAAAATAGTTAAAAATATGCTCAAAGATTGGGAAAAAAGTGCATACAATCTACCAGATAGAAAAAGAAAACAACTAGAGACCAAGTTGGAGCTTATTCAATCTCAAATGGAGGCTACTGAAGTTACCCCACCTTCAAAATATTGAAAAAGAAATAGGATTTCAGCTCTACAAGGTTCACATGGAAGAAGAGGAGTTATGGAGTTTGAAGTCCTGCAATCTCTGGCTTAAATCCAGTGACAAAACATGGCCTTTTTCCATCGGCAGGCTAGAGATAGAGAGAACATAAATAAGGTCAAGGAGATCTCTCTATAAGATGGCACCCAACTCTAAAAATATGAGGAAATTAACACAACAAATATAGATCACTTTCAAAGACTATATACAGAAGAGGGAGAATCCTCTTTTAACTCACAAAGCACCCTCCTAGAAAACATACATCATCTCATCATAGAGGATAACAATACATATTTGAGTAGAAATATTGAGGAAGCTGAAATAATAGAGGCAGTTTGGGACCTTGCTCCGGATAAATCTCTAAGACCAAATGGTTTCTCCATACATTTCTGTAGAGAATGTTGGTATATAGTGAAGGAGGATCTAAAGAATATGTACACCTACATACAACAAAACTTGGAAGTAGGAGGAGGAACCAAACCCTCGTTTCTGGACCTCATCCCCAAGGAAGCAAAACCCACTACCTTCTCTCGATTTAGGCCAATATATCTTTACAAATCTTCCTATAAAAAAATTACCAAGATTATTTCAAACATAATAAAGAAGATATTACCCAAGATAATTTCAGACAACAAAGGTGGCTTTATGGAGAATGGTCAAATTCTAGACAATGTAATCATGGTTCAGGAGGTGGTCCACTCATGAAAGGAGCACAAAGAAGGAGGTATGATCATTAAATTAGATATGGCCAATTCTTTTGACAGAGTTAGGCTCTCTTTTTTATTTGAGGTCATGACAAAATTTGGTTTTAACAACAATTTCATAACTCTAGTAAAATCATGTGCCAGTGGGACCTCCATGTACATAATAATGGCAGAAGCAGTGGAGAATTGGAAGCTGAAAGAGAATTATAAAATCTTCCAGGAATCACAATAGATAGATGAGTTAAAGCTTTAAACCATTCACAATTTGTTGATGACACGTTCCTCCTTGGGGGAGATTCAACTATCATTACAACTCGCTTCAGAAAGTTATTGGATATCTTTCTTAATTTCTCATGTGGATCCATTAATGAAGGGAAAAGCAAAATTTATGGTTGGAATTTCAGGGGGGTATACATGCAATCAATTGCCTAAACTCTCTGCTTCTCTATCACAAATTCATGGAACAATTCCACTTATCTTGGCATGCCAATCTCCTTCTCCCTCTCATGTTTAGAAATTTGGAGCGATGTGCTCAGAAAGATAAAAGGACAGTTTGAAAAATGGGGAGATCAATGGATCAACCCAACTGGAAGAGTCATATTCATTAAATCTGTTCTATTAGCTTTACCTATATACAAATGTTCTGCTCTTTTGTCTCCAAAAGGCACCATGAATCAAATTTTGAAACTACTCATGAATCTTGTCACAGGGGGGTAAATCAAACAAGAAAAAGTTCAATATTGTTAAATGGGAAACCGTGATAGTGCCAAAGAAATAAGGAGGTCTAGGAATAAAAGAGTCCTCTATAATGAATCTTTCCCTCAAGGCCAAAATTCTGTGGATGCTAATCACCGACAAACTGGAATGGTGGAAATAAACTCTCCATAAAAAATATTTTCAGGGAACAAGAAAATAGTGCATTGACAAGCCAATCCCAAAAGTAAGAGGTTCATTGATATGGAAATTAATAAGATCCACTTCCCATGTAATTCAAGACAATATGACCTAGATTCCTGGAAATGGCTGAACCATAAAAATATGGAGAGACAATATCCTTGGTAAACCCTGATTGGAACAGATTAGGGAGCTGCAACCTCTTCAATCTTGGATGGAAAATTAGAGACTATCAATGTTGGTGGATATTTATCATTGGATTGAAAGTAAACAAATATGGATTGGATGGAAAATTGAGGTTCCTTATAGGGTATATTTTCTCTAATAAACCCAAATATTAAATCATGTTTTCCTTGTTGTACCTCAAGTACAACCTTTTCTTGAGCATGCTGTAGTAATAACTTTCTCCCAATGATAGAGGATGACACTTCCTTTGGTTTTTCCAACCCTAATCCCCTAGACATCACATGTTTAGGAATCATATCCACCTTCAAATATATTAGATGATAATGGTCCCTCCCATATGGATAAGTGAATCATCAACACAAATAATATATCTTCTCAACTTCAGCCAATAAACCCCCTTCCCTACTAGAGTCTGAATAATAAGAAGTAGTTTTGGAAAAGATCCCATTCAATTTGCAATCAATAGGGGATACATTTTCCGT
Organism: Larix kaempferi; assembly: GCA_027924585.1. Lineage (NCBI taxonomy): Eukaryota > Viridiplantae > Streptophyta > Pinopsida > Pinales > Pinaceae > Larix > Larix kaempferi. The sequence goes on along the minus strand of BSBM01000477.1, from coordinate 2,177,412 downwards.
TTTCCTACCACCATTAATCTTTTTTATGCTTTTGTTACCCTCATAAGGTAAAGGTCAATTCTTGGAGGTACCTATATTAAAAACAACTTTACATTTGGAATTTAAGGGAGGCTTATAAGTGACATCACTGAAAGATCCTTCATTAGGAACTACCTTAAATCCTTGTGCTCCAAAATGTGCCTTCTTCATAAATGGTTTGGAACCCATAGTAGGTATTTCTAGTTCTAGAAGTAGTAAAACATTATTTTGTGGGGATATAGTCATTGTTAATCCCTTATTTTCAACAACCCTCTATCTAACTTCATGACTTTTCAACAAATAAATGTGTATAGAGATTGGAAAAGGTCTCATGCCTTCCCAAAACATGAAATGATCATATACCCTAGGAGATGAAAGTATCTTGCTTGAATCCCCCTTTGGTTGTTCAAAAGTAGGAGAATAAAACTTTTTTTCCAAACCTATTTGATGAATGGTTGAGGTTATTCTACAACTATATGCCCATGAAGATGACACGTCCCACATTGGAATGGGACACTTTGATAATCTAGAATTTGATTATGAATCACACCCACTACTTCAATATCCAGACTTTCCCTTAGGCCCTCTTTGGTATCAATATCAACTAAAACCATTGCAACAGAACGTTGATGTAACTTGTTGAAAGAGTCATCTACTCGAATTGTCTTCCCCAATTAATTTCTAAGAATAGATAAAAATCCCTTTATCCAAAATTCTAAAGGCAAACCTAGAACTTTTACCCAAATAGGTACCCTAGAAACCTACTTACTCAAAGGGTCAATTATTGGATGCCACGACTTAAGTGAAAAATATGTTGTTCCCCACAACCAAATCCAAACCAAAACAATCTCGGCATCCTTCTCACAACAAAAGGAGAAATTAATCCATCCTTTCACCAACAAATTAAAAGATGACTCCTAACCAATAAGTGATCTCCAAAACCTTTGCACCCATTCATTTAATGACACCACCAAAATTATTTGACCAAAAAATTGACCCATAAAGGTTTTTCCATGGAAATCCAAAATATGTTCGACCTTTACATCCACACTAACCACCATTTTAACCTTCAAAGATTTCTTAAAATCCAAATTTATAACATGCCCATAGCTACTTCCTTGGAAGGGCAAAGAGGGATCATGTTAATATATTTCAATTTGGAGATGGGAACCGTGTCCAACTATTATAAGTATGTGGCCACTAACTTGCAAATTCATGCATTTAGACACAAAAGGTAGTTTAAAAGTTGGGTATTTGGTTAATTATGAACTTCAATATGTACTAGTTAATCCATGAATAATAAACCCTCTATAAATTAGCATAGTTGGTAATTTTTTTAAGTTAAAACACAATTATTTAAATTATTTAAATAATAATATTATGTTTGAGGTATTATAAGTTATTATATTATGGTCTAATGTTTTATGATTTAGTGATAACATGGAGTTATTGTTTTCATTTCAGTTATATGCGGCATTGTTATTCTTATATGACTAATAGTTCTATGTGCAGATCCTTAAAATGCACAGGGTCCAACTACTTGTTGGGCGTTTTTACATACTCACAATCATTTTGCGGCTTATATTTCAGCCTCTTTCAGCAGCTGTTTGGGTATTTACAATTCGGATGTAATATTGTTTTTAAAAAACTTAGCTATATGCTGATGTTTTTTGCTTTGTTTCTCCGTATCTCTTATGTCGTCAATGCCTTTGGAGACTATGGTATTTGCGGATGACTGATCATGTGACTTATTTTATATTATGTTATGTACATATTTGCTGCTGTGGAATATGGTTACTGTACATCTACAGGATGTCTTCCTGTTCTGACTAGTGGATGATTTAGTGACATGTGGCTCTATTTTTATGGGACTGTTCTGAACTAGTTGTTGACACTATGCTGTCATTTCGACAGTTTTCTCCCCGGTCCTTCTACTGACAGGGTTTGTTTGCCTATGTATGGTTTGATAGCTGGATATATTTACTATTCTACATATTAATAGTAAGTTGAATTTTTCTATGGAAAACATGGAGTTATTGTTGTGACTATGGTTCATGTTTAAATTTCAGCGGGGTATGTTTCTTTCTTACATGAGGTTTGTCGAATGTAGCTATTGATTGTTGATGTAACCTTGCATTGGGCTTGATGGATGTGACTTTGTTGAATCTAAATATTGATTGTTGGTCTAGTATTTGAGAAACATTTCTTCACTTAAGTGTTGTGACTTTGTTGAATCTAAATATTGATTGTTGATGTAGTATTTGAGAAACATTTCTTCACTTAAGTGTTGGAGGTTAGAATGTGCTTATGTCTTGGAATAAAAAGTTATTATAATGATGCCAATCACCATTCACTTAGACTAACTTTTGTTTATCAAACCTTAAGGAATTTGATGATTAATTGATCTATTTTAACATTTTGTTTTGATATTCTAAAATATTGGACACAAATTTTCCTAGTTCTTTTTTATTTTCATGAGTTAACAAGTTTTTTTTCCACACAAACGAGTAGATTTTGTATTAATAAATCTGTTGTTTAGCAGTATCAAAAAAATTACAGCCCCAAAGTTTATGCCATTCGAGGCGAAAGTATAAAACATAATTAAAAGTGGAATTACAGTCCTCCATTTTTTAATAACTTCTTCATTTTCTATTGGTATAAATCCTATAGAACAGTCCTAATATCAAAATGCATTTGCATAGCATCAAACTACTTGTTAATTAGAGTGTTGAGTACCTCTAGAGGACTCTGAAGTTTCAATGGTTTCCACATTTTCTTGTGTTTGCTGAACTATTTCCTCCTCCCTTGGAAGACCTTGATCTTCTTCCATTTCACTTTGTTGGTCCAAGAGTTATATTACAAAGTTACGACTCTCATTGTTGGTTGCATTTCAGAGATTTTCCACCGCTTCTTCGAGTGCTATTATATGTTGTTGGTGGGTGTCCACGACTTCTGTTGTAGATTCATTTTGCATTCCCAAGTTTCAGACTTGAGATGTGAGAGATTGAATTATCGTTGCATCATTCTTAAGTAGATATTCCTGGTGTCTAACCACTTTCCTTAGATCAACTATCTCATGTGAATTCTTAATGTAATTCAGACATTCCATTCTCAATGCTCTCGTATTGCTGTCTAAATTTATATTTGAGACTTCCCTGGCTCTGGTCTTACTTTTCGTAGAATGTAGAAATACCCAATGTAGATTGAAAATGATCCCAATATCAAAGGCCTCACACCACTTCTACCGGTTATGAATTGGGTTTTCCTGCCTAGAAATCCCCCTGCAACACTGAGATGTATTCAGACCATTTCATGAATTGATCCCTTCTTGTCGAACTATCTTTAAGTTAAATTCCTGGTTGTTGTAATTCTGGTAGCAAGTGCCCCTTGAAACCTATACATTACGAGCCAATATAGAGTTAAGATAGAGACAGATTGACCTTGAAACCTGTACATTACCAGCCTTCTCCCTAAGGTAATCATGAATTATCACTCTTTTTGCGAATGTTGTAAAGGGGCATTATATTCATTCTTTCAAAGGTAGATGTTATCAATCTCCCCCTTGTGCGAGCTATATGAATATCTCTTTGATCTGTTTGTAGTGTACTTGGGGAATTAATGAGATCTAATTTTTGATACTTGAGCATCTTGTTCATGAAAGCTTTAGGGTACTTGGATTAAGTTGATAACCCCATTTGTCTTAAGATTTCTTGTTATTCTCCTCGAGGCGTTATTTTCTCTTGCATCCACCTCTTGATTTTGATTGCGAAGGACATGAAAATATTGAATGTTGTTGAATTTATTGGCTTCATTCTTGATCCTAGTTATCCATTTGGACAAAGTAATGTCCTTATGAGGGAATTTACTTAGCATTAGTTTGATCAAGATCTTAGAGTCTCCAATCACAACAATCATGTCTCATCCAATCCTACGTGCTTATAGAAGGCCTTGATAAAGAGCTGTCACTTTTTCCTAGTTGTTTGTGGTCTTACCTAGCTCCCATTCATAATGCAGTTCTTCGTGTCCTTTGGGATCAAGGATGATCACCCCCCGCACCTACCACCCCTTTCATGAGTTAACAAGTTATTAAGATCATTAATGTTACAAATATTGTAATATTAAACCCTTTATATATATATATATATATAATTTTAATATATTATTGCACCTACATATAATATAATAATACATTATATAATTATATTAACTTTAAGTTATATATTAATTAAATGTACAACTTGAGTGAACCTAGTGGCTAATGACATGTGTTTCCTCTTAAAAGATCACATGTTTAAATTTAGAAGAGGATAGGGTATGCACACCTCTGCATAAGACTTGAGTAATCAAATTACTTGTGGAGGGGTTCTCATACATCAATTTGATATCTGGCTAGGTGGTGACCTTAAAATTAAATTATTATTATTATTATGTTAAGAAATTATATATTGCTTTTATGATTGAATTTTAAGAATGAGATTGAAATTCAAAATACATGCAAAATCATACTTATATTTCTTATAGGGATTAATGCATAATCTTTCCATGATGGAACTCTCATTAATCATAAATTGTTTCTTCATATAATTTTTAACAACATCAATTTGCTAGAAATGCTAACTTGTTTGAGGATAACCAAATCCCCCCATTTTAGTGTACTTCTCAATGGTCAAGTATCATTGAGGGTTTCCCACAAGAAAACGATAAGCCTTGAAATAGGCTATTGAGAAGGTGGTGGATAAGACAACAACACGAGATTATGGCAATTTAAGGTGATCCCTAGATTTGTGGAGCTGAAGGAGTATTGATCTTAAATGACTTGCATTATTTGAAGTTTAAAGTTGGTTTGGGGTGAGGAACTCACGATTATGTTGAGCTCATGGCTATCAAACTCCTACTTTCTTTGGAAGGTGAAAAGGGATATAAAGTTACAAGTCTTTAGAGACTTGATGAATGTGATGAAGTGACTCAGGAGGGAACACAATTGTTTGAATTATTTATTGTTTCTTTTCTCATAGGAGATTTAAGGCATCTGTTTTGAATTTTTTTGATATTTCTTTTAATCGTGTTTTAAGAGAGAGAATTATGTTGTTGACGTTCTTTCAAAAGTTAGGATTCAAATGGTTCTATGGTTCTAGGATGGTACAAATCATATTATTTTCACCCTCCTTTTCATGATTGATCTATTTCGTTGTTTAAACACTATTGTTGTTGTTGTAAGAGTTAACTTTGGTTTATTTTCTGATTGGGGTTTCCTGTATTTGTTTTGTTTTCTATAAAAGAATGAAACTATATGGTGATTACATGAATAAAACACTTCATGAAGTGATGTGGTTTATTGTATAGTTAGGACTGATTGTTCTAAGAGTTAGCTTTGGTTTATTTTCTGATTGGGGTTTCCTATATTTGTTTTGTTTTCTATAAAAGAATGAAACTATACGGTGATTACATGAATAAAATACTTCATGAAGTGATGTGGTTTATTGTATAGTTAGGACTGATTTTAAATATAGGGATACATGGAGGGTTTTCCATACTCACATGACTTTATGTCTCTTAAATGAAGAATTTCCAATGTTTTGAGATGTTTACTAATGCTATATGGAGGTTTTTGGAACGTTCTATCAATATCTTGAAAAATGTAATTTTGTTTTATTTTGAAATAAATATTTTAAAATTACTTGATATTTTATTTTTTTATTTTTTATAGAATAGTCTTAATTAACTATAATGTTTTTTAATTGATATTTAAATTTTAGTCTCAAGGGTGATTTCAATCAATTAAAGCATCTATTTAAGGTATGTTGTTGAGGTGGATTCCATAGGTCACCATTTCAAATAAAGTCCAATATCTTGTGATTACTGAACTGCTATTGTGTCTAGTAATGGAGCTTCCCTCCATCGAAATATTTCAAGCATAGAAAATAACAGGAGCGAAACTTGAATTACACCAACCAAAAAAAAAACATTCGATCCAAACTTCACAGTAACAAAATAATGTACTAAACATACATTTTATTAAGATTGATGATGACGTTTGTAAAATACTTTCAATCGTCAAGAAAAATGTACTAGGAAAATAACACTATTTTTTGTTTTTGTTTTTAAGCTCACGAGGAGAAAAAAAATGTAGATACACTAAATACTAAAAAAATCACCATCTAATGATCATAAAATTTGGGGTAAAAAGATGGAAACAAAGTCTTATCCTTATATGCTCCAAGTTCCAACCCAAATTTGAGACATTTTAAGATAAATGTTCACAAATCTGCACAAAAAACATAAATATCATATAAATGATTTTTTTTGTGCCTTTACAATGTAGATTCCAATATTTGAATTTCTCTTTTTAGTGTCACCCACGCAATGTTTCATTTTATAATTTGAAGAATGTTCTCTCTCTCTCTCTCTCTACACACACACACACACACACATATCCCAAGAGGTTAGTTTAACTAGTTGCTGCCAATGTTAGTAGGCATTTGGCTACTTCTGTGTCAGGAGGTGCCCAATTTGAATCCCCTACATAAAATGCATTAGTTTTCACTGACGGGTTTACTAGGGACGCCATCCATGAATGTGGGGAAGCATCCCTTTGTTTTTCCCATATATATATATATATATAATGGTTGACTAAATTCGAAATAAATGTTTCAACTTTCTTTAGATAGGGAAAAGAGTAGAGGAAGGTATTACATTGGTTAAGTGGAAAAACTTGGCAACTCCAAAAGAAGCAAGGGGGTGGGGGTTAAAAAATTTCTACCTTTTCAATTGGGCACTTGCAACGAAAATCCTTTGGACTCTAGTATACAATAATGGCCTTCGGGGAAGTGTAATGAAATCCAAATACCTAGGAGGGATGACAATGGAGGAATGATCCAAAGTGGAAAGGAAATAGGTTCAAGGAGCCTCTTAGTATGGAGAGCCTTGCTAAATGATTCCCCCTATTTAGGAAAATGGGCATCTTAGCAAATTGGAAATGCTAGCAAGGTAAGGATTGGAGAGGACCCATAGATTGGAGGTATTGGAAATTACAAGTTATCTAAAGGCTGTTTGGATTTAATCCAAAATCAAGAGATTTATTACATAAGATATGAAACTTCTTCAGATAACAATAACCTATGGGCACAAGGATGGGAGACAATAGATAGCCTAAATCTAAAAATAGAACAAGTAGAGGAATGGGAACTTTGTGTCAAATTGCTACAGCCTAATGCAATTAAATTAAAAAATGAAGAGGACTAAATTAAATGGTCCAAAAATTTGACTATAGGGGACTGCACTATCAAGCTAGGGTATGATACCAAAGTTGAAGAAGATTGTAACATTGAGAGAATTTGGTGGTGAAGAACTATTTGGAAGTTATCTTTCCCTTTAAAATCCATAATCTTATTGTGGTTGGCCCTAGTTAATAATCTCTTAACTTGGGATAGTGGCCAAAAGAGGAGTTGGGTAAGCCCAAATAGATGTATCATTTGCAAAAGTAGTGAAGAATCAACGAATCACTTGTTTGTGACATGTCCCTTTTCTAGAGATGTTTGGAATGGAGTATCACAACTTACTACTTTAAAACTAAATGGGCCGAGACAACTCTGGTTGATTTCTCTTTGACTGGTTAACCAACAAGATAGTATTAACCAATAAGGCTCTCTCTTGTTTGTTTATATATGGAATTTGGTGGTCTAGGGATCATATGACATTTTAAGATTCAATATTCATAGTCACACAAGTTGCACACCGGGTGAAACTAGCTTGGGTTGATCATACATTTTTTCTTAAATAAGCTTCTACTAGAGTGTTACTAGGAGTACAAATTAATCAAGAAAAACCACGGGTCTACTTCATTGGAGCAAGTTAAGGAAATCCTATATGGAGCAGGGGCAATGCTCTATGTTGATTCCTCACATTACATTATGATGAAGTATGCAATGGGTCAAGGGTAATCCAAGTGGATATTGGTGGCCACCCACATGTTCCATTAATTTATAATGGTTTCAAATCTTGGAAACTTTTCTATAGTTTTTTAGGTCCTAAAATTATGATGTATTTTTAGGCCCTCAACAATGTTTTTTGGCCTTGCTATGGCTTGGGGTTGCCAATTTTTTTTCTAATTTGCACCAAAATTGTTCTTCTCATTGAGATCCTACTAAGGGGATATCATGGACCCCAAACAAAGTTCGTATGTGGAAGTTCCAAACTCAAGAAGTTTACATATCAACAAGACTCCTCGAGCCCCACATTCCTTTTGTCACTTCATCTCCTAGTGTTAGGGTTTTGGATATTTAGGATTTTTGCCTCTTAGGGTTCCTACTTTACGTTAAAAGACACTTTTGGCCTCTTGTAATGTCTTCTTGCGAATGAGTGTATCCAACACATCTCTCTTCAAAGATAAGTCACCACCATTATAGTGTAATGTCTATTTTTTAAAATTTTATTAAAATGCCCAATTTTTCACTTTCTCCCCAATTTCGACCCTTGACTAGTTTTGATGTTTAGGTCTCTAATTTGCCCCAAATGATTCCAAATCTTTTGAGAAGGTATATGAATGATAATAGGACTTGGTTATGATGTTCAGGGATGATATATGGCCACCAAAAGACCTCTGAAAACTCCTTTAAAATTCTGGACAAAGTATGTAATTTTACTAGCAATTTGAGGTTCAAATCCCCCCAGGGTAATGACTAAAATTGTCTTTCCAAATGCCTCCAAACCCACTTGAATTTTTGAAAAGAGGTAGGGGATGTCTCAGGGATGTTATTAAGGTCCCATATGCACCATTAATCAGTTATTAATTCTATTCTAACCTCCCCACAAACAGCTACAAAAACAACTAATTCGACTCTTGGGGAAATGGCACCAAATCTTCTCCAAATGTAAATAAACTGAGTAAAATGACTTCAAATGCTTAAGTGCTGAACATGAAACTTGTAACACTAATCCATGGTAGTCCATTCATCATAAATTTATCAGAAAAATAATCTTTTATTCGAAATATTCAACATTACAAAGGCATACATCAATAGAGTGGGGAAATGGTCATTGTTTGCTCATTAATAATCATTTTTACAAACAACCACTTGGTATTTCGACCTGAAACTTTATGAATATGAAGAAAATATTATATTACTCTTATTACAATCAGAAATACATCATTATAAGCTCTCCCACGAAGTGCAATAGCTCACAAAAAATGCCCTCCCTCAAGGAGCAAGAATACACCTTCAAAACTGGAAATGGTTGAGAGAAAGTGTTGCACTAAACAAAACCATGAGCTGCCCTGTAGCTGATACCTACAAATAAAAACTCCATTAAAGCTCCATGAAAGACCTGAGTGGCCTCTCCAAACACCAACTTGGATGGGGATCTTTCACCCTCGAAATACAAGCTCCATTAAAGCTCTCTTCACAAATGCATTTTTTCTCAAATGATCCAAAGCTGCCTTCATTATTTTTTCTTGACATTTATAAAGTCCAAGATCTCTATGGGTTGAATTCCTTCCAAGAGATGCATTCCAACTCAAGTTGGGAAGAGATTCCAAAGAATGCCACGTGTACAACAATTCCTAGTCTCCCACTTCCACCAAATCACATGTGGAAGCATCTTGGTTGCCCTAACTCCCTTGAGTGCCCTTTTGGAGGCTATTTTTAGCCCTGACATGTCATATGTCAACCTTCAGGTCTGATTTGTGTCATAGGTGTCATAGCATCTTCATCATTATTGTCATAGAGCTAGGGAATCTAGCCCAAGTGTCCCACTAGCTCCAAATTGTCTCTTCCTCTTCCATGGGAGTTACTCTTCCTCTACATTTCGACCTTGGATGAGTCATGCCATGAATAATACCTTTTGAACTCCCCCAAGTATGTTACCATTCACCTTGAATTCAAATTGGTGAGAGAATAATGCCAAGTGTAGGGGGAATCTAGCCATATGTGTGTCCCACTTCCTCCATGTGTCTTCATGATCAAATGCCACTTTGATTTTCACTTGTATATATTTATTTAGTTCCTTTATTAAATATTTATGCCATTCTAATGTGAAAACATCATTTATTATCCTCCTTATGTCAAATCCCAGAGCTTCCACCCTCAAGCTAGGAAACTAGTAATTTTCCTCCTAGGCAATATTTTGACCCTTAGCATCAATTTGACAAACTCTCATGAATATGACCAATGGGATTAGGCTATTTTGACCCAATGCAAAATTTGGGACATGACAAATCCTCCCTTCCCAATATTGCTTGTCCTCAAGCAATTCCAAACATGGGTGTTGAAGAACCGACTTTCTGTATAATTCTTTGAAGTTGCCACTGAATTCCCCAACCTTGAGTCTTGAGATTCCATGAAGATTTTAGAGAGGAACCACCATGCTTGCCGCTGCACTACTATGATAAAAATAACTTTATTAACTGGGAAATCCATCTCCCATACTTCTTGTTTCCCAAAAAAATTGAACCCAATGAAACAAAAATTATTCCAGGGTCCCATTGCTTGTATTGCACCCCAACAATTAAGAGTGTTCTCCAACCCATACTATCAGATAAGAGGATTCCTGGATCCCATTTTCTTGTATGCATTCTTCAAGCAAGTAGACCACCATTTTCCAAGTGCATACAATCATCAAGTAACCAATCAAATCTGCTCCAATGACATAGATGAGGATCCCATGTCCTATAATGCTGCTCCAAAAGGATATGATATGCATCAAAATATTCAGCCATGTATTCTTTCATCCAAGAAGTGAAGGAAGAATCTCCACTAAAATTTTAACCAAATAATGAGCAGGAAAAACAATGAGACTTCAAATGACTCAAAGAAGTCTCACCCATACATCCATCAATGTGAGAATCATAAAGATATAACAAGGTATGTGGTTGCCAACAAAAATATTCTCCAATCATAAATCTATTCACCCGAGTGTTGGATGAAGTTCCTCCAACATCAAATGAACCAAGTGTTGAGCAAGAAAAACCATGAGTCTTCAAGTGACTCAAATGCATATCATAGGTGCATCCATGTAGATGTGCATCATCATAAAGTAACAAATGATGACGCTGAAAATGTGAGTAAGAATGTGCTCCAACCATGTCATCATAAAAGGTAAATCTAGGAGTTCCATACTCCTCATGTGGCACCATAAAAAAGAACCATTTCCCCCATACTTCATTGAGACTAATGCTACAAAACATGGATTTGTAGGATGTAAGAGAATGAACTAATTCACCCAAATGATCAAAAAGTGCAGAAGTTTCATCATGGGAAGGATCCATATGGGTAGTATCATGCAGCTCCTTCAGAAGTGTGAAACCTTATCCAATGTAGAGGAATCATGCTCTTCTTTAAAAATTGCATAACCTTCATCAAGAGACAATTCAAGTTCCTCTTCCATCACATCAAATGTTTGGATCTCTTCAAGTTCATCTTCAAACACATCAAGCACATTCGAATTTCCACATTTCTCATGATCCACCATGCCATGAGAATCCTCCAAACAATCTACCATTTGACAATCTGAAACATAGGAGGAAAAACAGGTATCTTGCAACTCTCCAAGAAGTTGCTCATTTTGAATTATGAGCTTATGATTATCCTCCTTATTCTTCAAGTATGCATCATATAACAATTCATTAAGCTCAAACAAATGGTTTCTATCAAAAAGCAAAGACATGAAATTACCTTTGATGTGGCACATTGCTCTTTGAATCTTCTCCATGTAGTCAAGGAAGGATGTTTCCTCCAATGAAGTAGCTCTCCATCAAGAATTTGACACCAATTCTTGAGTGTCATGGAGAATGTTGAGGGACTCTTGGATCTTCTTTTCATTAATCTTTAAGGACCCTTCAAGAAAATGAGGCTCTTGCAAAAGAACCTCCTCATCTTCTTCCTTCTTTCTTGGACCAACTTCATGAAGCTCAAGTGGTGATGGGGAAGTTGATCATGTTTCTTCTTCAACTGTTGTAAGGTCTTCATTTTCATGTTTAATGGAAGTTTGGCTTGTAGAAACACTTTCAAAAGTGATCTCTATGTCACCAAAATAGAGGTGTGAGAACCCATCAGTAGGTATTCCTTCATAGTTCAAGCATCCATCAGTAGATGCTCCTTGATTCATGTTCAAGGTAGAAAGTGTCTCGAAATGATCTTCAATATTTTCAATAGGATCTTCTTCATGCTCATGTGATGTCTCTTCCTTTTGATCCTCCAAGCAAGCTAATGCATTTTGTACCTAAGTATGTGCAAAACTTTGAGATGAGCCATCAAAGGTGGGAAGTGGCATTTTACTTATTACATAATTCAATTCTCTATTTTGAAATGGATTCTTATCACCTTCCTTCATCTTGAGCTTGTTTGAGATAATGAGGTATTGATAAAATGGTATAGTGTTTCTGCAATATGTACTCAAATTTTTCCATTCGAGATGAATTTCTTCCACATATTTGGACTCAAGAAATTTTGGTACAATAGGCCTTGGTGTTGTCTGAAATTCATTTGCTCTATTATGGGGTCCTCTGCTTGAGAAAATATGCTCACCCATTGGCTTATTTTCCTCACTTTTCCCTCTTCAACAAAAACACTTTTGGTTTCAATATCTAATGGTGGTCCCTGAATTTTTGTACTCATGAATATCAGACCATATCAAGTGCCAAGATCATGCTCTGATACCACTTGTAATGAACATTTTTTAAAATTTTATTCAAATGCCCAATTTTTCACTTTTTCCCCAATTTTGACCCTCGACTAGTTTTGATGTCTAGGTCTCTAATTTGCCCCAAATGCTTCCAAATATTCTGAGAAGGTATATGAATGATAATAGGAATTGGTTATGATGTTCAAGGATGATATAGGGCCACCAAAAGACCTCTGCAAAATCCTTTAAAATTCTGGACAAAGTATGTAATTTTACTAGCAATTTGAGGTTCAAATCCCCCCAGGGTAATGACTGAAATTGGCTTTCCAAATGCCTCCAAACCCACTCGAATTTCTGAACAGAGGTAGGGGATGTCTCAGGGATTTTATTAAGGTCCCATATGCACCATTAATCAGTTATTAATTCTGTTCTAACCTCCCCACAAACAGCTGCAAAAACCACTAATTTGACTCTTGGGGAAATGGCGCCAAATCTTCTCCAAATGTAAATAAACCGACTAAAATGACTTCAAATGCTTAAGTGATGAACATGAAACTTGTAACAATCATCCATAGCAGTCCATTCATCATAAAATTATCAGATAAATAATATTTTATTCGAAATATTTAATATTACAAAGGCGTACATCAATAGAGTGGGGAAATGGTCATTGTTTGCTCATTAATAATCATTTTTACATACAACCACTTGGTATTTTGACTTGAAACTTTCTGAAAATGAAGAATAGATTATATTAATCTTATTAAAATCAGAAACACATCATGAGAATCTCTACCAAGGAGTAGAATAGCTCACCAAAAACGCCCTCCCTCAAGGAGCAAGAATATGCCTTCAAAACTGGAAATGGTTGAGAGAAAGTGTTGCACTAAAAAAAACCATGAGATACCTTGTAGCTGGTGCCTGTAAATACAAAATCCATTCAATATCCATGAAATACCTGAGTGGCCTCTCCAAACACCAACTTGTATGGGAATCTTTCACCCTCGAAATTGGCTAAGGCAAGAAACTAGCCATCCATTAGCTCTCTCTTCACAAATGCAATTTTTCTCAAATGATCAAAAGTTTCCTTCATTCTTTTTTCTTGACATTTATAAAGTTTCCAAGCTCTCTATGGGTCGAATTCCTTCCAAGATATGCATTCCAACTCAAGTTGGGAAGAGATTCCAAAGAATGCCACTTGTACAGCAATTCCTAGTCTCCCACTTCCACCTAATCACATGTGGAAGCATCTTAGTTACCCTAACTCCCTTGAGTTCCCTCTTGGAGGATATTTTTATCCATAACATGTCATATATGTCATATGTCAGCCTTCAGGTCTTATTTTTGTCATAGGTGTCATAGCATTTTCATCATTATTGTCATAGAGCTAGGGAATCTAGCCCAAGTGTCCCACTAGCTCCAAAATGCCTATTCCTCTTCCATGGAAGTTACTCTTCCTCTACATTTTGACCTTGGATGAGTAATTCCATTAATAATAACTTTTGAACTCCCCCAAGTATGTTACCATTCACGTTGAATTCGAATTGGTGAGAGAATAATGCCAAGTGTAGGGGGGAATCTAGCCATATGTGGGTCCCACTTCCTCCATGTGTCTTCATGATCAAATGCCACTTTGATTTTAACTTGTAAATATTTATTTAGCTCCTTTATTAAATATTTATTCCATTCTAATGTGCAAACATCATTTATTATCCTCCTTATGTCAAATCCCAAAGCTTCCACCCTCAACCTAGGAAACTAGTAATTTTCCTCCTAGGAAATATTTTGACCCTTAGCATCAATTTGACAAAATCTCATGAATATGACCAATTGGCTTAGGTTATTTTGACCCAATGCAAAATTTGGGACATGACAAATCCTCCCTTCCCAATATTGCTTGTCCTCAAGCAATTCCAAAAATGGGTGTTGAAGAACCGACTTTCTGTATAATTCTTTGAAGTTGCCACTGAATTACCCAACCTGTCTTGAGATTCCATGAAGATTTTAGAAAGGAACCACCATGCTTGCTGCTGCCCTACTCTGATAAAAATAACTTTATTAAGTAGGAAATCCATCTCCCATACTGCTTGTTTCCCAAAAAAATTGAAACCAATGAAATAAAAATTATTCCAGGGTCCCATTGCTTGCATGGCATCCCAACAATTAAGAGTGCTTTCCAACCCATACCATCAGATAAGAGGATTCTTGGATCCCATTTTCTTGTATACATTCTCCAAGCAAGTAGACCACCATTTTCCAAGTGCATACAATCATCAAGTAACCAATCAAATCTACTCCAATGACATAGATGAGGATCCCATGTCCTATAATGCTGCTCCAAAAGGATATGATATGCATCAAAATATTCAGCCATGTATTCTTTCATCCAAGAAGTGAATGAAGATTCTCCACTAAAATCTGAACCAAATAATGAGCAAAAAAAACAAGGAGACTTCAAATGACTAAAAGAAGTCTCACCCATACATCCATCAATGTGAGAATCATAAAGATATAACAAGGTACGTGGCTGCCAATAAAAGTATTCTGCAATCATAAATCTATTCACCCAAGTGTTGGATGAAGTTCCTCCAACATCAAATGAACCAAGTGTTGAGCAAGAAAAACTATGAGTCTTCAAGTGACTCAAATGCATATCATAGGTGCATCCATGTATATGTGCATCATCATAAAGTAACAAATGATGCTACTGCAAATGTGAGTAAGAATGTGCTCCAACCATGTCATCATAAAAGGTAAATCTAGGAGTTCCATACTCCTCATGTGGCACCATAAAAAATAACCCTTTGACCCATACTTCATTGAGACTAATGCTGCAAAACATGGAATTGTAGGGTGTAGGAGAATGAACTAACTCACCCAAATGATCAAAAAGTGTAGAAGTTTCATCATGGGAAGGATCCATATGGGTAGTATCATGCAGCTCCTTCAAAAGTGTGAAAACTTATCCAATGTAGAGGAATCATGCTCTTCTTTAAAAATTGCATAACCTTCATCAAGAGACAATTCAAGTTCCTCTTCCACCACATCAAGTATTTGGATCTCTTCAAGTTCATCTTCAAACACATCAAGCATATTCGAATTTCCACATTTCTCATGATCCACCATGTCATGAGAATCCTCCAAACAATCTACCATTTGACAATCTGAAACATAGGAGGAAAAACAAGTATCTTGCAACTCTCCAAGAAATTGCTCATTTTGAATTGTGAGCTTATGATTATCCTCACTATTCTTCAAGTATGCATCATGTAAAAATTCATTAAGCTCAAACAAATGGTTTCTATCAAAAATCAAACACATGAAATTACCTTTGATGTGGCACATTGCTCTTTGAATCTTCTCCATGTCTTCAAGGAAGGATGTTTCCTCCAATGAAGTAGCTCTCCAACAAGAATTTGACACCAATGCTTGAGTGTCATGGAGAATTCTGAGGGACTCTTGGATCTTCTTTTCATTCATATTTAAGGACTCTTCAAGAAAATGAGGCTCTTGCAAAAGAACCTCCTCATCTTCTTCCTTCTTTCTTGGACCAACTTCATGAAGCTCAAGTGGTGATGGGAAAGTTGATCTTGTTTCTTCTTCAACTGCAGTAAGGTCTTCATTTTCATGTTTAATGGAAGTTTGGCTTGCAGAAACACTTCAAAAGTGATCTCTATGTCACCAACATAGAGGTGTGAGCACCCATCAGTAGGTACTCCTTCATAGTTCAAGAATCCATGAGTAGATGCTCCTTGATTCATTCCCAAGGTAGAATGTGTCTCGAAATAATCTTCAATATTTTCAATAGGATCTTCTTCATGCTCATGTGATGTCTCTTCCTTTTGCTCCTTCAAGCAAGCTGATGCATTTTGTACCCAATTATGTGCAGAACTTTGAGATGAGACATCAAAGGCGGGAAGTGTCATTTTACTTATTGCATAATTCAATTCTCTATTTTGAAATGGATTCTTATTACTTTCCTTCATCTTGAGCTTGTTTGAGATAATGAGGTATTGATAAAATGGTATAGTGTTTCTGCAATATTCACTCAAAATTTTCCATTCGAGATTAATTTCTTCCACATATTTGGACTCAAGAAATTTTGGTACAGTAGGCCTTGGTGTTCTCTGAAATTCATTTTCTCTATTATGGAGTCCTGTGCTTGAAAAAATATGCTCACCCATTGGCTTATTTTCCTCACTTTTTCCTCTTCAACAAAAACACTTTTGGTTTCAATTTCTAATGGTGGTCCATGAATTCTTGTACTCATGAATATCAGACCATATCAGGTGCCAAGATCATGCTCTGATACCACTTGTAATGTCCATTTTTTAAAATTTTATTAAAATGCCCAATTTTTCACTTTTTCCCCAATTTCGACCCTTGACTAGTTTTGATGTCTAGGTCTCTAATTTGCCCCAAATGCTTCCAAATATTCTGAGAATGTAATGAATGATAATAGGGCTTGGTTATGATATTCAATGATGATATATGGACACCAAAATACCTCTGCAAACGCCTTTAAAATTCTGGACAAAGTATGTAATTTTACTAGCAATTTGATGTTCAAATCCCCCCAGGGTAATGACTGAAATTGGATTTCCAAATGCCTCCAAACCTACTTGAATTTCTGGATAGAGGTAGGGGATGTCTCAGGGATGTTATTAAGGTCCCATGTGCACCATTAATCAGTTATTAATTCTGTTCTAACCTCCCCAAAAACAACTGCAAAAACCACTAATTTGACTCTTGGGGAAATGGAACCAAATCTTCTCCAAATGTAAATAAACTGAGTAAAATGAATTCAAATGCTTAAGTGATGAACATGAAACTTGTAACACTCATCCATGGCAGTCCATTCATCTTAAATTTATCAGAGAAATAATCTTTTATTATAAATCTTCAACATTACAAAGGCATACATCAATAGAGTGGGGAAATGGTCATTGTTTGCTCATTAATAATCAATTTTACGTACAACCACTTGGTATTTCGACCTGAAACTTTATGAAGATGAAGAAAAGAGTATATTAAGCTTATTACAACTATAAATATATCATGATAATCTCTCTCGAGGAGTACAATAGCTCACCAAAAACGCCCTCCCTCAAGGAGCAAGAATATGCCTTCAAAACTGGAAATGGTTGAGAGAAAGTAATGCACTAAACAAAACCATGAGCTTCCCTGTAGCTGATACCTGCAAATACAAACTCCATTAAATCTCTATGCAAGACCTGAGTGGCATTTCCAAACACCAACTTGGATGGGAATCTTTCACGCTCAAAATTGGCTAAGGCAAGAAACTAGTCATCCACTAGCTCTCTCTTCACAGATGCAATATTCCTCAAATGATCAAAATATGCCTTTTTTTTTTTTTTTTGACATTTATAAAGTTTCCAAGCTCTCTATGGGTCGAATTCCTTCCAAGAGATGCATTCCAACTCAAGTTGGGAAGAGATTCCGAAGAATGCCACTTGTACAACAATTCCTAGTCTCTCACTTCCACCAAATCACATGTGGAAGCATCTTAGTTTCCCTAACTCACTTGAGTGCCCTCTTGGAGGCTATTTTTAGCTTTTACATGTCATATATGTCATATGTCAGCCTTCAGGTCTTATTGTTTTCATAGGTGTCATAGCATCTTCATCATTATTGTCATAGAGCTAGGGAATCTAGCCCAAGTGTCCCACTAGCTCCAAATTGCCTCTTCCTCTTCCATGGGAGTTAATCTTCCTTTACATTTCAACCTTGGATGAGTCATGCCATGAATAATACCTTTTGAACTCCCCCAAGTATGTTACCATTTACCTTGAATTTGAATTGGTGAGAGAATAATGCCACGTGTAGGGGGGGTATCTAGCCACATGTGGATCCCATTTCCTCCATGTGTCTTCATGATCAAATGCCACTTTGATTTTAACTTGTATATATTTATTTAGCTCATTTATTAAATATTTATGCCATTCTAATGTACAAAAATCATTTATTATCCTCCTTATGTCAAATCCCAAAGCTTCCACCCTCAACCTAGGAAACTAGTAATTTTCCTCCTAGGCAATATTTTGACCCTTAGCATCAATTTGAGAAACTCTCATGAATATGACCAATGGGCTTGGCTATTTTGAACCAATGCAAAATTTGGGACATGACAAATCCTCCCTTCCCACTATTGATTTTCCTCAAGCAATTCCAAACATGGGTGTTGAAGAACCGATTTTCTGTATAATTCTTTGAAGTTGACACTGAATTGCCCAACCTTAAGTCTTGAGATTCTATGAAGATTTTAGAGAGGAATCACCATGCTTGCTACTGCACTAATCTGATAAAAATAACTTTATTAAGTGGGAAATAAATCTCCCATACTGCTTGTTTCCCAAAAAAATTGAAACCAATGAAACAAAAATTATTCCAGGGTCCCATTGCGTGTATTGAACCCCAACAATTAAGAGTGCTCTCCAACCCATACCATCAGATAAGAGGATTCCTAGATCCCATTTTCTTGTATGCATTCTCCAAGCAAGTAGACCACCATTTTCCAAGTGCATACAATCAGCAAGTAACCAATCAAATCTGCTCATATGACATAGGCGAGGATCCCATGTCCTATAATGCTGCTCCAAAAGGATATGATATGCATCAAAATATTCAGCCATGTATTCTTTCATCCAATAAGTGAATGAAGGATCTCCACTAAAATCTGAACCAAATAATGAGCAGAAAAAACAAGGAGACTTCAAATGACTCAAAGAAGTCTCACCCATACATCCATCAATGTGAGAATCATAAAGATATAACAAGGTATGTGGCTGCCAACAAAAATATTCTCCAATCATAAATCTATTCACCCAAGTGTTGGATGAAGTTCCTCCAACATCAAATGAACCAAGTGTTGAGCAAAAAAAACCATGAGTCTTCAAGTGACTCAAATGCATATCATAGGTGCATCCATGTAGATGTGCATCATCATAAAGTAACAAATGATGCTGCTGCAAATGTGATTAAGAATGTGCTCCAACCATGTATTAATAAAAGGTAAATCTAGGAGTTCCATACTCCTCATGTGGCACCATAAAAAAGAACCCTTTCACCCATACTTCATTGAGACTAATGCTGCAAAACATGGAATTGTAGGATGCAGGAGAATGAACTAACTCACCCAAATGATCAAAAAGTGTAGAAGTTTCATCCTGGGAAGGATCCATATGGGTAGTATCATGCAGCTCCTTCAAAAGTGTGAAACCTTATCCAATGTAGAGGACTCATGCTCTTCTTTAAAAATTGCATAACCTTCATCAAGAGACAATTCAAGTTCCTCTTCCACCACATCAAGTGTTTGGATCTCTTCAAGTTCATCTTCAAACACATCAAGCACATTCGAATTTCCACATTTCTCATGATCCACCATGTCATTTGACAATCTGAAACATAGGAGGAAAAACAATTATCTTGCAACTCTCCAAGAAGTTGCTCATTTTGAATTGTGAGCTTATGATTATCCTCATTATTCTTCAAGTATGCATCATGTAACAATTCATTAATCTCAAACAAATGGTTTCTATCAAAAAGCAAAGACATGAAATTACCTTTGATGTGGCACATTGCTCTTTGAATCTTCTCCATGTCTTCAAGGAAGGATGTTTCCTCCAATGAAGTAGCTCTCCAACAAGACTTTGACAACAATGCTTGAGTGTCATGAAGAATGTTGGATCTTCTTTTCATTCATCTTTAAGGATCCTTCAATAAAATGAGGCTCTTGCAAAAGAACCTCTTCATCTTCTTCCTTCTTTCTTGGACCAACGTCATGAAGCTCAAGTGGTGATGGGGAAGTTGATCTTGTTTCTTCTTCAACTGCTGTAAGGTCTTCATTTTCATGTTTAATGGAAGTTTGGCTTGCAGCAACACTTTCAAAAGTGACCTCTATGTCACCAAAATAGAGGTGTGAGAACCCATAAGTAGGTACTCCTTCATAGTTCAAGTATCCATCAGTAGATGCTCCTTGATTCATGTCCAAGGTAGAATGTGTCTCGAAATGATCTTCAATATTTTCAATAGGATCTTCTTCATGCTCATGTGATGTCTCTTCCTTTTGCTCTTTCAAGCAAGTTGATGCATTTTGTACCCAAGTATGTGCAAAACTTTGAAATGAGCCATCAAAGGTGGGAAGTGGCATTTTACTTATTGCATAATTCAATTCTCTATTTTGAAATGGATTCTTATTACCTTCTTTCATCTTGAGCTTGTTTGAGATAATGAGGTATTGAGAAAATGGTATAGTGTTTCTGCAATATTCACTCAAAATTTTCCATTCGAGATGAATCTCTTCCACATATTTGGACTCAATGAATTTTGGTACAGTAGGCCTTGGTGTTCTCTGAAATTCATTTGCTCTATTATGGGGTCCCGTGCTTGAGAAAATATGCTCACCCATTGGCTTATTTTCCTCACTTTTTCCTCTTCAACAAAAACACTTTTGGTTTCAATATCTAATGGTGGTCCCCGAATTCTTGTACTCATGAATATTAGACCATGTCAGGTGCCAAGATCATGCTCTGATACCACTTGTAATGTCCATTTTTTTAAATTTTATTAAAATGCCCAATTTTTCACTTTTTCCCCAATTTCGACCCTCAACTCGTTTTGATGTCTAGGTCTCTAATTTGCCCCAAATGCTTCCAAATATTATGAGAAGGTATATGAATGATAATAGGACTTGGTTATGATGTTTAGGGATGATATATGGCCACCAAAAGAACTATGCAAACTCCTTTTAAATTCTCGACAAAGTATGTAATTTTACTAGCAATTTGAGGTTCAAAACCCCCCAAGGTAATGACTGAAATTGGATTTCCAAATGCTTCCAAACCCACTTGAATTTCTGAAAAAAGGTAGGGGATGTCTCAGGGATGTTATTAAGGTCCCATATGCACCATTAATTAGTTATTAAGTCTGTTATAACCTCCCCACAAACAACTGCAAAAACCACTAATTCGACTCTTGGGGAAATGGCACCAAATCTTCTCCAAATGTAAATAAACTAAGTAAAATGACTTCAAATGCTTAAGTGATGAACATGAAACTTGTAACACTCATCCATGGTGGTCCATTAATCATAAGTGTATCAGATAAATAATCTTTTATTTGAAATCTTCAACATTACAAAGGCATACATCAATAGAGTGGGGAAATGGTCATTGTTTGCTCATTAATAATCATTTTTACATACAACCACTTGGTATTTCGACTTGAAACTTTATGAAGATGAAGAACAGAGTATATTAATCTTATTACAATCAGAAATACATCATGAGAATCTCTCCCAAGGAGTACAATAGCTCACCAAAAATGCCCTCCCTCAAGGAGCAAGAATATGCCATCAAAACTGAAAATGGTTGAGAGAAAGTGTTGCACTAAACAAAACCATGAGCTGCCCTGTAGCTGATACCTGCAAATATAAACTCCATTGAAGCTCCATGAAAGACCTGAGTGGCCTCTCCAAAAACCAACTTGGATGTGAATCTCACCCTCGAAATTGGCTAAGGCAAGAAACTAGTCATCCACTAGCTCTCTCTTCACAAATGCAATTTTTCTCAAATGATCAAAAGCTGCCTTCATTCTTTTTTCTTGACATTTATAAAGTTTCCAATCTCTCTAT
Source organism: Larix kaempferi (assembly GCA_027924585.1). Taxonomy (NCBI): domain Eukaryota; kingdom Viridiplantae; phylum Streptophyta; class Pinopsida; order Pinales; family Pinaceae; genus Larix; species Larix kaempferi. Next base: position 2,155,124 of record BSBM01000477.1, on the reverse strand, counting down.
GGGTCGAATTCCTTCCAATAGATGCATTCCAACTCAAGTTGGGAAGCATCTTAGCTGACCTAACTCCCTTGAGTGCCCTCTTGGAGGCTATTTTTAGCCCTGACATGTCATATATGTCATATGTCAGCCTTCAGGTCTTATTTGTGTCATAGGTGTCATAGCATCTTCATCATTATTGTCATAGAGGTAGGGAATCTAGCCCAAGTGTCCCACTAGCTCCAAATTGCCTCTTTCTCTTCCATGGGAGTTACTCTTCCTCTACATTTCGACCTTGGATGAGTCATGCCATGAATAATACCTTTTCAAACACATCAAGCACATTCGAATTTTCACATTTCTCATGATCCACCATGTCATTTGACAATCTGAAACATAGGAGGAAAAACAAGTATCTTGAAACTCTCCAAGAAGTTGCTCATTTTGAATTGTGAGCTTATGATTATCCTCATTATTCTTCAAGTATGCATCATGTAACAATTCATTAAGCTCAAACAAATGGTTTCTATCAAAAATCAAACACATGAAATTACCTTTGATGTGGCACATTGCTCTTTGAATCTTCTCCATGTCTTTAAGGAAGGATGTTTCCTCCAATGAAGTAGCTCTCCAACAAGAATTTGACACCAATGCTTGAGTGTTATGGAGAATTCTGAGGGACTCTTGGATCTTCTTTTCATTCATCTTTAAGGATCCTTCAATAAAATGAGGCTCTTGCAAAAGAACCTCTTCATCTTCTTCCTTCTTTCTTGGACCAACGTCATGAAGCTCAAGTGGTGATGGGGAAGTTGATCTTGTTTCTTCTTCAACTGCTTTAAGGTCTTCATTTTCATGTTTAATGGAAGTTTGGCTTGCAGTAACACTTTCAAAAGTGATCTCTATGTCACCAAAATAGAGGTGTGAGAACCCATCAGTAGGTTCTCCTTCATAGTTCAAGCATCCATCAATAGATGCTCCTTGATTCATGTCCAAGGTAGAATGTGTCTCGAAATGATCTTCAATATTTTCAATAGGATCTTCTTCATGCTCATGTGATGTCTCTTCCTTTTGCTCTTTCAAGCAAGCTGATGCATTTTGTACCCAAGTATGTGCAAAACTTTGAGATGAGCCATCAAAGGTGGGAAGTGGCATTTTACTATTGCATAATTCAATTCTCTATTTTGAAATGGATTCTTATTACCTTCGTTCATCTTGAGCTTGTTTGAGATAATGAGGTATTGAGAAAATGGTATAGTGTTTCTGCAATATTCACTCAAAATTTTCCATTCGAGATGAATCTCTTCCACATATTTGGACTCAATGAATTTTGGTACAGTAGTCCTTGGTGTTGTCTGAAATTCATTTGATCTATTATGGGGTCCCATTCTTGAGAAAATATGCTCACCCATTGGCTTATTTTCCTCACTTTTTCCTCTTCAACAAAAACACTTTTGGTTTCAATATCTAATGGTGGTCCCTTAATTCTTGTACTCATGAATATTAGACGATATCAGGTGCCAAGATCATGCTCTGATACCACTTGTCATGTCCATTTTTAAATTTTTTATTAAAATGCCCAATTTTTCACTTTTTCCCCAATTTCAACCCTTGACTAGTTTTGATGTCTAGGTCTCTAATTTGCCCCAAATGCTTCCAAATATTCTGGGAAGGTATATGAATGATAATAGGACTTGGTTATGATGTTTAGGGATGATATATGGCCACAAAAAGACCTATGCAAACTCCTTTTAAATTCTCGACAAAGTATGTAATTTTACTAGCAATTTGAGGTTCAAAACCCCCCAAGGTAATGACTGAAATTGGATTTCCAAATGCTTCCAAACCCACTTGAATTTCTGAAAAAAGGTAGGGGATGTCTCAGGGATATTATTAAGGTCCCATATGCACCATTAATCAGTTATTAAGTCTGTTATAACCTCCCCACAAACAACTGCAAAAACCACTAATTCGACTCTTGGGGAAATGGCACCAAGTCTTCTTCAAATGTAAATAAACCGAGTAAAATGACTTCAAATGCTTAAGTGATGAACATGAAACTTGTAACACTCATCCATGGTAGTCTATTAATCATAAATGTATCAGAGAAATAATCTTTTATTTGAAATCTTCAACATTACAAAGGCATACATCAATAGAGTGGGGAAATGGTCATTGTTTGCTCATTAATAATCATTTTTACATACAACCACTTGGTATTTCGACTTGAAACTTTATGAAGATGAAGAACAGAGTATATTAATCTTATTAAAATCAGAAATACATCATGAGAATCTCTCCCAAGGAGTACAATAGCTCACCAAAAATGCCCTCCCTCAAGGAACAAGAATATGCCATCAAAACTGAAAATGGTTGAGAGAAAGTGTTGCACTAAACAAAACCATGAGCTGCCCTGTAGCTGATACCTGCAAATATAAACTCCATTAAAGCTCCATGAAAGACTTGAGTGGCCTCTCCAAACACCAACTTGGATGGGAATCTCACCCTCGAAATTGGCTAAGTCAAGAAACTAGTCATCCACTATCTCTCTCTTCACAAATGCAATTTTTCTCAAATGATCAAAAGCTGCCTTCATTCTTTTTTCTTGAGATTTATAAAGTTTCCAAGCTCTCTATGGGTCGAATTCCTTCCAATAGATGCATTCCAACTCAAGTTGGGAAGAGATTCTGAATAATGCCACTTGTACAATAATTCCGAGTCTCACACTTCCACCAAATCACATGTGGAAGCATCTTAGTTGACCTAACTCCCTTGAGTGCCCTCTTGGAGGCTATTTTTAGCCCTGACATGTCATATATGTCATATGTCAGCCTTCAGGTCTTATTTGTGTCATAGGTGTCATAGCATCTTCATCATTATTGTCATAGAGCTAGGGAATCTAGCCCAAGTGTCCCACTAGCTCCAAATTGCCTCTTTCTCTTCCATGGGAGTTACACTTCCTCTACATTTCGACCTTGGATGAGTCATGCCATGAATAATACCTTTTGAACTCCCCCAAGTATGTGACCATTCACCTTGAATTCGAATTAGTGAGAGAATAATGCCAAGTATAGGGGGGAATCTAGCCATATGTGGGTCCCACTTCCTCCATGTGTCTTCATGATCAAATGCCACTTTGATTTTCACTTGTATATATTTATTTAGTTCCTTTATTAAATATTTATGCCATTCTAATGTGCAAACATCATTTATTATCCTCCTTATGTCAAATCCCAAAGCTTCCACCCTCCACCTAAGAAACTAGTAATTTTCCTCCTAGGCAATATTTTGACCCTTAGCATCAATTTGACAAACTCTCATGAATATGACCAATGGGCTTAGGCTATTTTTACCCAATGCAAAATTTGGGACATGACATATAGCTAGTTTGTATTGCTTTGTAGTTTACAATCTTTTTCCATTTCATTCATTATTAGAACTTGAGTTTTTTACCACACTAGTGTGCTACTTCTCTCTACAATATCTTTGTGTGTTTGTATTTCCATTTTATATTTCCACCTTTATGTTGTTCTCTAAATAATCTAGAATGGAGTTAAATTATATGCCCTATGGATCTTATTATAAGGAGCACAAGAACAAGGTCTAAAAATTCTTCAAGTCTTTCGAGATTCCAAGAATCTGATTGATTGGGAAAATCACCAATGTTGCATAAGAAACTTAGGATTCTAGGCAATTATGAATCTAGTCCAGGATTCACTCATGTATATCAAGAATTTAATACCCACACAGATAGGTTATCCAAAAGAGTTTTAATCATGCATGAGGGTACCTTGAACAAGAGTTCAAGGAGGACACTCTCTAACCAATCATTGAAATAAATTTGTACCTCAAGGATCTTATGGATAGTATATTTGTTGGTCTAGTGCTACTCTAAAATTGGTTTTTTCTACAAGAGTGTAATTCTGATCTATAATTAGTTATGAGATGTTTTTTTAAATAATAACCTTAAATATTACAACGAAGTTTTTTTAACTAATTTAGAATATAATATATATTTGGTTTAATATTTTCATATCGATTACAACACAATAATATCTGTGATAAAATTATTGGTTATTCTATGGAGACAATTAAAGTGCTTCACAACTTAGTCAATAATTGTTAACCACATGTAGTTAGTGGATTCTATAATATTTTCATATCATCCACATCATAAGAATACATGTGATTAAATTAATGGTTATTATATCGAGTAAAATTGGTTTTTTCTACAAGAGTGTAATTCTGATTTATAATTAGTTATGAGATGTTTTTTAAAATAATAACCTTAAATATTACAACGAAGTTTTTTTAACTAATTTAGAATATAATATATATTTGTTTTAATATTTTCATATCGATTACAACACAATAATCTGTGATAAAATTATTGGTTATTCTATGGAGACGAATAAAGTGCTTCACAACCTAGTCAATAATTGTTAACCACATGTAGTTAGTGGATTCTATAATATTTTCATATCATCCACATCATAAGAATACATGTGATTAAATTAATGGTTATTATATCGAGAGAAATAAAGTGTTTACAACTTTTAGTGTGAGATCTTTGTGTCAAATATCATATACTATATTATATTTATCTATATGTCACAATAATTATGAAAAATCAATACTTTTAAATTTTTTAAATATTGGAAACATATATTAATATTTTTAATATAAATTTATTAAAAAATAAAAGTATATTATAATCATAATTATGCATATTGATATTTGCAAAATTATATGTAGTAAATATTAATATTTAATAAATAATAATAATAATAATAAATATTGAAGTGTGAATTTAGTTGTGGGTTAATTCAAGTAGTTGAGTGTTGTAAGTTGTGAGTATAAGGTTTTGGGGTTAAATCTTCAGGTGGCTATACATTGCTATATAAGAGCCTCACTTGATATCCCCATTAAGTTAGACTATGTAATCAGGGTCGATGGCTTATTTTAGATACCATCCTCAAAATAAAGAGAAGTACCTAAAAATTTCCCAAAACTTCTTCCTTAAAAAAATATTGAAACAAATTTGTTAATTTTTTAATTTAGTGAAATAATTTGAAATTAAAATAAATCTATTCTAATGTGATAGACAAGCACGTGCAAGCATCCTTTAAATCTTCTTCAATTTCAAAACTAATAATGTGAGATGGTGGGACATGTGCATGTACAAAGACATCGAGACATGGACCTTGAAATCTTCATGAATTTCAAAACTAATAATGGTTATGATGGGATTTACACGTGAGAGATATTGCATTACAACCAAAAGAGCTCACTGTCTGTATTTTTATATTGAAGTTTTTTATTATTTTATTTTATTTAATTATATTAGGTTTACATTATTCGTTATTAAAAATTATATTCAATTATAATTTTTTAACATAAAATAATACTATATATGATTTTTTTTATTATCTTTATCATCTCAATAGCCTTTCAAAAAATAAGTCATCATTTGTTAGTGATGTAAAGGTTGTATAGTTATTTTTAATTACTATTGAGGTGGTAGTTATCATCAATCGTGAACATTATAAGTTTGATTTCCCCATCATTCACTTTATATCCTTGATGGTTTTCATTCACACATATAACGTACCATGCTCCATTGGGATTTTCAAAAGTTTGGTAATGATGGAACATTGAAAGAGTGGATGATTTTTTAGTCCTGCAAAGTAGAAGTATACTTTTCATTCACTAGTTAGATTATGTTGACTCTATTAATTTATATCAAGTTTTGTAGAGTGGTTAAAAAATAATATACTAAACATAATAATTTGTAATTATAAAATATTTCTAATATTTTAAAAATATGATAATATAATTAAAAATTAATACATTAAACATAATAGTTTGAAGGTACAAATTTTTTAATATATTCAAAATATGATAATATGAATTAAATCCTTACATGAGTTAATAAATTCATTAGAATTAAAAATATATATATATACTTTGCATTAACTTTGCTCTTTTTTACCATTTGTGTCCTTTTTTTTTAATTTTTCTCTGTTATTGATAATGATAATTTTAAAGATTTCTTCATAGTAATGGATTTATTGTGATTTGTGTCTTTTTTTTTTTTTTTGTCTGTTATTGATAATGATAATGATAATTTTAATTTTAAAGATTTTCTCATGGTAATGGATTTATTGTAAGTTGCGGTCACGGTTCAATGTAAGTGCTTTCCACGAGGTTGTTTTTTTTTAATTTTCTTCGTTGGATTCTTTTATGGAAGGAAATTTTAACTTTTCTGAAAGATAATTTACTTTGCATTGAATTTTGTAGGTTTTCTATTTAGAATTTTGACATTTTGAAGCTTAATTTTTTTTTATAATAGAAACTGAAAAATGATATATATTATAAAAAAGTTGTGCACAACCATTCATTACAAAAAAGGAGCATAAGCTTGAGCTTAGAAGTGTTCTGTAGAGAATCCATCAAAATTTGCTCTATCCTTGATCTAAAGAGTTTTCTGTTTTGCTTCCTAGATATTTCCATAACCGAGGAGGGATACATCCTTACAAACTAAAAATTGAGCAATTTACAAAAAAACATTTAAACAAAAAGAGGAGAAAAGATTGTCATTCCTGGAACCCATGCTGTCACGTCCCCACCCATCATACCAGTGCAATGGAGGGGATCGTGATGCTAAGACTGGGCAATTAGCCCTATAATCACTAATTAAAATGTCCACATAACATAAAAGACAGGCATACAAATGTTAAAAGTCTAAGGAAACACAGCGGAAGTAAATCATGTTACTATCTAGCATACACTTAGCATTTCATGATAGCCATTAAGTATAGACAGTTTCATAAATAGCAAATGAGAATACTTATCTTAAACCAAGTAGTCCCTGAGCAACCAACAACGCTTCTGCAACGTTCCACCCAACCGTAGGCCAGTGTGCTCCTCAATCTCTCAGCACCACTGCCACCCCCGAGCTGGGCATGATCTCCACAAGGAAAAGGGGAAAGCAGGCTCTCACATAGCCAAAGATACACCCGAATCACCCAAGCCAATCAACAGTTGGGTTTCTCAGGCTGCTAAGAGATGGACAGAGGTGAATTACTAAGCTAGTGGCTCAACCATTGAGCTATGTATACTTCATTGGGCTCATCAAGCCAAATCTGTCCCCTTCCACTGCTGAATCTCCTGCTCACAGGTTCAAACCAAGGATGAGGTTTCTACCAGGTCAGAAAAACGTGGGAAGACTCAAAAACGAAATGGAGAAACGGGAATAACCCTTGAAGGCAACATTCGTTTTCAGAAAACGTTTAGGGACAACCCGGGAGCAAAAACGACCTCCATTAAACCCCCAATTCATGGCTCACTTCTCCTAGCCACTATGCTAACCAACAACGAGTTGCAGGCATGGAAGAATGCAGGAAATGGTGAAAAAATGTGAAGGATAAAACCCCAACAAGCTCAGATTGCGTGAGAGGATGAATGCCCTGGGTGAAGAATGGCTTTGGGCACAATTTCGTGGGGGTTTTCTTGCCCAGCAAACCAAAACTCAATTTCCCCGGTTGCTGTCTTGCCCATACATGAAAATTGATAGCCATACCTCTCCCATCCCAAGGCATTAATTATCTCAACCAATTCTTGGAAGAATTAATGATTGGGTGCATGAGGCCAAATGGGTAGTTGAGAGTTCATGGGTTTCCTCAATGAAATGGCTTAACACCATGGCTCAAGGGTTTGGTTATTTGCCTCCCTATTCCTTGTAAAGATCATGCCCCCATCTCTTTGTTGCATTGCATAGCTGGTTGTGGGTTTTTTCATTAAAAATTGCATATTTACACGATGTCCGATTTTACATTGTGCACAGCTAGCACAAGCACCATATGCATCTATTCTAATTGCCGATACATAAAACGATAACTTAATGGCGGGGCCTTGGCCTTGAGTTCCTCACCATGATTAAATAACAATATTTACATCATTTACAATATTAATGCAATAGGGTCAAAATGGGGACATTACATTCCCCTCCCCTTGGAATAACACCGTCCTCGGTGTTCCAACACTTCGGAAATAAATACCCACTTTACATATGTCCAAAATTCACAAAATGTGGTAGGTTTGTCCTGCATTTCACCCTCTACTTGGGTTTTTCAGGATTAAGTCCTTTGGTCTTTACAACCTGCTCTTGTTGGCTGGGACCTTCTAGCTCTGCAAGAGGACATCGTTCCAAAACAATTCCTTCCTTTTCTTTTCCTTCCAACTGGTCCATGAACCTGGGGAATTTACGGTTGCTACCCCCTTGATATTCTCTTGTTGGGCAGTCACGGAGGCAATGATTTCCTCCACATCCCCAACATTTCATTGGCGGCTTTACCTTTTCTCGGTCCATTTCCTTTGACTCTTCCCACCTGGGACATTTCTTAATCGGACGATTGGATGAATGCTTCTTCATTGACCCACTTTCCTTTCCCTTGCTGATTGCTCCCAGAATGCTTTTTACCTCTTTTTGCAGACGAATAGAGTCCTACAAAGCCTCATGGTTTATATCATTATGTTTCCTCTGTAGCTTGAGCATCTCCCCAAGATTTTCTTGGGTCCTGGCAATTGTTTGAAGAAGACTTTCAGCCAACTCTAATAGCCCTCGGTCTGCTGCCATGGTCAATGGGAACAGCTGAACACACCTTGCTTACTAGCAACACTTTCTTGTGCCGGCTGCAACCAATGGTTTCACTTTCTTACCTGTGAAATTCATCATGGGAATTTTTTGTTAGGACAAGCATAACATAAACATTAAGATTAGTCAATTATTTTTCCAATTGACATGGAATGTCCATGCTTTATTCATGGGACTTCCATACTTTCATGTTTTCCCAACATACACATGGACTCATTCATGTTCATCCTTTCACAGGAAATTTAGTATTTCAGCATTCACAATTCATCTCAAGCAATTAAACACAATTTTTTTTTTCAGCCATGATATGCACTCAACAATCTTTTGTTTTATAAATGCATCAATCAAAAGGAAAAAGAAGAGTAGGGGTTTCTCCCTCTTAGTCTTGTTCTATTATGGAGCTACACCATCGCTATGGTTTCATGCTCCTTAGTCTCTTTCACTTCAATGTGAATGCTTTGACTTGCCCTTTCTTGGCTATGACACTTTAGTGTCTAAGGTTTGTCTAATGGCTTTCAACCAGGGAACCCTTCCCCATTGTCGCTTACAGAACCTTTGGCTGCTAGGACCCACACAGTTCCACTAGCACCATCTTTCATTACTGCTCATACTGAGCTCTTTAGGATGGTCACATGTCCATCTGCATCCCTATGATGCCTTCATAGTCCTTGCTTCCAATAGTACCTACACTCAAACATTGAATCAATTCACATGTTTAGTTTATTTCCATAGGGTTTTATCTCTAAACAAGAGTTTAGGAACTCATAACCAAATCATATACACACGTATATTCATAAGCAAGAAGCTGCATGGTAACTGAATACTTATCTGCATTGGATGTCTTTACTTTATTCCACGGGATCCTTCTTCGCTTTCCAAGCATTGGATTTCCCGTGGATACAACAATGAAGGTTGGGCCAGCACGCAGGCTACTCCACAACCCTTCGAACAGGCAATGTCAGGCCAGTACGTTGACTGGTTTTATCAATTGTTTAAGGGAATGTTTGGCCAGCACGCCGGCTGCTCCACAGCATCAAGTAGTTAATGCCCAACTAGTCACTCTCTGGACTTATCAAGAACTTTATAGCGTTCAACCAGCTACTCCCTGGATTTATTAATAATTTATATCTCCCACTCATTTACTCTCTGGATTTACCAGCAATTTATATCGCCCACTCATTTACTCTTTGGATTTACCAGCAATTTATAGTCTTTCAAGGTCTTGCCTTCCTGCAACGACCAAGGTTTCCAACAAAGAAACAATAGTGTATTAGCTTAGCTGTTAAAAGATTTATACCTGTAATCTTCATTATTCCAAACAAGACATAAATGAAAACGAATACTTATCTGTATTGTGCATTTCCCCTCTGGTCCACAGGATCCTGCTTCGCTTTGCAAGCCTTGGGATCGCCTATGGACTTGGATATAGTTAATGCTTAACCAGTACACCTCCCCATCGGCTGGATTTACCAAGCATTTGGTGGTGCCCAACCAGTCCCATACCTAGTTAGCCCTCTCCAGTGCCGAGCCAACACATTCGTATGGGTCATCGACCAATGGAAGGAAACTGCGCCACCTGACCAGTATAGGTCAAGGCTCTACTATGGAGCCATAGGTGTCTCAGGGTTTTCAGTCAGTCCTCGGCGCCCGCCCTCCCACTGCTGTCCCAATAGAGATTTCAGGGTTTTCAGTCAGTCCTCGGCGCCCGCCCTCCCACTGCTGACCCAATAGGCATCTCATGCCTTTACCAATGTCACCACACCTCTTACACTGTAACCCTTCACACACATCAACTCTTGGTTTATATAAAGGACGCCACTCCTTCTCTTGTGCAAATCGGTGGTTCCTTTTAGGAAATTTATAGGTGACTTTCTTGATTGCAGGTTAACATGACCCCTACTCACACAAGGATGATACCTTCTCTTATTACACAGCTCTTTGGGCTTGTCCATCCCATTTGGTAATATTTCACGTGAGCATAGAAAGGTTGCCAATTCCCATACAGTCTCCTTACGTACCCTTCTTCACTTTGCCCTTTAATGTGCAGTATCAATCTGCATCTGTGTAGGCCGACAACACAAGAAGGATAAGCAAGCTCATCAGTATGGCTGTTCAATTCTTAACCATATTCCATATCATTCACTACCAAGTATTGAAACACCAGGAATGCGTCCATTCCCTTAGGGTGTAGTCAATATTGAAAACCCTATCATGACCCAGTACCAGAAAACGTGTGCACCCCCTTTCCGATGTGCGCCATGTAGGCCCTAATCATACTCAAGCAGTCTGCAATGATATAAATAAGATAGAGCATGCTTTGCATATTAACCCTAATAATTTAGACATGAATGTTCTTGTCTAGGGTCACAGAATACTCATTCATTTTGCAGATGTGTCTCACATGCCTTCTGGGCATAGCTTTACCATTTCATTTTCATGGTTTACCGACATGCGGTTTGGCTGAAACATTATCAATGGCGTTTCACCCGCAACCCATTTCCAAAGCATGGGATCCTTCCCATCTAGTTTGGCTTCTGCAGGCCATCACACATGGTCTTCCTGCAATGTGTCATCCTGGCACACTTCGTCAAATAGCCAAACAGTCAGCAACATTTAGCAATAAGCTTCAAATATGATTGTTTCATAACCAATCAGTAACATTAATAATTAAATTCAACATGAATTTTGCAATTCTGTCTCCTACAGAAATTGATTTGCTTAGCAATGAGGCTATCCTCATATTGTTTGGCTCTTGTTCACGGTAGATTCCAATCTTCATCATGGACTTATCCATATTTTCCATGCCCAAAGCAATCTACCAGAAATCTGAAACTTCAATCAACCAAATGCTTTGTAAGTTTCTATGCATATAATAACTTCATTGTTGCCACAGTCACGGAAGCATTTAAAAACCATCTACTTCCCGTGAATTATTACCATACTAGAGTTGCATGGTTCGATTTCATTATTTTATGCAATTATTCTCTTGATCTTAAGATTGATAATAGTTCACCATTCCATCTATTATCTAATTGCAATGAAACATACATCACACTCATGCATTCTCACAATGCATCTCATCATGTGCACCTATATCTATGCATGCACATTTATATCACTCACATAATCTTTTAATGTGTATCCCCTCAATGCATAACCACAAGATTGTGCATAATATCTTAATGCACATTTCCTCAATGCTACCTTGCATTAAGTTATGAGTACTATGCTTTCAACATAATTCAAACAGAGTTGAAGGAATCTTACCAAATCCTCTTTCCTCATTCATGCAATTTATGCACTAACAACCATTACTTGTATGGCTGTCGTTTACATCACTTGATGTTACCTGATCAGTGGGCCTCTTACCAAGGTTACACAGTCCTTCAGTCCTTCTGCCAACCTCATGATCGTAGATTTGTTGCACCATCCTTTCTGCATAAGGTTGTTGGATTCATGCAACAACGTCCTTAGCACATTTAGCCATGCTCTTTGTTATCTTTTGGTCCTACAACCAATACCAACATCAATAGTGATTATCAACTACAATATTCTCCATTAGTGGTTCATTGCATATGTAGACTACATTATTTTACCAATATGCAATATCCCATTTATGCACAAGCATTTCCATATGCATTATGCAATGTTTGTTAAGATGCCATTTAGTGCATATACATCTATGTAATCCCTTACATTTTTTTTTTTAACATTTTTATGCCATATGACAATTTCATAATTGTAAGTATGATAACAACAGGGGTTTAAGGAATTCTTCTCTTTTCGATTCCTCATTGTAACATGGAATTCCTCTTCCATATCATGCAATTGTAGAAATTGCCCATATTGACAACAAAATTTGTTTGTCAAAACAGCCGCTGGCACTCTTCTGCACTAAATATCTATGATATATGTAGACCTCATTCAAACTCTGGTCATGCATCATTCCCTGCTGGACAAACTTTTCAATGCCCGTCTTCATGCTCCATTCCGACATCGGGTGTGGAAACTGCATCCTTTCAAAAAGAACAACTTTCACTCCAATTCTGCACATTTTACACAGTTGCATTTTGGTCCCGAATGCCAACTTTAGCCACCTGCGGAAGAAAATCTATGAGGAATCACAAAAAATTCTCTATCGGGCGAAGTTAGTCCCTATAACAAGGAGCGCTCAGCAATTCACGGATTTCAATTCTGGTGCACCATTCATCTTCTATGAATTTCTGGGTTTCACTACTTCTCACTTTTTACATTTTCCCAAAATTCCAAATTTTGGGCCAAAAATGGCTATCTCCCAAACGGTGCATTTTTGGAAAATCTTCGTCTAACGGAAACTGTCCGTCTTGATGAGAATATGAAATGTCTAGTTCAGTAAAATTTTTGATTCCCACATCTAGGGTCACTTTTACTGCCCACGAGCTTTTCAAAATCTCAAAAAAGTGGCCCGGAACAGTGCTTTTTGGCCTTCTTGCTCACCCCGACTCCACATCCTTTGGATTTTGGCTCCAAGATTCTGAGCTTAACATCGTGCCTGCTTCATGGCCGCGCCTGATCAATTTCAGCTCAAACCGACCTTCCGTCAAGCTTCGGGACTCCGTCCTTCAAAAGTCATTATTATCCATTTTCTGTCAAATCGGAGTGTAATGGGCTTGGGGTCTTCACTGGTTCTTTCATGGCCTTCGTCAATGGCCTCCGAGCCCCACATGAATCATTCCATTCTGAGCCCGGATACTCCTGCCCGGAAGCAGTTTTTTTTTTTTTTTTTTTTTTTTTTTTTTTTTTTTTTTTTTTTTTTTTTTTTTTTTTTTTTTTTTTTTTTTTTTTTTTTTTTTTTTTTTTTTTTTTTTTCGGGCTGGTTCGCCGATCACTCCCGCAATTGCGGAGCCATTCGGCGAAGGCTCCCGCAGTTGCGGAGCCATTCGACGAATGCTCCGCAATTGCGGAGCCATTCGGCGAATGCTCCCACAATTACGGAGCCATTCGCGGAACGCTTCCGTTGCGGAGCGATTCGGCGAATGCTCCCGCAGTTGCAGAGCCATTCGTAGAATGCTGCCACAGTTTCAGAACGGTTCGCCGAATGCTTCCAAAATTTTGGGATGATTTGGTGAAGTCTTCCATAGTTTCGGGGAGGTTCGCGGAAGCCTTCCATAATTGCGGAACGATTCGTCGAAGCCTTCCGCAGTTGCGGAACGATTCGCCGAAGTCTTCCGCAGTTGCGGAACGACTCGGCGAAGTCTTCCGCAGTTGCGGAACGACTTGCGGAATCTTTCCGCAATTCGGAAGAAAATTCCTTCCGCAATTTCGGAAGAGAAATCCTTCCGAAAAATTTCCTTTCGACGCCAAAAACTTAGAAAAAATTTCTGCTTTTTCGGAGCATTTCGCCGAATTTTTCCGCGTTGCGGGACAACTCGCGGAATCCTTCCGCAAATTTCGGAAGAGAATTCCTTCCGCAAATTTCGGAAGAGAATTCCTTCCGCAATTTACGGGGCGACTTCCCAAACTCCTCCGCGTTGCGAAAAAACTCGCGGAATGCTTCCGCAGTTTCGGAGCAATTCGTCGAATGCTTCCGCAGTTGCGGAAGACATTCGGGAATTCTCTCCAAACAGACTTAAACGAATTTTTCAAAACAAAATTTTCAAACAGACTTAGGAAAAAATTTGAAAACTTTCTTTCTTTCAGAGATGACTGTAATTGGATTTGGCCCATAGAGGCCCAATGCTGCAACCAGCAGCTCTGATAGCATTCTGTCACGTCCCCACCCATCATACCAGTGCAATGGAGGGGATCGTGATGCTAAGACTGGGCAATTAGCCCTATAATCACTAATTAAAATGTCCACATAACATAAAAGACAGGCATACAAATGTTAAAAGTCTAAGGAAACACAGCGGAAGTAAATCATGTTACTATCTAGCATACACTTAGCATTTCATGATAGCCATTAAGTATAGACAGTTTCAGAAATAGCAAATGAGAATACTTATCTTAAACCAAGTAGTCCCTGAGCAACCAACAACGCTTCTGCAACATTCCACCCAACCGTAGGCCAGTGTGCTCCTCAATCTCTCAACACCACTGCCACCCCCGAGCTGGGCATGATCTCCACAAGGAAAAGGGGAAAGCAGGCTCTCACATAGCCAAAGATACACCCGAATCACCCAAGCCAATTAACAGTTGGGTTTCTCAGGCTGCTAAGAGATGGACAGAGGTGAATTACTAAGATAGTGGCTCAACCATTGAGCTATGGATACTTCATTGGGCTCATCAAGCCAAATCTGTCCCCTTCCACTGCTGAATCTCCTGCTCACAGGTTCAAACCAAGGATGAGGTTTCTACCAGCTCAGAAAAACGTGGGAAGACTCAAAAACGAAATGGAGAAACGGGAATAACCCTGGAAGGCAACATTCGTTTTCAGAAAACGTTTAGGGACAACCCAGGAGCAAAAACGACCTCCATTAAACCCCCAATTCATGGCTCACTTCTTCCAGCCACTATGCTAACCAACAACGAGTTGCAGGTATGGAAGAATGCAGGAAATGGTGAAAAAATGTGAAGGATAAAACCCCAACAAGCTCAGACTGCGCGAGAGGATGAATGCCCTGGGTGAAGAATGGCTTTGGGCACAATTTCGTGGGGGTTTTCTTGCCCAGCAAACCAAAACTCGATTTCCTCGGTTGTTGTCTTGCCCATACATGAAAATTGACAGCCATACCTCTCCCATCCCAAGGCATTAATTGTCTCAACCAATTCTTGGAAGAATTAATGATTGGGTGCATGAGGCCAAATGGGTAGTTGAGAGTTCATGGGTTTCCTCAATGAAATGGCTTAACACCATGGCTAAAGGGTTTGGTTATTTGCCTCCCTATTCCTTGTAAAGATCATGCCCCCATCTCTTTGTTGCATTGCATAGCTGGTTGTGGGTTTTTTCATTAAAAATTGCATATTTACATGATGTCCGATTTTACATTGTGCACAGCTAGCACAAGCACCATATGCATCTATTCTAATTGCCGATACATAAAACGATAACTCAATAGCGGGGCCTTGGCCTTGAGCTCCTCACCATGACTAAATAACAATATTTACATCATTTACAATATTAATGCAATAGGGTCAAGATGGGGACATTACACATGCTGACCCTATAATTGTTGCTGGACAGAGGCTTCATCCATTGGCAACATATCTTCCGCTGGAGACTCCTGGCAATGGCTGCATTGTGTCATCTTAGCCATATTTAAGATTTCATCTTTGATAATGTCCACAATTCCCATAAGTTCAATTAGATTCCTCTCCAAATCATCTATGCGTGAGTCCTGGCATGTGAGTTGTTGTGAAATATATTTCATATCCTCTGCAGATTCACGGTTTGCCTTGAGGCTAGCGCAAACGACTTCATAAAACTTCCTTAGATGTTGCTTAAAATCTTCTACATTGGCCTTCAGATAAGCCATTCATCCATAAAACCTGCCATTTTTCCAGAGAGCTGCATGCAGTCAGCGTTATCAAAGAGACGAGGCAGGGGTGACAGGGAAATCCTTTGCTCTGGTCTATCAGGGTTACTTCCTGTGCAAGCCACAGAGGTGAGGGAGAGACTGTCCAGAGAATCCCACAACCACAACGATGAACCTTCTTCGGAAACCTTCCCTTCTGATCTCGAGAAAGACAGAGTGCGAAACATCTTGCCAGAGCAAATGCTAAGAGGCTTTGAGGCTTGGGAAATGCTCCCAATAAATTCTGCAATAGGTCTCCTGCCAACTGAAGGACAGACGCCAGCATGCCCATGCCCACGCGTCCTCCCATGGTGCTCAATTGAGGACAATACATTCCTCCAATAACTCCTACGTGTCACTTCAAAGTGTGTAAGACTAATGAGCCTAAGGGATAAACTTGAAACATTGCTTACCATTCCCATAATGCACAACTCCTAAGTCAAGATTGACTCCTCTATTAGCTAGCTCATCTACAGTTCTATTGTTTTCTCTTAGAATGTGTCACAGTAGATGACCTCATGAGGAGTGTTTAGAAGAGAGATTCGATTGTATATTCTTTTACATTGGGGAGTTCCTTTCAGGTAGCCATATCTCATTTTTTGAATGACATGTCTCGAGTCTCCAAAGACCATTAGATTAACAATGTTTAGTTTAGAGATGATTTCCAGGCCAAGAAGAAGGGCTAACCATTCAACTACGTTATTCAATTTTTCTCCCAATCCCCAAGCATAGGAGCTAACAATTTTTCCTCTAGGATCAAAGATAATCCCCCCCGCACCTGCCTCCCTTGGAATCTTAATTTGTTTTTTAATGACATACAACTTAGCATATTAAGGGTTTTCTAAACACTATTTGCCACTTATTTTTATTGTGTGAAATTCAAGAAGTTTTTGCTCCTAAACATGTTTCAGAAATTTTGTCTCAAAAAATTATTGAGGGTTGTATGATTAGTTTACACGCAATTTGGCAGGGATAGGTTCTCATAAAAAGTGTGTTTGCTTTGAGAGGTTTTGGTGTTGTACGATTGCAAATGCAATTAAGAAATATATGTTAAATAATATTTGCCACCGCTTTTATTGTGTAAAATTTAAGAAGTTTTGTCTTGTGAACAAGCTTGAGAAATTTTGACTTACATAATTGTTGGGGGCTATAAGATTAGTTTACAAATTTTCCCTTTGAAAATTGTCGAGGGTTGTATGATTAATTTACATGAAATTCAAGAGAAATAGGTTCAAGTATAAAGTATGTTTTCTCTGAGTTGCTTTGTTGTTGTACAATTGTAAATGCATTTGAGAAATATGTTCTTGAAAATAATATCTAGAATATTTGATCTTTTGCTTCTTGTAGAAGTGCAGAGACAGAAACCCATGTGTTATCATGTTATACATAAAACATGTTTGCACAACAAACCCATGTGTTATCATGTTATACATAAAACATGTTTGCACAACAAACCCATGTGTTATCACGTTATACATAAAACATGTTTGCACAACAACCACATTAAAATGGATTTGAGCCACATTTTGAACTTGGGACCTATGGGTTGTGGGTCTCGCATGCTTTTGATGTTCCACTCTTATATGCAGTGTTTTGCTTCAACTTTACTAAAAAAATTAAGGTTCATATGTTTAATAAATTCCAAAATACAATGCAATCACATCAAATTCCCAGGGTAACTTTTATGGATGTTTGTTTAAGGTCCAAAATTTTCTTCTTGATAACATTAGATTCATAATACAATATATACTTTGAATTTAGCAGAGACTGATTTCACTTCTTTTACATTCAATAATTTAAATAGAGATATGCTTTCAGTAACAAGTGTTGATATATATACATGTTAAATCTTCATTTGCAAAAACAAAATTAGTATTTGGTTTTAAAATTACAATAATCATAATAATCATGTTATCTTCTATGATATTTTTCTCTTGGTTTCTATGTGATTGATTGATGGCTAATTCTCCCTTTGAAAAAATGACGTGTTTTAATACTTTTGAAAAAAAATTGAAATTAGAAGATTGCTCAGCGATGGAAACAATGTGAAGTGATGGTTTTAAAACAATGTTTCAATTATAATTAGAACATGTAAGATGAACCACATAGTGGCTTTATTCCCCACCTTTAAAGGTAGATATAACAATTTACCTTAAAAAAATGATTACATTGGAAGCCGTTACCAATATAACACATAACCAAACATAATATACAACAAGGTAATATACATACATATACACATAGTTAGAGAAGAAGAGAAAGTAGTAGAGGAACTAGTAACAAGTAGTCTATTATGTTATATGATTAATCAACAACTCCTTTATATCACAGATTCATATCTTTATATAGAATTACAATCATGAAGGTAGTTCTATCTTCCTTAACTACCTCAATCAATCGACCTGACCAAGCACTTGATCGACCCAACTGAGTAGTCGACTATGTTTGCTAGTCAATTGGGTCAACTAGGCTCCTCCAACATCTCCCCCATCCCCAAACTCTTCTTTGTCTTGAATAATGACGGAGATAGTCAAAATGTGTACAATATAAACACCTTCAAACTTTGATGACTCCTTTTAGAATTTTGGTATGTCGATTTGAATGTTGTTGGTCTCACCCAACTGATGATCAATCATCTAATGGTTTGTTGATCCACTTGGACTGAAAAAATCAAATCTAGGATGAGGCAGAGAAGCTCAAGGAGGAGGTGGCGATGGCATGTATTTTACAAATTTTGTGTAGGTTTGATAGATATAAGGAGCAATTTGTTTTAGCCGATCTTTGAAGTCGGTCCATTCATTGATTGCTTGCCCCGTTGTGATGTTTGTCTTTCTGACTTTTTATAAATAGGCCATTTTGTCTTCAATAGGTGCATCTTGTATAGATTCCAAATCATGGTTGTAGTCTTCCTACATTTTGATAACTTGTCGAGGCACATCCCATAGTTTTTTAATTTCTTTGCTTGAATCATGTTGTGCATTTATTCCTCCCTAAAACCATTGATTATCTTGGGCTTGTAATTACATTTTTTTTTCTATTGTGCTTCTTTCATATGCATTCCTAAAGCATCCCAGCTTTTGAAATCTAATGCACATTTTCGTTGGGTATCTAGCTCTACAATAAGTGCTTCATTTACCTTAAGTTAGCTACATACATTTGTAAAATAGGTCGGACCGTTATTCAGGGCATTGCCAATAAACTAAGCTAAACATTCCCTGCGTCATCTAGTTTCTTTTTATTGTCTTCAAATTTATCATGCTCAGTTTTCATAATTGCCTCACTCTGATCAATTTAAGCTTCCTATTTTCCTCTCTCAATTGCTTTTGGTTATGTATTAAGTTGATCAACGATATCTTTATACATCCGACTAGGTCGCTTGGAGGGGTATTGACTGAAAATCCCAGAGCTTGTTACACATGTGCTCTACGAGTCTCACAAGTTTTTTCTTCCTTTTCTCTCTATTGTTTTAGTTGCTTTAGGGAGTTTCTCCATCATCAGTTTCTTTCTTTACTTACTGATCTATATAATTCCTAAATTTATTCATCGGAGGCATCTTCAGGAGCAAATTTGATTATTGTTCTGTTCTACTATCCTTCATGTAGTAAAAAATTGGAGAATATTTTATTTGTTTTGCTTTTATATTTATCTTTTTCTACTTCCTTATGTTTTTTCCCTTTATGCTGATCATAATCACCTGTCCTCCAGAAAAAAGGTTGGGCTAGAGCTGGTGCCTGGTTCAACTAACCAATTGTCCTTTTTCTTTGGTTTGCTTGGTTTGTTGTTATTTTGAGGTGGACTATCCTGGATGAGACTGCTCTCTTGGTTGCAATGATCAGCTTGACTGTTCTGCTAGTGGATTTTCCACCTGTTGTTCCTTGCTTACCTTGCTCCATTGTTCTCCAGTTGATTGTGATTTCTCAATAAGTTCTTGTTGGTTAGTTGATTGGTCAAATGGAGGTGGACTAGTCATAGCTTGATCTCTTGATTCCTGCTCCTAATGGGATTTCAGAGTAGCTTCCTTCTCCTGCACAATAGGTGTAGTTTTTAGTGGTGACGACGATTAGGTTAATTTGATAGGGTTTTGTGCAACACCCCCCCTTTTGTCCTTGGCTAGGTTGACACTTTTATTATGACCTTTGTGCTTTCCATCTCCTTCTTTTTATGTTGTTGGGTTACCTTCTCTACTTCCCTTTCTTTTTGTTGTCTAAGTGGTTCCAGATTTGGTTGTAGTTGTTTTTCAATAGTAATCTTATTTTTAAGTGCCTCAATTATTGTATCTTTATCTCTTGAGAGGGATTCAATGTATTCAAGCTTGACATTGGATTCCAAAACATACGTCCTTTTCTTGGCCCTTTCTCTTGTGAATTTTCCCTTCTTTGATTCTCTAACTGATAGTACTTTAAAGAGAACTTCTTCAAGTTTCCTTTTTTAGTTGAAAACATAGGTGACCTGGGGTGGGTTGGTTCTGTTTTCATCTTTTCTTTCTTCCTGGTTGGATTCTTTGTTGTTGGGCTCATCAATTCTCCTAGTTGTTGTACAAATGGAATTTTGAACACTACAACTTCTATTGCTTCTTCTATTTCCCCATTCATTAAAGGGGTACATACTTGCGTAGTCGACTATATAGCTAATGAGGAAATTGGGTACTGAGTGTTTTATTATCTCGATAATTCAAATAATTCCTCGACTATTGGCTAGTATTCTAGATCATTAGACTCACCTCTTCTTCCTTCCATGTACCATACTTTTGTGAGGTTGTGGCCAAGTTGAATATGGACAAGTGGTGGAAGGTTTCTTTTAATACACTGGGGCAAAATCCATCTATTGCAGGAAGACTTCATCGACTTAACCCATTCTTCAAACATATACTAAGGTGTAAGGCCTTATGTCCGACCTTTCCACTTTTGGGAGAAACATTGAATAATTACACATGGTCGATGTGTTGGGAAGAGTAAATGTTGTTTCTCCAATTGGGAAAACTTGTGTAATTGCTATCCAAATTAGTAGCGATGGGTACCAGATTGCTTTCCTTTGCTTCTAACACTCTTCACAATTAGTTTTCAAAATTTTGGCTACTTGCTTTCCCAATTGTACACTTTGTTTTCTTCAAATATTTGACCAATAGCCTCAAGAATTTTAAGCTTTACCTCCGATTCCCAACCAGAGCTAGTTAGGTATAGGGTGACTATAATGCAAGTCCACTTAATTTGTTCTTCTTTAACCTGGATTATCACAAAACAATTCAAATTATTTACATTTGTAGTCCCTATGAATTTATCTATCCATTCTAATGCATCGGTTGTCATGGAGATAAGGTCTCCAATGTTTTGCAGGCCAGTTATTCAACATATATATATTGGTCCAATGGAAATTGGTCCATTAATCCAAATCTTTCCACCATGGTACTATTGTGAGAAAAATGGCCCAAGTGTAGGCAATTATTTTTTCCCTTGTAGGGTGCAAGCAAGGAAACATGTTAAGTGGGTGGTTAGTAAGTCCAATACACAATGTTGAAGCCATTAAAAAATAAAAACAAATATAATGAGTACTTGGAAGATAAAACTTGCATAAATGACATAAAGCACAACACGGATATGAGCTTCAACCAAATTTGATGTCCAATGGAAAAGCTTGAATACAATGGTGTCACCTAGGAGAATGTTGCTTTCAAATGGTAGCCAACACTCCCTTTGGTAGGGTCCTTTGATCTCTCTCAAATTGCTTTCTAACTAACTTGGAATGATGAAGGGAAAAGACTTGCTTCTTGAGGAAGAAGCTAAGTGAGCTTGGAATGCCAATTTATGGTGAGAATGAGGATGAAAGATGATTCTCTAAAACTAATTTTCTCAACATAACTTTACCCTTGATTTCTCCTTATGAAATTCATGTTCATGGCTTCCTTTTATAGGCCAAATGGTGGTCCATGAAAAACTAGTTCTTCATGTAAATGCCCCCTCTCATGAAGTGGGTTCAAGGTACACATATGGAGCTATTAAATGCCTAAGCATGTGAAGAAGGCCAATTTGAATTCCTTGGATCCAAAATGTAGTTGAAAATATTTGAATATGCCATGGAAGTTAATGGTCCACATGTTGGTACAACCATGTGGGTTTCAAGGGATTTCTGTGTGATATCACACGAGTTTACTTTGACAAACCCTAGTGGTTGGCATAAAGTGTGAATTATTTATTCATTTATTTGTTTCACATGTTGATTTGGTTAACGAAGAAGTCTTATGAG
Source organism: Larix kaempferi (assembly GCA_027924585.1). Classification (NCBI taxonomy): domain Eukaryota; kingdom Viridiplantae; phylum Streptophyta; class Pinopsida; order Pinales; family Pinaceae; genus Larix; species Larix kaempferi. Next base: position 2,132,762 of record BSBM01000477.1, on the reverse strand, counting down.
ATGCATGTTATATGTCGATGATGTCGTCCTCTGATAATTGTTGAAATGTCGCATGTGTGTTAATTTTAAGTGATAAAAGATGTTCCCTGAAGTGTGAAGTTAGGAGAGACCCATATAAATGAAATAAATCACCATCGCTTTCCCTCATGTTGATATTCTGTTACTGTGTTAGAAAGTGACCAATTGTTGAGGGTACAAAGGTATCCAATGGGGAAGTGCTAGTGATAATCGATGAAATGATAAGCTGATAGATGACACATAAAATGGTTTTATACAAATGAAACTGTCATTTCAATGCTCGTGATAATTCTATCAAAATTAAATTACAATAAGAGGAGACTAGGGGGTCTGATCTTTGAATTGTTTGGGTAGGGCTGAGGTTGGCCTCAATCCCTTCCTAAGTAGATGTACTTGGTGTACTGATGGTGTGGAAATGAGTCCTGAATGTGTCATGGAGTCTTTGCACCATAACCCGAGGGGATAAATCGACGATGATGTTGAATAACCCACTGGAGAAGAGGACCTGATCAATGATAAAAGTGACGGGTGGAAATATTATAGTATCATATTATGTGAAAGTCTTCATTCACAACTGAAAACGTTGGAACTGTCGGAATGTATGACTCCCCCTATTGTGAGAAAGGATTTGATGTTGAGCATAAGGAAAACTACTAAGGCAAAGAGCACTGATAATTCTCTCTACTCAATCTGAGGTGGACCCTTTTTAATGTAGGGGAAACCAAGGTACAATTATTAATATCATAAATCTCAAAGTGAATGTTGAAGTCGATGAGAGCTAAGGTAGATGACAAGGTGTGTATCTTGTTGATGAGGAACAAGAACATATTGCAACTGATTGATATGACAATAGAATAAGACGAGACAAGCTAGTAAGTGTGAGGCTCATGAATTCCCTTGATCAAAGTACTAATATGTGACTTCTAGGTAACAATTTTCAACCAACGGTATAGAATGAACCACAATTAAAATGGATTGATGAACTAAATAGACATTAAACTTGGCATCAATTGGTAATGTCAACCTGGGATGAGTAAAGTGGTTCCCGTAATAGGGTGACAATGATGATAATGAAGGTTTGATAGGTGGTTAGGAAGTGATATATGGTAACTATTTCAATCAAGGGTGACCAGGGATGCTACTACTGAAAGAATAATGAATGGTGAATGAAATTGTTCCCTCATTTTGCTTGTGTCGAGGAAAATCATTTTACAAACAAATGAAAGAGTCATTGGATTTGTTACAAAGGAGAAGATGGGTTCTGAATGAGTAAATACCATGTAGAGCATTCCTGTGGGGATAGTTAGGTGTCAATGGTGTTATAATTAGTTGGCATCGCGACATGGTGGGTCTTATTGGGGGTTGATGAGATGGAAATGAACACAAGTGGTCTATTGATCATGGTGGGGATGAGAGGCCTTTCATGAATAATAACCATATTGTGCTAGGGAATTCGAGGTGCTGGTCAACAAGATGCATAAAGGAGGAGATATGTTGCTTCCTTAGTGAGATGGTGAATGAATTCCCTGCTCTTAGGGTGAAGCAACATGGTTGCCTTGATGTAAGGAGTTCAAATGCCACGTACAACCATGATGGTAGAATACTATGGCCTGACTAAGGCATCATATAATGGAGAGTGTTATGTGAATTGTCAAGAAAAGAAAACATTAAGGATATTAACAGAATAATTGGATTATGCAATGTATATGGTGGTGACATAATTCCTATATGCATGGCTAATGATATATACTTGATAAGGAGACAATGGCCGATGAGTGGGAAATTGAAGCTGTCGAACCAAAATCCCGCACACCTAAAACCAATACCACAACATAATAGTGTACATGATAAAGAATTTAAAAGTGAAAACAATATAAAAAATGGATAAATTACTACTAGATTTAAACGTCTCATTCCACACTTGTTCGACCGTTTTTGTGTCAAACTAACGTGGCTTGCAACATCAGTCAAATGCCCATCATTTAAGATTGCTTAAGCGACATCAAAACTCATCAAACAAATGTCGAATACAACATGTGTTTTTTTAGTTTTTATTCTACCAAAAACATTGAACTAACATCGCTTCAACGTCGATTAAACATATGAAAAGAGTCATTCCTTAACATCGTTTAAACGCCTGAAAAGATACATTTCAAACATGGAACTAATGTTAGTTAAACATCATAAAAGCTAAGTTTCAAACAAGGAATTAACATTGGTCAAACATTCGAAAAGCTATGTTTCAAACGTGGAAATGACATTGTTTAAACGTACGAAAAGGCATGTTTCAAACGTGGAACTAAGGTCGGTCAAATGTCCAATAAGATACGTTGCATACGTGGAACTAAAATTGGTCAAACGTCCAATAAGCTACGTTGAAAACACAGAACGAACGTCGATCAAACATACGATAAGCCGCATCTATAAATGGCTTGATAAAAAAAAATGCGGACATAATGTCCAAGCATCGTGGAATGAATGTCGATTAACTTGTAAAGAATCGACATTAGAGTTATTCTACCGACATTCAATCCATTCTTCTCATACGTCGAACTAATGTCGGTTATACATTACAAACATGGAATGAATGTCAGTTAAACATTCGATAAGCCACATTTAGAAATGGATTGAACAAAAAAAATGTGGATGTAGTGTCCAAGCATCGTGGAATGAACGTTAGCTAACTTGTAAATAATCGACGTGGAGTTTTGGAACACATAAACCACAATATTTTGATGGAATTTTACAACACACCTGAAGTTGCAGCTCTTGTGTTACAACAATGAGAGTCACAAAACTTGTGTTGTATAAATGGGAGTCACAACTCTTGTGTTATAGGGTAGGTTATGGACTTTTGTCATAATAATGCACAAGGCAGGTTGTGCAGTGTGGTCAACCTTGTAAAGAAATGTTAACATGGATCTACACTTGAATCCACATGAACCACAAGTGCCATGAAAAATGCAAAATATTCTAAGTATGTAACATCTCATTGCTAATTCAACTTCAATCTTACTGCACTTAAGTCTACCTCTGTGTTCACCATTCATAATTGTTACACTCATTATGAAACCCTTGAGAGAACAAGTTCTATGTTTATGTAGACATTGTATCCATTGCATTTGCGAAAGTTTACCACCATCCCAGAAAATGATATTGTATTTCCAATCCCATTGAATCTAACTCCTCCCTTCATATCCTTGAAATTACAAACAATTGTTTCCTTGCTGCCACATTCTCACCATGTTTCCAAACGACCTAATGGAAACCATGAGTTCCCTCTCTAGGGACTTGGCCATATAATTAATCCAAGTTCTATGATTTGAAAGGCTAACATGTTCTATGATGGAGGATGGAACAAATGGAGTCCATCATTAATGCAACTGCCATGAATGAAAGAAGAGAAATATATTATTTTCCTCCCTTCTTCTTATCCATACATGCAATAGTCAGTATTTAACATTATGAATTGCATGGATGGAACAAGTATTTTTTATAGTAATTACATTAAACATGATAAGTATAATTTCTAAATCAAAGTAATATGCTAACATTTTCTAGAAAACAAATGAATAATCCATGCTAGTGGTTTTAAAATAATTCTTAATTAAAAATTAATGAGACAATGTTTTACGACGAATTAAACAACCTATAGAATTTCCATTCATTCTCTTCGCTTACATGGTTCATATGGAATCCAAAGGCAAGGCATGGACAAGAATCATACTATGTTGCTCCTAGGTTTTAAGGTTTGACAACATTTTTTTTTTGGTGAATTGAACTTGCTTGCTTGTATGCTCAAAGAATGCTTTGTCAATTGGGTCTAGCTTGTATGGTTGTTGCATGAAGTGTTATCCTTTCCACCCAAGTTATATTCTCGTAAGTGACATGTTGAGAATCGAGATCATAATGAGTATATTGTTGTAACGATTTTGTGCCTTGTTAATGACATAGCCTTGTGCCTTGAAGAATCCAGGTTTACCCTAGGTACCATACTTGAAATGAGGGGAAGTGCACGAGGGTTTTCCACAAGATAATTACCAAGAAAATAAATTCTCAAAAAATGCTTCACATTTCACAGGGTACAAAATCACATATTGATAGTTGGTGCATATAGATGCATGAATTAGAATCAACAAAAAATGGTTGGAAATAAAAAACTATTTAAGAACCTTCTCAAATATGAGGCATTGAATTTCTTCTAGCTAGAAACACGCTACTAACATAAATTTAGAATATCTAGCTACCATCAAGCAAATACAAATATGTTCCCCAATTTTGTAGTTTCCACTTTGAGATGAGCACCAATGAATACCCTGTGATTCTTAGGGTGTTATGTTCCTTTGTAGAATCTCGACAACATGATGATAGATTATAACATAATTTACTCCATTATCTACTTCTAATTTAAAAACATAAAAAAATTCCTTTTTCCTAAGTTTCAGCTAATACAATTCTCAAAAATTTTAGTTTACATTTCTTTAAGTTTTCCTTACATGGGCAGTCTAATACATTCCATTTTCATGTTCTAGATTTGATTAGGTTTGAACTTTAAATATAAGAATTCCTTTACTTTTAAAATCAAAAGTGGATATGTCCAAATGTTAAACAATAGAGGTGAAGAGCTTTGGAAGCTCACCTAGAGCAACCACCTCTATCATGGCTAAACTTGTAGTTAAAAATAGGTTGATGGAATTCTCCTTGCACTTGCAAAATCTAAGGATGGTCTATGGGATCTCCATCAAATTGCAAAACAAACCACAAATCAATATTTGGTATAACATTCAAATGCAACTCTACTTCCTTTTTGTCAATGCAAAGCCACCCATTGTGAACCTCCACAAAATTTAACCATACACTTAATATTAACTTTGATATGAAGGTTCCCGAGTTGTTTATCATTCCCAATACCATAACTTCTTTAATTTCCAATAAAAGTGCCAACTCCAAGCAAGGGTTTGCAGTACTTGTTCTTCACAACTAAGAAACCATAAGTTTCTTTTGAAACCCTAAGAGTATTAAACCCTAACACTAGAACACTTCCCTTGAATGGATAAGTGAGTGAAATAAAGTGTGCCTCTATTGGATATTATCTAAGGCATGCAAGTATGCATCCTCCTAGATATTTGTGCCATTAATTGAGGTTGTGGATCCACATGCATCAACACCTCTACTAACTTAGGGAACTCTACCCTTTGATTGTGCATGCAAATACTCAATAAAATAAAACTCAAAATTAGAATTGCATTTCTAGATAAGGGAAAAGCATTTTAAACTAGGGATAAATTGAGGAATATGAATGGAAGTTCCCCCTTTTTCCATATCTCCTCCATAAAAGCTTTCATGCCCTCATCCTTGCAATACGATATGCTAAATCAACATTGTATTGCACTATTGTATTGTTGTATATACTTTACTAGAAGAAGAAAGGTGTCATCAATGGAACACAATGCAAGCTACATACAAATACATTTCCTTTTTTGAATCTCATGGGGAGGTGATTGAGCTATATTGAAAATGTGTTCCTTGTTGATAATCAAGTGTGAAAGGAAATCCACAAGAAATATTGGTTCATTATGTGGTCAGAGGCAATAGTGATCATATAAAATAGCTACATGCCTCTCGATGACATATCAATTATGCTTGAGAATTATTTAAGCCTCTAGAATAATATCGTAGAGAAAAGAGTAATTCCTCTTATTTACATAAGAGCATCACATGTAATCGAGGATTCAAATATGAAAGTGCATTGATGGAGATGAAAAAGAGCATCACATGTAAACAAGGATCTAAATATGAAAGTGCATTGATGGAGATGAAAGAACACAATTATATGATGTGATGTGAAATCTAATATGAGGAACACAATATGCATTAAACCAAATACATGTACAAAGTGTTGATATGACCCTAGTTATTGTGGTGATCATAGGTTACCATCGGTGTATTAAGAGCCTCTACATAAAATTTGTCTTCATAACTGTCAATAGAGAGAGTGTTTTGCAGCCAAAACTATTGATCAAACTCCTATTTGGTCTCATGCTTTAATGATTTATTCAGCCATTCATATGGATCCATCCAACTAGTAATTATCATCATAATTCAACCATAAGCATCCTCCTCTCATAGCATATGGTCTCTGGGGAAAAGATAAACAATCAATGCAGAGAAGAAACATTTCAATGTGCCTCTCCCAACAAACAAATGCCCTCCCACAACAATGTATGGACTTGTACAACTGCATATGGATGTGCGGGCATTTGTAGAGATTGGAAATTGGTTCAAAGGTGGTGTTTGAACCTTGGATAGCTTGCATTCGGCTGGAATTTTACTAGCAAGTAATTTACTTGGAGGATATCGGGTACCATCCAACAAAGAGAGAAGACAAATTTAATTTAGGAATTAAATGCTTGGCCATGGGAGAACATTGTTAATGAGAAAAACGTTTTTTTTTCCTTCAAGAAATAAATTCCCAACAAAGAGAAGAACATTCACCAAAGTTACCAATTTAGAAACCTCCTCTTAAACTGCAACAACTCTGTAACACAATCCATTGATATTTGAGACTAAGAGAGCATCCAATAAAGGGAATTAGCAAGTTGTTAGAAAGGATTGTGGCCTTGAGAATTCAACCAATAATGAATTTGCATAGCAATGTGTAAAAACACCCAATAAGAGGAATAACATTATAAAAACACCCTAGACACTTCAATATTTTGTATAATGATGTTAAAAACGCCCTAGGCACTTCAATATTTTTCCTAGGCACTTCAATAATTTCCCAACGATGATAAAAATTCCCTATGCGCTTCAATATTTTCCTAGGAACTTCAAATTTCTCACAACGATGTTAAAACACCCCAAGCACTTCAATATTTCCCAGGGCACTTCAGAATTCACCCAATGATGATAAAAACGCCCTAGGAACTTCAAGATTTTCCCGAGGCACTTCAAAATTCACCCACTGATGATAAAAATCCCCTAGGAACTTCAAAATTTGCCCTAAGCACCTCAATTTCACCCAATAACAAATGAACTCGTCTCCGACAAAAAAAATCACCCAACTATGGTTAAAATCGTTGAGGAAAAATATAACAACCCAGTGATGTATGCAAACATTCAAATTGATTGCAAGTCCGTTCAATCAAGTTTTGCATGTCTCAACAACGTTTCCCCCCTTTCCCCCTCAAAGGAAAGACCATTGACTTGGGGGATCTTACTAGCTTCTAAAACAAGCAATTTTTGTCACGAGGGATAAATAATGAAATTGTTGGAATGAGAGGGTAGAAACACTACTAATTCAATGATTGAGCTCAAGCATTGGAGGTAGGAAAGATTGATATTAAAGGTAAACAAAATTTTATTTTTTAAGCTATGTTTTGTAAGGAAAACATGCAAAGAAGCCTCAAAAGCACAAATCATTGGGTTGGGAAGCCAACTAACCTCTCAACCTAGTGATTGGATTCTTCAAGAATTCAAATTTAGTGATGGAGGTAGGAAAGTGGCCATTGCTCACTATGGAGTCCAAACAAATAAGCTAACCCACCGATTGAACCAAAAAACATGCCCATCACTCACATGGAGTGTCAGATAAGCTTTGAGGTGAGAAAACTACCATCAACCATTCAAGCTTAGTGATTTAACACCTCTTTGGGTTTGACAAGCTTCATTGTCATTGTTTTCCTTCTTTTGCATGGCTAACCAATCCTTCCATTTCCCACAAAGTCCAATTTTTAAGCTCTACATTCTTCTTTCATACTCACATTATTTTCCATGCTCTATTTGCATTGTTGTTCCATTGCCTTGTCTCCATTATTTTTCATATTTCAAGCTCTAGGAAGGTCTTTTGGTTACAAGCATGAGGTTTCTTCAAGTAGGACAAGAACTTATGCCCTCCAAAAATTGTATTCATTAATGTTAGGGATTGATGGGAAATATATTCTCTGTGTTCTCTTCCTCCATCAATGCATTGTGGGCTTGTTCATATGTTGAATTGAGAATAGAAACCAAGAAAGCTTCTTCTTGTTAATATAAAATGCACATTGTTGTTTGAATCCATTGTGTTGAGTCGTGAGCCATCCAACATCCTCACAACATAACGGTTCAAGATTAACAATAACTGGAGGAGTTGAAAATTGATAAGAGTTTGTTGTTGAAGGTTTTTGGTTGCTTTTCATTCTTTGTAAGCTTCATTGGAGTGGAAAGAGTTTGATTTTCAATAAGATTTATTTGCATGATATTCTTCATGTTTTTTCTTGACTTCTTCCTTGAATTTTTTGCCTCTCTTAGATAAGAGAATCAAGCAAATCAAGCCTCTATATTATTCAACTCCATACTTGAATGGATTTCACTAGAGGAAATAAATGGTATACTTCAATTTTTAGGGAACACTGCCCTTTGACCGTGCATGCAAATAGAAAATACTCAACATAGTAGAACTCAAAATTAGAATTGCATTTCTAGATAAGGGAAAATCATTTTAAAGTAGGACTAAAATGAGGAAGATGAATGCATGTGCCCCCTTTAGCCCTCTCTCCTCCATAAAAGTTCCTATACCCTCATCCTTTCAATACGAATCTAGTAAAGAAGTGTTGTAAGACACTATTGTATTGTTGTATATACTTTGCTACAAGAAGAAAGGTCTCATCAATGGAACACAATGAGAGATACAAACAAATAACTTTCCTTGTTTGTATCTAATGGGGCGGTGATTGAGCTATATTGACAATGTGTTCCATGTTGATAATCAAGCGTGATAGGAAAGCCACAAGAAATATTGGTTCATTATGGGGTCATAGGAAACAATGATCATATAAAATAGCTCCATGCCTCTTGATGACATATCACTTATGCTTGCGAATTATTTAAGCCTCTAGACTATCATAGAGAACATAGTAATTCATCTTATTTGCATAAGAGCATCACATGTAACAAAGGATTCAATTATGAAAGTGCATTGATGGAGATGAAAAAGAGCATCACATGCAACCAAGGATTTAAATATGAAAGTGTATTGATGGAGATGAAAGAACACAATTATATGATGTGATTTGATGTCAAATATGAGGAACACATTATGCATTAAACCAAAGACGTGTACAAAGTGTTGATCTAACCCTAGTTACTACGGTGATCATAGGATACCATCAGTGTATTAATATCCTTTGCATGGGATACCATTGGTGTCCCACTGCTATACTGTAGAATCTTAAATAGTCAACTGGAAGGGCTTGAAGAATACGTGCAATACTTGAGAAATCAAAAGGAAAGAAGAGTGGAATTTATGTTGAACAATGCTTAATTTTTTAACATCTGTAAAATGCATAGAGCTCTCTGCTACTGAATGCCAGAGATGGGAATAAGAATTGCAAACAATCTCATTGGTAAAAATGGCCTTTAATAAATGCTTCCATCCACTCACACTGTCATTTGTGAAGTAACATGATTCCATCAACTCACACCGTCATTTTTTTGTCCTTTTAGGAATTACCTTGATAAATATTGCATTTGCATTCTTCCTTGTGTGTCCCGATTTCAACGCTCCTTGCCATATTTGAATAAAGTAATTTCTAGTCATAGGCTAAAGGGCCAAGAAAATTTCATAGGGAAAAGTAGATGCAATAGCTAGTTTCCCTTCCAATAAATTTGGTAGTACGAATTTATAGATGCTCTGAACCGGCTACAAAAATTCCTTCACTAGAATACCTGTCTAGAATTACTTGTGAAGGGATCATGTGTGAATTTGTATAACCTGTCCAAACATGTGCTTGACTAGAGCTGAACCATAACCATATTATCCATTAAACCAGGTATTCCACCTACCTATTTCTAGATAATTTTGCTTAAAATTAATATTTGAAATCCTTATATCAGACCTACATTGTGTCCAAATTTGTTTTGTAGTAGGCCTGACAGTGCTAGATTTTCCACCAACGCAATTTCCATCCCACTCTACCATTGTAAAAATCTCAATCAATTATCCATTTGGTAATTGGTAATTATTGAGACATCCATTCCCACAATTGAGTTCAACTACCAAGATCATTTGGAGTGTATCAATATCAAAATCCCCCATTCGGATTCAACAAGCATAACTATCATCCAAAAAGCATTTGTCTAGATGACCTTATCTGCTATCAATAATAAAGGAAATGATCCAAGGTGTGTCTCCACAAACTACTTCACTTCATCCTTCCTTGTGGATAGTAGAACAAAATTTCCCTTTCCAAGAGTTGCACAACAATGATCTAAACCAAAACCCATATCTTTAACAAATTATCAGGCTTAAAAACAAAAATATCGTTACAGATAAGATCAAGTGTTGGAATCTATTTAATACTGAGAGGTGGGGGGGTAAATCAATATTAGCGCAATTATGAACAATTTTTAACTTCTTTAACAGCTTAATCTGAACTTAACTTGATATTCAATTATGCATCCACCATAAATAAATCATTCATTCACATATGCACCAAAACACAGAACACAAAACACAGATAATTTTTATGTGGAAACCCAAACGGGAGAAAACCACAGAATGCTCTTTTATAATGAAAAGATTACATTTGAGGAAGCACCGACTTCCTGTGTTTACTAGCACCAACTAGAAGGAGGCACCAACCCCCTGGTTTCACAGGAACCGACCTGAAGGAAGCTACAACTCCTTGTGTTCTCCAACACCAAATGGAAGGAGGCTACAACACCCTGATCCTTGCCCCATATTGCCTCCTAGATATACAAAAATAGGATGTTACTTTGGTGAAATTATGATATGCACACACTTATGATCTTCTGATGTTCGTTCTAATGTGCGTACCTTCTGTATACAGTAGAATTGTTGTCACCGTGCTGCATACAATTACTTCACTTCAACACTTCACTTTAACTGAAGTCGCACTTCATATATTGTGTGTTGCTTCAACTGTTGTAGACTGTGCTAATATTCAATATTCTGTTATGCTATTGCGCATCTGCACTTTCAACTGATACTGCACATCAATTAATATTGCACACTAGTATCAGATGGAACTGTGCAATTTCTGAGATATGCATGTTCTGTTTAAGTGTCACAGTCTGTCATGTAATCTGTGACCTTATGTGCATCATATGATTCATCCTTTCAGTTTAACGCACTTTTCTCAGATCATCCTCATCATGACGTGCATACTTGATACTGCTGCAACTCTGTCTTTGCGCATCTGATGGACTTCTTTACTTCGCACACTTCAACTTAGAATTCATGTGTTAGTGAAACTTATTTGCATCACGCATTACAAGATATACTTCAGATTTGTCTCTTTTTGGATCTATCTTAGAAAATCTGTGACTATCTGCGATACTGTCATTCGATCCTCATGCACTTGCGCATCCTCTACATTCCGCCTTTCTGTTTTCAAGCAATTGTCACATATATACAACATCATTCTGCTTAGCATCAGCTAATTCATTCCTCTGCTTGTGCGCACTCGACTCTCTGCTAGATCATGTTGTTCTTATTCCTCGAGCCCTTGGTGCCCTAAATATAAATCTGTATCTTCCACTTACAAGCTCTTCATAATTGCCATCAATATTACCTCAAATCTCCAACTTGCTTTCCTATTTATACATGGATTTTATGTCCACAATTTGGTTGTGGCTTTCCCTCTTCTTTACTTCATGGTTTATGCATCTTCCACATGCCATGTTCTACACTACAAATGTATCATCTCTTGTGGATATTGTGAATACATGGTCCTCGACTTGGTGGGACTTTAACCCTTGTGGTGTGATTATGTGCCTTAGATGTACCATTGCTTCAACAACTGAAATATTTCTCTGATTGGTAAGACTTGCACACTTTTGAGACTTGCATACCCATTTAACCATTTCATGTTCCTTGCTTCTTGCGCACTCCCGATCCTTGTTCAATCAACATATTTGCTTGTTTGCGCACTCTTGAACATTGACCAATGAACTCTTTGACTGATTGCGCATTCTTCAAGATTATGTCCAACCAACACTTTAGCTTTTACCTTGAATTACTATGGATGGATGTACTCCTTATGTACTTCTTTAAACTGAATATTCATGGTGTACCTCTGAACATACTTCTTCAAATTGGATGCACTTCAGAATATATCGCTTCATACTGGCATCCATACCTTTCTTCATCTTACTTGCGCATATATTTCTTCAAAGTGGCCTTTCTATATACTTCTTCAAACTAAAATAGGAATAATGAATCGTCTTTGATATCAGTTTACATCAATGACATAAACTAAATCAATTAACATCAATGACATAAACTAAATCAATTAACATCAATGACATAAACTAAATCAACTAACATCAATGACAACCAAAGTTCAACAATCTCTCCCTTTGGCATTGATGTCAACACCTTATGAATTTGTGCTTAATCATCTCCTGAAGATTGTATGCTTCGTTTGTTCTTGTCGCAGTACTCCCCCTGTGTTCTTTTCCAGTTTGAGCCTTTGACATCTACGCATTCTACTGTCAATGCTTCTTCCTCTTTCTATTACTTCTGTGCAGTCTGCATGCTTCATGATGATTCTTACTGTGCTACTGCATGCTCTATGCTATTCTTTCAACTTCATGTTCTTTCTCTCCCTGATAAGCTTCCAACTTCATGCTCTGCTTCTCATCTTTAGTGTTATTTCTCCCTGATCAGCTTCATGCTTTTTCTCCCCCTTTGACATTAATGGAAAAGAGGTGCCATTACTGTGCAATTATGGGTTCTCCTTTCTTTTATTTTTCGTTGGTCTACGTTCACTACTCATAGGGATAACTCCCCCTGTCTCTATGCTTCATCCTTTTTCTGCCATGCCAATATCCTTGCAATATGTACACTATTTTCATAATCATCTTTGATGCGCTCCCCCTAACAATTGCTATCTTCCTTCTGTATCTTGATCTCCTGTTCCTGTCATAGTACTTCATCATTCTTTGAGCCGATCTTCATGCAATCTTCCTGTTTTTGCAACTACGCAGTATCGAATTTGTTTTCTTACCAGTCTTTCACTATCTTTGCCATTGATTTCCTTCCATGTCTGACTGTTCCACTCGTCGCATTTATTGCGCTGTCACCAAAAATTATATATTTAAGTCCTCGTTTCGAGGTTGTCATTCTGGTGTGGATTTTGAACCACACCCAATTTCTGCCTGAGATATTCAAATTTTTTCCTTGGAAGCGGTTTTGTGAATATATCTGCAATTTGTTCTTTGGTGTTGACATACTCCAACTTGACAATATTTTCAGAAACCTGTTCTCTCATGAAGTGGTATTTGATCGGAATATGTTTAGTTTTGCAATGCATGTCTGGGTTCTTTGAGATACTGACAACACTCGTGTTGTCGCACAAAATTTGGATGGGTTGATCAAGGTCTATTTGTATATCCTTCAAGGTTTGTTTCATCCATATCACTTGCGTACAACATGCAGATGCTGCAATATATTCTGCTTCTACAGTGGATAGTGCGACTGATGGTTGTTTCTTGTTGATCGATGATGTAAGAAATTCCCCTAAGAAGAATGCAACTCCACTAGTGCTTCTTTTTTCATCTACAATGCTTGCCCAGTCTACATCAATATAAGATACTAACTTCAGATCATTTTTTAGTGGATACCACAATCCAATCTTATTGTCCCTTTCAAGTATCTAAAAATTCTCTTTATTGCTTGAACATGTGTTTCCTTGGGTGCTGCCTGAAACCTTGCAACAATTCCAACCGCTTGCATGATGTCTGGTCTTGAGGAAATTACATACAACATTCTACCAATCATTGATCTGTATAGTCTTTGATCTACTTCCTCAGCTTCATCCTCCTTACTTAACTTGCACCCAGTGACTATGGTTGTACAATCTGATTTGCATTATTACATGTTAAATTTCTTCAACATTTATTTCACATACTTAGATTGAGAGATGAAGATGCCATTATCCAATTGAGATATATGTAGTCCAAGGAAGAAGGATAATTCTCCAATCATAGACATTTCAAATTCCTTCTGCATATCCTTAGCAAATTGCTGATTCATTTTGTCATATCCTTAGCAAATTGCTGATTCATTTTGTCATATGCATCCACCATAAATAAATCATTCATTCACATATGCACCAAAACATAGAACACAAAACACAGATAATTTTTATGTGGAAACCCAAATGGGAGAAAACCACAAAATGCTCTTTTATAATGAAAAGATTACATTTGAGGAAGCACCAACTTCTTGTGTTTACCAGCACCAACTAGAAGGAGGCACCGACCCCCTGGTTTCACAGGAACTGACCTGAAGGAAGCTACAACTCCTTGTGTTCTCCAACACCAAATGGAAGGAGGCTACAACACCCTGATCCTTGCCCCATATTGCCTCCCAGATATACAAAAATAGGATGTTACTTTGGTGAAATTCTGATATGCACACACTTATGATCTTCTGATGTTCGTTCTAATGTGCGTACCTTCTGTATACAGTAGAATTGTTGTCACCGTGTTGCATACAATTACTTCACTTCAACACTTCACTTTAACTAAAGTCGCACTTTATTTATTGTGTATTGCTTCAACTCCTGCAGACTGTGCTAATATTCAATATTCTATTATGCTATTGCGCATCTGCACTTTCAACTGATATTGCACATCAACTGATAACTTACTGTTACGATATTGCACACTAGTATCAAATGGAGCTGTGCAATTTCTGAGATATGCATGTTCTGTTTAAGTGTCACAGTCTCTCATGCAATCTGTGACCTTATGTGCATCATATGATTCATCCTTTCAGTTTAACACACTTTTCTCAGATCATCCTCATCATGACGCGCATACTTGATACTGCTGCAACTTTGTCTTTGTGCATCTGATGGACTTCTTTACTTCGCACACTTCAACTTAGAATTCATGTGTTAGTGAAACTTATTTGCATCACGCATTACAAGATATACTTCAGTTTTGTCTCTTTTTGGATCTATCTTAGAAAATCTGTGACTATCTGCGATACTGTCATTCGATCCTCATGCACTTGCGCATCCTTTACATTCCGCCTTTCTGTTTTCGAGCAATTGTCACATATATACAACATCATTCTGCGCACCATCAACTAATTCATTCCTCTGCTTGTGAGCACTCGACTCTCTGCTAGATCATGCTGTTCTTATTCCTCGAGCCCTTAATGCCCTAAATATAAATCTGTATCTTCCACTTACAAGCTCTTCATAATTGCCATCAATATTACCTCAAATCTCCAACTTGCTTTCCTATTTATACATATCCTACATGGATTTTATGTCCACAATTTGGTTGTGGCTTTCCCTCTTCTTTACTTCATGGTTTATGCATCTTCCACATGCCATGTTCTACACTACAAATGTGTCATCTCTTGTGGATATTGCACATACATGGTCCTCGACTTGGTGGGACTTTAACCCTTGTGGTGTGATTATGTGCCTTAGATGTACCATTGCTTGTGGAATTTGCGCATATGATAACTTCAACTGCCACGCCCTTCTTGGTACTTGTGTGTGCTTCAACAACTGAAATATTTCTCCGATTGGTAAGACTTGCGCACTTTCGAGACTTGCATACCCATTTAACCATTTCATGTTCCTTGCTTCTTGCGCACTCCCGATCCTTATTCAATCAACATATTTGCTTGTTTGCGCACTCTTGAACATTGACCAATGAACTCTTTGACTGATTGTGCATTCTTCAAGATTCTGTCCAACCAACACTTTAGCTTTTACCTTGAATTACTATAGATGGATGTACTCCTTATGTACTTCTTTAAACTGAATATTCATGGTGTACCTCTGAACATACTTCTTCAGATTGGATGCACTTCAGAATATACCTCTTCATACTAGCATCCATACCTTTCTTCATCTTGCTTGCGCATATATTTCTTCAAAGTGGCCTTTCTATATACTTCTTCAAACTAGAATAGGAATAATGAATAGTCTTTGATATCAATTGACATCAATCACATAAACTGAATCAATTGGCATCAATGACAACCAAAGTTCAACAATCTCTCCCTTTGGCATTGATGTCAACACCTTATGAATTTGTGCTTTATCATCTCCTGAAGATTGGATGCTTCATTTGTTCTTGTCGCAGTACTCCCCCTGTGTTCTTTTCCAATTTGAGCCTTTGACATCTACACATTCTACTATCAATGCTTCTTCCTCTTTCTATTACTTCTGTGCAGTCTGCATGCTTCATGATGATTCTTACTGTGCTACTGCATGCTCTATGCTATTCTTTCAGCTTCATGTTCTTTCTCTCCCTGATAAGCTTCCAACTTCATGCTCTGCTTCTCATATTTAGTGCTATTTCTCCCTGATCAGCTTCATGCTTTTTCTCCCCCTTTGACATTAATGGAAAAGAGGTGCCATTACTGCGCAATTATGGGTTCTCCTTTCTTTTATCTTTTGTTGGTCTACGTTCACTACTCATAGGGATAACTCCCCCTGTCTCTATGCTTCATCCTTTTTCTGCCATGCTGATATCCTTGCAATATGTACACTATTTTCATAATCATCTTTGATGCGCTCCCCCTAACAGTTGCTATCTTCCTTCTGTATCTTGATCTCCTGTTCCTGTCATAGTACTTCATCATTCTTTGAGCCGATCTTCATGCAATCTTCCTATTTTTGCAACTACGCAGTACCGAATTTGGTTTCTTACCGGTCTTTCACTATCTTTTCCATTGATTTCCTTCCATGTCTGACTGTTCCACTCGTCGCATTTACTGCGTTGTCACCAAAAATTATATATTTAAGTCCTCGTTTCGAGGTTGTCATTCTAGTGTGGATTTTGAACCACACCCAGTTTCTGCCTGAGATATTCAAATTTGTTCCTTGGAAGTGGTTTTGTGAATATATCTGCAATTTGTTCTTTGGTGTTGACATACTCCAACTTGACAATATTTTCAGAAACCTGTTCTCTCATGAAGTGGTATTTGATCGGAATATGTTTAGTTTTGCAGTGCATGTCTGGGTTCTTTGAGATACTGACAGCACTCGTATTGTCGCACAAAATTTGGATGGGTTGTTCAAGGTCTATTTGTATATCCTTCAAGGTTTGTTTCATCCATATCACTTGCGTACAACATGCAGATGCTGCAATATATTATGCTTCTACAGTGGATAGTGCGACTGATGGTTGTTTCTTGTTGATCGATGATGTAAGAAATTCCCCTAAGAAGAATGCAACTCCACTAGTGCTTCTTTTTTCATCTACAATGCTTGCCCAGTCTACATCAATATAAGATACTAACTTCAGATCATTTTTTAGTGGATACCACAATCCAATCTTATTGTCCCTTTCAAGTATCTAAAAATTCTCTTTATTGCTTGAACATGTGTTTCCTTGGGTGCTGCCTGAAACCTTGCAACAATTCCAACCGCTTGCATGATGTCTGGTCTTGAGGAAATTACATACAACATTCTACCAATCATTGATCTGTATAGTCTTTGATCTACTTCCTCAGCTTCATCCTCCTTACTTAACTTGCACCCAGTGACCATGGTTGTACAATCTGATTTGCATTATTACATGTTAAATTTCTTCAACATTTATTTCACATACTTAGATTGAGAGATGAAGATGCCATTATCCAATTGAGATATATGTAGTCCAAGGAAGAAGGATAATTCTCCAATCATAGACATTTCAAATTCCTTCTGCATATCCTTAGCAAATTGCTGATTCATTTTGTCATCATTGCTTCCAAATATAATGTCATCAACATATACTTCAACAACTATCATTTTTCCATTTTCGATTTTCATATAAAGATTACTGTCCACACTACCTCTTCTGAAACCTTGTTGTTGTATATATTTGTCCAATCTTGAATACCAGGGCCTGGGAGCCTGTTTGAGTCCATACAAAGCTTTCTTTAATTTGCAAACGTAATCTCTGTTATCTTAGAGTGAGAACCCCTCTGGTTGTTCATTGTATACTTATTTTTCAAGATATCCATTCAAAAATGTTGATTTCACATCCATTTGATAGACATTAACATTTTCATCACACGTATAGGACAAGAATACTTTTATTGCTTCCATTCGCAGAACAGGAGCAAAATTCTCTTCAAAGTCTATACCCTCAATCTGTGCGCATAACCTTTGCATAACAGTCTTGCCTTGTTTCCAACAACTTTTCCTTCTTCGTTTAATTTGTTTCTGAATACCATTTTGTGCCAATAACATTCTTGTTCTTGGGTCTTGGAACAAGTTCCCAGGTCTCATTCTTTTCAATTGGGTGTAATTCTTCATTCATGGATTTTACCCAATGCTCATCTATTCTAGCTTCTTCAAACTTTTCTAGTTCTATCTGCGATAGTAGAGAAACAATAAATTATTCAGATGAATCTCTTAGGCTTCTTCTGGTTTTTACACCATTATTTTTATCTCCAATGATCAAATCCTGTAAATGATTCTTTTGAACATATCTCGAAGAAGCCTTAGTGTCCTGTCTTATGTCTTCTAATTCTCGTTGATATATCACCTCCTGTCATACTTATACTTCTCTATTTTATGATTGTTCCTCATATGTCTATTCGAGCATAGGCAGATCATCATCGTCATCTACTCTCCTGTGGGCAAAAACTTCATCAACTTTTACGTTTGGGATTTCCACTATTTTTTTGAGTCATAGATTATAACACTTGTAGGCTTTGCTTCTGATGGAATAACCGAGAAAAATTCCTTCATCTGATCTAGAGTCAAACTTTCCAAGATTTTCATCATTTCTTTTGATGTAGCATTTGCTCCCAAATATCCTGAAGTGCTTAACTGTAGTTGGTCTTCCTTTCCATAGTTCATAAGGTGTTGAACAATTGTTTGTCCTGATATGAAATCTGTTGAGGATGTGGACAGCTGTATGAATGGCATGGGTCCAAAACATATTTGATAACTTTGATTCATTCAACATTGTTCTGGCTGTTTCTTGCACAGTTTTGTTTTTCCTTTCCGCCACCCTTTTTTTTTGGAGTTCTAGATGTTGAGAGTTGTCTTCTGATTCCATGCTTTTCACAAAAATTGTCAAATTTATTTGAAGTGTATTTTCCTTCATTGTCAAATCTTAAACACTTTATTATTAATTCAGTTTCATTTTCAACCCCTTCTTTAAAAGCCTTGAAACATTCAAACGTTTCTGATTTTTCTTTAAGAAAGAATACCTGCGTCAATTTGGCGTAATCATCAATAAAAAGAAGAAAATAAGACTCATCATTCATTCCTTTGGTTCTGATTGGGCCACAAAGATATGAATGAACCATTTTCAAAGGTTTCAATGTAGTGCACTCTTTTGTCTTGAATGTAATTATTGTTTGCTTTCCGTTCACACAGTGTTTGCAGAATGAGTTTGATGGTTTAGTAATTCTTGGAATGTCTCTCATGGCTTGTTTCCTGCTAATTCTGACTAGATTGTCAAAGTTGATGTGTCCCAATATTCCGTGCCAAAGCCAACTTTCATCGGTATGTCCCATAAAACACTTTTCTTCCTTTTCATCATCCAAAATATAAACACTATTAGAGGTTCTGGAGGATGTTGCTACTACTCTACATATATATCTATGTCTGATTTTTCATTTCTCTAAGTGAAAAGTGAGTGTGTGCCCTTGATCACACATTTGGATGACACTTAGAATATTGTATTTCATGTTTTTGACTAGTAGGACATTTTCTGGTTTGGTCCTTTTTTTTCCCAAACTTTACAAACCTTTTCCTAATATTTTGGCAGATCCATTGTCCCCAAAGTAGACACTACCTCCCTTATCTTCCCTCTACTTTAGAAAAGTATTTTTGTCTCCTATCATATTCTTAGAACAACCGATGTCTATGTACATTTCCCTCTTTTATTTTGTGCATGAAAGGATAAACTGCATGCTTCCTGATAGACCTGGTCCTTCTGCTCGTCAGCTGATTCTATTGACTATGTAGATGGCAACTGATTTTCACAATTCTGACTATCATGACCATGATTATGACATTTACAACACTCGTTATCTAAGTTAAAAATGTTGAAGGGGTTGGGATATTCTCTTGGGGTCTCAGCGATTTTTGTGAGGTTTTTCTGTTTGGGGTTCATATGATTACAAAAACCATTCCTCCTAGCATACGCAAGTGAACGAGATCTATAATTTATTTCTATATGACCAAAGTTGTGATAGTAGTAACAGTTGCCCAAAAATAGATTTTGATACCTGAGCAGATGAACTCTCCTGAATTGCACAGGTTCAAATTTCATATGGATTGGATTCATGTGCTTTTCTTCAAACTTTGGATTGTTCTTCGAGAACTAAGTTTTGAGTGTGTCAGCGTAGCTCTTTACAAATTTCGATTCTTCACAGGTGCTATTTCAGCTTCCAGTTTCTCACACTTTTCTTCCCTTAATTTTAATTGCCTGGTGGTATCTGTTTCTAATCTCAGAAGTGATTCCTGTAGGTGCTTGCTTCTCTTCCTTGACTTATTTAGTTCATACAAAGGAATGATCATTTATACTTCAAAGTCTACTTCAACCATCTCTTCATATTTTGTATTCATGTCTATTTGAACTTTCAATTCTGCGTAGAGATCTATCTTCCAGTTGTTAAGTTGTTACTGAAGACACCTGCTATAATACCAATTGTTGGAATCTATTTAATACTGAGAGGGGGGGGTGAATCAGTATTAGCGCATTTATGAACAGTTTTTAAATTCTTTAACAAATTAATCTAAACTTAACTTGATTTTCAATTATGCATCCACCATAAATAAATCATTCATTCACATATGCCCCAGAACACAGAACATAGAACACAGAACACAGAACACACAAATTTTTTACGTGGAAACCCAAATGGGAGAAAACCATGAAATGCTCTTTTATAATGAAAATATTACATTCAAGGAAGCACTGAATTCCTGTGTTTACCAGTACCAAGTGGAAGGAGGCACCGACCCACTGGTTTTACAGGCACTGACCTGAAGGAAGCTACAACTCCCTGTTTTCTCTAGCACCAACTGGAAAGAGGATACAACCCCCTGATCCTTGCCCCATCATGCTGCCCAGATATACAAAAACAGGATGTTACTCTGTTGAAATTCTGATACACGCACACTTCTAATCTTCGTTTTGCTATGCACACCTTTTGTATGTAGTATAATTGCCGTCACTGTGCTGCATACAATTAATTCACTTCAACACTTCACTTCAAATGACATCACACTTCATATACTCTGTGCTGCTTCAACTGCTACAGATTGTGCCAATGTTCAATATTCCATTCTGCTATTGCGCATCTGCACTTTCAACTGATACTGCACATCAACTAATAACTTGTTGTTCTGATATTGCGCAATAGTATAATATGGAACTACGCACTTTCTGAGATATGTCTGTTCTGTTTAAGTGCGATAGTCTTTCATACAATCTATGACCTTTTTTGCATCATATGATTCATCCTTTTAGTTTAACACACTTGTCTAAGATCATCCTCATCATGACGCACATACTTGATATTGCTGCAACTCTGTCTTTGTGCATCTGATGGAATTCTTTACTTCGCACACTTCAGCTTAGAATTCATGTGTCAGTGAAACTTCTTTGCATCACACATTACATGATATACTTCAGTTCTTTCTCTGCGTGGATCTATCTTAGAACATCTATGAATTTCTACGTGCTATTTGCGATACTGTCATTCTATCCTCACACACTTGTGCATCCTTTGCATTCTTCCTTTCTGTCTTCGCGCAATCATCATAGATATACAACATCATTCTACACACCATCAGCTAATTCATTCCTCTGCTTTTCGCGCACTCAGCTCTCTGCTGATCATGCTATTCTTATTCCTTGAGCCCTTGATGCCCCAAATATAAATATATATCTTCCACTTACAATCTCTTCATATTTTCCATCAATATTAACTCAAATCTCCAACTTGCTTTCCTATTACATGTCCTACATGGATTGTATGTCCATGAGTTGGTTGTGGATTTCCTTCTTCTTCACTTTGCGGTTTATAAATCTGCCACATGTCATGTTTTGTGCCGCTGATGTGTCATCTCTTGTGGATCTTGCGCACACATGGTCCTACACTTGGTGGGACTTTAACCATTGCGGTGTGGTATTGCACCTTAGATGTACCATTTCCTGTGGAATTTGTGCATATGTCAACTTCAATTGCCACACCCTTCTTGGTACTTATGCGTGCTTCAACAACTGAAAGATTTCTCCGATTGGTGAGACTTGCGTGCTTTCGGGACTAGTATACCCATTTAACCATTTCATGTTCCTTGCTTCTTGCGCACTTCCGATCCTTGTTTAATCAACATCTTTTCTTGTTTGCGCACTCTTGAACATTGACCAATGAACTCTTTGACTACTTGCGCATTCTTCAAGCTTCTGTCCAACCAACACTTTCGATTGTACCTTGAAGGACTATGGTTGGATGTACTCCTTATGTACTTCTTTAAATTGAATATGCATGGTATACTTATGAACATACTTCTTCAGATTGGATGCACTTCAGGATATACTTCTTCATACTGGCATCCATACCTTTCTTCATCTTGTTTGCACATATACTTCTTCAAAGTGGCCTTTCTATATACTTATTCAAACTGGAACATGAATACCGAATCCTCTTTGACATCATTTGACATCAATGACATAAACTGAATCAATTGACATCAATGACAACCAAAGTTTAACAACAAGCATTCCATCTCCTAATTCACTTCAAACATTCCATGACATGAGACCACAATTAAGGGGCACACTTTGAAAATCCTATGACCATGAGTTGTGAATTTGTTACTTGTTGCAAATTTATTGGTTGTGGAAATCAAGGCACAAGAAGGTGGTGAGGTAGTATATGAAGACACTAGACACGATGTTTGATCTAAGAAAGGATCCTCTATAGGGTCCTCAACAACATATTCTTTGAGCTTGATTGCAAGGAAAATGTTGACATGTTTGGTGTCAATCTTAATCCTTGGATACATTAGCATCTCTGGTAGCAATATATTAAATAAATTCCAGTCGCTAAGTAACTTCTCCAGTAGATTTGAACTAGTGACCTCTAGGGAAAACTTTGATATCATAACATTTGAGGTCCCTAACAGCAACATGAATTAACTCCAAACATGGGCATGTTTTGAGGAATCTCCTCAGTTTTTTCAGCATATGGAGTTCTGTAAACAATTGGATATTTTCAACAAAAAATGGTGGGATGCATACAAAACTCCTCCACAAGCACAAGTAGCGTTGATTCATTTGCAAAATTTCCCATGAAAAGATGCCGATGAAGCCAAAAATTTATTGAATCTTAAACATCCCCTTTACAATATGCACATACACTCAAGTAAAGGAGCATCATGGGCATGGGCCTCTAAAACAATAACAGATCCCAACAAATATGAATTATGGATCTGCAAACATTGATCCCACAAAGCTCCACTCATTGCAAATGAGTTTTGATTAGACCTCTAATATGGCTCATTGCTGTCAAGACAAGAATCCATAGCAGTTTGCGGTTTTATTGGTTTATTTGGGAGGTTACTTTATTTTTTTGTTAACCAAACCAATAAACAATAATTGTATAGAGAATAGTGAGAGAGATCTATGGTTAACACTAGCAAACTAAAAGTTTACCTTGGAATAATTGGCATATCTATTTTAATTATTAAAAAGAATCATGGAAGAAGATAAATGATGATCAAATCAAGAATCTGGAAGCCATAATTTGTAGTTGGCTTTATTCTTTTCATATTGTCATCGTTGTGTTTGTTGCTTTAGATACTAAGAAACAACAGAGATGTTGGGTTCTTGTATTTATGCATCAGTTGTATATTTGAAGATCTAACATATCTTCTAGAAATTCTGGCACTAGATGATTACTGTAGTATTTTTTGTGTATTTAGGAGACTAAGTGATTCCTATGTTCAAAATATGCTAATGGGATTTGTTTAAATATGGTTCGACCATTAAGGAATATTAGAGTCTTGTTCAATAATTTTAAAACATAAAAGGAATATTTGAGCATAGTTAATATCAATTCAATTCCATGTTCTAAGTCTCTGTTTTGTTTCTCAAGTTCAAGTTCATTCTTAGTTCGGTTGTTGTCACCAAAATTTCCATATCCACAATGTTAACATGTGAAAGTTTTGATATGCACATCGCTTCATATCCCACCACTCTCCCTTTCAGGAGGTGAAAGAATTTGACAACATCAACATGCATTAGAATTGCATATATTAATTAATTAATAACGTAATAAAGATAAAAGTGATATCATAGCAAGATTTTGGTTTTGTGAGGAGTGTTGAATTTTCATAACAGATATCAATTCTGCTCCTATATGGAATTTTCTCTTAGGTAAATAACAACTCTACAACCCAAATGTACATTATATTATGACTACAAGGATAATAGGGTTTGGTGGAGGTTTTAGTGAAGGAACTTATCCTTCTAGGGTGATGTCATTCAACTTGAGGTGTGCATCATGCTACTTTCTACTTTGATGTTGCACTATCTTAATCTAACAAGGCTTTCTCTTTGTACTCATTCCATGAGTACACTTGCATTAATATATATTTTATTGATCCTAGGTTCAAATCTGGCTCACTAGCCATTTTAAAAGTCTATATTTCAAGTTCTACATGCATAAGTACACTTTTTCCATACACAAGTTGGCAAGATGTGAATCAAGTTGTAGTATTCCATGTGATTACTTCTCTAATGGCAGTGACATTTACCCACTAAGTTTCATAATATGTGCAAATCAACGTGTTTATAATGTTTCCTTGATGTTAAGGTTTGATAGGACCTACTAAGTCTATCCCCCATTTAGAAAACAACTCTACAAGGATGATCAGGTGAAGAGGCACTAATCCTGGACTGTGGAGGCAAATAACTCCTTTGCTAACACTAATTATAAGTGGTAGAAAATTTATGGGAATCACATAAGAGAGTAGGCCAATAATATCCCAATTCAAAATTTTTGATTGACCATCATTTAGCTTAGGGTGACAAGCTCAAATAAGGGGGAAAAGTTCATATTTTCTTAAACATCTTTAAATAGTTTTATCATAATTGAGTTTGTACAAGTACCCATATATCCATGTGAACTGTGTTCCTTTCTTTAAAAAAAAAAAATAGGCTCCCCCTCTCGCTGCCCTCTTTAATAGCTAAGGTATTTTTGCAAAAATGGATCTACATTCCATGCTTCCATATGTTAGAACATTATTACACCTAGGACCATAGTCTCATGATGTTTAATTAATGACTGTTGGTTCAAGCAAGGTTAATGATGATTATCCAAAGGTTGTTAGGCTAATAATGACCAATTCCACTACCTTGGAGCCCATTTTTGGTCAACCAGTGATTAAGGCACCCTCATTTATGGCCACCACCATCATTGATTGCCACTACTCCACCAGGGCATGCCATTATCCCATGTTTTGTGGAGCTGGGTTTGACTTGAGGCGCACATGCATTGAATGTGGTCATTTTGCCTCCTCTTTGGTAGTTTTGGCCTATCCTAGGCCACCTCCACTCCACCACTTTCTCCACCATTCATGTGAAACCATCATTAATGTCCTCCCATGCCATCCCAATGTTCATATTATCGATTCGTGATAGTTTGAGGTGATTTTGGAGACTATTGGTAAACCTAGGGGGGATTGAGGTCCAATGTAAGATAGCCACTTGCAGCTCATTCGAATATCTCCAAAGGGTCACTATTTTCCCCAAATTTAACATAATTATGTTACCAAATTATTTCTAGGTTGGATTGTAGTAGAATTACCATATATTTGCAGCATTTGTTGTGTATATTGTGCTTCTTTTACACTATTTTCATGCATACTTATCCAAATTCTTGATTTGTGAGGAATTATTTAGCTAGTAGATCCTATTGTGATTTGAATTTCACATGGTATGAGAGCTCTTGGATATTTTAGTTGAATCATACTACTTCAGAGGTGCACCAAAAGCAGTGAAGCAACCACATAAATCCTTGGGGCCATTTCCTTGAAGCCACTAGAGCAATCTAGTGGAGTCTATCCAGGTGTGACGCACTCCTGAATGTGCCCTCTGTCAATGTAGGGTTCAAATTAGCTATTTAGGATTCCCTCCTAAGTGATTGAGTGTTTCCATTGCAGGTTTTCAGTGTTCTTTATCACCAAGTGCGCAAGCTACAGAATGGAGCAGTCTCATGTCATCTTGCTCACTCCATTCAACTACTTTGAGTGGAAGGCCGAAATGATAATATAGCTGAGATCGAAGGGTCTCTTCAAAGTTTCCATGGGGACTGAGAATGAGTCGAATTCTACAGTATAGAAGTCGAAGTTATTCAATAGGATGGATGAAGCATTTGGCATGCTTTGTCTCAGTATCTCAAGAGACCTCTTGTTTCATGTAGACAATCTCACTACTCAAAATGAAGTATGGATCAATCTTGAGTCAATGTTTGGGAAGACTAATGATTTGAGGGGCCAATAACTTGAGAATGATTTGATCTCTCTGATACCAAGCAGCTTCGAGACCATCCGAGAGTTCTTCACCAAGTTCAAATCCTTGGTTTTACAGCTCAAGCAATGTGGAATTGACAAGAAGGATGAACAACTGGTGTTGTCCATTGTTTCGAAGTTGGGGCCTGAGTACTCTATGTTTGTTTCAAATTTCCATTCCACCAAGCTCATTGTTTGAAACTGGAAGATGCCATCTTTGGCGGACTTCATGGAGTCTCTTACACAAGAGAAATACAAGTTGGTCCAAATGGGCACCATCAAACCATCAAAGGACCAAGTTCTTGCAACTGGTGATTCGAAGCATGCAAAGGGGAAGCAAAAGGGAAAAGGTTCGAAGCAGCAAGAGAAGAAGAAAGACAAAGAGAGGCCCAAATATTTTGAAGGGGTTTTGAATCCTAGCAAGGAGAAAGGGAAGAAGAAGGAGAAATCAAAATGCACTTACTGTCACAAGGGTTGGCACCCTGAAATTGCATGCAAGAAGAAGACCATTGACATGATGGCTCATCTCCTTGAGAAAAAACAATATCCCTCTTCTAGAAGGAGCAAAGAAGAAGGAGGGTGGTTTTGAAGACAAGGAGAGATGCCATGCATTGATGTCTAGTACTTCTAAATCCTCTTCTTTCATCATAGATTCGGGTTCCTCAAGGCACATGGATTCTACAATAGAGTATTTCTCTACTCTCGCACCATACAATGGTCCTTCTATACTCATGGGAGATGACTCAAATATCCCAGTAAAAGGCATTGGAAGGATCAATCTAGACAATGGGTACTTCAACAATGTGTTGCATGTGCCTGATATTACAACAAATATCCTCTTTGTTTACCAAATGACCCATACTAGTTCGGCCAAGAGAGTGATTTTCACTCAAGAATATGTGGAAATTTTTGAATTTTCCACTAGCAAAGTGGTTGCAGTTGGTGTTGCAGATCATGAGTCAAGGATGTACAAGTTTTCACACTTTATTCCTTACTCTTCTCTTAATGCTCTTTTGTTACATGCTAATGAGGTCGGTAGACTTTGGCAAGAGGTTTGGACACCTCAACTACAGATATCTTCAAGATTTGAGCAAAGAAAACATGGTTGAAGGACTTCCAAGCATCAAATTTTCCAAAGGCACCTGCAAGGGATGCATTGTTGGGAAGCATGCAGAGCACAAGTTTGAAAAAGGGAAGGCAAGAAGAGCTTATCAAACTCTTGATTTGGTCCATTCAGATGTGATAGGACCTCTTCCCACACCCTCCTATGGAAACTGCAAATATGTCCTAACATTCATTGATGATTTTTCAAGGTATCGTTGGGTGTTCTTTCTCAAGTTAAAATTTGAAGTGTTTCATTCTTTCAAAGTTTTCAAAGCTTAGGTTGAGAACTTTAGTGGGAGAAAGAAAAAGGCCTTAAGGAATGATAATGGAAGAGAATATCTCAATAAGGAACTGCAACATCTATGTAAAGAAGATGGAATTCACATGCAACATTATGTGCCTTACACACCCCAGCAGAATGGTGTGGCAGAGTGCAAGAATAGAGAATTGAAGGAGATGGCTACTTGTATGTTGAAGGATAAGTATTTGTATCCTATGCTATGGGATGAAGCCATTAATTGTCCTTCATATGTTCAGAACAGAGTGCCACACAAAGCATTGTAAGGCAAGACTCCATTCGAGGCTTGGATGGGACATAAGCCTGATGTGTCTCATTTCAGGGTGTTTGGCTCAAGAGCATGGGCTAGAATACCTCCAGAGAAAAGAAAGGCCTTGCAGCCCCAAAGAAAGGAGTCCATTATGGTTGGTTATGCAGAATATTCCAAGATATACAAGCTGTTTGATCTCTCATCTCAAAATACTTTCATTGAGAGGAGTGTTCAGTTCGAAGAAGAGCTCATGCAAGAGGATGACCAAGAAGAAGGGGAATGCTCAAATCCCCCACTTGAAGAGGATGTAAGTCATGTTTCATTTTCTGATATTTCTGATTCTTATATTAAGGATGAAGATGATTACATGCATATAGATCATGAACCTCCTACAAGGCCCAAGTGGGCTGAGAAAACCATTCAATCTGCAGGTGAACTTGCAGGAAATCCACAAGAACCTAGGAAAACTAGATCACTGTTTCACAATGCATTTTCTTCTTGTGATTTGAATATTCTTGGGAGGTTTTTTCTTATGGTTGGATCTGATCCACATTCATATGAAGAGTCATCACATGACCCAATATGGAAAGCTTCCATGTAAGAAGAGTTGAAGTCTCTCCATGACAATGAGACTTCGGAGTTGGTTCCTCTTCCTCCCAAGAGGAAGTTGGTGCAATGCAAGTGGGTGTATAGGACCAAAATGGCTGCTGATGGTTCTGAAGTGAAGTATAAGGCCATATTGGTAGCGAATGGCTTCTCTCAAGTCCATGGAGTGGACTACACAAAGACATTTTCACCTGTGGAAAAGATGGACTCAATCAGGCTAGTTTTGGCCATTGCGACATCCAAGCGATGGGAGGTTCATCATATGGATATGAAGAGTGCCTTTCTTCATGGTGATATTCATGAGAAGACATATATTCATCATCCTTAAGGTTTCATTCAAGATCCTTCACTTTTTTTTCAGGTTGAAGAAGTCCCTCTATGGCCTCAAGCAAGCTCCTAGAGCTTAGTATGCCAAGATGGACAACTTTCTTCTATCTCAAGGTTTTGAAAGATGCAAATCTGATCCAAATGTCTATATGCAGCATTTTACTGACTCTATTTTGATCATTGTATTGTATGTTGATGACCTCTTGATCACTGGTAGTTTTGTTGAAGACATTGGATCAGTTAAAGCTGCATTACATAGTGCATTTTCCATGTCTGATCTAGGATTGTTGAAACAATTTCTTGGTTTGGAGATTGATCAATCTAGTGCAGGGATCAAAGTTTCACAATCAAAATTGTGAAAATCCTCACAACAGATCTAAGAGCTGATGTATATCTCACAAGAAAGATTAAGATTAAGCAGGAAAATAGAAGAAGAGTGGTCAATGCAGTGTAAAGGAGCAACATAATTATGATACAGTAGAACTCGGATAGAAGCAGAATAACATCACACACTAATTCATTAATCAAAATATGGACAAATAAATAATACAATGGTGAGGATTTGAATACCAAGGTGGCAATTCAAATTATCTTGCATGGGTATGGCTAAACTACACTAGGAGTCATCATCATCATCAGTGGAGTGTCAACAGTACACCACTAGGAGTCCTAATCATCATCAGTGGAGTCATCAATGCACAAGTAATGGTCAACTAGGTGTCAAACTGAGTCTAACTGAGTGTGGTAGGTGTAACTGGCACATGGAAGCACTAATGTAGTGAAGGAGGCTCAGCGGAGGGCGCATGGGGAGCTGACTGGAGTCAAAATAGGCAATCTAGTCTCACTGGGGGTCCAACGGAGTGTTTCAGTTAGTTAACAAGTCAATCAATCCTCAAATCAAGGAGAGATCCACAAATAACTCAACTAACTGAAGTGTAACTAAGTGGTAGGTGAGAGAGGGTGCCTTTCACATGTGGTAGGTGAAATGAGGGCGCACTAAGCACTAGGAGGGATAAAAATGATCAGAAAGAAGCTCTTGGGGCTAGCTAAATGAGGACTAGGTGCTGGGACTGATGACGGGGATGCATGCAATTGCATGACTGGCGTTCTAAGCACTAGGAGGGATATAACTTAGCAGAAACAGGCTCCCGGGGCTAGTGAAATAAGATCTATGTGCTATGAGACACCATCCTGATGTGCTGGGAGACACCATCCTGATGACTGGGATGCATCCAATTGCATGCCTGCATGCATGACTGAAATGCAAAATAATGAAAATGCTAGTAGGACTAGGATGGAGTATAGGAATATCCCAACACCCCCCCTTAATCCATCCTGGGCCCTGGTAACTGAGACCAAAGGTCACCCAATACAATGAATAATAAATAACAGTCCATAAGCCAAGGAAATGGGGAAAACCTCATGGGAAAAATACCCCCCCTCAAAATAAACTGTAGGGCACACCAAAAAATAAATTCTCCAAACTCAAACATGTGTGATGCTTGGTCATATGTCTGGAGGTATCTTCTTCTTGGGAAGAAGTGGTTCATGCTCAAAAAGCATGTGCTTGTACTTGGTCTTCAGATCGAATGTGATGAGAACAAATCCAAAAGTATGAGGATGATCCTGGAACTTGTGATTCGAATCAGAAGAGGTAGGATCAAATCCATGAATGTGTAGATAGTATTTTGTTTTCTCCTTTGAACCATCATAGGTGAGATTATGCCCAAAAGAACAATCACATGATAGTGATTGCTTGGAATCCAAATCAGATCCAAGACTTGAAAAATGGTTTCTTGAGATCTCCTTTGAACCATTAGAGGTGAGATCAAAACCATGAAATGCATGAGAAATTACCCCAGGCGAATGGTAATGCCCTACGTCTTCAATAAACTTTTGAGAGCATGTACAAATGATCATATAGTAGTACATAAGAGGTGAGTGATCAAGGAGAGCGAATGCATTACCTCCAATTGCTGATTTGACCTTCGAAACATTCAATAGATCATGATGCAAACCAACATACTCTTGTGCAAGAGAGGATTTAAGAACCTCTGCAGTTTCGAGAGTGTGAGCTGGCACATAATTCAAAATAGAAGAAATTTGGAGCATGAGTGTAGAATCTGCAAGTTCTTCTTCTTTGTGGACAACTTCAATATGAGATATGTTTGATACTGATTCATGATCAGAGAGACCATCAAGGAGAGCGAATGCAATAGTGGCATTTATCTCGAAATGGTTTGGACCAATCCCTTCATTCTGTTTGCCAAATATTTCATCCAGATGGGCCCATAGCTCTTTTGGAGATTCAACAGAAAGGAAGTGGGGTACCATGCAACGAGGCATAGCATACATCATGGCTGCATAAGCTTTGTCACTTTCATTTAACTAGTCATTCTCTTCTTCAGAGGATTCGAACTCTCTTTCAAAACAATAATCAAAGAGACCATGTCTCTTCAAATGTGCTATCATCTGTGGTTTCCATTCATCATAGCTGAATGGAGAAGGAGGAGTAATTCCTTTCGGATTCATGGAAGCTATTTCAGAAGACCTGCAAAAAAACAATAGAAAATATTTGCAACTGCTATTGCTGCAAAAGTGCGGAAACTGCTGCAACTGCTGCACTCGAAATCTTGATAATAACCTGCAAAAAAAATCTCAGGAATGGAGATAGACAATACTCTCAACATGCTCTGATACCATGTGAAAATCCTCACAGCAGATCTAAGAGCTGATGTATACCTCACAAGAAAGATTAAGATTAAGCAGGAAAATAGAAGAAGAGTGGTCAATGTAGTGTAAAGGAGCAACATAATTATGATACAGTAGAACTTGGATAGCAGCAGAATAACATCACATATTAATTCATTAATCACAATATGGACAAATAAATAATACAATGGTGAGGATTCAAATTCCAAGGTGGAAATTCGAATTAGCGTGCATGGGAATGGCTAAACTACACTAGGAGTCATCATCATCATCAGTGAAGTGTCAACAGTACACCACTAGGAGTCCTAATCATCATCAGTGGAGTCATCAATGCACAAGTAATGGTCAACTAGGTGTCAAACTGAGTCTAACTGAGTGTGGTAGGTGTAACTGGCACATGGAAGCACTAATGTAGTGAAGGAGGATCAGTGGAGGGCGCATGGGGAGCTGATTGGAGTCAAAATAGGCAATCTAGTCTCATTGGGGGTCCAACGAAGTGTTTCAATTAGTTAACAAGTCAATCAATCCTCAAATCAAGGAGAGATACACAAATAACTCAACTAACTGAAGTGAAACTGAGTGGTAGGTGAGAGAAGGCGCCTTTCACATGTGGTAGGTGAAAGGAGGGCGCACTAAGCACTATGAGGGCTAAAACTGATCAGAAAGAAGCTCCCGGGGCTAGCTAAATGAGGACTAGGTGTTGGGACTGATGACAGGGATTCATGCAATTGCATGACTGGTGTACTAAGCACTAAGAGGGCTAGAACTCAGCAGAAACAGGCTCTCGAGGCTAGTAAAATAAGGTCTATGTGCTGGGAGACACCATCCCGATGACTGGGATGCATGCAATTGCATGACTGCATGCAAAAATGCATGCATGACTGAAATGCAAAATAATGAAAATGCTGGTAGGACTAGGATGGAGTATAGGAATATCCCAACAAAAATATGCTTCAGATATGCTACAAAATTTCAGAATGGTTGAATGTAAGGCTGATAAGTTTCCCTTCCTTTCAGGGGTAAAACTTCATGATTGGGGTTCCTCACCATTGTTGGACAATTCGTTGTATAGACAAATAGTTGGGATCTTGTTATATCTCACACACTCTTGACCAGATTTGGATTATGCAATAGGTGTTGTTTCTAGACACATGAAAGAGCCTCATGAGATCCATTGGAAGGATACCAAAAGGATCTTGCATTATGTGCAAGGTACCAAGCAGTTTGGGATTCATTATGCAGCTGGTTCATCACTTGAACTAGTTGGTTTTACTAATTCAGATTGGGATGGAGATAGAATTGATCGGAATTCCACTTATGGTTATGTATTTATGCTTGCACATGCTCCCATTTGTTGTTCTAGCAAGAAGAAGCACACTATTTCCTTATCATCAGGTGAGGCTGAGTATAGAGGAGCAGTGAATGCAACTACACAAAGTGTATGGATGCAAGGTATTCTTGGGGAGTTTGGAATTGCATTTGATTCACCCACAATCATTTGGTGTGATAATCAAAGTGCAATCAAGATATCGATTGATCTAGTACAGAGACAGAGGACCAAGCACATAGAGATACACATGCACTACATCAGGAGCTTGGTGCATGACCATATTATTGCCATGCAGTATTACCCATCTTCTGAGCACACTACTGATATCTTCACCAAGAGTTTTACAGAGAAGACCTTCACCTACCATAGATCACTCCTTGGGGTGGGTGATGCATGGTGAAGACTGACATATGTTTCATATTTATTTTTATGTCCATTTTTTAGGGGAGGTTTTGTTCCCATGTGGTTTTCCTCCTTACCTTGGTTACATGGACTAATAAAAATCGTAAGAGGTGACTTAAGCCTTAGTTTCCAAGGCCTCATTTTGTTTTGGATACATAAGTATAGCTTAAGGGGGGTTGTTAGAACATTATTACACCTAGGACCATAGTCTCATGATGTTTAATTAATGACTGCTGGTTCAAGCAAGGTTAATGATGATTATCCAAAGTTTGTTAGGCTAATAAAGACCAATTCCACTACCTTAGAGCCCATTTTTGGTCAACTAGTGATTAAGGCACCCTCATTTATGGCCACCACCATCATTTATTGCCACTACTCCACTAGGGCACGCCCTTATCCCTTGTTTTGTGGATATGGGTTTGACTTGAGGTGCCCATGCATTGAATGTGGTCATTTTCCCTCCTCTTTGGTAGTTTTGGCCTATCCTAGGCCACCTCCACTCCACCACTTTCTCCACCACTCATGTGAAACCATCATTAATGTCCTCCCATGCCATCCCAATGTTTAGATTATCAATTCCTGACAGTTTGAGGTGATTTGGGAGACTATTAGTCAACCTAGGGGGGATTTAGGTCCAATGTAAGCTAGGGGGATTGAGGTCCAATGTAAGCTAGCCACTTGTAGCTCATTCAAATACATCCAAAGGCTCATGATTTTTCCCAAATGTACTATAATGATGTTCCCAACTTATTTCTAGGTTGTACTATAATAGAATTACAACCTATTTGCAGC
The DNA here is from genome assembly GCA_027924585.1 of Larix kaempferi. Taxonomy (NCBI): domain Eukaryota; kingdom Viridiplantae; phylum Streptophyta; class Pinopsida; order Pinales; family Pinaceae; genus Larix; species Larix kaempferi. The sequence goes on along the minus strand of BSBM01000477.1, from coordinate 2,098,416 downwards.
ATTTGTTGTGTATATTGTGTTTCTTTTACACTGTTTTCATGCATACTTAGCCAAATTCTTGATTTGTGAGGAATTATATTGCTAGTAAATCCTGTTGTGATTATAATTTCACACCATATTTATAAGGTTCCTTGAACTAAACACACAACACTTCGAGGATCTTTAACCCTTTCTTCTTTCAATTGTTTCATCTCTATAACCAATACCAATCATGTTGTTTTCCATCTTGTTAATCATTGTCTCTTGAAATGAGGTAGAGGCATCACTGTTGGATTCATCTAATGGATAAAATGAATTTGTTGAGTTGTTAGGACCTCTTAACATTGGATCAAATCTTAGTGTAATATCCTTCAATTCTACAAAGGTATTGACGGACAAATCCACATGTTGCAATAAAAGAACAACTTGTGAAAATTGAAACTGTACTTGACTCTGACCTTTTGACTCTATTTCAATTCATAACAATATACATTAGAGGAATATTTAAGACACAAAAAACTTAGGTAACCACTCAATACCAAAATATTATGCCTCTATAATTATTGAAGACCACCCACAACACAATTTTTGAACTTATGAATAATTTTAAGAAAAAAATCAGACTCTAATTACTGTTTACATCATGAAAATATCATAATCTAATTCCTTTTGAACTTGATTTAAGTGCTCTAATTAATTTGTACAATTCATTGATTAAAGAGGAGAAAACTTCACGGGGTGGTCATTTTGGGATTAAGTAGATTCAAATCTAATTCTTACTAATGCACTGTGGATATGCTCATCCTTGTTCTAGAGCCAATAAAAATGGCACAAGCATGCAAAACACTAAATATGGTGATTTGATTTCTTGAAGAATTCCAAGGATTTTATGGTGGACATAGTCACTCTAGGGATTTAAATAAATCATTTCATTCCATTACACAACATTGTATCCAAGAAAAATTCAAGAATATCAAATTAAAATCTACTCCAAATTAAACTACAACACAAAATCTTGTTCACACATTATTTCAAAGAGTTTGAAGGCAACATTAACATTCCCACATTTGGCATACATATCTACAAGCGCATTTCCAACAAGAACACTGGATTTAAATCTACTTCTTACTAATATACTAGGATATGCTTACCTTGATTGAAAGCAAACATATAGGCACACTATGGCAAACATGACTAGCCATGGTAATTGAATTGGGTTTTATTCCCTTCACTTGCATTTCATTGAGGAATGAAAAGGGTTCATTAGGGTGGCCATTCTAGGAATAAAAAGATTCAAATCTACTTCTTATTGATTGACCATGGATTTGCATACCTTGTTCTAGAGCCAATAAATGGGAACGAGCTTGTATAACACTAACTATGTTGATTGAGTTGGATTCTACACCATAGAGTTCCATTTCATTGAAAAATTCCTAGGCTTCATGGAGATGGCCATTCTGGGAATGAGTAGAAACGATTGCATTCCATGACATAACATTGCATCAAGGCACATTACCAACAATATATCAGATTGAAATATGCTTCTACATCACATTCAAATCTACGTCTAATTCTTACTGATTTAAATAAGTTCCTTACAATTAAATGTGGATCTGCTTACCTAGCTCTAGAGCTAATACATGGGCATATTGCTAGTAATAACATCAGTTTCAAATATATTTCTTATTGATTAAGTAGCACATTGTTGGAAATACATCAAATTCAAAATTATTTCCTATTGATTAACCATGGATATGCTTACTTTTTCCCAGAGACAATAAATGGACAAATAGGTAGAACACTAACTACGGTCATTGAGTTGGGTTTTATAACTAGGACTTGCCTTTCAATAAAGAATGCCAACACTTCATGGCAGTGCCCATTATGGGAATACGCAAAAATGATTACAATCCATGACACATCTCATTTAAATATGCTTCCTAGAGGTTAACCATGGATCGTTTTACCTTGTTCTACAACCAATAAATGGGTACAGGAAAGAAGAACACTAACTAGACTTGAACTGGGTTTTAACACTAGACTTGCATTTCATTGAAAAACACCAAGGCTTCATTGAGGTGAGATTTTTGGGAATAAGAAAAAATCGTTGCATTCTATGCAAACATCATATCAAATGCACTACCAACAATAAAATAACATTCAAATCTACTTCTACATCATATTTAAATGTAATTGTCACTGATTCACATATACCACTCATATATTAACCATGAATCTACTTACATTATTCAAGAAGTAATAAGTGGGCACAAATAGGCTGAATACAAACTATGGCGATTGAGATCAATTTTATTAGAGGGACTTGAGTTTCATTGAAGGATGCTAAGGCTTCATGTAGGTGGTCATTCTCAGAATAAGCAAGAATGATTGTGTTCCATGACACAAGATTAGATTGTATAAATCTCATTACCAATAATAACATCATATTCAATATACCCACATGACACAAGATTGTAACAAGGATGTTATCAATAATAACATCATATTCAAATCTACTATTTATTGATTCAAATCTACTCACTATTTTTCCATTGATCTTTTACCTTGTTCCAACGTCAATATATGGGTGCAAGCACACAAAACACTAACTATGTGAATGAGTTGGGTTTTATACCTTGGGATTTCATTTCATTGAATAATGTTAAGGTTTCAGGAATGTGTCCACTCTGAAATATATGTAGACCATGGTTTTTCTTACCTTGATCCAGTACCAATAAATGGTCACAAGCAGGGAGAACACTAACCACTAACTATGGTGATTGAGATCAGTTTTATACCTGGACTTGAATTTTAATTAAGAATGCCAAAGCTTGATGAAGGTGACTATTCTGGGAATAAGCAGAAATAATTGCATTCCATGAGGGGACATTGTATCAAGCAAACTGCTAACAATAACATCAGATTCAAATGTACTTGCATTCCATGAAACAACATCTGGTTAGGCATTCTTTCAAATAGTTTGTGGGTGAAGTTTGAATTCTAACATTCAACATACATGGCACATGCCTACAAGCACATTGCCAACAATAACATCAGATTAACTTTACTTCTTACTGATTAACTGTGGCACTTCTTACATTATTCCAAAACCAATAATTAGTACATGCAAACATAACACTAACCATTCTAATTCATCGTGATTGAATTTAATTTTATTATCTAGACTTGCATTTCACTTAAGAATGAAAATGATTCTTAGAGGTGGTCAACATCAGAATAATAAACATTTATTACAGTCCATGATACAACATTTTGTTTGGCCGGTCTTTCAAACGATTTGAGGGCAATATCATCATTCCTACATTTGGCATACACATCTACAACTGCATTGCCAACAACAACATCATATTCAAATCCACTTCATATTGCATTACCATGTATTGTTTACCTTCTTTCAAACCCAATAAATGGGTACATGGTGTAAGCTCTCTTAACGAATATTAACAGCTCTTCAACTAATTAAGGAAATAACTGATTTCTCGTTGAGAGCTTCGGGAATGGTCCATAACTCCCTCAGCGGTTCTCTACCTTGATCTGTGGAACAATTGACACATAGCCAAAAGAAGCTTGATGGAAGCTGGGCTATAAAGACTTATGTTTGGTCCCCAAGCTCGCTAACTCAATCTCCTTCAGTTTTTACACCATCAATCCAGAGTGAGCAGAGTTTGGAAGTGCCATACGGAATGGTTGCCTTAAGCAAAGTCTCAAATCAGAGTGTGAGCAGCATCAATGGCTGGAGGTATGATTCTGACGGCATACATTATTAATTCTTTTCGATTCTTTAAAAGTTTATTCCGCATGTAAAGAATTGTAATTTTTCTAACAGTTGGTATCAGAGCATAATTTTATCTCTGCCTTGATGTTTGGACTGATGTGCGTCCATTGGGATATTGCTCATACGTTTCTTTTCTTTGCTTTTCTGGAGTGTTTCTCAAACGAAGTGGCAATTTTAGAAATAGACTGATAACTTTTAACAATATATTGCCTGCTCAATATAGTAATACGACACATTATTGAGTCACGAGATCCGTTCAAATCGTTGTTGGGTTTTTCCTTTCGCTTGTATACTATCACGATTTATTCTCATCACGGATTTTATTATTTAGTTTTCAATGCATTTCTTGTATTCTCATGGAATTATGAGTTACTTTCCAGGCAATATTTTCTTCATAGATAATGTGCATATCTTTCAGAAAACATATGTAAACCTCAATGTGGGCGAAAATATTCTGCAGCTTCTGGTTATCCGATAGAGATTAGATGCTCCTTCATGAACATGCGTTAATAGGGTTTGTTGCATGCTCTTTTAGGATAACATTTAGGGTTTCTCTGCTACATTTCTTCCTCTTAAAGGCTACCTCTCTTACTCTCTACTTCATGCGTGACCCTTGGACTATTTTGGACTGCTTGAGAAGTCTGTATGCCTGTTGTGAATTGTTTTTGGGCTGCTGCTCACCATGAGGCCGCCGCTACCTGGTTAAGCCTCTTTTTGAGGATGCCGTGACCTATTGAGAGGGCTTTGAGGCTGTCGTCCTCTTGTGTGAGGGTACCGTGACCTGCCTGGAGAGCCATGTTTTAAAGGATTATTGTAGAGGTCGCATCCCCTTGCTGACTGTTTTGTGATTAGAATATTGTGTGTATATGTCTTCAGAATGGGATGGCAAGATGCTCATTTTTGGAATGAGAAACCAGGTCTTCTTGTGTGTGGGAAATGGCAAGCATAATGGTTTGTTACATTGGCATTTAACTTTTAAGCCCCTCCTACCATAGTCTCGACATAGCAATCCGTACTGGGAGAATGTTGGGACATTCCTTTCTTTGTATACTCTTGTGCTCACGACAGTGGGTTTACTTAAAGAGAGACCAATGCTCAACGCATGCAGCCACAGGTCGTCGACAATCTGACAACTGGTAGGCGATAAGAATATATTAACCTTACTGTTGATTGATGGGTTAGTGAGTTAGAGGAGCATCCATTCTTTTGATAGCGATTATTTCTTATACAGTAAGAAGAAATAATTATAATTATAATCGATACAGTAGTTATAACGGTTATTTCGATACATTAATTTTAATTATTCTGGGAGATCGAAAGTTTGCACCCTGGCTAGTTAAACGATCTCTATACAATTACCTTTGAAGTGAATAGTTCCACTCGATAAAAGTAGATTATCAAGTGCGTACAAGTTTGAATCTTTATTTCATTTCTATCTGAGTTTTATGCACATGTATAAAAGAATTGAAATCAAGAAACTGTTCTTTGGATCTCCGTCGAGATCTTTACAGTTAGCTATTTTTCTAACAGTTCATGATGTTAGATAAAGTTTTATAATAGGGTGCTATTAGGATTTTTTCCTAATCAACTTGAATATATATTTTATTTGCATGATTAGTATCAAGTTAATTTTAGTAATGTCTAGTGATCCATATAATTTTTAATTGATTAGAGAATAGCCACAGCATCTCTAATTAAATAATATTATATATTATGTTTGATTAAGATCACGTAAATAATATTTAGACATTAATTGTAATTAATTATACTGAATATAATAAAAATTTTCCCACATGAATTTTTATTATATTTATATAATTAATTAGGATAAAATATTTCATAACTTACCCACAGGAATTATGAATTAATAGTTTTATCATGAAAGAATTATTGAATCTACTTGAATTAAAAATTTAGCCCACAGGCAATTTTTATGTCATTAGATTCAATTTTAAGCATGAATTTACATTGGTAAAGCATGAAATTTTAATTTAAGGCCTCAATTTTAACGTAAGCATGTGATCTTTAATTTTATGCAGTTGTACAACCTACAAATTTCTCTGAAATTCGTTGTGATATCCCTAAACTTAATGCAATCTCGTTTGTTTGTTATGAATCTAATATGGTCAGTGTCAATATTAACACTTGGTGGATTGATTCTGGATCAACAATTCACATTTCGAATTCCTTGCAGGGTTTGCAAAGCCTTAGGAAACCAGTGGGAAGTGAGCAAAGCATCTTATCAGGAAACAAGATGGGCTCGCATGTGGAAGCTATAGGAACATGCTATTTAACTTTAAGTAGTGGTTTTGTTTTAGAATTAGAAAAGACCTTTTATGTTCCAAGTTTTTCAAGAAACTTGATTTCAGTTTCAAGGCTTGTACCTTTTGGATATTCCTTCAACTTTTCATAAATATCTTCCAGTTTATTTTATAAATCTGATTATGTTGGGAATGGTATTTTGTCTGATGGTCTTTACTGCATTAATTTACAAAACAATGTCACTTATGATTCAATGCATGTAAACACTGGCGCTAAAAGATGTGTTATTAATGATAATTCCTTTAAATTATGGCACCGGAGACTAGGTCATATCTTCGTAGAAAGAATTAAAAGATTGGTAAATGAAGGTGTACTTAATACTCTGGATTTTACTGATTTTGAGACTTGTGTGGATTGCATAAAAGGAAAGCAGACCAACAAGTCAAAGAAAGGTGCCAATAGGAGTTCAAACATATTAGAGATCATACATACTGATATATGTAGTCTAGACATGGACTCACGTGGTCAGAGATACTTCATCTCTTTTATAGATGATTACTCACGATATATGTATCTCTACATGCTTCATAATAAGAACGAAACATTAGATGTCTTTAAGATCTTTAAGGCTGAAGTAGAGAAACAATGCGGCAAGCAAATTAAGATCATGAGATCTGATAGAGGTGGAGAATTTTATGGTAGATACACAGAAGATGGACAAGCACCTGGGCCATTCGCCAAATTTCTTCAAGAGCATGGGATTGTTGCCCAATACACAATACCTGGTTCACCCGAACAAAATGGTGTAGTAGAGAGAAGAAACCGAACATTATTGGACATGGTGTAGAGTATGCTTAGCAGCTCTAATCTTCCTAAATCCTTGTGGACTGAAGAACTTCAGACAGCAGTGTATATATTAAACCAAGTTCCAACCAAGTCTGTTCCTAAAACGCCATTTGAATTATTGAAAGGTTGGAAACCGAGTTTGCGACATATGCGCGTTTGGGGATGCCCATCTGAAGTGAGAATATATAATCCACAAGAGAAGAAGCTGGACCCAAGGACCATTAGTGGGTATTTCATTGGATATGCTGAAAGGTCTAAAGGTACAGATTTTATTGTCCATCTCACGGCACTAGGATTGTGGAATCAAGAAATGCAAAATTTCTTGAAAATGACTTGATCAGTGGGAGCGATCTAACCAGGAACATATTTTCCGAGAAGGATCATTCAGAATCTCAACCTTCCACCTCAAGTGATAGATTGGTTATTGTTCACAGCACCCCTCAAGTACAAACTGGTGTTGAACAACCAATTGTTGAAGTTCCACAAGCTGCTGATGGCATTCTAGTAGATCAGGTAGTTCAAGAGTTTCCAAGAACTTTTGAACAACGAGTTAAACCACATACTTCTTAAGAAGATAGTGATACAACATTACAAAGATCTACTAGACCAAGGAGATCAGCAATTCCTGATGATTATGTTGTGTATCTACAAGAATCTGACTTTAACGTTGGAGCCGAAAATGATCCCGAGTCCTTTTCACAAGCCATGAATTGCAAAGAATCAGAATTATGGTACGATGCCATGAAGGAAGAGATGAATTCTATAAAGAGTAACGAAGTCTGGGATCTTGTTGAGTTACCGAATGGTGCAAAAGCCATTGGATGTAAATGGGTCTTTAAGACAAAGAAAGACTCATTGGGCAACATTGAGAGATACAAGGCTAGACTTGTTTCTAAAGGATTCACTCAGAAAGAAGGAATTGACTACACGGACTTTCTCTCCTGTATCTAAGAAAGATTCCTTGCGCGTTATTATGGCATTAGCAGCCCATTTCGACTTGGAGTTGCATCAAATGGATGTGAAAACGGCTTTTCTAAATGGAGATCTAGAGGAGGAGGTTTACATGAAACAACCTGAAGGATTCCCCTCTAGTGATGGTGAGCAATTGGTTTGCAAGCTCAAGAAATCCTTATATGGTTTAAAACAAGCATCCCGCCAATGGTATTTGAAATTCCATAATGTAATTTCTTCTTTTGGTTTTGTAGAAAACATTATGGATCAATGTATATACCTGATAGTTAGTGGGAGTAAAATTTGTTTTCTTGTTTTATATGTGGATGACATTTTGCTAGCAACCAATGATAAGGGTTTGCTGCATAAGGTGAAACAATTTCTCTCTAAAAATTTCGATATGAAGGATATGGGTGAGGCATATTATGTCATTGGCATTAAGATCCATAGAGACAGATTTCGAGGCATTTTGGGTCTGTCTCAAGAAACCTATATTAATAAAATTTTAGAGAGATTTCGGATGAAGAATTGTTCACCAAGTATAACTCCCATTGTGAAGGGTGATAGGTTCAATTTGAACCAATGCCCGAAGAACGGCCTTGAAAGGGAACAAATGAAGAACATTCCATATGCTTCTGCTGTCGGAAGCCTAATGTATGCTCAGGTTTGCACAAGACTTGACATTGCATTTGTTGTGGGAATGTTGGGACGATATCAGAGTAATCCAGGTATAGACCACTAGAGAGCTGCAAAGAAAGTAATGAGGTACCTTCAAGGAACCAAAAACTACATGCTTATGTATAGACGGACGGACAATCTGGAAATAATTGGCTACTCAGATTCTGACTTTGCTGGATGTGTTGATTCACGCAAATCAACATCAGGATACGTTTTTATGATGGTCGGTGGAGCTGTATCATGGAGGAGTGCCAAGCAGACCTTGATTGCCACTTCCACTATGGAAGCCGAGTTCGTCTCCTGTTTTGAGGCTACTTTACATGGTGTATGGCTTAAGAGTTTCATTTCTGGGCTTAGAATTATGGATTCTATCTCTAAGCCATTAAGAATGTATTGCGACAATTCAGCTGTTGTTTTTATGGCTAAAAATAACAAAAGTGGGAGTCGAAATAAACATATCGACATTAAGTATTTGGCTATAAGGGAACGTGTTAAAGAAACGAAAGTGGTCATTGAGCATGTAAGCACTGAGTTGATGATCGTTGATCCTTTGACTAAGGGCATGCCACCGTTTAAATTCAAGGATCATGTAATGAATATGGGACTTGGTTCTATTATGTAGTTTCTCATTGTATGGACAATGTTATTTTAATGAAATTCTTAATTATTGTGATGTTTTTCTCGTACTTATGTGCACCTTAATTTAATTGAGAGAATTCATCTGTATAGGACCAAGAATAAACATAAGGTTTATTCATTAAGAAATTGTTGCCACATAAATTCTAATAGAAATAAATACATAGTAATACATGGAAGATAATACTCATCTTAAGAGGACTTATCGCCATGATTCATGTATTTATTTTTAATATATATTATCAATGTGTTTTAAGATGAGACATTAAGTTTGGAAGTATGGACCAAGTGGGAGAATGTAAGCTCTCTTAACGAATATTAATAGCTCTTCAACTAATTAAGGAAATAACTGATTTCTCGTTGAGAGCTTCGGAAATGGTCCATAACTCCCTCAACGGTTCATTACCTTGATCTGTGGAACAATTGACACATAGCCAAAATAAGCTTGATGGAAGCTGGGCTATAAAGACTTCCGTTTGGTCCCCAAGCTCGCTAACTCAATCTTCTTCAGTTTTTACACTATCAATCCAGAGTGAGCAGAGTTTGGAAGTGCCATACGGAACGGTTGCCTTCAGCAAAGTCTCAAATCAGAGTGTGAGCAGCATCAATGGCTGGAGGTATGATTCTGACGGCATACATTATTAATTCTTTTCGATTCTTTAAAAGTTTATTCCGCATGCAAAGAATCGTAATTTTTCTAACACATGGGGGTGGCCATTCTAGGATTAAGCAATAAAAATGGATCATAAGACCGTGTTAGCATTCCCACAATTAGGATACATGTGTGCAACCTCATTTTCACACAATAACATCATATCTAAGTATGCTTCCATGGACTGAAAGCATTAATGTTTTCCACAAATAGCAAGTTTTGGGACAATGCATGCCAATTTCTCAAAGCAATTCCAAGTTTGCTTGCACTTCGAGATAAGATGTAAGGTCCAAAAAATACACCAATCATAGATTACAAGGTGTTTCTAGAACAAACATACGTGGTAGAGAAAGGATGCATAAATGTGCCTTTGCAGTTGAATGATTGCAACACACAAGCATTACATTCGTTATCACAATATTAGATTTATGGCGAATTAATTATTCAAAACTATTTCGAACTTGACAGAGGAGAGTAGTGCATGGAGGTGTCTTTGCATCCATTCAAAGAGTTTATGGGAAATGTTAACAATCACAAATTTGGCATACATGTTTACAAATGCATTGCCAACAAGAACATCAAATTCAAATCTACTTCTTACTGAGTAATAATAAAAAACATGGATTTGCTTACCTTGTTCCAAGCTAGTAAATTAGCACAAACATGCAGAACACTAACTATGGCGATTGCTTTGGATTTTAACAACGACGATTTACAACAATAACAGATTCAAATCTAACAATAACATCAAATGAATTCTAATTCTTGCTGACTTAACTGTGGATCTACATACGTTGCTCCATAGAAAATAAATAGGAACACACAGGAAGAACAATAACCATGGTCTGTGAATTGGGTTTTAATCCCTGGACATGCATTTCAATGAAGAATGGAAAGGCTTCATGAGAATCACCTGCATTTTGAGTCATGTGACATAATCACAAAATGCAATCGTCAACACCGAGTCTAAAAATTTCATTAACAATGGCAATGGTCAACAATGGTGATAACGTCTTACCGAAGACATTGTAGGGTTCATGGTATTTATTTTGCTCCTCTACTCCCGTCGATTACTTCCAAGATGAAGCTGGGTAATGGATTACACCAAGGCTTCCTTCCATGAATTGATCCTCTGCTCCTGTCGATTACTTCCAAGGCTTACAATGTAGATCTGGGTAATGGATTACACCAAGGCTTCCTTCCATGAATTGCTCCTGTAAATTACTTCCAAGAATTCCAAGACCCTAAAATCACAGAAAGAGGGCGAGAATAATATATAGTATCTCTTTAACGCTCGATCTCTTTCTCTTGATCTCTTTCTTTTATATGTTTATCTTCTTCACTCTCCATTTTCTCCTCTAATATATAACGAGTGTTTGTGCCTAACTTTTCGATTTTTGTGGCGAAGCTATGGCAAATGGGGGAGATGCTATGAAGAGCCTATGTACATATTGACGGCTTTGCATCTTGTGTTAAAGAAGTTATTGGTCCATGATGGTCTTGCTCAAGGCCTTCATAAGGGTGCCAAATCCATTGAGAAACATGTAGCTCAATTGTGTGTGCTTGCAGAGGATTGCAAATAACCTGAATACACAAAATTGGTGTAAGCTTTGTGTGCTAAGAACAATGCAAAATTTATTTATGTGCCCAGTGCAAAGAAATTGGGTGAATGGGTAGGACTTTGCAAAATTGACTTAGAGGGAAAATCCCGCAAGGTGGTTGGGTGATCTCTCCAAGACTTTCTGCGACTCCTTCCTATAACGTTTTCCTTCCTAGCTTCCAGGAAAGGTGATTTACGGTAATGTTAGTCTGCATCAATGTCAATTTGTTTTTTTTTTTATAAAAGGATTAACATAGTGTTGGGTAAGGATGGTCTGCATCAATTTCAATTTGTTATTTTTTTATAAAAGGATTAATATAGTGTCACTTAAGCTGATGTTAATTTTTAAGAGAATCTTCAAACTTTGATATAAATGCAATAAGGTTAAAAGAGTGGGGCCCTACATCACTTAAGTGATGCCCAAGAATGTCACTTAAGCAACTCCTTGTGATGTTGTTTAAGCGACTCTCTTGGGCATCTCCTAAGAAACATACAACCCTTCGCGGTTCTTCATGTTGCTTAAACAAAGTTTTATTGCGCTAAAAAAAAACCCACCCAGTTGATTCCCATTCAACATGGAGAATGTTTTACGTCGATCCAAATGACTAATTCGGAACCCAAATGTAGTAGTGACCATACTTGGGGAAATTGTTAAAAAACGGGGTCCTGATGGATTTTCATGGGGACCGAAACAAATAGTACCATGATGAAGAGGTCACAATCCTGATCATGACATTATTGAAATTTTGTTAAACGGAGCCATGGATCTCCTGACTGAGCTAGTTTAAGTTTAGGTCTTGAATGACTTAGATCTTTGAAATCAATACATACAAGAATGGTGACCCGTTTCTTGTTAACGAGGAAAAGGTTGGATACTCAAGATGTGTAGGCAATAAGGGAAATGAATCCTACTTGATGTAGTTTGTTGATTTATACTTTGATAATGGGTGCTTTGGAGGGGTGAAATGGCCATTGTTTCTATCATACTGGAAAAGCATCATGCCATGTGTCAATATGATGTTAAAAAATGGAAAGGTTGATCCCTGGCATTTATGTGTGTGACCAAATGAAAATATCCATAAACTCTTTGAATAATGCTTTATAAGCACCAAGCTCTTATTGGGAACTAGAGGATCCAAGTGATATGTTTTCTATGATGCTAGAAGTGACTGAAATATCCACTTGAATGGTAGGTGAATGTTGTCCATGTTTCATTCTTCCAAAGCATTGAGGGTAGGGGTAGTATTTTTGAACCAATCAATATGGTTAGGAGGGATAAATATTTTGTTTAAATGGTGTATTGATCGACCGCCTTGGCAAAGTATGTGTTTTGAGGCAAGAAGTAGGAATGATGATGCAGATCATCCCATGGTGTCTCAGGAGTAGTCATGAATTTCATCACTTTTGTCATGGAAGGATTGATGTTCCCATCTATGGACTTGGTGGGGACCAATAATTGTGTCATGGTTAGAGATGTTGACCATAGGATCTCACATGGAAAGGCATTGACTAGAGTGGTTGGCGTAACACTGATATGCGCATATGGTTTCAAGGTCACCTCCGAGAAGGGGGTTTTAAATACCAAATGAGGATATCGAGTGTGAGTCTAGGTAAAGCAAGGGCACTATAACAAAACGACCCTATAGCAGAGGTTTTTAGTGTTACTAAGATTGGCCAAAATTGTCAAAAAATCCTTCGATACAACCTCTGTCGTTGGTACCAGATGGTTTGGTGGAGGTTTTTACAGAATATTATTGTAACTAAAAAAACTTAGCGGCCAGAGGCTTTAACATAGGTTTTTTCATCAATTCACTTTATTGATATAAGCGCACTAGTGCTAACAAATACAAAATGCACCAATGCATTTAAATACAAACAAACACTAGGGCGTACCTAAATTTTAATGGCACTGGTGCTTTATAACACTATACACATTGGTGCTTTATAGTATCGATTCTTATGAAATATTGTAATGCACCGGTGCTATAAGGGAGGGAAAATGCACCGATGAAGTTGACTAGGACGTTGACGCTCATTGCATTTTTACATTCAGGAGTGTGTTTACAATATATTGGAGCACCGTGGCAGTTATATATAGAAAGCCCCAGGGTGTAATAATACAAATGCACTAGGGCATGCAACAAGTAGTTTGTTGCACCAGGGAATAATAATAAATATGCTCTAGGGCATGCAATGGGTAGTTTGTTGCATTGGTGCACTTTTGTTTTAAACACATTGGTGCTACGTTTACTTAAACACATCATTGGTATGTTTACTTAAATGCAATAGTGTGAATAAAAGGATCAAAAGCACAAGTAATCATTTTCTCTTTGGTAAACAGTGACCTGTGACAATGCACTATATATATATATATATATATATATTCCATTATTCATCAGAAATGGAAATAATTTTTATAATAGTATTCATATAATTATAATTATAATTATTGCTTATAGATATGATGTTTGGATTAATTTGTTATATCATCAATTTTTGCATCTATTGTAAAATTTAATCATAAATATATTTAATCAGTGATGTAACATTTCACAATGACAATTGACAATGCAATAGAATGTTATACCTCAAATTGTCACCTCAACTTGGCATGCTTCATCACCATGAAGAGCATGAGGTTTTGATGTTCCCTAAGTGTGTTAGGACCCATTGTTCTATGGTTCACTCACTCCCTAGCCATGTTTGGGAGAGTCTCCTACCTTTTAGGGGTGGAATCCCACCTCACCCAACCTCACTTTGAGCCTTGGAAAGGGATTTTTTCTCCCCGTCCCTTGTCTGGGGCGCAAAAAAGGAAACATTGTCGCTCATTGCATGCCTTCAGGGGAGCGAAAATTACAACATTTTCGCTTTGTGGCCTGCCTTAGGGGAGCAACAATCCTGTTGAGATTACTTTGCCATGATTTTAGGGTTGAGATTCGAGCTTGATCTTTGGTGGATCATCCAATCCTTCGTATATCTCCTCAATTTCCATTCAAGATAACCTCAATATTCCTTGATCCACTTGATCCTCACTTGATCCAACTCTTTCTCCCTAGTAGTTTGGACTCTCCATCCAACAAAGAGGGCTTCATACCTTGGCTCAAGGGGCTTAGAGGGCAAGAAGCTTAGAAAGGTGGTCCATATGCTCTTGTGGTGCTCAAAGGGATTTGGAAGGGAAGCTTGAGGGACATGCTTCCGCAGAGTCGGGTATAAATTTGTATATGTTTTTCATGGATTTCCATTAATATAACTTGGCCTATTCTCCCATTTCATGTCTCATTTGATGGAAGTATGAATATGTTTACCAGTTGGTAGTTAGATCTTGTTTGATACACTTGGTGCATTGGAAGGTTTTGTTCTTTGTCTTTGTATGAAAGCTCACAAGTTTGGATCTGCAAGCTAGGAGCTGGATCAATAAGGAAAAGCTAGGACAACCGTCTGGATCGACGTAGGACATCTACCCTCTTCCTTCATTTTTATTCTTTTGTTTTCTTGTGTATGAATGGGGTCTAGGATATGTTAGGTACCATTTGTTTCCTTTCTATCTTGGATTAGGGATCTAGGGAACCTACTTGTGTCCAAGAGGGATTAAACTTATCCATAGGGGGGATTTTCTGCAGTAGAAACTGGCGACCATACTGGGGGGATTTCCCTAGTTTTTCAAACCCTTGAGTGTTTGTTTGGATCATCAAAACCACTTTGAGTGTGTTTTATTTTTAAGTTTTTGTATTCTTTGGTCATTTCTGAGAAGCATATCCAGTCCAGGACCTAATCCATTATTGGATCTAGGAAAAATCCTCCATTTTTGTCAACCTACAAGACTTTGTCGCTCCCCCAAAGAGCTTATAGAGCGAAAATTACCAGATTGTCACTCGTCCTTAGTGTCCTAGGGAGCGAAAATTCTTTATTGTCACTCTATTAGGGTGGTTTCAAGAGCAAAAATCTCCTGTTTGTGGCAATCTTCAGTCCCAATTGGTTTTGCTTGTCTTTTGCTTCTAGACCTTTTGTCTGACCTTTTTCTATCTGATTGAAGTTGTGTGCCTTTAATCTGAGCATTTTATTGCTTTTTGAGCCTTTTTGAAACCCATTTTATATTTTGTAAACCTTTGAAAGTTTGAAACCAACTTGGGTTAGCTTGATCCTCGACTGACTTCATCACTTGGATCTTCGTGTTTAGTGGCATTTAAGCCTCTATTATACTAATTTTAACATCATCAAAGCTTGTTTCACTCCATTTGGTACCTTCTTGAATGTTTTGGAAAGTGAAGTGTTGTTTGGGCCTTTGTTGCACCAATTCTCTATTTGCTTGTATTTTGGAAGAAATCTCCAATCTCGTACAAGGCCAGGAGTTTGCAGCCTTGTGTTGGCCCTTTCTTACTATCAGGTCTAAGTTGGATTGAATATTTAAAGTTTCAAACACTACAACAATTTACCCCTTTAGTGGGGGTTTAAGCTTGCAGGGGTCTTTCCAAAACCACCTCTAAAAGTTTTTTTAGAGCTTTCGGGGTGGTTTTTGAAAAGCCCTCCAAAAGTCATGAAAGTTGAACTTTTGGCGGTGGTTTTTTAATAGTCGCCTCTAAAAGTTTGATTCTCATTATTTTTAGGGAGGGTTTTAAAATGAACACCCCTAAATTTGTTTTAAAGGTGGTTTGTTTACAACCCCACCTAAAAGTCATGAGAATTGAATTTTTGGAGGCGGTTTTTTAACAACCACCTTTAGAAGTTTGATTTTTATGACTTTGGGGCGGGGGATTTAAAACTAATGCCCCTAAATGTGGATTTGAAGGCAGTGTTTTGACAACCACCCCTAAAATCCATGAGAACTTAACTTTTGGAGGTGGTTTTTAACAACCTCCTTCAAAAGTTCAATTCTCATGCCTTTAGGGGGGGAGGGGGTTAACAAGACCGCCCCTAAATATATTCTTGAAGGTGGTTTTTTGACAACCCCCTCCCTAATTTCATGAGAATTTAACTTTTGGAGGTGGTTTTTTCAACCCGCCCCCCTAAAAGTCATGAAAATTTAACTTTTGGAGGCGCTTTTTAAAACCCCTCCCACAAGTCATGAAAATTGAACTTGTTTACGCGGTTGTTTTATAACCTCCTCGAAAAGTTCAATTATCATAATTTTTTTTGGCATGGAGTTAAAAAAACCACCCCTAAATATATTTTTCAAGGCGATGTTTTGACAACCCCCCTTAAAAGTCATGACAATTTAACTTTTGGAGGTGGTTTGTTAAAAACTGCCACCATAAGTCAAATTCTCATGACTTTTAGGGGGCGTTTAGAAAGACTACCCCTACCTATTTTCAAGGTGGTGTTTTGAAAACCTCCTTAAAAGTAATGATATTTGAACTTTTGGAGCTGATAGTGTTATAAAAAACCATCTCCAAAATCCTTGTTTTAGAGATAATTATATATGTCAGTTTTTATTGTGGCAGTTGCATCATGTGTTTGGGGCTATAAGGGCAACTAATATATATATATATATATATATAGATAGATAGATAGGGATATTTTTTATGTTGGAAATATCAACAATACTGAGAGGGGGTGGGTGAATCAATATTGGACACTTTTTAACCAATTTATCCTTCACTTTAAATTATGTTTGCAACATTCATCATTACTTATCATTCATGTATAAACATAACATAAACAGAAAGTAAACAATGCACATAACACAAGGATTTTACGTGGAAACCCAATGGGGAAAAAAACCACGAAAAATTATCATCAAAGTTTCAATGTTCACAAGCTAAGCTTGAAGGAGACTCCTAACTCCTGAATTTCAGGCTCCAACCTGAAGGGAGCTACAACTCGATAGATGTTAATCCATCTCCAACTGGAAGCTAAGGGTCATAACCATTGTTGTTGAATACCTTGCATTATGAGTCGTGGATTCAACCATAAGTTCTCAATCAACTCTAGGTGTTAATTGCTCATGCTTCCATTGAGCAATGGAAACTCTTCATAATGTAGGAGCTTGAAAAGTCTATTTGGTATTATCTCTCTCATAAATCAGTAGGATCATGTGTGTATTACTTTCAGTTCTTAGGAAATTGAAGGTAATTCCAAGAGAAATACCATCTTTTACCTAAGAATATTCCCAAGTATGTTCTTACATAAGAGGGTTAGTTACTAGAAGCTTACAATATTGGTGTTGGAACTTGCTTTTGGACCCCCTTGTCCAAATACCGCACCAAATTTTCCCTATCATCGACAATTTGATTATTGCCTCATCTGACATGATAAAACTTGAAATCTTCAATCCCCTCCAAATTCTAATGAATTCCTGCAAGGTTCTTTGTGACATAGTCCCCTCCCTAATCACCTTCTTACGCATTTGTTGAATAACAAATAATCACCCAAAATTATAACTTTCTTGATATGAAGATGTTGCAATAAAATTGTTCCAAAACATAATGTGTATGGTTGTTCCTAATTATTTGAAGCAATTCCAAGTCCCTAAAAGAATCTATCTACTATAGTTCCATCGTCAGTTCCCGCTATCTCATTCGGCTAAGGTGTGGGTCTCGTTAGCAGGGAAACCTAGGTTCAATCCCCTTAGGGATTAGTTAGTTGGGAGGAGACACCCAAAATCCATCTAGTTGAGGATTGGTGTGGACCAGCCCGAGTGCGATCTATTATAATTTAGATTGCAGAAAAATCACAACACTAGGTTCTGATACATGTGACAATCCAACCTAGACCTAGATAGCAAAAAAAATCTCACTTAGAATTATTTGTACAAAGAGACAACACGAATAGAGAAGAAATATTGAACAAAACACTATAGGAAAATCACTCCAATGGGAATAATTCCACTCTCATATTATTCATAAACATGAGTACAATATATAGATGCTCTCAAGAGGCAAAATCAAGAGACTTAGTGGCAAGTTGAGTAGCTCACAGTAATGAGGCTTAGATTGGACCAATTCACCCATCAATGACATGAGGCAAGTGTAACTCATAGATTGGGCTATAATGAGGTTCAATGAACATAGATGGACCGTGAAGAGGTTAGGCTAGTCAAATGGTGTTAAAGGTACCATTATGAGGGCGCATGGGGTGAGTAGTTGGCTAAGTAGTGGCCATTAATGCACAAGTTGACCAAATAATTAAGAGGGCGCACTCCATCTCCTTAAAACAGGGAAATGCAATAACTCCCACATAAATTCAAGGTAGTGGAGTGCATTGAATCCTAAAATGATGGAAATGAGTGGATAAATGGACAAACAAGGATTCATGGATATATCACTAATATAAGGTGGTCAAATGTGGACAAACTATTGTCCAAGACACTAAACTAGGCACTAGAAGGCCAAATAACACTAGGTAGAACAACATGAAGGTCCATGGAATGTATATGATGGTGATATTGTTCTAACACCCCCCCTTGAGCCAAAATGGTAGTGAGCATGAGAAAGAGGGCCCAAGCAACAAAGGCTTATGGTCACCCTTTACATTATTAATCCATATAAGTGAGGAAAGAGGCAAAACCACATGAGGAAAATCCTCCCTAAAAAATGGACATGAAAGAGAAACCAAAAAATGAATATGTCCGTAGGAATCTTCTTCTTAGGAAGAAGAGGAACGTGCTCAACCAGATCATAAACATGTACAACAACATGATGGAAACTGAATCCATGTAGAACAATTGAAACATACTGATAATAGAACAAATGCATGTGCTCTTCAGACTTGAACTTCGAACCAACCAGGTTGCTTGGTCCAAAAGAGACTTGAGATGCTTGAGAATAAATGACCCCAAGTGAATCATAAGGCTCCTGAAGCATCAAAATCGAATCATGAGGGTTGTAACCAGCTTCAATAAAGAGGAACAAGAGTCCCAAGTGTGCCAATGTGATGGCTAAGGATTCTCCATTCAAGGATAATTTTAAGGGCGAAATTTAGCCCATGGGCTATTTTTCCAAAAAAATATTCGTCAATTTGCATTTTTTGAAGCCCCATTTCGCTCAATTTTGATGGGGTAAAAATTTTTCACTATAAAAATCGCCAAATTATTATATAAACTATATAGAATCCTTAGAAATTGAAATAATTTTAGAAAAAATATCGCCAAATATTTTATAGTTGACAGTTTAAGAATTGGTAAGATTCGGCAAGGTTTATACACTTTTAAATAAGTATGGGTCCTTAAAATTATCCTTGTTCTATAGGTTTCACCAAAGCACGATATTGATCCAACATTGTTTGAGGAAAGCAAAAGGCTTTTTGATATAATTATGATGAATCTAATATACCTCCAATCTCTTCTCCTTGTAACTTGACATTCCTACCAAAGTGGTGCAATAAAACATTCAATTTTGCTT
Organism: Larix kaempferi; assembly: GCA_027924585.1. Taxonomy (NCBI): domain Eukaryota; kingdom Viridiplantae; phylum Streptophyta; class Pinopsida; order Pinales; family Pinaceae; genus Larix; species Larix kaempferi. Next base: position 2,078,680 of record BSBM01000477.1, on the reverse strand, counting down.
GACAGTCAACTTTTAAAGTGTCTATATCTTATTCAGTGTTCAAATATTGAGGGTATACCACATACATGGCCTCCAATAATTCATCTTGAGGAAATCATTCTCTTATTTTTTATGATAATGATTGTGCAATTTGCATCAAGTTGTGTCTCACTGAAATGACAATATCATTGAATTGGTATCTTGACACATGGCACTCTTTGGTGGTTTGTCCCATCTTACTAACATAATGAAAGGGAACCATATACCCATGTACTTCCATACATAGTCTCCCTTTTTCATCAAACTTGAAATAATTTTCAATATTTTCTATATCAATGATAGTAGTCCAACCACTAAACGTTGGACCCTTAAAATACTTTGACATCATAGTGACAAATTATCCAATGCAAGGAATTCCAATTTTCTTGCATTTGTGTACTTTTCCATATACATTGTGCAACTCTGAGCCATTTTCACAAGGACATTCATTTCATGAAGCAAAGGAAGAATTCCAGCCAATGTTAATAATGTATCTATATCAGTTAGTTGAAAGAGAAGATATTGAGCTTTGTCTATACTGAAGCGATGTTCATACATGACCCCTACCAATGATTGATACTCACTAAATAGTATTTGAGATGGTCCATTCAATGAGATCCATCTTGTACCAACATACTTTAATAGCTTTTTTCCATCCATCACACTATTAGCAAATTGTTGAAACTCTATAAATCGCTTGGGACTACGAAAAAAGTATGCATGAGTCTCACATACAATTTCTTTAACTTTTGAAACCATTGGAAACTTACCTACTATTTTAAATGCAAGATTCATCCTATGAGCCATACAATGAATACTAATCATAAATGGTGAATCTAATAGTTGTAGTTTGACACAAAGGCCATTCTGTTGTCCTTGCATGATTGATGCTCCATCTTCTCCAAAACATACTAAAATTTTTGCGATCATTAAATTATCCATACCATCAATTTCCTTCAAAGTATTAATAACAAGCTCATAAATATTTCCAGCTATATAAATCTTCTTCATTTTATGAATTCCTAATATGATCATTAATCATATAAAAACTCATGCATATCCATGAAGTATTATCAACAACTATAACTTCATCTAAAGATAGTGAAAAAAACCTAGCATTTGCAATCTTCTCTTTCAAATCATCCTTTTCTACCTGATCAAGATATATCTCTCATTCCCAACCACTCATTACATACCAGTGATGAGATGGAAAATTCAATACTTCAAGAAAAGATATATAGTTCTTTTAATATGGATAATTTTTCACGGGACGGCCTCTAGATAAGATGTGAAATACGGTGCTTAATTGCATCATCTTGGATAAAAAAATTCTTTCCAGTGTCTTTCCAAATAGAGATGTGATGGTCCCTCCACTTGCCTCGAGTTTACTCTTACTTATTAAGTATGTATTATATTCATCTTGATATTTGACATGTTGACATTCCTTAGAATATTTCCATTTGGGAATATATTTCTCCTCGCCATTTACAATTTCCTTAGCTTATAGCTTTACTACATGCTTCTCTATTGTATCTAACTTCATTTGCAATTTTACTACCTTGACAAGTTTCCAACAACATACAATGCATTTAACTTCTCGTGAATCTTATTTCTCATTTGTTGGACGTATTGGTTCAATAAATGGAAATCTTGAGATCCATTCCGATTGGAATTGTCTCCCTATGTATCGTTTCCCTTTTTTCCCTTTGTTAGGATATTCCTATACTCCATCCTAGTCCCACCAGTATTTTGATCATTTACATTTTCAGTCATGCATGCACCTTTTAGGGTTTGCATGCATTCTAGGGTTTGCATGCATTTTGCATGCATCCCAGTCATCAGTCCAGCACCTAGCCCTCAGTTAGCCAGCCCCCAGGAGCTTCTCACTATTCAGGTTTAGCCCTCCAGTTGCTTAGTGCGCCCTTCTTCCTTGATTTTAGGGAGCAACTCGCCCTTCTTCACCTACCATTCCAGTTGTCACTTAGTTACACTCAGTTACAGTCAGTTACACTTAGTTACACTCAGTTACACTCAGTTATAGTCAGTTACACTCAGTTACAGTCAGTTACACTCAGTTACATTGAGTTACAGTCAGTTACATTGAGTTACAGTCAGTTACACTCAGTTACATTGAGTTACACTCAGTTACACCTACCAGAGTTAGTTTAATTGATGGTTGACAGTTACTTGAGCATTGATGACTCCACTGATGATGATGAAGACTTCCAGTTGCGCTCCGATGATCATGAGGACACCTAGTTGTGCTCCGATGACACTCTAGTGATCCTTTGATCACTCCATGAAGGCTAATTCGAATTGCCACCTTAGGCATTCGAATTCCTCATGCATTGTATTATTTATATGTCCATTTGTGATTAATAATTTAGTATGACCGAAGTATTATTGCTTCTATCTGAGTTCTACTGTACCATATTATTCTGTTGCTCATTATACTGCATGTATCACTCTTCTTCTATTTTCTTGCTTAATCATAATTACTCTTGTGAGGTACACATCATCTCTTAGATCTGCTGTGAGGATTTTCACACCCTTTTCGTGATTGTGATTGATTTGTGTTGCCTTCTAGTGAAAAACCTTCAACATTGTCATTGCCAATTTCTAGTTGACAACTTGCATTTATCTCACTTTGTTCAGTAGAGGAACTCATTCTATCATCCATTATATGGATATTAGATGCATTCTTAGAAGAGTTGACATCTCTCTCGCTGATGGGTTGCTCAAAAGAGGTTGAATCATGAAGAGAATGTGGATTCTTGGATTGAGGCTTATGACACTATGATAATACATCCCTCTATTTGATGCTTTATTTCCATGGCCGTTGTTTGACATCTCACTGAATATTCCACAATTAAAATATCAAATCAATCTAGAAACCCATGGGAAACCCGCATGAGAAAAATGAGATAAAATTATTACAATTTGTTAGCTATCCATGATGACATGAATTCTAGAGGCTAGAAAATTTGAACCTAGTAACCTAAACCCATCCATGATTAACTTCAAAATTAGACTTAAATCCATCAAGATAAATATGAGTTATGATTTCTTGTGTGTTCAAAACCTAATTTTTTATTTCCATTTTTCAATGCCAAAATACCTAGTAGAAAAAGTGACATATTCATAAGAATTCAAATTCAAAATATACAATACATTACTTCCCTGGTGGCCATCACCTCTAAATTTTGAATTTATAATATGTAATGGTGTTTTTACACACAATCACAAAGTCATGAAAATAAAGAATTAAAAACTATGTAAAACAATATCAATATTTTTTTAATAGTAATTATTTTTATTTTTAGTTGGAATTGAATATTTATTTTGCCACAATCCCTCTATTACACTAATGTGATAATAGGACATTATTCAAATGAGTCTTGGCTTTGATAATGTCACGATAGTGTTTATAATATGCATGTAAATCCTAGCATGGAAAGTTTGCAATGTCCTTCAATGTCCATTGAATTCAGACCTAATGTGAGATTAGCATTTGATAATGTGATAATGGGACATGATTCAAATGAGCCCGGGGTTTTATAATGTGATTCTAGGGTTTGTGTTATGCTTATAAATCCTAACATCAAAAATTTTTAGTGTCCTTCAATTTTTTTTGAAGTGGATTATTCACAACTAATAAAGTATCATTTTCAAATAAAGTAATCCACTTGTCCTTGTATCTAAAAGAGTTCCAATTGGTGTATATTAATGAAAAGTAATCATAAAACTATTCATCTTGGTACAAAGCATATTCATGCTCGATATTAGGTTATTAGTAATGTGGAAAGAGCTAACCAGTGGACATTTCGAATGTTACAATATATTGATATTTCAATGATGCAAGCATATTTAAATACAAATGACTAGGGTTTGATAATGCGAAATATTTACGCACGGTCTTGCATCTGCATGAGCTTTTGGGGAGTTTTATAATTGTTTTTAAACTGTCGCAATTTATTTTAAAGGTTGAATGTTTGTTTTAATTGGCTTGATGGTATGTTATCCTAACCTTTGGTTGACCTTTTTCTGCTGTGGTATATCTTTATTCAACATTTCTTTGGGTTTACATGTGCTTGTGACCTTGGTTTTGGGGTCAAGGACATTAAAAGTGGTATCAGAGCTAAGGTTCCAACTCTACGGTTGTTGGGCCTATTATGGATTTATAACTCTATTTATATGCATTTGGAATTTATAAATGTGCTTTGTGAAATAAATTTAACCTCCCTTATGTTAATGGAAGCATAAGAAGCCTCACTTTAGAGATCAGTTTGTTGTATGCTTTAGAATTAATTAATATTGCACAGTTACTGCTCAATAGATTGATTGGTAAGTACTATGAAGTGCATATTTATTAACAATCAAATTAACACCCTTAATAAAGTGAAAGGTAGAAGCAAACTTTACTGTGCGCCCGCAACATGAAGACAGAAGACAAGTACATAAGAAAACAATCATCTCCCATCTAATCAATACTTCCATGATAGGAAGGATTGAGTGAAGAAAGAAGAATACTAAAGAGACATGGTTCAGTGATTGAACTGCTCAATTGAAGGCTCAAATCTAGTCTCCACCAGTCAACAATGATAAGAAGTGCATAAGATTGCATTAATTGTACTTAATAATGCTGAGATTACGATAAAAACCTAAAAACACTATGGAAAGTGGGTTTTTGGGTAAAAAGAATAAAAAATCAAGAAAAGGGATAATCCCACATTGAAAGAGGAAACTTGAGAGCCCATTTACCAATACTATAAAACAAAGGAATTTGGGGCATGGTAAGGGAGGAAAAAGGAGAAAGCAAAGGCATGTTGGAGAGATTTGGAGATTGAAAAGCTCATCTTCATCAAAAGCAAGGATGGAGAAGGATGGCTCTAAGCTAGGGAGGATGGATGCATCTCAAGCTCTATTGTAAGTAAGTATTTTTCTTCCTTGGCATAATATGAAGCAATTCAATTCCCCTTCTATTCATGAGTTTAAAGTTGTTCTTCCAAGTTTGATTTGAATTCTAAAATGGTTAAGATTTTAAGGAATGTTAGCTAATTGTTTCATACCTGACAATGAACTTCACATATTAATAGTAATATAGATGTTTAATGAATGTCAAGCCTACCTTAAATGCTATTATCAGATTGGCGACCTTACTAGTTGATTTTTTTGAAAAATTCTTCAATATTTTGGTGTGTTAATATTTTAGATCTACTCAAATTTTTCCTTGAGATCTCTTAAAGAACCTATGTTTTAGGTTTAGCAGCTCAAAACCAGCCTAGATCCACTCCTAATCACCCAAAACTCTTCAAAATTCAAGTTAGATCTCGGCCTTTCTTGATTTGCAGGCTTCAACGCACTCTGTATGAAGGCCAGGTGCGTTGAAGGGTCACCAAAGCACCCTGGACACTAGAAAAAGGTGTCAAAAACGCACCCTTCCTGTGTGCAAGGTGTGTTGGAGCCTCTTCAATGCTCTGTAACAGAGCAGAGAGTGCGTTGACCAGAGTTATGACTTTTTGGAGCTTGGTTCCTCCCTCTTGCCTCATTTTTTATGATATTTTATTCTTGGATGGGATGAAGAGTCCTTGATATCAGAGTTTAGACCTCATTTTGATCCTCTTTAGCTAAATATTTGGGAGATTCTCAAAGTTTTTAAAGCTTTCTTGTTTCAAATTTGCATGAATTATGAACTAGTTTTGAGATCTCATTGTTTTAGAGCTGCTTGGAGGCTTCATTTTTGCATTTGCAGAAATTAATAAGGCTGTTAAATATTTTTAGGATCATTTTATCACTAATTAGGAAAATTTTGGAAGAGATTAGGTAAATATCTTTAGATTTGGAATTTCCCTCCGAAAACCTCTAAAAATGGCCCGAATTGGCATTTCTTTTAAAATTTTCTCACAATTTGTGGTAGATCCATTTGCTTAAGGTCAGATTTTTCTGTTGGACCCCTAATTAGATAATATTAGGACTGATATTTAAAATAATTCTAATTCCTTTAATAGTTTGCAAATAACAAAAATTGAAAAAACCATAAAGATTTGCTTGAAGAACCTTGAATTGTCACCTAGTTTTTAGTTTTCATTGTTTTAGGGCTGCTTGGAGGCTTCATTTTTGTACTTGCATAACTTCACAAAGATTTTAAATCCTTTTAGAATCAGTTTACGACTAATTAGGAAAAAATTGGAAGAGTTTGGGTTAAGATCTTTAGATTTGGAATTTCCCTCTAAAAACCTTTAAAAGTGGCCTAAATTGGTATTTCTTTCAAATTTTTCTTACAATTTGTGGTAGATCTATTTGCTTAAGGTCATATTTTGTTGTTATATCCATGATTGGATAGGATTAGGACTGGTATTTAAAATAATTCTGATTCATTTCATAGTTTGCAAATCACAAAAATTGAAGAAACATAAAGATTTGTGTGAAGAACCTTAAGGCCCTTTAATTGTTGAAACTCATACACTCTTATTTGAAACATGACACCAAATATCAATTATAAAATACGAAAAGTTCATTAAAACACATTTCCCAAATATATTTGCATTGAAAAACAAAGCAATGAACATTACTTTTCGAGACATTTTGAAAACAATTTCCCTCCAAAACCTAATACAAACTTTAATTAAGTCAAATTTTGTTTTGGATCTACAGTATTTTCCTTATTTTTATGCACAATTAGAGAAAGTTGTAGCTTCAAATATTGATTTTCTTGTGATAATTTGTGTCTGAGCCACCGTATCCTCTTCACTTGGGCCTTCGGGCGATCTTGTGATCGAGAAAATGGATCTCAAGTGCAATAGTCTACGATTTGATTTTTCAAGCATTTTCCTTTCGAGCCACCATATCCTCTTCACTTGGGCCTTCGAGAGATTTTGTGAACGGGAAAGTGGATCTCAAGTGTAATAAAGTAGATTTCAATTTTTGCATACAGTTCTCAAGCTACCATATCCTCTTTGCTTGCACTTTCGGGTGGCCCTCCAAACGACAAAGTAGATCTCAAGTGTAAGAATTTAATTCATAAGCATTTCAAAGGGCTCTGCGTATCCTCTTTGCTTGCACTTTCGGGTGGCCCTACAAACGAGAAAGTAGATCTCAAGTGTAAGAATTTAATTCATAATCATTTCAAAGGCCTCTTTGTATCCTATTTGCTTGCACTTTCGGGTGGCCCTGCAAACGAGAAACAAAGATCCCCCGTGTAATCGAATTAGATTCATTTTCAATGAGATATCTGTTTGGTTTACATTGATTTTTAAATCAATCATTATCTAGATTTTAGCAGAACTGTTCATAAAAATCCAAAATCTACCAAAAAATTTTACATGTTTGAAAGACACACATGAACCTCTAACTTTTCATTAGTTTAGAACATTCATCGAATTGAAAGGTAGAGTAGTGAGCATATTGCATTGTTTGGTTCATATTTTTTCGAGTCAACACACCACCAGTTTCACTTCCACTCCTGAAACTAAGAAAACTACCATTAAAATTAGCGCTTAATCTAAACCTAACCAACATTTGATTTTCATATCACCAATGAGAATGGTTAGTGCCTTGTATTAGGTTTGGAGAGTTAACACTCCTGAGATACAAAAATTTTGAAACTAGCATTGATTGTTGAGAGTTTAAATCCATTAGTAGCAAAAAAATGCTTGTCGGGAAAGTGCATCTAACACATGCGTCAAGCACAAGGTCAATATGGATAAGTAAGGGTGGTGCCCCCACTCTTGCTTGTTTAGTGGGACATGAGCTCATCGTGGAATTCTATGTAAAGTGACAAGTCCTCGGGGTGACATTACTTTTCTCGAGTACCTGGTTATGAGAATTGTCCTAGGCTTACAACTGTTCCTCCCTACCGTCGATTGTGAAGTGGTAGCTTTAGTTGTTATTCCTGGGATATCACACGGGCTATTGTAAGTGGGGAACACTTGCACTACACGAGACAAATTTTGAAGCTTTTAATCCTTGGGAGGGTGATTGGTCAGGAACCAATACTTCCACCCCTGGCGATTAAAGTTTATTGTAACTGTTTCTCATACCTTCGCTATTAGTAATTGTTTGAAGCCTCATATCCCTCAACAACTACTAGTTTTGGGAGGCCCTACAATCCATATTTTTACTGATCTTCGGCTCTTTGGAAAAGTAGTGTGCTTGCTTGGATCTATAGTAATTTTTACTGTGTGGACACTTTTTCTTTTTGTTGAGTCTAGACTACCTTAGGATTGTTTGATTCTATTTTTCGATTAAAATCATTTTAAACACATCCTTTTATCAAGTTCTTCAAAGTGGCTACTCTACCGATCCGCCAATCACGGCGACAGTGAGGTGAGTCACCAAAAATTGAAGGCCCCACTACATTGTGGATACGGATACAAAACACCCAACCTTGTGACTTGGAAACTGAACAAATTCTAGATTCAATTAACAACAATAGAGAAGAACAACATCAAACAAATACTGAAACATCACCTAACAAGGAAAACACATACATCGTTGATAATCTTGCTCCATTTGAAATTGAAACACTAGAGAACAACATACCTACTCACGAAAACCCACCTTTGAAAAATATTGCATACTCAGTGGTACTTCACATTAGTGAGCCATTGGATTACATCAATCCTCTTTTCAGTTATTGGAGTAATATGAAAAATTCAACAATTGACCCTATGGCTTCATCAGGAGCACACAGGAATACATCACCACAAACTCAAACAATTGTTGGAGGTATAAATACTTCCAATTTGGCCTCTACATCAATCCCAACACTTAATATGCATGTTATTAGCACAAGTTCAACCAGTACTTTAGTTCTAGTTGGTACAGTTTCGGGTTCCAATCCCAGAAGTACATCCAATTTGTCTGCAGGAATCCCTACTGGGGGGTGTCCCTTACAAAACATGGGATTTCCATATGGTTTGGCTAATCAAGGTCAAAACAATCAAGGAGTAAACCAAAATCATCTTGGTATATCTAACATTTTTCCTAGTTCTACTTCTGGGGGAAACCCTTTTCCATGGAATCTCAATATTCCTGGAGAAACCAATGGACCATGGAACAATCATTCCAATTGGGGTTATGCTCCAAATGTGAGAGGAAATGCCTCAGGAAGTCATCATCCAACTTTTCCTATCATAAATCCCGGGGGCAATCCCATACCCCCAATAGGTAGCACACCAGGAGGAAATCCACCTATCAACCCCATTCCACCATGGAATGGGCAAGTTCAAAGAAGTAACCAATCTTCTTGGATACCACCCCCGCAAGGGGGAAATCAACCTTGGAATGCTTATCAAAACCAAGGAAACAATCAATGGAGTGGTCAGATTCTGACAAGTAACCAATCTTATTGGGGCCCACCTTCGCAAGGGGAAATCCACCCATTAATCCTATCCCGCAATGGAATGGTAATGTTCCACCAAGTAACCAATCTTATTGGAACATACCTCCGCAAGGGAGCAATCCATACATGCATCCTGTTCCACAATGGAATAGAGAACATTCAGGGAGTAACCAATCTTTTTGGATGCCATCTCCGCAAGGAGGTAATCCTTATTGGAATGTTTTTCAAGCCCAAGGAAAACAACAATGGAGCCATCAAGATTCACCTGCATTTCAAACATTTGCTACGACACCAGTCAAATCACCATTTCTAGCCACATTGAATCTACCAGATTTATCCAGGCTGAATAATGATCTTGTTCTACATTTGAATGGATGGCCAACCATACCAACTAAACTACCCTCAGACATACCCAAGTTTGACGTAAAACCAGGGGAAGATCCATCAAATCATGTGATGACATTCCATTTGTGGTGTTCATCCAATTCCCTAGTTGATGATAGTGTTAGGTTAAGGTTATTTCAGCGGACCCTAACAGGAACTGCTGTGAAATGGTACTTTGAGTATTTCAGACACATTTTCGATTACCTATCCGCTATGATACGGGAACAGAACTTTTAACTTCACTTAGGCAATCCACTTCTACTCGTATATCATATCATATCCATGAATGGAGGAGGCGCCGAAGGCTTATAAAAGCCGAAATCCCTGATCAATTCTTAGCAGATTGGTTCATAAAATCACTATTACCTACTCTTTCCAAATATGTAGCCATGACCGAAGAACAACCCCTTTAGAGTGATCAACAGATGGATTTGATATATTCCCAATCGGGCACACTTTATGATTTAATACCTCATGTTGTAAGACCTATGTCTGATCTAGCTAGGCCACAAAAAGGACCTCATACCGATGGTGTGATTGGATCCGTAAACCAACTTGAACAGATTACCGAACAATTGGGACAAATGTCAGTTCAGACTTCGCAACCCATAGCTGGCCAGGCAACACAACAATCCGCAACTCCCACCCAAACTTCTAAAGTACTTACGGTTCAAACTGCGGACCCAAAAGGAAAAAATAAGAAATAAAAGAAGAAGCCTAATGCTAATTCTAGGAAAGGAGATGCACCTAAGGTGAATAATCCTACTGGAGGCAATCAAGAGAACCAAAAAAACAAATACCCTTGCAAAATTTTCCAAGGGGATCATCTTACTCACCTTTGTCCTCATATGGATGATATTCATCGAATGTTGGCACAATGAGGAGGGAAACAACAAAATTTCATCCTAACTCAAACTTTCCCCCAACAAAAACAGATGGTTGCTGCAGCGCCAGTACCTCCACCAGGAGGAAACCAGGAAAACCCCCCAAAAGGGGGCAATCCACCTAATGCTAATATATTCATGATTGGTGAACATGAAATAAACATTACAACAAGGGCTCATTCTTATGACATACCTTCGAAAGATGCAGAAACAACTGGATATCATGCTAGTGGTTCTCTAACCATTGAGAATCCAACCATAGACATAGTACCTTGACCTCCAAAAGGGCTTTTCCATAGAACAACACACAATCCTAATGCGCAAGCTGCTCAAAACTACAATGTGGTTGAAGACTTAGCTCAAGCTCCTTGTGCAATGTCCGCCTTGGAAGTATTGCAAAGTTGTCATGATCAACGAAAGGCACTATTGTATGCTATCAGTGCTATCAATCCATCTGACATCAATTTGATAAATTTTGACTTAGAACAGTCCACTTGTAGGCTTCCATCACAAATCACATTTAATATCAAAGTGACTTCACATGGTAAGAACATTTTTCGAACCGTTGTGGATGAAGGAGCCTCAACTTGTGTCATGTCGCTAGCATGTTGGAAAGCTTTGGAATCACCCACCCTAGTACCATCCCATACAATAATCAAAGCATTTGATGGTCATTCGTTCCCACCTCATGGGATTGTCATGTATTTCCCAGTTGAACTGGGAGGTAAAACAATTCAAGTAGATGTTGAGGTAGTGGACTCACCCATAGATTACAATTTTCTATTGGGACGTAGTTGGATACATAAGATGACCGCCGTAGTGTCTTCAGTATTCTGAGTTATTCGGTTCCCCCACCAAGGGAATATTATCACGATCGATCAACTAGACTACTGCACACCTGAAACTGGTCTCCACTTGAATGTACCTTTTGTAGGGGATTCAAAAGCGGTGATTCAAGATATTGGGGTAGGAATGTTCAAGGATTCATCCCTCATGGGAACTTTCGCGATTCCACCACCGATATTGACCCCTAACTCTGCTCCAATTTTCACTATTACATCAAAAGTATACTTTCCATTAAAAGTTTTTTCTAAGTCCATACAAGAATTTGGCTCCACCTCATCGGAGGGAGCCTCCAAGGAAGACATCTTAGTTGAAAAGAGTGATGGAAATACACCAACTTATATGCAACATAATGAAACAGAGAGTAGTGTTCCCCTTTCGGCCGTAGAGCTTTCTTATCAAGATATTCAAATGGCTTCGGCATATTTGGATCAAAATCCTTCCCAGATGGAGGAATATGATCCTTACACTTCACCTATATGGGACATTAATACTCCTAGTACTCATGACATCCTATATCAAAAATTTTCATCAGATGAGGCCATCCTTGAAGTCATGGATATCTCTGAATGACCCTGGGAAGATATGCATCATAAATCCTCATTTCTTCCAAAGATAGATTCATTAGGGGTCAAACCCGAAAATGTTTACCTCGATGATGACATGGAAAAATACCAATGCCACGTCCAAACACACAATGTAAGTTCGAAAGGAAATTTGGCAAATATTTCGAAAACCATTCCAATCGATATATCCATTAAGCCCGGTGTTGAAAACATCAATATAGGTGTGAATTTCTCTCAAGAGGAAATCGTACATTATATTGCTCCATTCAAAGAGTTTCGCGATGTGTTCGCTTGGTCTTATGAAGAGATGTCAGGCATCGATCCCAGTATAGTTGAATATGAGATAAAAACCTACGAGAATGTTAAACTGGTGCGACAGAAGCTACGTCCGGTCAATCCTAAGAAATCGGTTTCCATCAAAGCAGAAGTCAAAAAATTATTGAAAGCTGGATTCATCTATCCCGTTCCTTTAACTGAATGGGTATCCAATCTTGTTCCTGTTAATAAAAAGAAAGCAACTATTCGGGTATGTACAAACTATAAGGATCTAAATTTGGCTTGTCCCAAAGACAACTATCCCACACCATTATTTGATTAGATTATAGACGAGTGTGCCAGGAACAAAATCTTTTCATTTATGGACGGATTCTCCGGTTACAACCAAATCCAGACAAAAAAGGAAGACCAACATAAAACAACTTTCATATGCCCTTGGGGGACTTTTGCATATTGAAAAATTCCATTCATCCTTAAAAACGTCGGGGCTACTTTTCAAAGATCCACGTCATATGCATTTCATGATATTAAGAAAATCGTCGAGGTTTATCTTGATGACTTGGCAACCGAATCTAAAAGGAGTGTTGAACATAGTGCACATTTACGAGCCGTCTTCATTCGATGTCGCAAAGATAACATTAGGTTGAACCCACACAAATGCATGTTTTGTGTGGACTCTGGGAGATTACTTGGGTTCATAGTTTAAAAAAAAAGGATTATGTGGGATATCATCAAGGTTGAGGAAATACTTCAGTTGCCTTCCCAGAAAACAATTACACAACTTCAAAGCCTTCAAGGGAAAGCTAATTACTTGCGAAGATTTGTCGAGGATTTTTCTGAACGAGCTAAAGGTTTCATGTGTCTCCTAAAACCAGTATAGATCTATCTTAAACCCATATCTATCAAGCACTGAGAGGGATCCAATTTATTGAGGTGTATTTCTTTTTTTAAAATTTAAAACTCAAGAAATTTAATCTCTCTTGATTTTTTTTAAATACTTTCCATAATTTTACTTTTTTTTACATTTTAATTAATGGCCGACAATACATTTTATTTTTTTACTTTTCATTACATTTTACTTTTTTACTTTTCATTAAATACTTTCCATTACATTTTACTTTTTTTTTACATTTTAATTAATGGCTGACAATAATAAAGACAAACGTTACATGTAACCGATCAAAGACAAACGTTACATGTTACAGCATCTCCCCCATACTGCAGTAGAGCACCTCGTTTCACTCGGTGCAATAAGATGCACTATTCATATGGGATGACCAAGTTCAATGCTCATTTGATGCAATAAAGAAAGCTTTGGTCTCTGCCCCGGGTACTTAGTCCACCGAACTATAGTAGAGACTTTTTGCTATATTTGGAAGCATCTAGTTCCACCATAGGAATGGTATTGGCACAAGAATATGAATCATCACAAGAGCATGTTATTTACTATCTTAGTAAGGGCCTTGCAGGTCCCGAATTGAGATATTCTCAGGTTGAGAAGTTGGCCTTGGGAACAGTTCATGTTGTCCAAAGACTTAGACATTATATACTTCCAAGAAAAACGACCATAGTGGTTGAAATGAACCCCATGAAACACATTATTTCCCGCCATATCATTGGTGGAAAATACTCAAAATGGATAGTAATTTTGCAAGAATTCGATCTCGAGTTCAAAAACACTAAAGCCAAGAATTCGTTGGCATTTGTTGAACTAATGTCTGAGTTACCTTGTGAGAAAGAGGATACTGTGTCTATTGAATCTTGGGCAGATGAACATGTATTCCTCATCGCAACATCAAATCCTTGGTATGGAACATTTATCACATATCTCCAAACCCAAAGGATTGATCCTCAGTTTTCTAACATTGAACAACATCGCGTTCGACACCAAGCATGAAGATACCTCGTCATAGGGGATACTTTGTACCGTCGAGGAGTAGACATGATCTTAAGACGTTGTAATACACGAGGAAGATGAATAAGTTTTGAATGATTTCCATGCCGGGGCATGTGGTGGTCATCTTTCTGGGTTGGAAACTACCCAGAAAATCTTGCGTGCAGGATAATTTTGGCCTACAATATTCAAAGATTGCATCAATGTCGTTAAAAAGTGTCACCCTTGCCAAATCTACACAAGAAAAATGCGAGCACATCCCACTCCATTACACCCTGTAGTAACCATGGGTCCATTTTCAAAATGGGCCATTGATTTTATGACAATCAACCCTCCTTCAACCGATGGCCACAACTACGTCATCGTAGCAGTGGACTACTTCACCAAGTGGGCTGAGGCGATTCCTACTTTCAACTGCACAGGTAAAATTGCAGTATATTTTATATTCAATCACGTGATAGCAAGGTTTGGTGTACCCAAATAGATCATTATTGATAACGGAAGTCATTTTAGGAATTTCTTTATGGAAGAATTTACCAACAGGTTAGGATTATGGCAGGACTTCTCCTTGCCATGCTGCCCTCAAGCTAACGAAAAATTCGAAGGCATTAACAAGGTTTTGAAAACTATGTTGCAGAGGACGATTAATAAAAACAAAACTAACTAGCACTTAATGTTTTTTCCTACTCTTTGGGCTTAGCGTACCATTTCTAAAACCGCGACCAGATTCGATCCTTTCCAATTGGTTTATGGAGAAGAGTCTGTGTTTATGATTGAATGCGAAATCCAATCATTAAAAATAGCAGTCAAAATCCTACCTAACACTTCTGTAGAAGAAGAAAGGCTTCTCCATCTTCATTCTATGGATGAAACTAGAAGGGAAGCTTCTCTAAATGTAGAAGCCCACAAGAAAAGGGTCAAAACGCAATATGACAAATCAGCCTGTCCCCGAGTCTTTTCAGAAGATGATTTGGTTTTAGTTTACAACCAAGACCAAGACAAAATAGGAGAAGGGAAATTTGTACCAAAGTGGTTTGGCCCACTTGTTGTCAAAACTGTGTTAAAGAGGCGAGCTTATGAATTGATCAATTATGATGGGGAACCAATGTCGGAGATCAAAAAAAGTCTCTATCTGAAGAAATACTTTGCATAGGCACTGATGCCTCGCAACACTTGTTGTATTATGTTGTATTTTTTGTATAAACTCTTCTACATTAGTTATTTCAGGAACACACTTATATTGCTTGGAATTGCAACTTTGGAAGATGGCACAAGAAACCTTCACATATTTGGGATATGCAGACGGCGCCAGCCACAGTTCTCGGAACATTGCTTCCGCCACATGGGTGGTTTTCACACCTAATGACGAAGTTTTAAGTTCAGGAGGCATTTTCCTCGGATCTGCAACCAAAAATGTTGCAAAATATAACGTAGTCATTGAGCTTCTTGTCGAGGCTATTAGCCTTGGCATCCAACGGATAATAGTCAAAATGGACTCGGAATTAGTTGTATCTCAGTTAAATGGTCAGTATTAGGTTCGAAATCCTACATTGTTAAGAAAGTTTCTACGAGTACGTCTTTGAGAACGTCAATTGGATTTCATTGAATACATTCACGTTCCTAGAAGTCTAAATAGTTTGGTTGATTCCTTAGCCAACTACGTACTTGATTGGCATCTAAGTCATTAACATCATACTGAAAAAAGAAAGCATGTACATTATTCATGGCAATTTAATTGAACATATCATTTAAGGACATAAGTAAAAGCCGAAAAAAAATAGCTTACATCATAAACCAAAAACTGTGTAGAGGTTCTAGAAATTTTGGATAGTGACTTTGCACACACCAAAAAGAATAGTGCAAATGCTTTTCTCTTTTTGTTTCTTTTTCTTCAAGATAAAACCCCAAAAAAAATCATAAAAACAATGAAAATATTCGGAAAATTCAAAAACATTTGAAACTGTTTCAAAATTTCATAGTTTGGCATGAAAACTCCCCCACAATGGTAGATCAGTGACTAAAGGTTCACAACTTCTAGAAGTTCATGCTGAAAGGAGATGATTCCTCTCATCCATCGACTACACCTACAAGGAATATCGTAAAAAATGAGTGTTTTTACTTATCTTTTATTCATACATGTATAACCGTATCCTTTTGAATGATAGAATGACGCATAATTCTTCAATTTTAGCTATTTTTTTAGATATTAAATGCACATTTGAACCAATTCCTTACTAAAAATTTCGGTGGTGAAATGGTTTTGATTACAGGATTTGGAGACTTTGACAGTTCAAACTATTTGATTTAGGTAGTTGGAGATAGACCATGATTCATGATGATTTATGATTTTGGCATTTTTCACAATACTCTATCTGGATTAAACCTTATCGACCCATTCCTACTTGGCCATCATACCAAATTGGATAAGCTCAGTTACATGGTATTATTTCACCGTCCGTCGACACATAACCCTGCTTCAAATAGCCTACCCATGGAGGGAACATCTGTAAGAGTGTGCAAAACCAACTCGGCTTTTGTTTGAAATATGGATCTTTTCCTTGGCCTGACTCGTGCCCTTGAAAAATAGGAGTACGCCCATGCAACACTCGTTCCCTCCCATGTACTATAACATTCTTTATTCTTTTTCAAGATAATAAATGAAAAAGCCATAAAAACTAAAAAACACAAAAATCCAAAAATAAGGAGAATTGAATCATTTCATATAATATCGTCGAAGAAAATGGAACCAGACAGTCCTTGTCTCCCTTGAACACGACACATAATTTGATAGCCGCTGCCAGTACACCATCCACATTTTCCTTAAGAAACTGTACCAGTATTTTGAATAGATCTCCACCGATGGATTATCCTTCCCATCACCAATGGAGATTTCGTTAATGCATCTAGCATTGGAGGATTTCATTAAGGTCGGTTACTCAAAGTCCTATGTTTCCAAGTGTCCATTCTACGTCATGTTATGTGTTCAAGGGAAGCTCAAACAGAGTCAGCCATTCCTCAAATATTCCTGACCAATCATGTCGACCTTCCTTGTGTCAGTATATAGTGTTGGATCTCGTAGTTCAACCAAATTATATCAGACTATTGATCTTTGTTTCGTATTGGTTGATGTGGGATGCATTAATTCCCTCCTTTCGATGGATCTATTCCTATCGACACCAAATCATCATCTAGGAAATGGATCTAGAAACCCATGAGTACCTTGGATTTTGCAGTCATTAGTGGTAGGTTTCCTTGCAAATGACAGTGGGTGAATGATAGAATACTTCTCACTACTATCCTCGTCAGGCGTTATGGCTGCCATAGATGTCTTAAATACTGCCGCGGATGATGATGAGCGAGCCAAACTCAACTCTAAACAGATCTCGTCAATCTGAATTTATGCTTCTTGAAGGACCACCTGAGTGGACTCCAAGGAATCTTTAGTGTTTGCAAGCTCTAGGGAAAGATGGTCAACTTCCTCCTCTTTCCTTCTCAATGCACTTGAGTATATTTCAGCGAGGTTGAGGAGATGGTCATGATCTGAAAGAAGATGCAAAAAATCTGATTTCATTGCCACCAAGGTTTCTTTGATTACCTGAAAAATCGCATGAGAATATTCTTCTCCAATACCTGTTGGTCTTCTCTCAACTTGAGTCTTCCAAAAGTGATTTTCAACCAGTTTGTGAATTTTATCATAATGTGTCAATGTTGCAATAATCTTATCCTCATTATCCTTTAATTGGTTCCCAAAATTATGCGAGCCATTGGGTTTATGAACAACTACTTCACATGAAGAAGCACCAAATTGTTCCTAAAGGACTTGGGTCACACAATTGTTCTCTTCTATCAAATCATCCGCACATACATTATGATCCGCAATAATTCCACCTATCGAATCATCATCAATGCCCTTATTAGGTGGCTCAACACATGAGGGCTTCGTTTGTTCTTTGAATTCATCATCCAACATAACCAGCTCGTTGGATGATGGCATGCTATCCTCCTGAAGAGAACGTGGAACTTGTATACCAAAAGAGATTAACTCTTCTGTAGTCAGTTGCTCCTTGAACTTCTCCATCTTCTTCTCAACCAATCTCCATGTGAGTTCATAAGTTGTAGTTGAGACATGTTGCTCTCTCCTCCAAATAACTAACAAATCAGATCACAATTGCCTGCAAATATCTTCGTCTTCATCTAAGATCAGGGACAAGACGATGAACATACTTGTTTTCACATTGTCTGAATGACGTTTCTTGATTCCTGAAATAAAGTAATTGAACATCTGTAAAACAAGGCCATCACAATCATAATCAAGCATGATAACACATGACCGCACCTTTTCCATCAATTCTAGAATTTTAACCCTCTCATTGAAAGAAGGACTTTTGATATCACCTAAACCATTAAAGCTTTCAATAATCAAATGGAAGACCTATCTCATTTTTCCATCATCATAAGGAACTTCAGGAGTTGTAATCCTCATAATTTCACTAATTCAAGTGATAGTTATGCGTCTTAACTCCTCATCCTGATGTTTAATCAACTCTATCTTAACTAATGCATGCACCAATGTAGACATAGCTCTACACTTCGAATGAGAAGGCAATTGAACCACCTTGGCTAGAAAATCTTCTGCTTCTTCCAATATGCTAAGAAGAGCTACATTTGATTGAGGTAAGTGTTTTAGCATCTCACCAATGAATTTCATCCTTTCAGATTCAAGCCAAGCATTGAATAGATCACTAATAGTAGACATAACCCAAACTGAAATTATGATCTGAAGATGATTAACTTAGGCAATGTCCAATTACCCAACAGGCTGGCAGGATTCTTGGCTCTGATACCACTGTAGTATCCCAACCCAATTACAAACTAAATTTTAAGCTTCAGAGATTATTCCAAAAACCTTATGACCCTCTTCTAAATGTTGTAGGTTATAATGGCCACCAAACTTGTGAATTTTTATAATGAACTCTACCGATATTTTTGTCAAACACTTAATATGTCTAATACTTTAGCTTGCAATTTTCCTGACTGAGTGTTGTAAATGTTAACTTTTGGTTTGGTATTTGGTTCTTTGTGTTGTAATATGCTCATCATAATTTCTTCATTTGAATAGTCTCACACAATTGCAAATAAACAAACAATACCATGAATATTCAGGACTATAAATGTTATCAAAATATAACAATAGTGCCTTGTTTCTTAATGTTGTTACAGCAGTACACAATTGTTTCCAAATGTGAGAAGATACCTCCAAACTGAGGATAATAGAGAATTAAAGGTTCCCAAGTAGATGTATGTGCACCAGTAGTAAAAATAGCTCTATTGGAAGATGCTACCAATTAGTTGAAGCCACACTCTTCTTTCCCAAAGATGAAATGTAAAGGTTGCTTGCTACAGGATAGAGGGATCTCTCAATACATCCTTGTTTCTACAGGATTACAATATTGACTAATAGGGACATCTACCATAAGATACCACTATTTTTATATACTAATATTGCAGACCTAGAACACAATCAAGGGTGTCTCTCCTCTTGACAAAATGGTTGTTAATACACAATACAAATCCTCCTCTTCATATGACCAATCTCTTCTACTGTGGAAAAAAGATGTTCACAAGGAGAATGCTGATGCAACTTTCCAATAAAATTCCCAGGACCACGATTTCTTCACTCAGTCAATAACAAAGATAATGTTGTAGGTGACTTTTCCATACAACACTGATTTGTTGCTACAGGATGGATGTTCTGATAGTATTTTGTAACTTAGATTTGGATACCTCTGCTATACCATAAAGAGCCACCATTTATCTTCCCCTTTTTTCCCATGATTTGCACAGGAAACTACCTCAATGAATTTGCAACAACAAATAGATACTAACTCAAACATTCAGCTATCATTCCATTAAAGATGCAATACATTACTCAACATTTGAATTTAGTTGCACTGCATTCTCCTCAGTTGGTGCACCCCCCACAGAGATAGGACCTGTGATGATAGTGCACCTTTCACAAGTCTATAGTTTGGTTGCTAATACTTCCCACAACAAATATGAATCCTTGACCCTAGTGCACCCTTCATAGGATGATGAAATGTGAGTATGGAGTCTCCATGGTGTGCCCTCTTCCCAAGCAATAAACTTGACCTCCTCCAAACAATAGATGCACCCTCAAAGATGAGTGTGCCCTTCCCTTTGTAGCAGCAAAGAATCAATCTCAAGTGTTCCCTCAACAATAGATAATGGAACTCATGTAAACCCATATCTGAAGGTGGAATGGCAGTGATGATCCACGACGTTGAAGCACAAGTGCATATCCTGGATAGATCTGCCCACACCAGTTAGGGAGGAATCTTTCACCTCCAAAACCTTTCAACAAGAAAGGGTTTCAAACCCTCAAGAATCTCCAAGAGCTCTCCCAAATTGTTTCACAACGTCAAATCAACAATAATGCCCTATTGTACCATTCTCTCCCTTTTATAATTATTTTTTACCTTTATGGCCACCCTTTTTTTAATCTTTTAATTCATTAAAGTCACTTTATAACTTTTATTTAACTCCTTTTTAATGCCAAAAAGTGATTAATTGGATCCTAAGGCATTCTCGGACGTTGGAAATCTCCTTTTCATCATCACATCCTTTAGATCTTTCCGTTATGGTTCCAATGAGATACTGCACGAGGGTGTTCCCTCAGATAACACGCTCCAAATAACACTTCTAGGGTATTTAATTAAAATATGCCCAATAATAACCCAAAATGATGGAAATCGTTGGAATGTCGCAAGACTAGAAGCAAACTATGCGGAAATGTTCCTGATGATGAAATATGGTGAATGGTCTAGCCTGGACCTGTAAAAATCCTCCAAATCGCCCGAATCCACTGTTATCCTTATTTTACTACTTACAAAGCCGCCACTAACCGTCGAACGGGTGAATCCAAAAATGGGGACATTACATTGCATGCACAACAACAAATCCGGACGCTTTCCTTTTCATAAAGAACTCATGGTCATTGAAGTGCTCCTCAAATGAACAATTTCCATAAAATAAAGAGCACCTAGAACTATTTATGAACCCTGCAATGTTCCCATGAGTGCGTGGATGACCATCTATATATAACAGGTTCTTCTTGTTAAAGTTTCTAGAAATATACCTATTCATGCACATACTATACATGGAAATGTTATGCTTGTATTTAATAATATTCAAGTAGTCCGACCGACAATAGATAGGACCGCAAAATGGCATAAGTGCTACTAACTGTTTGGGAAGAATGAGTACATGTGAAAGTATAAACAACCCAATATTTGCAGCATCTATATTAGACTTAGCAATCATAAAATGATTACCACAAAAGGAGAATTCAGTTCCAACATCAAGCACTGGTAGAGAAGATGGCCAAGCACCATACAAAGCACGGTTGTAAGAAGTTTGATATTTACTTTGCAAATTCACAGGAAGAGAGAATCCATCGCTACCCTTCAACAATTGGACGTACCTTGGTGTGTACTTGGACAGTTTTGCTCTCAACTCATGCAACTTTTTGGATCTTCTAGTAGAGATGTGTTTGGTGGCATTTATATCATACTTTGGATCACTAGAAATTTCAATTTACTAAACGTAAGCAGAGGGGTTGGTCAATTTCGGACGAGACATAGTTGTTTTGGCTTCCAACTTTTCCAAAAATGAGCATAGGGAAGTGTTCCTACGTGTCTTTTCTATATCACCTATTGGATTTTTTACTACAGTAGGGGGTATTATACCATCAACATTGGGTAATCGATCATTGGTGTAATGGGTTAGTGTGACACGCCGAGGGTTCTCCTTCAACCCTTGACATTTTGAACAACCACTTACTATTGGGGTGTCATAAAAGAGATCTAGCTCATGACGAATTACCGTCAATGACCCGGGATTGCGGCTATAATATGGCATGTTACAATTGGTGGGGTAAAGCGACTACCCATTTTCATCTACAAACTTCTTGCGGTATCTTGCTCCTGATAAGAGCTTACACATTTTGAAACTGCTGGAATATCTTGTGCATCTGAAATCGATCTTGAATCAAGATACTGCAATATAGAATATATTGATATTCAGATTCACGTGGATAAGTAACATAAATTCAAATAGATAATCAAAATATAAATAAAACCTGAACTTACTAGAGATGGAAAGGGAGAACTCATTGAATTTTGAACAAGATGGAATGAGATGGAATTTGAAGAACTGGCCATTTGATACTATAACCTTTTCTCCTTGTATTTGAACCAAATTAGCAATTAATATACGTCTCTACAGTCCTCAAATAGTTTTGAGAACCATATCACAATCTAACTTCCAATATAGTTTGGAAACCATTTTGTAAGAAGAATGTGAGTTTAAGCAACATATGTATACTATGAAATATTGTAATTGGTGTGGTTGAATCCTAAAAGAACATTTGAGATGAATATAAAATTTTAAGTTGAAACATCAAATCGTATGATTTTTAAATTAAACTAGTGAGCCAAAGCAATAAAACATCACCGATGTGGCATAACAACGAACGCATTGTATGTCAACATCCACAAAAGCCCTCGTAAAAGAAAATATCCACTATATTTGATAGCAGATATTTATCGATGCATTTTACAAAACTATTCATACCAATTCATTTCCTATCTACATGCACACCAGTGCGGCATAATTTGTATACGCACCACAGCATGATATATGTTTTTTTAATTTTTATATTATATTTTTATATGGTTCTACGTTAAAATCCAAACACACTGGTGCGGTTAATGCATATACGCACCGATGCGACATAATCAAAAGCACACCAGAATGCCTAAAATCAAAATTAAAAAATTGCACAAGTTATTTTTTCCCTAAACTGAAAAAGGGGCAGGAATTTTAATTTAGAAAACTAATTCTCAAAAGAGTTTAAAAGTAAAAAACCTAAACATTATTTCATTCTTTTGCTGAAATTTCAAAGGGATAGCTTTGGAAGAGAGACTTACACGGAAGGAGTTTGGAGCAACTGGATTATTCTAAGGATCGAAATTTGTTAGGTATGGTAAATCAAACAAAACCCTGCATAGTAGAAATTTCAGGTATGTAAAATATTACTATTGATCTTATTATCCTATTTATATTTTAACTAAATTTAGAAGAAAAAAAACTTCATTGTTAACTTCAATGTTGCAACCCTTCTTTTCTCGCTACTTCTTTTTGTTTTATGTGGCTACAAAATTTTACATTAGGGTTCAAATCCCTCTATTGTTTCACAATTACGATTTTAATTTTTAGGGATTATAGATTCAATGAGTTTGTGATTTTATATAGAAAGCATTGGGTGCGTTGGGTCCAGTTTTTGGGTCGAATCTGAAACTTTGTTGGCCCTGTCAGGTTTTTTTTCATTAAAAAAAAGCCTTGCGTCATTTTCAGTGCATTTTTATCAAATGAACGCACCTATGTGTTTTTAGTAATAGCTCACTGATAGCGTTGGTCCTACCGTTATATTTTATTTTCTAAAAACCGCAAAAAACGTTTTCACAGTTTTTGGTGCGACCGTATTGCATTAACATACCGATGCATTTATATTAATAGCACGCATGTAATGTCGGCCCTTCCATTTCTTTTTTTCCTAAAAATGTAAAATAAAGTTCTATAGTTTATGGTGCGCCAGTTTTGATATAACGCACCAATGTTTTTTTGTACTAAATGCACTGATGTGTTTTATGTACTTAAGCGCACCGATTTTAGACGTGTTTTCTATTTTGAAGTTCTATAATTTATTTAATTGCTTATGTATTTAATGGTCTAGGTTATTTATTGATAGAAAATGCATGATAACAGTTCAATGAACAACAGGGGAGGTAGGAGGGGGAGGGGTAATCTTAAACCCCGATGGAGAACGAATTATCACATACTCCTGGAATTTAGGAATCGAGTCCAATAATGTGGCTGAAGCTCTGGCTTTGTGGCAAGGACTCAATCAAGCTATTAATCATGGTATTCAGGCCCTTTCGGTGGTGGGGGACTCGAGATTGGTCATTCATAGTTTAAACTCTATGAATTTGCCCCCCTCCATACATCTTCGTCAAATTCTCAGAAGAACCTTCCTCCTTTTACCTCTCTTTCAGGATATCAAGTTTTATCATGTCATGCGCAAGAACAACGAGCAGGCTGACAAAGCGGCTAACGAAGCAATAACCCTTGGGAAAGGGACTCTAAAAGTCAATAATGAGCAAATCTTGGTTACCATTCCGTAATACTATGGGATCGGCTAAACGTTGGAAGAGACGTCATATCAAGGATTATAAGCCAGGTGGCTCGATCTCTTGCCGACGGTTGGGAACCCACTTCGCTTGCTGCGTGGATCCTCCCCACGTGAAACCTACTTCATTCCTTGTCCTTCCTCCGTCTTCGCATCAGAATTCCCGTATTCCTTTCCTCAGAATGATGTTGCCTTCGTCCTTGCGGATGACGATCGGTACCAGTCTTAGTACTTTGGCCCTGGAGCAGTTAAGCAGAAGGATCTCGCAGATTAAGGAAATCTCGCACTCATCAGCTCTCAGGCGTGCGAAGTCATTCTCATTAAGGCAAAACGACTTAAGCTCCTTAATTACCAGAGCCTTTGGGCTTCCTGGACCGGCGATCTGGGATAAGGATAACCAGGGTAATGATTACCGAGTGGCTCCCTCCACCGATAATGAGAGAAGCTATTTATGGACTTGTACGGGAACTGGGAATAATGATTCTAGCAGGAGGTTGAAAGGCTACCCACCCTGCCCCATTTCGACGGCATTTAATCTCCATTTAAGCCACAGAAACGTCCCCAACACTATTCAGAATTTTATTAATCGGCCACCTTTGAATTTGAGAGGTGATATCACGTTGAAGGCGGTCGCTTCTAGGTGGCAAAGTTATCCGGAGCTCCTCTGTATCTCCCGTCCTCTGTATCCCCAGGGGAGCATTTGGTGCGCGCTCGATATTATGGCCTACTCTGGGGACTCTGTTGCGTCCTCCCCAGACCCGCTCCTGGAGCTGGAAGCCGACATCAGGGTTCTTCGCAAGCGGGTAAGAAGACAGGGTGAATTTATGCAACAAATGGATGTGCAGGGTGGACATAGGCTTGACAGAATGGACGAGGAGATAGGTAATACGCGAGCAGAGGTTGAAGCAGCTCTGGAGACTCTGGAGACGAGGGTAGCAGCAGCTATTGAAAACATGAACACCAGACTAGACAAGATGGAAGACGCTTTAGCGAGGCTGAGGGCGGACGGCAATCCAGAAATTGGCAAGAACCAAGCTGATGGTAACCCTTCCTCAAGGGCAAAACAGCGCTAATCTCAGTCTATCCTCTGACTCCTTTGCTTTTCAGTATGTAAATTTCCTGAAAGTCCTGTTTTTGTTAATATACAGGCATCTATACTTAAGGACCGGAAGACTGATAGGTAGTTCACAGTTTACAGGTTACTGATAGGTAGTTTACAGTTTTGGAGTTGTAACTTTGCTGGTGACCCTGTCACCCTTTTTTAATTCAAAAACTAGCCGTTTATGTCAAAAAAAAAAAAACAGTTCAATGAACAACAATTCTAGTCGACATGATGGGAGCACATCCGAAATTGCGAAGAAGGAAAGCGTTTTTTAATTTTTGTATTTAAATTGATCTATTTTAATTATTTGTAAATTTAACTAATATGTATTGGTTAATCCATGACATGCAAAGCCAAAAAATAAGGAAGCTCGATAATATTCTTAGCAAACTAAGTGCATAAAAGCGTAAAACGTTGATGGAAAAGTTGCAGAGGGATGAATCAAGTGAATAAAAAATAAATCAATATGAATTATTTCTTGAATTTTGAGTAATATTATACTTAAGAATTTTTGCTAATATGTTTCAAATAATCTAATTCACATATGTTGAATGTTATGCAGGGACTGATAGCAACAAGAGGGAATGCTATCATAAGAAAAAAATTATGGAAGATGCAAATGATGATGAATTGGTCCTTAGCTCATCTGGAATGGTGCTGGAAGTTATTAGAAGGGGGAAATAATTTTATAAAACTATGAGGGATATAATGGAAAGAACATATAGACGTACTTTTCACTTACAGTACATAAATCAATCAAATGATTCCAAGAATCAAGTCATATGTAAACTACAAGAGGCATTTCCAGAGCAATGGTGAATGAAACATGTCAGACTTGCAATAGCAAAAACATACAACAACAAAAATGAATCCTTCAAAAATTAATATTCCTAAACATGTTTATGTAGAATATGTATCTACTGCTACAAAACATTCATTTGATAATTTTAATTATACTATATTTATGTTTCATATCAACAAAAAAATAGTTTAGTGTCATTTTAAATTTTCAAGAATATTATGAAAATCCTAAAGGATGAACGAGGTGATATGTGAAATGTGCCAGTAGGGATGTCCAAAAAAGTGTACAAGGAGATGGTTAATGAAATGGACATAATTGCATCGCAGGAGGAGCCATCTCAATAACAACGTGCTTCAAATGTATGAAATCATTTTTTTTTGGATTGTGTACATCTAAATAACTAATTCAACATTAAATATTAATTTTCAATTGTTTTGTCATAGAAAAGAAAAGAAAATGGAACCCATTCAGCACGTAAGACAAGACAACAAGGAAAAAAGGGGTTGATAGCAAAGTTTGTGAGTAGTTGTGATTTCCTTATAACAACTTAAGATTTCATAGTGGTTGTCATCTTTATATTTAAATTTTTTTTTCACTCACCATCCTTGGATGTCTTGAAATAGGTGTTAACATACAAAGAGGAGCCATCAGAAGAATTGATTGACATTGAGTTAAGCAAGGGTTGTGAGTATATGTTGGCATATCAAAAATTAATTATGAAATTTCTAAGTATCTATGGTGTTTTACTTCTCTCATTTTGTAAGTAATAGAACAACAAAAATCCTTTATGTTAATTCTATGATTTCTTACGGGGTATAAAACTTGCAGGAAACAAAGTATGGAGTGCAACCAACATAAGATTTGTTGAGAGATGGCATGAGACATGGTTTCGAAAGAATGTGTGACATTCAAGACGCAATTCTTTCTCCAATGCGTCAATTCTGAATTTACATTCATGTATATTATCTATTTTAATTTCCATTATTCCCAATAATGTAGATACACTTAGTACACTTTATTTAGTATGTTTGCATATGGAAGCCAAAAAAGAGGAAAACAATTGAGGCAGTCAATAAAACATTCGGCCAAATAACCCATGTGATGCAAGTGGCTCACGCACTGATAACAGTTCTAGCAAAGAATGATGATCCATATATTTTGGATGTTAATGCAAATTGTTATATATTTTGAAATAATTATCTATGAAAATTAAACATTTTGTATAATGTACAGATCATGGTGTCCAAATTGAAAGACAATGGGTTACCAATAAGTGTAACATTTACATGCATGTTGACATTTTAATTATTGTGGACTTTATGTTGTCGTATTGTGTATGACAAAGGGCCTCTTATTGATATATAATAAAATAAACTTTTTTATTCTATTGCATTCTCCAATGTCATTGTCAAATGTTACATGTGAAATGGTACATTGGTAATTAAATGTATAGATGATTAAATATTACAATAGATTCTAGAATCTATGATATAATAAATTAATCCAAACAAACACAATAATTAAAATTGAAATGAATAGCACTATAAAAAATATTTCAATTTCTAATGAATAATGGAATTAAAAAAATAAAATATAGATATTCCAGTGCAATGTCAGTAGTCATTGTATAAAAAATAACCTATGGTGCTTTTGATAGTTTATATCGCCTTGGTAAGCCCCAAGAGTTAGCTCGATCGGTTGTGTTCTCGGAAGTTAGGCCTCCCAGCATGCGAGGTCACGGGATCCATCCTCATAGACCCTCTTGGGGTTAGGCACGCAGCGGCCGCAGGGCGGAAACCCCTTCGGGGCGGGTCCGTCGGAAATTATTTCGTGGATGTAGCGGTCGGCTAAGCCGATTAAAGTGAACCACATGGAAAAAAAAAAAAAAAAAAAAAAAAAAAAAAAAGTTTATATCGCCTTGGTGTGTTTGTGAAAATGTTACGCCCTGGTGCGTTTGGTTGAATGATACGCCCCAGTACTCTAATTTATATTAATCGTGCCGTTAAAATTTTTTTATAAAAAAAGTCCACGTCTCAACCGCATTTAGTGGTGTGTTTATCTTTATTAATCGCACCGGTGCTTTTTAATTGTTAATATGCACCGGGATTTTTTATTAGTTTGTACAAACTAGTGCTTATTATGATGAAATGCACTAGTGTGCTATGATATATAGATAGCACTGTTAAATTTTACAAATATAGAAAATTTCTGGTGCATATGACATAACATATCACATCGATGCTTTTTTATAGTACGAAAGCATTGATGCTTTTTTATAGTACGAAAGCATCAGTACATTTAATCAATACGTAAGCACCGGTGTTGGTTTGGTTACAGCATTCTGCTATGTATGTAGTTTTGAAGCGTCGGTGCGGTGTTAAATTTTGGTGCGCTCCGGTGCTCTATATGTTGGAGTGCATCGATGCATATTATTTTTATCATATAGCACCAGTACGTATTAGTATGTTACGTACCGGTGCGTCGTTTTTCAATAAAGCGCGCCGATAAAAAAAGCATTCACTAAAGCCTCCAGTCATCGAGTTTATTTAGTCATAAAAACCTCTGTTAAAACATCCACTACCAATTGCGGAGGTTGTAGCGGATGTTTTTTTGACAATTTTGGCCAATATTGTAACACTAAAAACCTCCGGTATGGCCTCCACTTCAAGCTCTTTTCCTTGTAGTGATATAATTATATATATGTGATTATGTCAAAGATCCTAGATATAAGGATAGAGAAAACCTTTTAAGATGTTGTCTCTTATGAACAAGTTGGTTTTCTAGTTGGGAGACAGATCCATGATGTTATTGGATCAACACAAGAAGGCTTACACTCTATGAAAACAAATAAAATCCCAACAATGGCCATGAAACTTGTCTCGTCAAAATTATATGACAGGACAAGTTGGTTATACATCAAATTGATGCTTATCCATATGAGGTTTAGTCTTCCAATGGTCAATTGGATCATGGGAAACCTATCATTCAATATCATTTGTAGTTCTAATAAATGGGTCAACATCCAAGTTCTACAATCTTACAAGGGGTTGAGACAAGGATGCACCCAATCTCCTCTTTTGTTTTTATTATTTTCTAAAGTTCTAAGTAGGGTTAATGTAGAATATAGGAGAGTGGTTGAAGCCATCTCATGAGTTAATATTGGCAAGGTATTATCCTTAAATCATATTATGTTTGCATATGACGTTCTCTTATATAAAAATGGATCTCTACGAGAAAAAAAATTGCAAGAAATTCTAGAAATATACAATGTTGCTACAAGTATGGAGGTCAATGTTCAAAAATTTGCAATTACCTTCAATAGATTGAATGCTAAATAAGAAAAACAATAGTTACAAAATTTTCCTTTCAAGTATATTGACTTCCAAGAAGGATTCAAATACCTTATCTCTTTTTTATAAATCCAAATGGTCATGGGAGTAGGGATTGGTTCTAGTTATTAGAAAATATTGAAGCTAAAATAAATCACTAGTGTAAAAGACGGATATTGACTAGGGGGAGATTGACATTGATAAAATCAATATTGGAATCAATTCTACTATTCTAGCATGCTTTGGCTTACATTCCAATATAAGTTTTGGAAAAGAGGAAAAAATGCTTCAAATTTATGTGGACGTGCATAAAAAAATGAGGGTATCTCCTTATTGAAATTGAATAGCATAGCTAATCCCAAAGAAGAAGGAGGTTGGTGTTTAATAAGCATACACTTATTTGGCCATTCCTTGGTAATTAAGAGTTTATGGAGAGTTATAAAAACCAAGGGACCATGGAATCAAATTATAGTGTAGAAATCTACCAAACCTTGCACTCTAATTGATTGGGTTAGAAATCCAAGGAAGAAAATAAATAACATTTCATCCCATTTGAAGTCACTTGTATCATTCTTTCCCGTAATTGGGAACCGGTTAGCTTGGAGAGTGAGGAATGGTGAGGAAGTAAGGATTGGTGTAGATACTTGGATAGGGTTTTGAAACTTTATTATATTTCTAGAGAAGATGATATGGATTTTTCAAGAGCGGGGACTTTATACCCTAAAGTAAGTGTCAAAACAAGTAGCAACAAACTTATGGCAACAAGGATGGTTGGATTCTCAATCTTTGGGGTTAGAAGGTGAGAATCTAGTTCTACAAAATGAATATGTGGAAATTCTTCACTGTGTAGGAATTTATGAAATTCTCTAATACCATGCAGAAATTTCAAATGAAAAAATGGCTTTAATGTAAACATAAATTTCACCTCTATTAAGAGGTTCTAGGATCTTAACCCTATCAATTTTCAACCCTTGGGATGATATGAAATACAAAACAAAAGGGCGATCTTTTTTTCACCATAATATTGTTTTCGCCTGACCATATATACTCTCATCCATGTTGAAAGGTCAATCCCATTTGCTACCATGCATTTCCACTTTCATTCAATTATATCTACTCTCATCCAGTGTTGATATAAATAAAGTTTAAAAGTATGTATCATAGGATTAAATTTTGGGGGATATATGTAAAGTTCAAGTGATACTACAAAGTTTAAAAGTATGGTCATATATACCCTCACCTAGTGATATATACAAAGTTTAAAAGTATGTGAGATAGGAATAAATTCTTTCGGATATATTTAAAGTTTAAGTGTTAGACTTCTTAAAAAAAGACGATAATGACCAAAAATGCAATGCTAGCTATCTCTATTGAAAGACCATTCTTTAACTATAAAAAATAACCCTCAATAACAAAATTTAAATACATTGGAAATGATTTAAACACATTGGAAATGGGAAAAAACCTAAGTATATTACTTTGTCGACTGTGCCTTCGTGAAGTACATCAAGCTTATCTTAAATGAAATAATACTAACATAGATCTCTTAAAAGGGGATCTACCAAGCGTCGAGAGGGATCAAATATCTTGAGGTGCAAACTCTTCTTCAACATTTGCACTCTTCATATCAAGTGTGTAATGCAATGTTTATGGTTTTAATTTATCTAATTTGTGTAGTTTTATATATATTCATTTCTAAATGTTTTAAATCTAAATTGAACATGCATGTTACTTTTTATAATATTTTATTATTTTTTATAAAGGACACGTGTCAGCTCCACGATGAGAGCGAAAGGAGTTACACATCCCCCTACCGGGTTGTAGAATGCGCCTCTTCGACGCAATTACATAAAACATAGAATGGGCTCATGTATCTACACTTGTCAGATTGTACAAGATATTTCATGATGTTATGTGATGAATATGATGTCTTAGTAGTATCTAAACATATCTTTTTATATATAAAAATAGGTTTGTGGTGCACCTAAAAATGTGCTAAGTGGAGAGCATTTTTCCTTTTAAAAAAATTGTACAGCATGTATGCTGCAAGTAAATTTTAACCATATAAATCTGCAATATCAATTTGAGAAAGATTGAGAAAATTGGATTACAAAATAGAGTAAAAAATAATTTTATAAAAATCTAGTTATAAAAAAAGCATTGCAAATTGCAGTTTCAATATTTTAAAAGAATTATAAAACACCAAAAATATTCAAATTACATACTATGAAAATAGAATTGGAGTTGTATAATGTAAATAAATAAAGGACAATAGTTGAAAGGATTTTTTAATTACCGTGGATTGGAATTTGAAAGACAAAATGTTTTTCATGAACATTTTGTCTATTTCAATATGATCATTTCGTAGAAAAGAATGAATTGATGAGTAAGGAGGATGAAATTGGGGCTCCAAGAAGTGCTTGATTTCAACGGGTAAGCTTTGGATCCTTTTTTTCTCTGTTAGGATCGAGCTAAGCATTGGGTTGTCTGTTCGATTGTCAGCGGGATGCTGAGACCGCAGGGGATGGGCCTCTCCCCTCCTCTGATGAAGGAAACCGCGCAGCAGACAGTGGGAACGTCATTACAAACGCAAGAAGCAGGAATCGGAGGAGAGGGTCAGAATCCTCAAACGGAGAATTCTGAGGTGGGCAGAGGGGAAGCGGGACAGGGGATCTGTATACCCAAATCAAACAATATCCCGGCCATTTCAGTAAACCCCACATGGGTTAAGGAAAAAATACAGCATATGACGGACCATGCACTGATAGGGAAATTTATGGGTGTATGGCCTACGGAGAAAGCTTTGACCTGGTGGATTCACTCGACCTGGAAACCAAAAGGACATTTTGACCTACTGTTGGGCTCAAAGGGTTTTTTTATTGTGGTTTTCCTGAATGTGGAGGACAAGGATAAGATATTTGAGGGAGGCCCCTATTTTTACTACTCTGCAGGTTTATTCCTACGAATTTGGAAGGACCATTTCAATCCTGACAAGGAGGATCTCTCAATCGCTCTGGTCTGGATTAGACTCTACTCACTTCCAACAAAGTACTGGGATCCGGACATTTTAAAAGCTATTGGAGGAACTCTGGGACATTTTGTCAAGATCTCTGATCAGACCAAGCAAGGAAGGTATGTTTCATATGCTCGCATCTGTGTCTATATGAATATTTCCAAAACCCTACCTGAGGGGATTACTCTTAACTAGGAAGAATCTGAATGGTTTCAAACTCTTGATTATGAACATATCCCTTTCTGTTGTCAGGGGTGTCACACTCATGGCCATATGGCTAGGGATTGTCACCTTAATCTCCCAGCGGATATCCCTGGTAGTAGTAATCCAGAGCAGAATGATAAGGATGGTTTTGTTAAAGTCGTTAACCGCAGAAGGACATGGAGAAGACACAATGGTCTCGCAGTGGGGAAGGAGGAGGTGAACCGAATAGCTTTGTTGTTCTTGATCCTGATCTGGTAGAAAACCCTTCTCCTTTGGTTCTTGAGGAATCCACTCATCTTGAAGGTGTACCCACTACAGCGGCCCCAAAGACTGGTCAAACACACAAATATGTTGGTAAGAACTATGTGGAGTCTGAGCGTATGGAGGAGGATTTGGAAGAAATGGAACTCGGGGACCTGGATTTGGATAGAATTGAAGAGGCATGTAAAAACATTGAGGTGCATTCCATTCCGGATAATCAGTTGCAATTATTGAAGGAAGCCATTCTAAAAACCAAGACTACCCCTAGTCTGGGGATAGGCCCCTTGAAACTAAAGGAAAATAAAAGGAAATTTAAAGAAGGTAGTTCTTAAGTGGGGGAGGCAGTCGAATAGGGATAAGATCGGGGATATTGGAGCAAGACTGGTTGACTCTGGGCAATATCCTGCCATCGAGGAAGCCCTCCTCTCAGCAAGATATAGTGCTTGATGAAATTCTTATCATGGAATATTCGAGGTACCAATGGGCCTCACAAAAGTAGAACCCTTAAGAATAAGATCATGAAGGAGCAACCAACTGTGGTTATGTTACAAGAAACTAAGTGTTCTGGATCCCAATTGGAATCTAAGGCTCCAAATATTTGGAAACGGTGTAAAATTATGGCACTAGATGCTACTAATCACTTGGGAGGATTGGCGGTTTTATGGGACCCTAGGAAAGTGTCTCTCTACAACTTTCTTTCTACCCCTTTCATCCTTTCTGTTGAATTTCATATCATTGGATCCAATGTGAGAGGTATGCTTACTAATGTTTATGGACCTAGTAGCTACCCTGAAAAACAAAATTTCATTAAAAATCTGACCAATCTGAGAAGGATGTTTGAGGGAACCCATTGGATATTGAGTGGGGATTTCAATGTGATCGGGTCTCTATTTGAGAAAAAAGGTGGCAGAAGAGTCCTTAACCCTGAAAATAATATGTTTGACGAATTCATGAAGACTAGTAAGCTGATTGATGTTGATCTTGGAAGTTCGGTGTTCACCTGGAACAATAGACATGGAGGGGAGCATTTGGTAGAGGCCCGGATTAATAGGTTTCTTCTGTCTGAAAGCATCATGCTCCTGGGAGGCACTCTGACTTCTCGCCCACTTACTTCATCGGGCTCTGATCATTGGCTGGTATCCCTGTTGTGGAGAAATATAGGAATGAAAATGACCAAGCCTTTTAGGTTTGAGAAGTTTTGGTTAACTCATGAAGATTTTTCAACCCGCGTGGAAGAATGGTGGCATTCTATTATCCCACCCATAGGAACTAAGATGTATTGCTTTCAACAAAAACTGAAGGTTCTCAAACAGAAAATCAAGAGATGGAATACTGATGTCTTTGGGAACATTCAGGCTGGGAAAACTAAGATGGAGTCTGAGATGGAGCATATCCAGGAGTGTATTATGCAGATAGGTGTGACCCCTAAGCTAGCTTGGAGGAAAAGTATATGGCTGAAAAACTCTCCCAACGACAGAGACAAGAGGAGATCCTGTGGCAGCAAAAGTGCTGTAACCTCTGGTTGAAAGACGATGATCAGAATACTAAGTTTTTTCACAGAGCGACCATCCAGCATAGACAAAATAACCAGATCTGTAACCTGCAGAAGTGTGATGGGGGGGTAGTGGAGTCTCATGTGGAAATTGAATAGGAACTGGTTAATCACTTTAAGGAGGTGGTAACGGATCCTCCTGTGGACCAGACCAAGGCTTGTAGGTAAATCAAAGCTGTTATTCCTAGGCTTATCACTGTGGAACAAAATGAGATGCTTCTCCGACCTATCGAATTTCTGGAAGTTGAGATGGCCATCAAACAAATGGAGGACGGGAAGTCCCCTGGGTCGGATGGTTTCACTACAAATTTTTTCCATGCCTTTTGGGATTTGATAAAAAATGAAGTGTGGCTGGTGGTGGAAGAATCCGGGAGAATGAGAGGAGTTTTCCCGACCTTAAACTCTACCTTTCTGACCTTAATCCCTAAAACTCTGATGGTTGATAAAGCTTATCTATTTAGACCGATTTCCCTCTGCAACATTATTTACAAACTCATAACTAAAGTCCTTGCCAATCGGCTTAAACCCCTGCTTCCCTCCCTGGTCTCTGTGGAACAATCTGGTTTTGTGGAAGGCCATCAAATTATGGATGGTATTATCCTGGCTCAAGAGGTTCTTCACTCTTTGAAGAGTACTAAAAAGGCTGGGATGCTGCTAAAATTGGATTTCTCCAAATCCTATGGTAACCTTAATTGGGTGTATATGAAAGAAATTATGAGCTCTTTTGGCTTCAGCGATGTTTGGATACAATGGATTGCAAACCTTACTTCCTCGGCGTTCTTCTCCATTATGATCAATGGGAACCCTTCCTCTATCTTTAAACCCTCTCGGGGTATTCGACAAGGTGACCCCCTCTCCCCTTTCCTCTTTGTGATTATGACGGAAGGACTTGGCAGACTCATATCCCATTTAGTTGAACAGGGTAACATTAAAGGTCTCCAGTTTCCACCCTATGAGAAGGCCATAACCCACCAGCAATTTGTTGATGACACCCTGCTTATGGGTCACTCTTCAGTCCAAGAAGCTAGACAGATCAAGAAAGCCTTGAACACCTTCTTACGAGCCTCGGGGCTTAATATCAATATGGCTAAGTCTCTGGGTTTTTTCTTCAACACACCTATTATCAGTCAGAGGAATATTATAAGAATTTTAGGTTTCCAAAAGAGCTCCCTTCCAACCAAATATCTCGGTGCTCCTTTATCGGAGGGAGTTTTAAAAAAGGCATCTTGAGAATATCTCTTAAATCGAATGAAGGAAAGGCTCTCTAATTGGACACTTTGATCTTTGAACCTCCATAGCAGAGTGGTTCTGGTGAAATCTGTGCTTCAAGTTATTCCCCTATACATGTTCTCTGTTATGGCGGCTCCTAAGTCTGTTATGAAGGCGATCAAGCAGATTCAACGTACCTTTTTGTGGAGGAGCATGGTGGACCATAGGAAGTGGCCTCTGGTTGGATGGGAGACACTGTGTAAACCTAAGCAGGATGGTGGGTTAGGTCTTCGTGATCCGGAGAAACTCAGTACTGTGTGTGGAGCTAAAATTTGGTGGAGATGGCTTACTCACTCTAATGAACAATGGGCAAGTTTCTAGGGAAAGAAGTATGCTTCGACAACTGATCAACAGGATTGGATTCGGGAGAATGGACCAGAGAATGGTTCTCATATCTGGAATATGGTGCAGGCTGGTAGTGAGCTAATCCGAAAACATAGCTTCTGGGAGATATGTGACAGTGCTTCAGCGAACCTCTGACTGGATGCATGGCAACAAGAGCCCTCCCTTTCCTCTCAAGTGACTGGTATCCCCGTTGACTCACCTATTCTGCACCATAATTGGAGGGTGGTGAATCAATATTGGCAGGAGGAATCCCATGCCAGGGGTTTTCGTGTCTGGCTTCCGCTTTCATGGTGGACGGATACCTATGGGGTTGATACTGGAAGGAAAATCTATGACATTTTGACAACCCGTATTATTAAAACTCAGGGGGGTAAGGATATCCTCCGTTGGGGTCACCGCCCCAAAGGTATGTTCACTATAAAGGAAGCTTATAGCCTGTTAACTGCCCCGACGAATCAACAGGGGGACAATACTTGGAAGCAACTGTGGGGAGCTAAACTATGGCCCAAAATCACCCTTTTCCTCTGACTGGTCCTGAAAGGAAAATTTTTAACTTGGGATAATATCGTGAAGCGGGGCTTCGAAGGACCTTCTCTATGTGTCCTCTGTGGAAGCAACGATGAAACCATTGCGCACCTATTGGATGGTTGCAGTTTTGCGTTGGCTTTGTGGGATGAAGGAGCAACGAGATTCCACATGTCGAATAGAGTCAGGAATGCACCAGAAGAAACAGTGAAACAGTGGAGGGAAGACCCCTTTCAAGGGAGACTTCTTAATCGGGTATGGCAACTCTTTCCTGGCTTTCTCCTATGTGAAGTCTGGAAGGAGCGAAATAAATGGATTTTCATTGGCAAGCCCAATACCTAGAAGATGGTGTGGGGGCATACTCAACGTGGCATCACTGAAACTCTACAATTAACCTTATGGACCGAACAGGATTTGAACATCCCTGAAAATGAGTTAAAAATTCTTCATACTTGGGATATTATTGTGCTCCCTCGTCATATTGGTCGTATCCAGTCTGGTTGTAGACCCCCTGAAAGTCCGGTGCTATGGTCTTCGCCATTACAAGGGTGGATTAAGCTGAACTTCGACGACGCAACTAAGGGTAACCCAGGGCAGGCCGGGTATGGAGGTGTTCTGCATGATGATCATGGCAGGGTTATGTTCTGCTACTTTGGGCACCTGGGACGTGAAACCAACAATGTTTCAGAATGTGAAGCCATGCTACAAGGTTTATGCATGGCAGCCCGACGTGGCTTTAGTTGCTTGATTGTCGAAAGGGATTCGAACATGCTGATATAGATGGCCGTAAAACTTAATAATGGGACCCGGGCTACTAAGCTGGCACAATCATGGAGATTGGCGTGGCAGTTGATGTGTCTCGACCAACTCATCACTTCATTCAACTCTGTCACCTTCCAGCATGTAAGGAGAAGTGCCAACTGTCTGGCTGACGCATTGGCTAATCATGGTGCTAGAATGACGGTTGGAAAGAGGTTTCCCTGGAAATATCGTCGGTCAGGTGTCGTCATCATTATTTAATGATTGTTGAAAGTGATAGGGGTGGTGTGGCACCTTTAGGAGGCGGTAGGAGAATTACTAATCCCGATGGGCTTTAACAGGTGGTACCATCCGCAAGGTGGTAAGGACAGGTGATTTTCAGGCGTCCTTATTACATGTGTCGCGACTTGGCCTTCCGTAGATCTCCCATCGTCTGTAATTGTTATGTTAGGAGATACGACGCATGTGAAGGTTAAGGCGCTCGACCTCTCACATTTTTGATGGGTCATTTGGAGCTGGTGTCTGCTACGATGACGAGAGTGCAGGACAGGATGATTTATTACAAAGTGTGGCTAGTTATGATGTACTTAATGGACAGAGGTGGCGGATTTCCTTTAAATTCTGAGTTTCGGGATGACAATAGTAAATGTGGTGATATTCCTTATTTTGCTGGTGTTTGGTGGTGTTGTTTTGATTCCAGTAGTGGGGTGACAAGTGATATTAAGGATATCAAGATTATGTCGCCGAGAGGGAGACCTACCAGGAGAGGTAGACGGGCTCATGTGGAGTCGGATAATGGGGAAAGGGGGAATGTAGCTTAGGCCAGTCCCAGTCAAGATCAATGGAATGCTACCGCAACTGCTCTTTTTTTCCGTCGTTACTTTCCTTAGGACGTGCAGAGGGTGGTGGAGAATTTGGAAGAAACTCTATGGCGCAGGGTGGGTGCATAGGAACTACCGACGGAGGCGGTTGCTAAGTCCAAGTGGATACACGACCCCGGTAATACTAGGGGTCATATGGCTCTTTATAATCGGGCAGTAGTGATGCTGTGGGTGACAAAAACTCTCATTGCCTAGGTAATGGAAACCTAGGCTGATATTTTGTCTAGTTCTTTAAGGATGACCCAATTGGAGGACCTTTGCAAGGACCACACTGAAGAATCTAAGTGGATACATATGAAATTGGACGCACTGGTGGCTGACATGGGGATTCCGTTCCTTACCTGTCCTAAGAAAGTGGAGAACCCGTGGGAGATCAACCTCTATGGAAAAAGGGAGGCTGTTGACACGCCTCCGGTGGTGATTATTGAAGACAAGGTTGTTCCATCTGCTTAATTTCCTTCTGTGCCTAGTTCCCTGTGTGGGTTTTGTTGTTTCGGCTTGGTGACTCTTGACTGGCTCCGGCTTCGGCTCTCTTCTGTTGTAGCTTGCTTCTATCTTTACGGTATTTCCTGCTTTTGGATTTCTGGTGTTGGTTTGTTTTTCTCAGTCTGATGTCTGTCTTCTCGACATCATTTTTGTAATGGGGGTTTGGGGTAAAACTTTTAGCTGTCTATTTACTGGTAGATTTCCTATGATGAACTGTAAGTGGATCCATCCTTTTACTGTTGATAAGGTTTGTAATACTGTTGCTCTTTGGTTGTGGTTGTGGGATTATGTGGATATTGCTGTTGATGTTGATCTTTGGTTATGGTTATGGGATTATGCTGATAAGTTCCGGTCTGATATCTGGGGTGGCAGTTTCAGTACCCAGCTTTTTGTAAAGATGACAAATGTACTGTTGATTCTACCTTAATAGAATGTTGATCTTTTTAGCTTAAAAAAAAATATGATCATTTTGTATATCCAACATAGTCAATATTTATAACACACTAGAAAGAAACTTTATTTATGCATGTAATTTCTCTAGTTTTTTAAAATGTATGGTTGGAATGAGGATCATTTTACTACAAGATAAGTGAGTATTATAGTGAAGGAGTCGTACTAAAATTTCATTCATACATTTCACCAACCTTATTGCATGTGTTACTCAAAATGTTGTACATTAATTATTAATGTTATTTATAATTAACAAAGAAACCATTTACAATTACATAGTAGTATTTTAGAGGCATTTTCTCCAAAATTTTCATCTTCGCAACTTTTAATATGTATATACTAGAACATGCATGCCACATTTCATTAATGCAGGAACCTGAAAAAATAAATAAATAGCAAAACTATTAAGTTAGTTTCAAGAAATCCATTTTTAAAATTACTATCATCCATTGAAATGAACAAGATGGCAAAACCAAAATGATGTCCGTAGAAGGAATAAGAGTTTTTCAAGAATGAAAATATGATTCAGTGACATACATTAACAAGAATGAGAATGTTCTTGGATATAGCTGTGATAATAGTATTTATGTATCCCATCGCCATGGGGAAGATGGACAAAATACTTTCAGGTAGTGATATCCAGAAACATTACAACAAACAAGAAATTCGCATTCACAAACTCACGTATGCCAATCATTATAGATGGGAAAACAAAAAATGCCATGCTTATCAATAGTAGTGGAAAATGGTTAAAATGCACACATTGCTTTGGTTTCTCAATAGTTTTTGCAAGATAACGTGGACTTGAAAAAACTTGGCAATCATACATAACTCCCAAATTCAACAATAATTTGACAAGTTTAATCAAACGGTGCAAGTTTTCACTAGAATGTCAACTCGCATTGCCAAAGCTTGGGTACCCATTGTACTAGGTTGTTAAAAGGATTTTGCCTAGATTTTCAAATAATTTATAGTGATGTGCATGCATCTTGCATGAATTAATGTAGAAATATGTACTTCAAAACTAAGGTTTCCACCACCTTCAAAGCCGCATATTGTTGACTTCCAAAAGAAAACTGTCCAAACAACAATGTTAATAATTTTGATCCCATTTCTATATTTGGTTCAATGAAACTATGTACTTCCAAAGCATAAGGCTAGCCATACTATATATGTTGGAAACTATTCCAATAAACTAGGCCCAGATGATGCTTTATGTATTGAATTATTGCAACCTAAACAAACAACTAGATTATATGAAATTGTCTGAGAGAGAGAGATGGGGAGGGAGGGCTCTAGAATCCTTGTATACATGTCAATAAATGAAAAATGAAAACATTGATATCTTCAAAGACCTTAAGATAGCTCTAACTACCGCTTAGATGGAAATTAAATATGTGGAGGAAATCTAATCATTAGCATTAGAGGACTCTGGAAGAAGCTGATAATAGTTAAAAATAGTTAAAATGCATACATTGCTTTGATTTTTCAATAGTTTTTACAGGATAACATAGATTCAACAAAACTTGGCAAACTAATACATAACTCCCAAATCAACAATAATTTGCCGAGTTTTTAATTAAACGGTGCAAGTTTTCACTAGAATGTCAACTCGCATTGCCAAAGCTTGAGTACTCACTGTACTAGGTGAGTCTGTTAGAAAGGATTTTGCCTAGATTTTCAAATAATTTATAGCAATGTACATGCATTTTACATGAATTGATGTAGAAATATGTACTTCAAAACTCAGGTTTCCACCACCTTCAAAGCCACATATCATTGACTTCCAAAAGAAAATTGTCCAAACAACAATGTTAATAATTTTGATCCCATTTCTATATCTAGTGCAAAGAAACTATGTACTTCCAAAGCATAAGGCTAGTCATACTATATATGTTGGCAACTATTCCAATAAACTAGGCCCAATTGATGCTTTATGTATTGAACTATTGCAACCTAAACAAACACCTAGATTATATGAAACTGTATGAGAGAGAGAGAGAGAGAGAGATGGGGAGGGACGGCTCTAGAATTTGTGTATACATGTCAATAAATGACAAATGAAAACATTGATATATTCAAAGACCTTAAGATAGCTCTAACCACTGCTCATGTGGAAATTAAATATGCAAAGGAAATCTGATAATTAGAATCAGATGACTATGGAAGAAGCTGATGAGACTGCACATAACCAAACATATTGGGAAGTTCAAATTACTTAATGTTTGTAGCACAACCAAATTCTAATATCTATGGATTTGTGAACTAGCTATTGGTCATCCAGAATAAGAGGATACATTAATAAGGAACATAAAGCTTTTGCACAGTGGTTAAAATATCAATATGCAAATACTATATCATAAGATAAGTTTATTAATGTCCAACAAATTACCACAAATAGGCCAATAAGACTATTAAGTATATCAATGTCGATACAAAATGGGAATACAAGGATGACTCCTATGAAAGCCCCCTTTAAATGATTTAGAGCCATCTTCCATGTGCTTCTTCTATTGAAAAAATCAAAACCCATTGTGTCCCATAAATGATGAAAACACTCATCCAAGATAATAAACTTTTAAAAATTTGAAATGATTTTTAGTATTATTGAGGTAATACTTGCTCAATTTTGACCATGGAATCACATTGCCTCTCGGATATAAGCAATTATATTTACCTATATAATAACAATACTGACATTTCTCATACATTATAAAGAAAAAAAACAAGTACTAGCACTAAAAAGGAAACTACTACATATCTTAAACCCGCCTATCACACCTTGGGAGTTGATTTTGCCCAAAGCATCAAACCAATGATCACGCTCTCTATCTCCCTAAATTCGAGTGACCATTATATGTTTAAGTTCATACTAACATTGCCACACTTGCATATATGCGTATTAATATATGGTGGAATTTCATACCGCTCAACAAAAGGAGAAATTCCAAAACACATAAAACAACAAATAACACTACTAAAAAAATAATGTCAATGTGCTCGCTAAACCTGATGCTTGTGAGAAGAATACCAGTATTCAAAAAGTTATTAAATCAACATGAATTGAACAAAACCAACATATTAGAGAAATAAATATGTGAACAACATAGCTATGGTTGTAATACTAAAAAAAACATGTCTATTGTTAGAATGATAAAATAAGTTTGGTAGTGA
This sequence comes from Larix kaempferi, assembly GCA_027924585.1. NCBI lineage: Eukaryota > Viridiplantae > Streptophyta > Pinopsida > Pinales > Pinaceae > Larix > Larix kaempferi. The sequence goes on along the minus strand of BSBM01000477.1, from coordinate 2,036,053 downwards.
TAAAGTTCTTAATTAAATAAATAAAGATAAAGTTAAAATTGAATTTTTTATTTGTTATTGAAATTAACAAGAGCCACAAAGTGGCAATGTCCCCGATATTGCCACTTGGGCTAAAAACTTTGAACAAGTAGTATTATCGGAAGAAATAGTAATATTGGAATAATAATTCTTTAGTATCCCAAATTATCCATATACTTAGATTCGAAAAATTCAAAGGCATGGCCAATGCCCTCATTGTGTAGCATATTAATCCAAAGGCATATGCATATTTTATGCTATTAGTGCTTATCCCAGGTATATATATAGTTCATTGACTTTGATAATTAAATTTTTTTGTTTAAAAACTTAATAAAATAAACTTTTTACAATAATAAAATAAAACTTTCTCTAATTTTATAAATTTTAAATTGTCTTTTTTTCTTAAATTTTGACAATGCAAACATAAAAGCAGATTTAACTTAGAATATTATTATTTAGTGTTAGAATATTATTATATCAGTATTTTCTGAACTGAGTTAGTGCTTTCTCTAAATATCTTTGTTATGGGTGCCCAATATTCAAAATTCAATTCATCCAAAAATAAATGAAAATCAATACAAACAGATAAATAATATCTTATTAGTTTGTCCATTAAAATTGAAGCTAAGCTGTGTACAAGTTGAAAGTCCTGCAATAATCAGAAAGGCAATAAAGAATAATCAGATTAACAATAAAGGCAAGTTGAAAGTAGTGCAATAATCAGAATATTTGATTGTATTTGTCACATTAAGGGAAATGCATAAGCTCTCCGACTAGTCTCTTGCAAAGCTGAATGCATTATAGGCGCGTTTTAATAGGGTCATGGATATGGGTATAGGTTTAGTAATTTATTGTTTTGATATGGTATTTTTTATAAGCCAAAATAAAAAAACTAAGTAGCTAGCTAACTTACCAGAACAGTTGTTATAGTTGTGCGTTAAGACTCATGTTGCGTCCACAATCTGTTGGTGAACCCTAATACAATTGTTGCGTCCTCTCTTTTGGTGAATGGAGCTATGTTGAACGTGTCCTCCAAAGTGTTGGATGACTGCTATTTCTGAGTTTCAATCACAATGAAAGGGGAGCGACCTGCAGTGGAGATTGATTCCATAATGGTGTTGCATGGCTTGAAGTTTGACCTTCGTTGAAGTCTATTCTCTGGCTGTAAAGCAAACCATTAGTCTCAGCAGAAGATACAAATTCAAATCACGTCGCAGTTGCACAGTACAGGTAATTTGCAATTGTTTGAAATTGTATATAAACCAGGTTATTTAAATTGCCTTGCTGATATGTTAACCCGTGAGTCTATGCAGCACAATCAAGTTGCAGGGTTGAATATGTTTTCGGTTGGATAGAGCTCTGGTGGATCCAAAGATGATAAAGGTAAATCTCTTGCAGAAGAACCTGCAAGATTGGTTTTCCAACCACGAAATTCCCTCTTCCTCAATCCATGGGACGAAAGTCTCTCACAGACTAAAAGGAGACAGCTTCTTGATTATGCAGATAGAACAGAAGCTGAAAAGTTTTTGGGCTTGACTCTGATAGAACAAATTCAAGCCAATCCCCTGAAAATTCAAATAATGGAAAGATGGGAAAGATCTGCATTTCGAGTGGTATCAGAGCCAGAGAGAGAATATATCTGGTATATCGTTCTTAACTCAATCTGAATGTTATGGATGCATATTTTTATATCTACTAAATCCGCTGCACTTTTTATGTTCTGTTTCATTTTGTCGATTTCAAAACATTCTACAATAGAGTCTTGTAGGTAGTGGAAATGACTACTGAGATGATTGTTGGGTATGCAAGGGTGTAAGTAGGGTTGTCCGATGTCAGAAAGGCAGTAAGGCTGAGGGTAGGCGAGGTAAGTCCTTATAGTTTCCAGAGACAGCAGTGAGCACTCATCCTCATTTACATCATGGACCCTTCAATGGATTCCGTTGAGCTCACCCATTTAGAATGTGAATCTGCAAATGATACTGAAGTCTGTTTAGCAGATCGTAGATCTTCTTCTTTTAATCCTCCTTCCAGTTCAGATTCTTCTTATATCCATATCTCTGATTCTAATCCGTCCGAAAATTGGCAACTTCCACAAATACTTCCCCGTGAAGTTTACAGACTCCCTTGGTGGAATCTTACAGCTACAACTCAAATAAAAGTTTCTAGTATTGATGTTTCATTCACAGACCGTGATGAACCTGTTCATATCAATCTGATTGATAAATGCCAAATCGATTGGGCTAAAAAGCAAGGTTTCAAATATGCCCATCTAGGTGTAATAAAGTTAGGACTAGGTCCTCTTGTCAAGCCTCGTCTTCCTGTTTCTTCTTTGTGTTGTATAGTTGATACCCGGCACCGGAATTTCTCTGATGCCGTCATTGGTGGTTTTACTGCTCCTTTACATGATGGACCGGCTTTTGGAACTGTTTATCCAAAGTTCTATGTTAGTCTCACAGACCCCTGTATCTATGATCTTTTAAGGGCCTATATTTTACCCAAAGGTTTTAATATGGATACAGGCTCTAAGATTATCCAATTAAAAGGTGGTGTCTGTGTCTGGTTTGGGAATGATACCCTTCCTGCGTTGTGAACTCATGTTCATCAGAGTTCGGCTAAGCAAAGCGTGGTGGAAAGGGAAAAATCAAAGAACGCTCCTCCAATTACTTTTAATTGGACTGGCATCAATTACCCCAAACAATGGGAAGTTAGATACTCTAAGCTCCGAAATCATGATTGTGTATCTTCATCCTTTAATGCAAAACCCTTAACCTTTGATGAAGCTACTAGTTCCTTCAGAGTACCCGATGACCAACCCACTCAGAGATTTACTCCTCCATTAATAAGGTCTGTCTCATGCTCTGCTTACAATAATGCCAGACTTCAAGCTAAGTCTGATCAAGCGGGTAAAGCCCCTGCATCTTCTGTAAATACCTCTTCTTCTGTTCAACCTTCTTTTTCTCGTTTGTATGATACTGAGCATAGAGGTCAGCATGCTTCCTGTCAAGCATGTCAAAAAATTAAACAAAAATTGCAACAACAGTAGAAGCACAAAGAATATCATTCCTTAGGAATGTTCTCTCTTCCAAGAGAAGGAACTGGTTTAGAGGTAGTGCATACTGGTCAAAGGTCGTTTATCCCAGGTAGAAATTTACCTGAGACTGGTTTCCGATAGTTTATAGCAGATGGCCAAACAAAAAGAGAATTTATGCCTTCCAAATCCTCTAGTCAAGACCAAACTGTTTATTATGAAGTAAAGCTTGCAAATTGGGGAAATTTGCAACAAATTCATACTGCGCGGAATCTTGATGACATGGCACAAGATATCCTCATTTTAAAATCAAAATGCGCAGAACAAAGGGAGCATATAAATAAAGTAGAAACAAAGCTTGAGTTGTTAGATCATCTTCTGCATGACTCAACTCAAATCAGAATAGCCATTGAGGAAGCTTCTAGTAAGCTTGAAAGAAGATTACTTGTCCTTCAAGAACTATGTGAAAAGACGAAGACACTTAAAAAGAAAAGTTATGTGGTCCCTGACCATGTAATAGCCTTAGCAGCAAAAGGACATAGTAAAAGTCATTCACTAGGTCAACTGAGCATACAAGAAAAGCCTGCTTTTGACTTTAGACAAAGTGAATCAATTAAAGCAGATATAGAAGACTGGATAGCAGAGTTTAAAACATTTAACCCAGTCTTAGATCATAAACATCTGGCCAACCTCAATGCACTAGAAATTGGTTTTCATGGGAGAGATGCTGAATCTTCCAACAGAGGAAGAACCCATCTTAATCCTCACTTTGATACACATATGCCTGATGTATCAGGTGCTTCATTAGCCCCTGCTCCTCCCAAATTCCATTTCGGAATAAATACCATGAATGATCTACTGTCACAGATGCCTGAACAACCTGTACTGAATATTCAATGTCAGTCCAGGGAAGATATAAAAAATGCAATACAAATGTTGGGTCAGTGGATCTTGTATAAAAAACAACAGGACAACAATCTCACAGGCCAAATGTTGGGAACACAATTGATAGCAGGTCTTTCAGGCCTAGCTTATGATTGGTGGAGGTGGTTACCCCAAGAATCTAGGAATGAGATGCTTGCTGCAAATGAGCAGATTCTAAGAGCCTTAGGGAGAGAATTCTATGGTCCTGAAGATGGTGAAGATTATGACCATCTTGCTTCACTTTTCATGTCAGCATGTTTATGCAATTTGAGTAAAAGTGAAGAGTATTTTTGTTATATGCAAAAATTGTTGATTTCCTCAGGCAAATCATGGAATCCAGCTTATTTGAAGCATTATTTAAAAAGCTTTCCAGGACATGTTCCTGATGTTGTGGAACAAGCTCTAAAAGATAAGAAAGTAGAGCTTAGAACATTGTCACTAGCCCAGTTGCATGCCCATATCCTTGAAACATGGCAAGAGCATTGCTTAGAGAAAAGGGTTAGTAAAGATTTCAAGAGGCATCAAAAAATGTACTCAGCATCTTTCTGTAAAGATGTTGCAGGAATGCCTGATTGGGGGTGTGGTGCCCATAACCATGGACACTTTGGCAATGAATCCTGTAAATGTAAAAAGAAGAAAAATGGATTCTATACCTCAAGCTCAAGATATTACCCTGACAAGCGTTATCGTCATAAAAGTCATAAACATGGGTATAAATCAAAACATTCTTACAGCAAGCATAAACATAAGTCCAAAAGATTTTTTAAGCGTAGGACTGAGAAGGGTAAGAAGAATGTTTGTTTCATTTGCGGTAAATATGTTCATTGGGTAGCCAAATGTCCAGAAAGAAAATCAAGGCCTCGCCTTGCAGCACTCTGTGCAAAGCTAGATCCTGCATGGTGGGATCTACATGAAGTTTCAGAGGATTGTCCTCCTCCTTCTGGAGAAATCCTTTATCTACCAACTGATAATTCTACTTCCGACTCCGATTCTGAGTCTCCAGCCACTCTAGCAAAATTTGCCCCTAAACCCTCGTCTTCCTCTTCTGATTCTGACTCCAGTCAGGATGCAAATTTGGGGGGGTGCACAGTGCCAGAGTTTGACTTTTCCTTATATATGTTTTCCAGAACTCCAAAGTTTGACATTGAAAAACAGTTAGCAGATATTGATCTTCAGCTTTCTGTTATTCCTGTTTATCAACATGTCCAAAGACACGATTTAAGACAAGAAAAAGCTAGACTTTTAGGTCTTTTGGATAAAGAGAAGTCTTCAAAGGGTAAAGAGAAATTGTATTCCTCAACTCTGTCTGTAAGATATAATCCTGCAGATATTTATAAGAATTACCCTGATGGTCATGAAGACAGACAGGCACATGGAAAAGATAAGGAAAAATTGTTAAGGCTCCAAATCAAAGAAAAGCGGAATAAGTTAAAGCAGCTTGTGAAAGAAATAGAAGAGTTGAAAGACATGGTTAAAATTTTGGTCATGGAAAAGGACCAATCTTCAGATGATGAACTGTCAAAACATTTGGAACAAGCAATAGTAGATCCTGAGAAAAAATAAGATTCTCCTTCATCTACTCCTCCTCATTCTCCTTCTTCTCCTCAGTCTCAAGTCCCTAATCTTTTAGGTGCTTTTTCAGGTCCAAAGCTTTTTGTTTCTTTACAGTTTTGTCCTCCTAAGTTCCAACCATATTCTGTACATTGTTTAATTGATTCTGGTTGTCAATTTAACTTAGCCAAAGGAAATGCAATTCCTTCTTTTTACTGGGAGAAAAGTAACGATTTTGGTTCAGCAATCGAAGGAACCCCTGTGTCTCTTTCTGGTAAAGTCAAAGAGTTTCCTGTACAAATTTCAGGTGTGTCCAATTCTTTGTCTCTTTTTAAGTTAGACGTTTTAAAAGAGGATTGTGTTCTAGGTTCTGAGTTTCTTCAGAAAGTCAGCCCTTTCTCTTTAGATATGAATAAGATGTTATTTGTCTATACAGTCAATAAACAGAAGATTGTTTCACCTCTAACTTTCAATCCTGTTCATAATTTTAAATCTGTGTCTATTGAGTCAGTCAAGTCTGTCAAGTCTGTTGATTTGCATAAAATGGATAGATGCATAGCCTATGCAGAAGTCCATAAAGACAAAACTCTTGCTGCAATAAAAGAAAAGCTAATCAAGGATTGTTGTTCAGAAAGTCTGAATGCATTCTGGACTAGAGAAAAGTATTTTGTATCCTTTCCCTTTGATCCGCTTCAGAAAATAAAGCCCATGAAAGCATCTGCCAGGATCATGACTCCTTTTGAGAGAGAGTTTTGTTCAAAGGAAATAAAAGAACTTTTGCAGAAAGGTTTGATTGAGCCCTCCAAGAGTCCTTGGGCTTGTAGAGCGTTTGTTGTTAATAAACACTCTGAGCAGAAAAGAGGAAAGCCTCGACTAGTTGTCAACTATAAGCCTCTAAATGTTGTTATGCAAAAAGTCCGTTATCCACTTCCAAACAAGGCCAGTCTTTTGCAAAAAATCACTGGTTGTACTATCTTCAGTAAATTTGATCTCAAATCTGGATTTTATCAAATTGGTATTGAAGCAAAATATCGCTTCAAAACAACTTTGTTGTTCCACATGGTCAATATCAGTGGAAAGTACTTCCATTCGGAGTAAACAATGCTCCTTCAGAATTCCAAAAGAGAATGGAAGACATCTTTAGGGATATCCCATGGTTAGTTGTCTTCATTGATGATATCCTTATTTGTTCAAAGAATCTCCAAGATCATCTTAAACATTTGCAGAAATTCTATGATCTTGTTTATAAGCATGGATTAGTTTTATCTGAAAGTAAAATGGAAATCAGAAAAATAGAAATGGATTTCCTTGGTTTCAAAATTCAGAAAGGTCAGGTAGTGTTGCAAAAACATGTTCTCAGTTCTTTTGAGCACTTTCCTGAAAAGATTTTAGATAAAACACAGTTGCAGAGATTCCTTGGTAGTCTTAACTACATCAGACCCTTTTATTGTGGTCAAGCTATAGATATTCACATTCTGCAGCAAAGGTTAAAAAAGAACCCAGTTCCCTGGTCTGATGCCATGACTTTGGCAGTAAAAAAGATAAAAGCCAAAGTACAGGAATTGCCTGCCCTTCATCTGCCACAAGGTATAGGTAAATTAATTATCGAAACAGATGCTTCTGCAACCACTTGGGGTGGTGTACTTCTTGAAGAAATAAATGGCAAAGAGAACATCTGTGGTTATGGCTCAGGTTCATTCAAGTCAGCTGAATTGAACTATCCAAGCAGTTATAAAGAAATCCTCGCTGTGAAGAAAACAGTTTAGCATTTCATTATGTTTCTTAAGCCAGTAAAGTTTGTGATTAGAACAGATCTAAAGATTATGCCTGGCATATTCAAAAATGAAAATCTAATGGCAGAAAATAGCAGTAGAATTCTGAAATGGTTTATATGGTTATCAAATTTTGATTATGAAATTGTATATAAACCAAGTTATTTAAATTGCCTTGCTGATATGTTAACCCGTGAATCTATGCAGCAAAATCAAGTTGCAGGGTTAAATATGTTTTCGGTTGGACAGAGCTCTGGTGGATCCAAAGATGATAAAGGTAAAGCTCCTACATAAGAACCTGCAAGATTGGTTTTCCAACCACGAAATTCCCTCTTCCTCAAGACATGGGACGAAAGTCTCTCACAAACTGAAAGGAGACAGCTTCTTGATTATGTAGACAGAACAGAAGCTGAAAAGTTTTTGGGCTTGACTCTGATAGAACAAATTCAAGCCAGTCCCCTGAAAATTCAAATAATGGAAAGATGGGAAAGATCTGCATTTCGAGGTCTTTGCGATGCTAGAGAAAAACTCAAAAGTTGCAAAGAACTCTGGATCGATTGTAATGAAGAAAACGATGAAGATGTTTGGTATGTAGATATCGGCGAAGGTAACTTGACATGGACAAGTTACAACCTCATTCTGCAATTCTGTCGTGAACAACGTTCTGTTGTTATTTGTGGAGATCCAGGAAACCTCATAAATAAGTCCTGGTTGGGATGGACAGAAATCCTGCTTGATAAGTTTTGCCCCATAGTAGATTGGGAAAGCAGACGCGCTAACTTCATTCTACATCTGCAAGCAGATATGCAAGTAGCCGATCATAATAATCTATGGTTTAAATTCTTGCTTAAACATGAAGGTGGCTGCTACATGAGACTTGAACATACAGTGTTCATAAATCAAAAGTTCATAAAGAAAGATCATAAAGGCAAAAGGATTGATTCCAAATTGTATACAAAAAGATTGCCACTTGATTTCCGTGTAGAATCTTTGTACGCCAGCGATTTCCTCTGTGAACCAAATAAGTTACTGTTTGGCTCAGATGTGGAAAGATGTTTCGGTCCGTGGCTTTATCCTCCACCGCCACTTGATATTGATGCTCCGTATTTCGGTGAGTCACAAGATCCTGATAGTGAAGAATATATCAGTAGTAATGATGACTTTCTCTGTACATGCGGAAGACCAATGGTTGGAGATAAGCGGGAATGTTTGTGATATCGGGGATACCCATAGCTTTGTACATACTTACTTTATGTCATTTTAATTGAAGCCGTGGTGGGCCGGTAATAATAACATCCACTTTGTACTCTCTAAAGTTTGTCAGGAATCTGTCTCCCGAGTGTTGTGTGATGGCCCATTAATTTATGCTGTCGGCCATGTTAGCTGTCAAGTCTTCCGGGTCCCCATATGGCGTAGCCTCCAAGGGACGAGATAATGGTAGTATTGTCCCACTATCACCCCAGAATCTTTGCTTTCTACCGGTGAGTGCCAATTTGTGATGACTGGGTAACTGGCTAAGGTGCTATATAAGAGAGGTTCCGGCTCTCATTTGGATCATCAGGTTTTGAGAGTTTGCTCATGTGTTGAGCTCTGCAAGTAGAGTCTAGTGTGTGCCGAGCGTTCCAGTAGTTGGAGCTCTGCGAGTCTAGGAAGTCTGAGTCGAAGCCGTATGCTTTGCAGATTGCCTTCATGGTATAATACTGCATCAGAAAGCCAAAAGCTTGTTCTGTAAATGTCTATAGTATTTTAGAGTGTTAGTGGCTATATCTCAGTGCCTCCAGGTAGCCTACAGGACATTCTAGTGGTACTGGTTTAAATTGCTAAATGAGCCTGAGACGTTGTATCTAGACACTTAGAGAGTTGTCGTAGTGATGAGCTTCATCCTCTGAATCCGATCTGCTAGTTTGTAAGTTGCTTCATTTTCAATAAAATTTCTGATGGTGATGTGGATTATGCTGTCAAAGAACTGAAATTCGATCTTGGCATGTTTGGTATCAGATCCAGAGAGAGAATATATCTGGTATATCGTTGTTAACTCAATTTGAATGTTATGGATGCATATTTTTATATCTACTAAATCTGCTGCACTTTTTATGTTCTATTTCATTTTGTCGATTTCAAAACATTCTACAACAGAGTCTTGTAGGTAGTGGAAATGACTACTGAGATGATTGTTGGGTATGCGAGGGTGTAAGTAGGGTTGTCCGATGTCAGAAAGGCAGTAAGGCCGAGGGTAGGCGAGGTAAGTCCTGCACCCACATTTACTATCTTTAGGATTTCATTTGTCGAGGTTTGGAATATCAATGTGAAGAACTGGTGCATATTTGAATTGGTGCACAAAAAGGTGTTGGACGCAATCAACTAAGAGATACTAAATCTCGAGAGGGAAACCCTAACGGAGCTAGACATCACAATTTTTTATTACATCGTGAGCCCGCTGACTTGTGAATATTGCTAGAGCTGTGTGTTATTGTTGCCACAGAATTCATTGTCGACCTATACGTTGGAGTCGTTGGAAGCTTGGAAGAGTTGAAACATTAGAGCAATTGGAAGCTTGGAAGAGTGGAAATGTTGGAGTTGTTTGGGTGCTCGAGAACTCCAAACATTGTGATGTAGAGTCAGCTGGCATCTGCAACCGCACTTTGTAGAGTTGATATAGAGGTACAATGACTCCAGAGTGCTGCATATTACAGTTTTTCTCACCATCATTGGTATGGTTGCGTTGAAGAGATGTTATGTGCCAAGTGGAACGAGATGCTTGGTGATGATTGATTACTTGTGAGACATCGTGGTATCACTCATCATATAAGACAACAATGGATTATTTTACATGTATACTTTTTTAATAAGGTTTTTTATTTCGCAAAAACTGAATTTAACTGTGTTTTAATGTAAATTAATTTGAATTTAACTGTGTTTTAATGTAAATTAATTTGAATTTAACTGTGTTTTAATGTAAATTAGTTAGTTTGTTTTATTTTTATTTTTATTTTTATTTTTTGAATGAAATGAACTTAAATAAATAAAATTCAATTCTCAACCAATAAACATAAACATTTTCTTGAGAAGTATTTTCCCAAACATTCTCAATAATCTTCTGATAAATAATATAGCACATTATCGTATATCTGGAAATTTTTTGGAAAAGGAGGCTACTGTATTAAGTGCACCACTACAGAAAAGGAGGCTATTGTATTAAGTGCACCACTACAGTTTAAGACTAGTAATATGGATCAAGTATGCGTATCGTTTACTTGCAGTGAAAACAAGTACAGAGAATGCGTATCGTTTACTTGCAGTGAAAACAAGTACAGAGAATGGAAAAAAAATGTTGCGGTCAAAATCATCTGCTGAACTCAGTAGGAAACATATATTGGTAAACACAAAACCCTTTCAGCTGAAACCAATAGATAAACCACATACATTATCAAATACTAACTTTAAATATTAACCATATAAGTAATACCGAACAATATGCCGAGCATTATATCGTCAAGCTTTAATTGATTGCATTTTACATTAATTTTTGTACCTGGAGCTGTATCAGCTCTGGGAAACATACCTTTGAATAAATTTGTTTCTGGCATGGGTATGTAGAATGAATACGTTTTTTTGTGAACCTCGTAATTTTGGGTATGTAGAATCAATACGTTTTTCTGTGAACCTCGTAATTTTGTGAATTATGATGCCTTTCGTATGTAGAATGAATACGTTTTTTTGTGAACCTCATAATTTTGGAATGTAGAATCAATACGTTTTTCTGTGAACCTCGTAATTTTGTGAATTATGATGCCTTTCCGCACAGAAACCATTGCTATAAAGTTTAATGCAAAACCACAAAATGAATATCACAAAGCTGTAAACGAGCAAAGCAAAGTCCAGAGATCGGTGGTCAGTGATGTGTGAAATGAGCAAAGCAGAGTCCAGTAAAGTAAAAATAGCCAGAACATTGACCACCAATTCGCGGAAAAAGACTAAGTCATGTAATAATACAGTGTTGCGCAGAAAAGAAAAAGTGAGTTCCTTCCTTTTTCACCCTTCTTCTTTCACACAGTCCAACATTTTTCCCTTTCATCTTTAGACTGTCCCTCATTTTCATGGCAACGCCATTGACGTGTGTGATAATGGCTGTCCCACGTCGCTGAGGTAAACTATAATCTGCTTCTAAACTCTAGAGCATCTAAATTTTCAGCTATTCTCTGGCTTTATGGTACCGACCATCGACAACTCTCTTGTAGCCATGAATTCCCAGACAATGCTCGGGCTATCATTCCCTTCAGCTTCTCCTACCTCTGCTTCTCGGCTTTCCAATTTCAGCCATGCCCTCTTTGCGTCCGCGGTTTCATCGGACATGCGGAGGCTAATAATTTTGCAATATCAACAAATGATTAATCGGAACAGTAAACCACAGAATGACCTGGGTATGATGAAGGCCATGAAAGAAAGGGTCCCCCTATCAGAAGCTCAGCGATCCAGACCGAGTCCCTGCCGAGCACGGTGGAAGCCCTAAACATCCAAGAGCCAACTGAACCATAGATCTCCGAGGCATCGAAGTCCGAGAGGAATCTGGCGGACATATGGAGGGAAATCCAGGGCGCCAACAACTGGGAAGGGTTGCGGTTGCTTGATCCCATGGACGCATATTGCGAAAGGAGATTATCAGGTATGGATAGTTCGTCCAAACCAAGGAAAAATATGTGAATGAAGTCCATGGATAAGAAATGAGGACAAACCATAGATTAGAAATCCACCCGCACCTTCATGGATGAAATATGCTTCTTCAAGCGCGGACATGGCATATTACCTGCAGTGTGCATCGACTGCACATGACCAATACATGCAGCTTACCACACATGTGCATCGACTACACACAAACGGTCTACCTGATGCATCAACTGTAAAACTTATGCTCTCTGTCGACGCCATTGAACCCTTGATGGTCTTTACAACGATTAAAGAAAGTGGTCTTACCTCGTTTTTCAAACAGGTCTATACGCATTAATAACAGATGACGCAAGCTCCGCCGTCGAACAAGGAAGGGATTTTCGAGGAAGACATCATCGAGTTCTCGTATCCAATTAAAACTTAACAAATATGTATTATTTAAAATGTTCATATAAATAATTTTTTTTAATTATACATAAAATACCTAAAACTATAGACAGCTGAAAAAATTCATAGATCCTATAAACAAATTTATAGGGGATGTCCGATATATACATGATCCCCTTCGGGGACATAATAATTAACAACATAGTTTCTTAATACTTTTTATATATAAAATAGCCTAAAATATATTAATATCTAAATTTTATATTAAATATCTTAGTATATTAGTTGTGTTTTAGTCTAAAAACTAAAATAATTATCAAATATCAAACATATAATTCCAAAAGTTTTTAAATTTTAATTGTTATTAAGTACTAAAATAGTTATTAAATATGTTATTAATGTGAAAAGATAAAACATGGAAAAAAATATGTATTAGAGAAATAGTAGTAGTAGTTTGTAATAAATTCACACTTAATATAATAAATAATTGAAAAATTAAGTAATATGGAAAAAATTACATTAAAAAAATATTTTTATAAAAAACAAGTATTAAATTATATCATTTTTTTTTTCACTTTAATTGGCTTAACCGACCGCTACATCCACGAAATAATTTCCGACGGACCCGCCCCGAAGGGGTTTCCGCCTTGCGGCCGCTGCGTGCCTAACCCCAAGAGGGTCTATGAGGATGGATCCCGTGAACTCGCATGCTGGGAGGCCTAACTTCCGAGAACTCAACCGATCGAGCTAACTCTTGGGGCTAGTATTAAATTATATCATATATTAATATAAGATTAAATTAATGTAGATTGAAAGATTGAAACATATTAAAATTAAAAAGCTCATCATATATTCAATCATGTAAGTTTAAAGCAATTAATCTTTCCTCTAGCTTTTTAACTTAATAAAAACTTAATAAAACAATGTTAAATAAGTTTTTACTAAATTCCAAAATTAGGCTAACAAATACAAGCAAATCACCATCCTGTTAAAATTAAAGTATTTAAGAAATTTCTAAAAAAAGTTTGATTATTATTTATATATATTTTTAATTATAATTAATAAATTTACATATTTTTTCATTATTGAGATAAGTTATGTTAATAAGTAAAATAATTGATAATTAAATTGTTTTTAATGATGATGATGATTAACATTCATTGAGACCAACTTTGGTCTATCCGACCTTAAGAAGGTTATTACTTGGTTTGCTTTAAACTTATGTTCCTATGCTCAAAAGGCTTGGTAAGAAGCTTTCCAAGCTCACTATAGTTTTGGCAAGTTAGGAGGTTAGCAAGGTTTGTATTGTAGCAAATACTATGAAACTGATATCTAATGTAAGCAGGGCACTCTAAGAGAAAGTGATTTTCATCCTCAACGTTCATAGACTCACAAAGATGGCAAACCCTTTCCGCCCACGGAGTTTTGAGAATAGACCAACGCCATGTTTCGCTATGAAGCTCATGGGAGTTCGTTCTAATCTTGGCTATATTAATTTTCTTTTTTGAACTAGTTACTATCGAGAGATATTTTTTATCTTCCATATTAGGGTTAATGACCTCCTTATAGTATCTTAGTTTTCTCTTAACCGTTGAATTTTCCTCGCACCACAATTTCTCTTTAAACTTAAAGGTAATAATATTTTTGACATTATCGATATTCTGTAATAATAATTTAAAAACTCCGCTTGAGGCGTAGTTAGTTTTGACTTGAATTTAAAGCAATTTTAGGAAGTTTCTTGTTTCCCATGTTATTTATCTTGTGCTTGTACATTAGGTACTTAGTTATAGCTATGCTCTCGATGGGGGAAAGACCCACTTCTATGAGGAGAATAGGATAAGGCGTATTGCTTTTAATTTTGAGCTTATAAGTTATAAACCATTTTTGGATTTCCTCAATCTTTCTCCAAAATTCTCTAGAAATGTTGCACCCGCATACTTCACAACCATATAAGATAACCGTATAATATTATTTTAAATTGAGATTTTGTTTTGCTTTAAATTATTTTTAATATTGTTTTAGATTTAAATTTTGTTTTACTTTACATTGTTTTTATATTATATTATATTTTGATTTTGATTTGTTTTAAATTGTTTTTAATATTATTTTAAATTTAAATTTAGTTTTGCGTTTAAAAAAATTAATAACAATTAAGATTAATAATAAATATATAGTTTAATATTTTTATAAATTTATTAGACAAAATTTTATATTTAAACTTAAAAATATTCATAAAATTTTAAAATTTCAATATAAATCCATCACCATCTTCAACAAAAAAAAATAGCTTTGAAATTTTCCATAATCAAAATAACTCTTTTTTATTTGGCAGTGTTCCAATACAATGTCCAATAAATAATTTACTAAATTCGAATGAAAATCACACCCATTCATTGATTCTACGGTAGTTGAGCGAGTGAAAATAAAGACATTCGAATGGCCACCTTGCAATCATTAATCACGTACTTGGACACTTGGATAGAGATGGGGCATAGAAGGGTTTTCTCTCTTCTAAAAGACTGCCAACAACCCCCACCAAAATTGTGTTTTTTATTATCTATAATGTTTGCATTATTTTTACTTTATTTTTAATATCAAAAATTTAATATTTATCTATAAGTTTTAATGATAACATCTATCACTTCATTGTAATCTAATCGTCCAAATTAGAAATATATAAATATATCACTTCATTGTAATCTAATCGTCCAAATTAGAAATATATAAATATAAAAAATTATTATAATGTCAAAAAATTCAAAACTTATGTAAAACAAAGTTTCAAAATTTTAATTTTATGTACTGATGTCAAATAATATAAAAGAGTGGAACATATAGTCACCTATCTATGGCAGGGACTAAAAAGACAAACAAAATTTGCAGGAAGGCATTTCAGGATTAGAGGCAACTATTTCTTGAAGAATAAGATTTATCTTTCATTTAAGTTTAAGCAAATACATATACATTATTGGCTCACAGTGGTTTATAATGTATTTGTTTCACCTATTCATAGGGATACTGATATGATTATCTAGTTGTTATTAAACATTTGCAACTGAAAAGAACATTGGGCTGAGAAGGTATTAGGGACTTCAATCTCTACATTTTTAGAACTCATTTAAAAAAGGATGAGCTAGAAACTTCTGATGATTTAAGGTCGATATCCATATGTAATTGTGTATATTTGATTATGTCGAAGATCCTAGCTATAAGGATAAAGACAACCTATTAAGATGTTGTCTCTTATGAACAATCTGATTTTCTAGTTGGAAGACAGATCCATGATGTTATTGGATCAACACAAGAAGGCTTACACTCTATGAAAACAAATAAAATACCAACAATGGTCATGAAACTTGGCTCATCAAAACTATATGACAAAACAAGATGGTTATACATCAAATTGATGTTGCTCCATGTAAGGTTTAGTCTTCCAATAGTCGATTGGATTATAGGAAACTTATCATTTAGTTTCATGTATATTTCTAATAAATGGGTCAACATCCAAGTTCTTCAATCCTACAAAAGGTAAAGACAAGGATGCACCCTATCTCTTATTTTGTTTTTGTTTTTTTCTAAAGGTCTAAGTAGGGTTATTGGATGCAGCTTGGGTGGTTTGAAGGAATGATTGTTACCCTCCCCATCCATGTTCAATTCTTGTAATTGACATGATGCTCTTGTTGAGACCCTATGTAATGATTGAGTGGATTATGTAATCTGGCCATACCTTGATTCTTCGAAATAGCAGGTGGTGGCATATTTCCATGTGAAAGAATATAGAAGGGTGGTTGAATCCATCTCAAAAGTTATTACTAGCAAGGTATTATCCTTAAATCATCTTATGTGTGCCCGAGTAATGGTCAAGGAGCTAAGAGACATCACTGAGATGGTGTGTACAGTGAATCCGTGTGTTGTGCAGACAAGAGAATTGAACATGAGAATCCCTATGATTGGTGAAACTTGTTGTTAATAGTTCGATGCTTACATGAAATGGGTGCAATGGTAATGCGTCCCACTCCATACTATAATGTTGCATGAACAGAAATGAAAAGGATGAGGTATGGTCGGATTTCTTGCAAGTGTTGATGGTAGCATAGAATCTCCATCGTTGTTTAAAAGGGTTTGACAGCGAAAAGAGAGTTGCATATTTGCATCTAAAGCACCATGAGCTGAGATATTGTGCAGTGTGTAGTGGAAAACAAGTAATGGAAAATGATGAGCAAGCAAGATGGGAGAGGATGAAGCAATAGAGGTGATGGTGTAGTCACCATGAAGACACATGAAAAAAAATTAACAAAATTAATGGAGCAATTTGCATGTAAAATGGCATATGGCTGTAAGACCTTGTAAAGCATGCATACCCCTGGTACTCAACGATAAAGTTGGGAGAAAGACCTAGGTGATAGGGGGTGTATGTGAGATTCCTCGGTTAAAACTTTGAGGGGAGTTGGTCATTATTCCAAGTTAAGTTTAAAGGGGGTATTGTTAGGGTTAACCTTCACTCGGGATTGAGTCAAAAGCGGTTAGGTCTAGAACATGGTTTCTTGCAGCCCATGGTATTGGCCCAAGGTATTGCATGTAATGAATCCTATAAAAGTCCTAACACACTCCATTGTAAGGTGGTCTAGAGGTGAGCGGTGGCTAGCTCGCTTGGCCTAGATGCCCGGTTTTGGCCATGTAATAAAGATCTTCATTGGGTGTTGGTTTTCCCCACATGGGATTTCCAAGGTAAACTTGTGTCTCTCTTAAGTTGTTGCTTGATTGTGTATTATTTTTCTCGCATATTATTTTATCTTGCTCATTATAATCCTAATACTCCCTAGGGGTGTAATTTTGGCGGGGTGGGGGGGGGTATTAGAGTATTAGTGGAGGCCATTGAATGTAAAGTGGATTAGGTCCACTATGTTGTTATTATTAAATAAGGCCTACTATGTTAGTAAATAAATGTAATGGACCTCATTAAAGAAGGTCCAGTAGGTGGTTAGGAGGTTAGGAGGTTAGTATTGTATCATGATTATATAAATAAGGATAGAGTCCTGCCTATGAGAGGTGTAGAGAATAATCTTGTATGTTGATCTTAGCTCATTAGGAAGTATCCCCTCGAAGAGGCAAGGAACAAGGTTGATTCATCCCATCAAAATAACCATTTATGTATTAATAAAGATTTGATCTTATTGAATATCTCTTGTATTGTTTCATATTCATGATATCTCTTGTGTATGATCTAAATTGTATATTTGGTCTATAACAATTGTCATAAACCGAATATTAAATTTAGATCATATGTAATAGATATTAGTAATAAGAAATAATACAAGAGATATTCAATAACTCCAACTTTGTTATTATAGGAATGGTTATTTTGATGGGATGAATCAACCATGTTCACTTGCCTCTTTAAGGGGTCTACCTCCAGATGAGCTAAGATCAACATACAATATTCTTTTCCACGCCTCATAAGGAGGACTCCTTCCTTATTTATAGAATCACAATACAATACTAACCTCCTAGTGGACCTTGTTTAATGAGGTCCCATTACATTTATTTACTAATATAGTGGGTATTATTTAATAATAACAATATAGTGGACCTAGTCGACTTTACATTGAATGGCCTCTAGTAATACTCTAATGGGCCCTCCACGCCCCCCATGTAGGACCCATGTCCTAGTTCATCTAAGTTTATAAATAAACATCATTCTTTCATTGTTTCCATTTTGTTTCAGGTCTCTGTTTAGGTTTCTAGTTTAGGTTTAGACATCTTGCCTGTAAAATAATATCACATTTTCATTTGTAGGTCGAATTTATTTCTAACAATTACTACCTTTGTGCAAGTGTAACAGTATACATATAAATGCATTTACTCATTCAAATTTAATTTCCGTTATAACATGAAGTAATGAATATTGGCAGAGTTAGAAATGGGTGTTTATACCTGTAGGGAAAATACATGTAAATAGCTAGTAGATCCCTTTTTGCTGCTTCCTTTCTTTGCTTCCTTTCTTTGCCCTGCTTGTTGTATTTCCTACTGTAGCCCTGCAATCAAAATCTTCCCAAACCCTTGAAACTCAACCGACCAGACAAGTATGCCACCCTTCCAACTGGCCAGGTCTCGCCGACCACCCAGCTCCACAGGTACCCCTTTGGACCCCCGAGCCCAAAACCGAGTACAATCCAACCAGTATTTCCCTTCTGCCAACTCTCCAACAAGAACCCCCCTTCTTTTCTGCTCTCCAAATTTCTATCTCTGCTCCATTTTCCCAAAATATCCAAGGGTGAAGAAGATTCCTTCTCCCTCCCCTCTTCTCGACCTTATTGCCCCATTTTCTTTGCCGACTCTTTTCCTACCATTAATACCCTTATCTCTATCTTAAATGTTTTTTACCCCAATGCCAGTCCTCGAGCCCTTAACCTTTGACTCAAAACATTAACTTGCATTATTTTAATATTCTTTCATTATTTCAAAATTTAATATTTTATTTAATAATTCATAATTTATTTTACAATTTGTTTAATTAACTCAAAAACTTACTTTATCACATTGTTATTTAGTAAAATTTATTTAAAGTACAGTGAATAAGTATATTCCACAATTCAACCGACCTTCACACAATCACTATTATTTACACTTAAATTTTTTCAATATATTATCATATTGGTTAAATAATATTATATAATATTTAATCAAACTCTTCCACCGAGTACCATATTGTACCTTAGGTTATTATTAAACTATTTACGATTATTACTTAAGATAATAATAGTCTCATTAATATTAATTGACATTATTAACACTTAGTTAATTTAAGGAATCCAGTTAATAATATTTTTAATTAATATATTAACACAATTAACCTATGATAACGAGGTAATTAAACATGCTTATACTATTTACACTTATTAACATTAGTCATCAATATTAACATTAATCATCAATAATTAACATTAATCAACATCATTAACATTATTCGACAACAATTAACATTAATCAACATTATCGACATTAATCAACCATGACTAACATTAATCAATATTACTAACATTAATCGACAATATTCAACATTAATCAACATTATTAACATTAATCAATCATGACTAACATTAATCAGTATTACTAACATTAATCGACAATATTCAACATTAATCAACATTATTAACATTAATCAATCATGACTAACATTAATCAATATTACTAACATTAATCGACAATATTTAACATTATTACTTAATCGTCTTTCATTACCACCTAATTCACTCTATTATCCTATTCAGTTATTTAAACCAAAATTTACTAACTCAACGTATTAATTTATCTCCTAGTTAAATAAGTAGTAATAATGTAATTAATGCCTAAACATTATAGTTCAGTTTTATTTCACGCAATTTATAAATATGTAGGCAAGTTATGTAAGCGTGGCTACTGCTTACATACCTCGCGTAAGTACACTAATAGTAATAAATCACACACATCAATCATAATCACGAAACTTATTGTTTACTGACACAGGTTTAAACATAGTTTGCAAGGTACAATCTTTTATCTAACTGAAATCTTATTAAGTTATGACAATTCATACATTACAGAGTTACGACACTTAATCAATCAATGGTTTTCAATACACATAGTTAGATCATGTTTTCTTCCCGACTTCAAACTACTCCTATCTACCTACATCATCTACCTAATCACAACTAACTTCCACACCCTATCCTTTCCTTTGCTGGACTACCCTGAACTGTCAAGCCATGACCAACTCCAGCTAGAACTCGTAAGCGGAAGTGTCAACTACATCGACCAAGCTTCCCCAGCAGGAAACCACCAGTCATCATCGCACACCTTGGGGACCGCGCCATAGCACAGCCCTCCCATAACTCTGGGTTTCGAGGATAAACTGTGGGTAAAGCCTCCACCCCCCTAATGGGACAAGGGACTATGTCCACCCAACATAATAACTGCGTTGCACTTGTACTTAGTTTTTCATCGTATAACCAATCTGGGGGGTTGAATTTCCTGAAACCCTACCCTACCCATACATCATAATAAACAACATAATAATCATGCGAAAGTAAATAATCCATCACTCGCATACCATTTATCTTTCGTATTCCATGTCCCCAAGGCTCTCCCACCTCGTAGGATACAACTATCACTTAGCCATTTTAACTTGTAAATCAGTCATTGACATACAATCTAGAATATCGTGCACAAATCCTCATCATGTACACATACATTTCGTCATAACATAACAACAATAATCAATTCATTATATTCACCATGCACCTGGTATAACATTCATTCGTTCAACAATTAACTTTAACGGTATCCACGTACCCATCATTCATTAACTTGCATAGTTGAGACATAATTAACACATGATACAAATCCAACATGACTACATACCCTAATACTAACATCACACAAACACACATATACATATTGGCAAAATAATAGAACCACATGTCCACAGTGTCGTCAAACCAACGAAGTCTCACAATCAAGCAAATACAACATATAATAGTAGTTCAGGCAGTAATGTCAAAACGGGACGTTACACCCCATTACACCCCTAGGGAGGTTCATAACACCCTTAATATATGGAACATGAATATATAGTACTCCCAGTTAGAATTAGTTGAGCACACGAAGACTCCATGGCTTGATCTAGAGTTTGCATGCATTTGTATCATATGGTCGTACTTTTCCTTCAGGACAACACGAGCCTTGTGGTTGTTCTAAAAGATAACCATGACCAATTGCAATTTCTCACTTTAAGAAACACGACCATAAATAAAGAAATAAATCTAAAAAATAAGAAAATAATGAGTGTATATCATGCACAGAAGACACTTGTGCGACATGCATACACTCTCAACTTTGTGCTTATCACCTTCCTAGCTTATAAATGAAGGGTCCATGGCTAATAGAAGATTATAGAGAAAGTTATATCAAGCATCCAAACTCTAAAAGAATTCAAAGTGGTAAGGTGAATACAATCCAAGGCTCATGTTTCCATTTTTTAGGAGAACGTAGTGATTAGTTTCTTCAATTATGCAGGGATCTTGTGATCCATAATCGAAGGACTTATAGTCCACTCACTTCACCAACACGGATACTATGCAGAATAAAAGCCTATTTTTTGTGTTTTGTGTGATTCAAAGATCCCGTGTCCTTTCTAATGGATGCAAGGCCTCTATTTTTGGTGCTTCAAAATGGATTACTTATATGCAACACTATTCGAAGCTAATTATCCAGATTGTTCCTCTTCATAACACACACACACAAGATACTAGAAGACAATGCAATGACAAATGAATATCTGATTTTAAGCTCATTGATTCTTAGTTTTATGCAAAAATCCTTTGTCTCTAGAATGTCTTATGAGGCTCTTTTGCCTAATGCAAATCTGAATGCAACTTCCCCATTGACTTCTATGTTCACTATGAACTTTGTATTTAGGTTTGATTGCACTACTCACTTTATGCATGGATGGGTATCCTTGTTCTACTAGTATTGTCGGGACCAACACTCCATACAATGTATTTTAATATATCTGTATGATGAAGGCTATAGGTAATGGCTGCAACCTAGTGCAACTATTGGCAATTATAAAATTTCAATAATAACCAAAACGTTTTTATCCTCTTCAACATTTCCAACAATGCCATTAATAAAAAAATATAATGAAAGGGGGTTTTGAATTGAACTCATGGCTAGTAGTTCTATCAAGCCATTGGTTGTAAATAAGATTTATCCACTAAGAAAAAATTATTGGACAATTAAATAGATGCCCGGGCAATGAGAAGAACACTCCAACAATGACAAAAATGCCCAACAATGTTAAAAATTGTCAGCCACTTCTAAAAACGCCCATGCAACAAGGAAAACACATGTCAATGTATAAAAATGCCCTAGGCAATGATAAACCCAGGAAGTTATAAATTTTCCCCAAGCAACCCAAATTCGCCTCAAGTAAAGTAAATTCACCTAGGCACTACTAATTTCACCCCAGGAAATGTAAATTCACTTCAAACAATGATAAATTTTCCACGCATTGATCAATTCATCCTGGGAAAGGAGTAACTCGCCCAACCAATGATAAATTTGCCTCGAGAAAAATAAATTCACCCCAATGAATAAGAGAACGACTCAAACAAAGCAAAATCACCCCAAGCAGCCAATAACTCTTAAAAATGCAATTTTAGAAACTCCTACACAAGTGCAACAACTTTGAAATTAATTCCCTTGATCACTTAGAACGATTGGGCATCCAATGGATGAGATTTACTATTTGTTACAACTCTTTGGCTCAATAAAACAAGGGAGCAAAATGCATTATTACTCTATTCTACTCACAGCTCTCTAGTTAATCCATTATCTTCACTCATTAGCAACCATTAATGTCACTATGAGCTCTTAATCAACATAGTATATAAACCAATGTTGGAATCAATCACATATCCAACAAAGATGCACAAAACACATTATTTAACATGCAAACCCAAATGGGAAAACTAACATTCAATGGTTGCATGATATTTTGTTTCAACAATCTCTGGATTACAATGCGTCTTTGGGCTTTTTCGCACTCTCCTACTTGGGCAATAGGTAAAAATCCCTTTGATAGTCTAAGTGAAAGAAGATATATGAGAGTTGGAGTAATGGGAAGGCCAATAGCCATGGCCTTTCATTCCCCATTCCCCTCTTTTATTTTCATTTTCTAATTAAATTAAATCTTTTCTTTTTTTTTTCCTCTCTTTTACTTGTTATCATTTACATTTTCATTATCTTTAAAGTATTGTCTAACCTTTATACAATACCAAAATGCATTATATGTACTAATCATTACAACCGTTCGTTTGTTCATATCCATTTTTGGATCACACCTCCCAATTAAGAGGCTTTTTGGTCTCCTAAAGATGAAGGAAACCAAACTGGATCAATATGCACTCTATCAACTTCTCTAGAAAGTGGGCTCTAACTATGGCGCTCGGCTACAACTCTAACTTTGGCTCTAGCTCTGTCATCATGGTTTTGGATACTAGTTTTGGTCCTATCTATGGCTTAGATCTTTGTTTTGGCTCACTTGTTTCCGTTGCAAAATTCTGCTCAGTGATTCTCAACTTTGCACAATCCTCTTATTTGAACTTTAGACTCAACATCCATCCCCATCTCCCTCTTAGATTTGGAGACAGACCATCTTAGCAATTCAATGAAGCTAAGTCGAATTATGGTCTTCTTTGGTTCATTGTTGAATGTATGCAACACTTATTCAATAGTGAGGTACGAGTGAGCATATCACGAAGGGAAGTGTGTATTGTCCTCTTCTTCTAGGATCAATTGCTTCCCAAGATGGAAACAATTATCTATTGGCAAGTCAATCTTCAACCAATTTTCAATGAGTAAGAGATCAACCCAGGCTTGAGATCCTTTTTTTCTCTCTCCTACTTCCATTGAACTATTTCTTGCTTCATTGGTGAGGTTGACCTCTTGTGTCACTACAAATTAGTGGACACTTTCTGCTCCTTGGGCTACCAAGGAAATGAGCAGTTCACTACTAGAATCATTTGCTTTTTGTCATGATAGCAACTCTCTACTGCTAGGATGAATTACTTATCATCATGGAAGTGATTCTCTGTTGTTGTTATGTGCTAATCAACACTTTGTCTCTGCAACAATGTCAAATGATTGACCTCTTTGGTGCACAATCATAACCACCAATCTTACATGCTTCATGTGCCAAAACCTACACACATGCATGATTTCAAGTGACAATCATCAGCAAACTACGGTGGTGGTCTCACCCAACATTCAATGCCAAACCTAACATTCTCCACCATCTCGTAGTTGTTGCTCCACACAGTTCTCATGAATGCAATCAACTATTCACCAAAAAGCCAAACATATTGAGCAATGGTTACTTCTCCACTGTCATGGAGTTCCAGGGAACCCCCATTGGCATTAACCTCCATGCACCAACCACTGAAACATCCCTAAGAATGGAATATTCTTTTGCAATATGGAAGGAAAAAATAATCGAAATGGGGCTACTCTTGATGTCTATATCAATGTACTATCCTCATTGATGGTGATGCAGACCTCTTCTACTGCTAAAGCTTCTTGGATAATTGATTCCCCTTGGAATAGGGATGCAGGAAACTCCTCATCTCCCTCATTCTTCACTCTTTATACTTTTCTCTTCACTGTGTGGTTCTTGGGGTGAAGCTCTATATGAAATTTCCAACACTTCACTTCCCAATTTCCACTTAATTTGCAATGGTGGAAACAATTCTTTCTGTTGATTTTCCTCCTTGGAATTCTCCTCATCTTTGTATGCTTTAGAGTTTGATGTTGGTTAGAAGAAGTCTCCTTTCCATTTCTCTTCTAAAATTAATCTGATCAATGACGGGTGGCTTGCTTCTCCCAACAAGATGCCTCCACATGGCCTTTCTTCCCACAAAATAAGCATGCTTCTGAGTACCAACAACTAATAGAACTATGGCCTTTATTCTTACAATAGCGAAAAATCAGGGATGCCTTTCTTAATGTATACCTCTTGGTCTTTGTATTCTTTCTATGGATGGTTGGTTAGCCACTTCTTATAAATGTTGGTGGAGTATGAATATTCAATATGTTCTCATCATTTCCCTTCTTCAATATGTCACAAGAAGGATGAGGACATAGTGGGTTTCTACCTTCATCTGTTGCTCTTTATTCTAATGAGATGGCCAACTCTGTCATGTCTCGTGCCTTCGTAAAAATGGTCTTCTTAGACATATAATTTTCCATTATGTCATTGAATCCTAGGGCTTCATGCTTGTCCCATGGTGTAGATACAATGGGGATCGAGATGCCTTGTCTTATCTTGCCCAATCCTTGTCCATCACAGCCCATATTCCTTAAGAGTTTTGAACCAATCCCTCTTGTATGCTTTTCAAATTCACTAGCATGTTCTTGCAAAATTTCCCAATAAGGTGAACTTACCTTAGTGGTATCAGTCATGATGCTAAATTAAACAATGGTAATGGAAGGTGGCTTTGCTCCATGGTGCCATTTGACAACTGGTTATAGTTTTTTCAAGGCTTCCTTATTCTCTCCCAACTCCTGTTGCAGTTGTGCCATCATCAGAGTAATCATATCTTCTTGCTAGCTATCCAACTGAATGACCTTCTTACCAAGTTGTACAAGTTGCACTCTACGCTTGTCACAATCTATCATGGTTACAGAGAGGGTGTCTAGTCTTTCTTCAAACTTCTTCGTTAGCAATGGAAATAGATTGGAAGAGGTCTCAAGGTGGTTCTCCATCTCTATCATTCTCTTGTTGAACATTTGGACCCGCTCCTTCAAGTGCACGTTCTACTCTTGAGGCTGAGCATTGATAGCCTTCAAGTCTTCCAACCTCTTTGTGCTTGCTTTACCCATGTTGAGGTTTGCAATGTTCTCTTCAAAGTTGTGGCAACTACATTACAGTCAAGGATGCAACGACTCTGATACCATCTAGTCCATAATTAACGGACCTATAGTCCACTCACTTCACCAACAAGGATGCTATGTGGAATAAAAGTATGGTTTTTGTTTTTTGTGTGATTCAAGGATCTTTTGTCCTTTCCAATGGCTACAAGACCTCTATTTTTGGTGGAGTTAGAAATGGATTACTTCTCTACAACGTTATTCAAAGTTATTTATCAAGATTGTTCCTCTTCATAACCTTCACACACAAGATATCGGAAGACAATGCAATGACAAATGAATATTTGATTTAAATATCCCTGATTCCTAGTTTTCTGAAAAAATCCTTTGTCTCTAGAATGTCTTATGAGGCTCTTTTGCTCAATGCAAGTCTGAATGCAACTTCTCCATTGACTGCTCCGTTCACTATGAACTTTGTATTTAGGTTTGATTGCACAGCTCACTTTATGCTTGGATGGGTATCTTTGCTCTGCGAATATTCCTAGGACCAACACTCCATACAATATATTTTAATATCCCTGTATGATGAAGGGTGTAGGTAATGGCTACAACCTATGTGTAACTATTGGCAATTATGAAATTGGAATAAGCACAAAAACGTTTTTATCCTCTTCAATATTTCCAATAATGCCATGAATAAGAAATATAATGAAATGGGATTTTGTATTGAACTCATGGCTAGTAGTTCTATTAGGCCATTGGTTGTAAATAAGCTTTAGCCATTGAGAAAAATGTATTAGACAATTAAATAGATGCCTGTGAAATGAGAAGAACACTCCAACGATGATAAAAATGCCCAACAATGTTTTAAAATGTCTAGCCACTTCTAAAAACACCCATGCAACAGGGAAAATGCCCATCAACATATAAAAATGCCCCAAGCAATGATAAATTCACCTAGGTAGTTATAAATTTTCCCCAGACAACCCAAATTTGCCTCAAGCAAAGTAAATTCGCTTATGCACTTTTGAATTCACCCCAGGCACGACTAATTTTTCCGAAGGAAATGTAAATTCACCTCAGACAATGATAATTGTTCCATGCATTGATAAATTCGCCCTGGCAAAGGAGTAACTTGCCTAGCCAATGATAAACTCACCTCGAGAAAAAAAATAGCACTAAGAATAAGTTAACGACTCAGACAAAGAAAAATCACCCCATGCAGTCAATAACTCTTAAAAATGCAATTTTAGAAACTCCTACATGAGTTCAACAACTCTGAAATTAAGTCCCTTGATCTCTAAGAACAATTGGGCATCAAACATATGAGATTTACTAGTCGTTACAACTCTCTGGCTCAATAAAACAAGGGAGCAAAACGCAACATTACTCTTCTTCTCACATCTCTCTAGTTAATCCATTCTCTTCACTCGTTAGCAACCATTTATGTCACTTTGAGCTCTTAATTAACATACTATATAAAACCAATGCAAGAATCAATCACATATTCAATAAAGATGCACAAAACACATTATTTACCTTGGAAAACCAACATTCAATGGTTGCTCAGTATTTCATTTCAGCAATCTTTGAATTACAATGCAGCGTTGGGCTCTTTTTCACTCTCTTGCTTGGGCCAACAAAAGGAAAAAGGCCCTTTGATAGTCTAAGTGAAAGAAGATATAGGAGCGTCAGGGTAATAGGAAGGCCAACAGGCCTGGCCTTTCATTTCCCATTCCTCTCTCCTATTTTTATTTTCTAATTCACCTTAATCTTGTCTTTTTTTCTTTTCTTTTCCTCTTTTGTTCTTATTCTCATGTACATTTTCATTAACTTTAATGTATTTTCTAACCTTTATAAAATGTCAAAATGCAATACAGGTACTAATTATGACAATCATTCGCTTGTTCATATCCATTTTCAAATCACACCTCCCAATTGAGAGGCTTTTTGGTTTCCAAAAGCTCAAGGAAACCAAACTGGATCAGTGTGCACTCTATCAACTTCTCTAGAACATGGGATCTAACTATGGCTCTTAGCTACAGCTCTAACTCCGGCTCTAGCTCTGGTATCAGGGATCTAGTTACTGGCTCTGGTTTTGGCTATGGCTCAGCTCTTGGTTTTGGCTCACTTATTTCCACTGCAAAATTTTGCTCATTAATTCTCAACTATGTACAATCCTCTTATCTAAACTCTAGACTCAACATCCATTCCCATCTCCCTCTTAGAGTTGGAGACAATCCATCTCATCAATTCAATGAAGCTAAGTCAAATTTTGGTCTTCTTTGGTTCATTGTTTAATGTATGCATCAATTATTCAATAGTGAGATCAGAGTGAGAATATGCCATCGCAAAGGGAAGTGTGGACTGCCCTCTTCTTCTAGAATCAATTGCTTCCCAAGATGGAAACAATTCTCTACCGACAAGTCATTCTTCAACCAATTTTCAATGAGTATGAGATCAACCTAAGGTTTAGATCCTTTTCTACTCTCTCCTACTTCCATTGAACTATTGCTTGCTTCATTAGTGAGGCTAACCACTTGTGCCACTACAAATTTGTGGACACTTTCTGCTCCTGGGGCTTCCAAGGAAATGAGCTTTTCACTGCTAGAATAATTTTCTTCTTGTTATGGTAGCAACTCTTTATTGCTAGGATGAATTACTTATCATCATTGAAGTGATTCTCTATTGTTGGTAGGTGCTAATCAACACTTTGTCTCTGCAACAATGTCAAATGAATGATCTCTTTGATGTGCAATCATTAACACCAATTTGACATTCTTCATGTGCTAAAACTTACACACATGTATGGTTGAAAGTGGCAATCATCAAAAAACTACGGTGGTGGTCTCACCCAACATTCAATGACAAGCCCAACATTCTCCAGCATCTCGTAGTTGTTGCTCCACATAATTCTCAGGAATGCAATCAAGTATTCACCAAAACGACCAAACATATTGAGCAATGGTTGCTTCATCCACTGTCGTGGAGTTCCTCCCCACTATAGCCAAGAAGATGACCTATGAGCATCCAAAAAACGAAGAAGAATCCATCCTTAAGGTTTAGCAGTATGATCTTATTTATGCACAGTTAGGTTACATATATATGATCATTCCTGATGCCCCTAGAGGCAACTCCACCTGGAAGGATCCTCCAGGGGCATCCCATGCCATGGATGGCGTTATCGGTTCTATTGCATCCCATCCAAATCCATACCAGTCTTATACTCCCCCGTCGAGCGGTTACTCATATGTTAATCCCCTGAGTGTTGAGCATCATCATTAGGGCATTGCGTTTGCACCATATTATTCCCCCGATCCCTCTCACTCATCTGGCTCACATGCATAAACGAGTACCTCTTACTCGACTCCTCTTTCGCCCCCCCATGTTGGAGCACTAGAAGGGAATTGGGATAACTTGAGGGACTACATGTAGAGAAGGGGATCTCATTCCTTGTGTTGTATAGGTTGAAGGGGGAGAGTCTGGTTGATTGGGATCGTTGTAGAGGGGGTTTGGCACTAGAGACATTTTTTATGAGTTGTGGGCTTAGTAGGGAGCCTTGGAAGCTTCACCATTATGGAAGGATAGCCTCATCTTGGGGTTGGCCTCTGTCACAAAGAGATTAAGTGTGATAGAAAGCATATGGTTGGGAGGAACGTCCTTGTTTGTAGATGGTTGGAGGATTACTTCTCTCATAAAGATAAGTATTATGAATATGTTATGCAGTGCCACGTTCTATATGTTTGTGTTTGGTATGTATTTGCTTCTCATCCATTCAATTATAAATGTATGAATTTAATGTACATAACTGTGGGTGAATTCATGGTAGGATTGAATACATCGCTATGTTTAAAAATTCAAGGTTGTTATAGTTTTTCTTTCATTATTAAATTATACAACTGGCCAATGAAATGTGATTTGGATTAAATTTTGAAATGTAACTAAGAGTAAAAATTTCTATGATTAAATTGAGGTACCACATAGCCTTACTAGTGCAAAGAAGTAGGCAAGTATATGATAGAGTTGGCTAACTGGAACACAAAAGACACATTTAGGGGATTCAAGTGGATTTTATATTGTTGGCATTGAAGGAAGATTATCCAAATATCAGTGAGATGTTGGGATATTTTTTTGGACTTGGTAGTGATATCATCGAGTTAGGCTAAGATTAAGTTCCCTAAATCATGAAAGCAGCATGACATGGCTCATTGGCATGTGGCACCAACGTTCTTTAAACCAAAAGGCATAACTTGATTGGAAAAAATGCCCCAGGGGGTAGTGAAGGTTTTTTATATTTCTCTTGGGGGTAGATATGGATTTGGTTGTTCTTGTAGAATCCATTCATAAATCAAAGGACCTTGTGACAAGCACATTCATCGATGAATTAATCAATGAAAGGAGTTCGGTAATTGTCCTTAGGGAAAGATTTATCCAAGTTTGAAAAGTCAGTGTAAATGAGACCATTGCCTTGCTTTTTGTTGATGAGGATTGGATCAGATACCCAAGAAGTATACACAATCAGATAGATGAACTCAATTTTTTGTATTTTGTTGATTTCAACTTTGATGGTTGGTGCCTTGGTTGGGTGCATAGGTCTTTGTTTCTAGTGAACAAGAATCACATCTAGCTAAGTGCCAATGCAATGTTCAATGATCATTAGATTGTGGAACTCTTTATAAAGGGATTTGCAGGCAATAACCCCTTCGAGAGAACAAGATGCACCTAGAAGTATGTTTTCTATTACCCAAGTAGTAACATAAATATCTACCTTAACGGTACAATAAATGTTTGACATATTACTTTCTTTGAAGGCATCAGGTGTAGACATTGGTTTTTTTTAACCAATATACTTTCCTAGGGGGAATGAAGCCTTTAAATTCAACCGATAATTGGTCAGCCAACATAGTTTGGGGTGAAAAGTAGGAATGATGATACATGTCATCTTGTTAACATCCAAATTTGCTCACCTGCCATGCCATCAATTTCGTCACCTTTATACATCATCATCCCACATCATTAGTACCATTTTTCCATCTCATTCCATCCATATGACCTCTGGGAAGTAATAAAAAACCAAAAAAATGAAATTCAAACCATGAATTGACCACCTTAGAAGGAGATCACAACTTTTCCTTCAAAATCAGTGACCTAGGTCGCAACTTTTCCCCCAATAAGCGCGACCTAGTCCCAAAACTTGATTTTTGTCAACATTTTATTATTTACCACCTTCCTCATGAAAAAAAGGCCAAAAGTGGACACATACCTTCATGTGGTCCAAAGTTAGTTACGGATCTAGGTCCCAAGAACCTAATTTCTCCACTAAGCAATCAAAGGAAATGGAGAATGTTCACATTGCTTCTAGATCCATCTCTTGGCCACTCTTGTGCCTATAAAAAATTCCTCAAGGTCACCATTCCATGCACAATTTCCATTTCTCGCTCATACTATCATGTTGCCAAAATTCTCCCAGAACTAGAAGAAATCCATATCTTACTTTCTACTTCACCTAAAGAATATCATCATTGTGACAATTAGCTGGAAGTTGTGAGGTTGCAAAGGAGATAAATGGATCTTCCCTTGGATAGTTGCAGAGGTCCCTCTTCCTCTTCATTATACCAAGGTACTCATTTATGTACCACTTCTTTGTGATAATATAAAAAACCATTCTATGACTCATTATGCATTGTCTTAGCACTCTTTACGTGTGATGTGATTGAAGAACGATGAGATTTTGTTAGTTTAGTTTAGTTTATTTTGTTTTTGCCTCATTCTTAATCTATGCCAAAGTTACACAACCCTTTGGTATGTGCCTTTTGCACGTGTGGGTGATTATTCACACCATATAGATTTTGGTGACCAAACTGGGGAGGATCCATAATCCCCCTTTGGTTGTCTTAGATCTCATTTTTCGACCATTTTTTTGAGTATTTTCTTGCTTGGATCTAGCTATGTTTGTTGTCTATTTTATGCTGTCAAAGTCTCAAGTTGGATCCCAAGCCAAAACTACATCTTTTTAGCCATCGTTGAAAGCACATTTCTTGTTTTTTGCGATTTTAGGTCCAGGTCACAACTTTCGAGCCAAATCCCATAACCTAGGTTGTTGCTTTTTCTTCAAAAGCCACTACCTATTTCGAAACCCGGTTTTTTCCACATTTCGTAGTCGATTCCACCTTCATATTTTTTGGGTTCGATTCAGTTTTATATTTCGAGTTTGTTTACGGTTTTGCTTTTACTATTTCCAGCTTAATTGCTTGTTGTAATGGTTGTTTACTTCTCCTTTTAGACGTTGTAGGCGAAAAAGAGATCCTAGTACTTGTCGCCTTTAGGATTCTTTTTGGGGTTTGTTTTCAACTACATTTTTCTTCATTTTTCAACAATATTGATTGTTGAATCTACTTGGGTAGTTAATTGTTGGGTTTGTTTAGAGCACCTTGATTGGTAGTTGAGAGCCTTTTCTCTTTTCTTTACATATCCTTTGATTAGCTATCTTGTTTGCATGCTTGCTTGGAATTGTGAGTGGCTTGATTGTGATCCATTACATTGAGATATCATAGATTTATTTTGAGAAAAATTCCATTTAGTTTAGTTTTGAAATTGTCTTATTTCTCTTTTCATAATTTTACATGCATTTCCATTTCCTTGTCATTTACATTTGATAGTTGTACACACCACTTGTGCACACACTCTCACAACTTAATCCAAAACATTACTTGGTTCATGACCCCAAGTGGAGCCTAAAAATCAACCCTAATATAAACACACTAAATTCCTCTCTTGAGGGCCAAACAAAATATTGTAGCTAGGTTAATACTTTGTGGATATGCATCAAAACAATCCCCCCTTGTCACTATACATCTGAGACATAGTGGTTGACATTTTAGGGAGCCAAAATACTATAGTATTTTCGAACACGATAGATGCTAGTTTGTGGGTGGGCCCATCCTTTCAAAGTGGTACGTGGCAAGACAGGAACTAGATGGATGAGTGGTGCACCTTCAACATTTAGTATTGAAGATCATCCAGATTGTTACCTTCAGGCTTAAGCTACAAGAAACTCATTTGACGTGTCCGTGAACAAGGTATCTTAGTGACCATTTCATTAGGTATCTTTCCTAGAGGTGACCCTTTTAGGTGGAGGGGTACTTGGAGCATATAGTAGGGAGAAGAGACTCTCTCTATAACTGTTCCATTCTATCTTCACTCATTGGAACGATAGGACTTAGGACCCATATTTGTGTCTGGTGTTTTGAATACATGTTCGTCTTTTTACTTCTTTTCTCCAAATACAACTTGAGACCCCCATTGTTGAAAAGATTTGAGGAAGATTTCTTTTTATTTATTTTGCTTATTGTATATTTCTTTAAGGCTAGTGGTTCTTTTCTTTTTCTAGGGTGTCCTTTTCATTTTTCTTCTCTTTGTTAGATTATATCACTTGTTGCACCCATGTTGTACTTGTTATTCGATTTAGTACCATTTACAAAGTCGATATTATTGATTAGTGCATTGTTTAGATTAGCCATGTTTGTAGACCTGCATTGTTGGATTGGTTTTCTTAGATACTGTCACCATAGCTCCCTCGAGGTACTCTCGTAGACTTCGGGGTCTACCCCCTTTGTAGTATTTATTAGGTCGCACTACTTGCTCATATAGTCGCATTCCAATTCGACACCCATCACCTTCACCCGATTAATCTTTGGATTCGTTGGATTTCGACTCCTCATAGCCCAGAGCACCTTCATCCCCCAACACTGTCGGCACCATGGTTGGTAATATTCCCAATTCCACTGGTATCCTTGTTTCCAATGGCAGTCCCATTTTCAATGGTAGAAACCCCCCTCTTTTTGGTGGAGGAACCATTGGTGGTGGTCCAATCGGTGGAGCTATGACCAACACCATTGTTGGTCCTTCCACCTCATATCCTACTACGAGTCGTGTTCATGGCTAGTCTCAACCTTCCATATTTGGCGAGACTGAACAATGACTCCATTTGACATAATCCTTCATAGCCTCAAATTCCCAACAAAATCCCCTCGAACATCCCTAAGTTTTAAGGGAAGGCAGGCGAGGACCCCCAAAACCATATCATGTCCTTCCATTTATGGTGCTCCTCCAATAACATCATAGATGATTCCATTCGGTTACATCTGTTTCAGAGGACCTTGACTGGGGTTGTTTCCAAGCGGTACATCGAGCAACCCCATGGGATGCATCCCAATTTTGTGTCCCTAACTTCCACTTTCTTGATGTTCTTCCACTTAACTATTTGTTATGATGAGGGAGTCAAGATGTTGTTGTCATGTCGTCAAACCTCATCTACCCATGTCACGGATCACTTCCATGAGTGGCATCGACACAAGATTCTTTGTAAGATTAAGCTCAATGACCTATCTTCTTAGACTAGTTCCTTACATCTCTCCTCCTTGTTATAGCCAAAGACATGGCCTCTCTAAAGAATAAGCCATTCTTAAGTACAATCTTATTTATGCGCAGACTGATTACCTATATATGATCATTCCTAATGCCCCTAGAGGCGAATCTTCCCTGAAAGATCCACCGAGGGCATCCCGTGTTGCGGATGGTGCTATCGGTTCTATTGCATCCCATCCACTTCCATACCAGTATTACCCTCCCCCTTCGAGTGGTTATGTGTATGGTAACCCCCATAGCATTCATCATCATAAACAAGGTCCTGCACCCGCAGTGTATTATCCCCCTGATCCCTCTTGCCCATCCCATGCAGGAATGAGTATGTCTTACTCGACTCCTCTTCTGGCCCCCCATGTTCATGGACACTAATGTAGTGGCACCATGTGTGGCGGTGCTTCTACTAGCTACATGGCTCCTCTAGCCATCAACCCTTATTATCCTTTTCTTTGCCTACCACCAACCCCTTCAGTGCAACCACACCGTGTAGCTCTCTCTTTTCCTCATGGGAAAGTATACACTCAGCAGAATACACCTTCACAACCCAACACCCAATAACCAACAAGTGCAACCAAACAATTCCTAGAAAAAGAACAAAGGAAAAAACCAATGCCAGGAAGGTGGGGGCAAACCCCCCAACTCTCCTAACAACATTGGAGGTAACTCGAACCCTGCAAATTAGGATCCCAATAAACCTCCCAAGTAAGGTAAGAACCCTTAGTTAAGGACTAATAATCCATGTTCCTTTTGTGGTGTTTACGAGCATTATACTCACCATTGCTCCCATCTATCCAAGCCTCTCCAATTGTGGAATGAGGCCAACCAACGTGAAGCAATTAATGCCCCACAAGGGCCACCTAATCGACCTCCCTCTCATTCAACCCAATTGCAACCGATGGGACTACAAAACCCCTTCCCATCACAAGGGGTGGTCACAACACAACCTGTGGCACCTTATCCATATTTACCATAGACTTTTGATCATCCTCATGATCCTTCTGTCCAACATCTTCTCATGATGTCTATTGATATCAACCTCTAGAATCGATGTAACCAATATGGCTCGATTATTGAAACCTTTCATACTGATAAACGGAAAGACTCCACACAAGTCGAAGAACCTTTTCACCTACCACGGATGATGTTCCTAAGATCCCCAAGATTCCTTTGCGCCATGCAATGAATAACCCCAATGCCCATGCCGCTTCTAACTATAGCATTGTGGATGACTTGGCACAATCCCCTATTGCCATGTCTATGTTAGAGGTTCTTGGAAGTTGTAATACATAGTGCAAAGGGTTATTGTCCACTTTAGGTGCAATCGATCCTTCCGATACTCACATGATGATGTTTGGTCTCGATCAAGTGGAGCCTTGGATCCCCTTCTCAGTAGCCTAGATGCAAATGATCCTTTTGATACTCGCATGATGATGTTTGATCTCGATCAAGCGAAGCCTCGGATTCCCTTCATAGCCTTTCAAATTCCCGTGACCATTAAGAACTTGGTTATTCATCGTTGCATTATCAATGAAGGTGCCTCCACCTATGTCACGAGTGTGTCATGTCTACTCATGTCTGGAAGAAGCTTGGTTCCCCCAAAACTCGTGTCATCCCTTAACAATGGTTGTGTTGCTCAATCGTAGGGTCTTCTGTAGAACATCCTGTTGTTGCAGCAACATCCCCCCCCAAAAAGTTTTACATATTGGGGCCCCTCCTTTATTTTTCTAGAAAGACTGCCTTAAGAGGTTAATTATCCTTTTTACTTTGTTTTTCAACTTAAGATCCTGCTTTGAAAATTTCAAGTTTTTCTTCTAAGGATAATATTCATGAAATTTTTGAAGTTGCGGAACCTTTCAAGTTACCCTCCCGTAGTTGTGGAACCTTTTGAGTTATCCTCTCGAAATTGCGGAATCATTTGAGTTATCCTCTCGAAATTGCGGAATCATTTGAGTTATCCTCCTGCAGTTGCGGAACCTTTCAAGTTATCCTCTCGAAATTGCGGAACCATTCAGCTTATCCTCCCGAAACTGTGGGAGCCATTTGCATAAGCCTCCCGAAACTGCGCAAAAGACTTAGAATTTATTTCTCGAAGTTTGCAGAACCATTTGAGAAAGCCTCCCGCAGTTGCGGAACCTTTCAGGTTATCCTCCCGCAATTACGAAACCTTTCAAGTTATCCTCCCGAAACTGTGGGAGTCATTCGCAAATCTTCCCCGGGGCCGCCGAATGACTTAGTCTCTTTTGAAAAAATCTTAAGTCTTTTTTCTCGAAGCTGCGGAAGCCATTTGCGAAAGCCTTCCGAAACGGCGAAAGCATTCACGTTATTCTCCCGAAATCCTGCGGAACGCTTTTTGAAAGAACTTAAGCTTCTCTCTCGACTTGTGGGAGCCATTCACCAATCTTTTCCGAAACAACAGAAGCATTTGGGTTTCCCTCCCGAAACTGCGGAAGCGTTCACGTTATTCTCCCAAAGCCCCGCTGAAGGACTTAGACTTTTATTCAAGTTGCGGGAGCCATTCGCCAACCCTCTTCGAAATGGCGGAAACCTTCGCGAAATTGTTCCGCAATTGCGGAAGCAATTGGCCTATCTCCATCGAAAATTGCGGAAAGAAATATTATGTCCTCCCGAAACTGCGGGATGACTCAGCGAAACCGCTCGCGACAAGTTCCCCAAGGTTGTGTTTTGGAAGGATTCGCCAATCTCTCCCGAAATGCCGAGACAATTCGCCATAACGTTCCGCAATTGCGGGTGAAGCTCGAAAATCCACCCCACAAATGACGGTCACGCACAAATGTCGAGGCGGCTTGAAAATACCGCGACGTACAAAAATTAAAACTCGTTTTAATGGCACCACCCACCGGATTAAATGCCGCACGTGTCTAACCCGTTTAAAAGGATGGTGGGGGTTTGGGTCGGTCACATTGTTAGTTTTTTGATTAAACAAACGCTGTTGGGAGACCTCGCCGAACCGCTCCAGCTCAGCTCGCCCACGACCGCGTCCACTTCACTCAGCCACTATCACGTTGCCAGGTAGGTTTTTAACCGCTATTTTTGTCTCATCTCCACGTCGGATTACCTTTGAGTTTTTTCTTTTCGTCTATAACGTGGCCGATAGGCATTGGTCGCATATGTCGTTATTTTTGTGTTTAAGACCACCAAGGCCCCTTTGATTTCTCGTTCCTACCAGCTAAAAGCCATAACTGTGATCACCCGAGTTTTCCACTCCAGGCATCGTCACCCTCATTCAAATTTCGAGCCGGCCACACAACGTCTCGTAAATGTTATTAATAACAAGTAGTGGTCGGCTGAATCCCTTACCTTTCGATAAAAGTGGAAAATGGTCCCTTGTTTTGTCTTAAGATTGTTTCAATCCAAGCTAACCCGCCATTGAACATTAGAAGTGCAACGATGAAGGATACCCTTTCTCCTAGGGCTAGATGGGAAGCAGGTTGTTTCCACGTCGTATGCTTACCCTTTCGGAAAACATTCCAAACTTTGTCTCCTTAGGATAATCAAGTCTCAGAACTATATTTCTTGTCTGGAATGGTTTATTTTGCTTCCCTAACATACAGCTTCATAATTTGTCTATGTTTTAGCATGTTGAATTGGTCCTTCTCTTTGTTAAAATCTCATAACAGGTTGCACATTTTTATAATGATTTGTATTTGGCTGTTAGCAGGGATAAGCCAAGATGCCAAAAGGTGGTAGGAAGAAGGCTAAAGTAATGGAACCAGAACCAGTACCACTTAAGACTGAAACTATGTTCCAAGATACTAAGTGTACCACCGGTATTCCTCCCGAAGTCCGGTGGGGCGATATTTACAGGATGATCAGGGACCAAGATATCCTGGACGTGTTACTGGAAGAAGAACAGATCTACATCAACATCAGAACTTCAGGCATAGCTAGGGCTTCTACCCGCCCTGAATTGTTCCCATGTTCTGAATTGATCGGGTGGATACTGGAACATGCTAATTCAGAAACAAGAGTATTACATGACAACAGGGGAGTAGCTTTTGCTTCTTTCCATCCAGCATATATTTCTGCAGCCTAAAAATTTTCGTGTCCTCAGTAAGCTTTAAGTGATGAATGGTTGAACCAGATGAACAATATTGAGATGGCCAAAAAATTATTGGTCACAGGCAAGCACTTGAGAAAGAGAGGTAATGATGAATATGATGTTCAGAATCTAAGACCTCCTTTCAGGTTAATCGCCCTGATGCTATGCAGAATTTTCGGCATGCCCGATGGCACTGTATACAGGATACAGTGGGTCCCCATCATCCACTTCGTAGCATTCAAAGGGACTGTGTTTGACTGGGCTACTATCCTGTCGGACAGTTTGGCATCAACAGTGGCTGCTGCAAGAGAAGGTCTGGCCTTAAAGAAGTCAGAATTTTATATGTCTTCATATCTCATTGACTGTATTTTGGCCAAGCTATCTTTTCCCAGCTTGGGTTGCACGTGGGATAAAGCCAACACCCCGGTCTACACTGCTTACAAGATAATGTGGGCTCAAAATTACAGAGCAAGTTATAAGCTCATCTGTGAGGAGTTCATCATGCCTCTATATGACCAGATATTCAATGAAGAGCCCAACTGTCTGTCAGAAAATGCCATGGAGATCCTAGAAAACTATGGAGACTTTTACTTCTCAGAGCAGGGCACCTACATCAGGATGTTTGGAGGGACCAAAGCTCCATACATTTTTCCAAAGTATGCTACTAACTATGTAGTCCTCAAAGAAGCAGTGAGGCAAATTTTCCTTGATGGAATTGGAGCAGTGCTTAACAAGCAGCATAAGGCTTCTTTCCCCCCTTTACCCTTCTGCATAGGAGCCTACAAGTTCTCAGGGGTTGCATCAGCTGAGGAATTTGTTCAAGAGTTGAAAGCTTTTCACTTCGGCGAAATTATCTTCCACAGAAATGATAGGCGGGGAAAAGTTGTCGAGCATTGCAAAGAAATTTATGCTCATTTTGAATATGCTCATTATTATGATGCCAAGGAAGAGGCATTCAGAGGCATCAGCAACATGACTGAGCTGCAGATTTGTCGCCAAGGCAGTGGAGCAAGCTCTAGCTCTACCTCAGCCCGAAAATCCAACCTACAGAAAGAGAGAGAAGCAGTTGATGCCCGAGCCCAAGAAGAGCAAAGGTTAAAAGAGGAAGCCAGGTTGGAGCAAGAAGCTGAGGTTGCAAGGTTGCAGCAAGAAGTTGAGGTTGCAAGATTACAACAAGAAGCCGAAGTGGCAAGATTGTAGCAAGAAGCAGAACAGGAAAGGCTACAGAAAGAAGCTGACGATGCAAAGCAGATGGAAGAGAATGAAAATCAGCAGCAAGCGGAGGAAGAAGAAAGAAAGCGAAAAGATGAGGAAGAATAGAAGGCAGAAGAGGAACTTAAGGCTAATGAAGATGCCCAGGCAGGTGGCTCCGGCACCCAGGATATGGAAACAGACATAACTCAAGCAGGTGTTCCCGGCACCCAGAATGTGGAGGCAGGTACATCTCAAACAGGTGTTCCCGGCACCCAAAATGTGGAAGCAGGCACTTCTCAAGCAATCCAGACCCCACAGCAAGAAGCAAAAATAGATATAATAGACCTCCCAATCATCCCTTACACTCCATCAGAAGAGCATACCGTGTCCCGATGGGATGAATTTGTTTATGATAAAAAGAGAAAGGCAGTAGTTCTGAAATCAGAAGAGAGGATCAAGAGACTCTTCCAAGAGGATATCGTTACTCGACGGGAGACTGCAGTAATGCAAAATACGAATAAAGCTCCCATAGTTATGGCATACGCCGCTGTAGAAGCAGCAAACGCAACGCAAGACAATGTGGCTGATATGGTTAGAGAAGTTGAGTCGACAAAGAGGAGAGCTCGCATGCTACAACATACTGTGGCTAATGATCAAGCCTATAGGGATCTCGTGGTGAATAGGTATAATTGCCTGTCTGTTGAGCATAAAGAACTGTCAGACAAGTATAACCATTTAGAAGAAGAAAAGGAGCAACTGGCAGTCCAGATGATGATTGTAGAAGCAGAAAAGAACGATGCGGAAGCCAGAGTGTCCCATCTAGAAGCAGACAAGCAGGCATTGGTTGAGCAATTAGAGTAGGCGGAGAGCAGAGCAATAGATATGTCTCCCTTCCATGAGCTGTCTTGTAGCATCCTGAAACAAATGCATGACACTTAGGAGCTGATTACTGAGGAAGTGTGCAAGCTCAAAGCCATGGTGGTCAGATTAAAAGCAGGGAAATTTTTAGGGGCAAAATTTCGCCAATTGGCTATTTTTGGGGTTTTTTTTCAAAAAATAAATTCGCTATTTGGTCATTTTTAGTCTCTAATATCGCCTATATTTACATAAAATATGTTTTTTTATCATAATATTCGCCAAAATTTACAAATTTCAGTAGTAAATTGTATGTTTAATATTTAATATTCGCCTACCACTCTATATATATGTTCTTTTTATTCCAAAAGAATCGCCTAGAATACTATACTTAAGTATAATTTTATAATCCTTAAAAAATACCCTGATTAAAAGAGGTTAATGTAGAGGCCAATAGGCTTAAGGGTAAATACACTCGAGTTAAAGCAAACATCCTGAGCCAGATGGAATGGAGAGAAGGGAAGGTTGATTTCCCCAAGCATCTCCCATTCAAATCTGTAGATGGTTTTAATGAAGACATAGCCCTTTTGGAATTTTGTAGAAACTGTAGCCTTAAGCTAATGGCTAAGATCCAAGGGACAATGGATAAAAGTAACAGTCTCTATTCAAAAATCCATGAAGTGCATGATAAGTGCAAGTTGAGTTTCCCTCAGTCCCTTGATGAGTTCCCGAGCAAAGAGCAACGATTGTCTAACTTGAAGGAGGAGCTGGGCATCCAAACAGAATATGTAAAGAAAATTGATGTCTTAGCCATTGATGATCTACATCATTATAT
The DNA here is from genome assembly GCA_027924585.1 of Larix kaempferi. Taxonomy (NCBI): domain Eukaryota; kingdom Viridiplantae; phylum Streptophyta; class Pinopsida; order Pinales; family Pinaceae; genus Larix; species Larix kaempferi. Next base: position 1,994,933 of record BSBM01000477.1, on the reverse strand, counting down.
TGGGATGTCATCAATACACAACCATTTGCTTAAAGAAATCCACCAAGCAGCAGTTGTGGAAATTCAGGGTATCGGAGTAGAGCTTGGTAAAGATGTAACTTCCTAGAAAATCTTACTCCCCTCCTCAGCAAATGTAGTTATCAGAGACACTGGTGTCTGGTTCAGTTACATCACAGAAGAGGAAAATAAAGCAGCAGCAGCAGTAACAACCAGCCCGAGTGCTTCCCTCCCAGTAGCAGCAACAGTAGCAGCCAGCCCGAATACTCCTCTCCCAGCTGGAGCACCTTCCCACGAGTGAACACGCTGCTCTTAAGGCGTTGATTCATTTTTTCTGTTGGCCTTCATATATCTAAAGCGTGGAGCCATTGGACAACTGTCCTTTTCTTTTTGGGAATTTTCTGTTCACAATTTTGTTTATTAAAAAAGGAAAAGTCTGTAGGAGACAAGTGTAAAAAGCTAGGTGGTAGCCCAAGGGGCATTTTGTAATATTATAAATAGAAGTTTAGGAAGCAGTAGAAAGGACTTTTGGTAGGGAAATAATATTTTCTGAACTTGTACGAGCTACCTTGCACTTGTCTCAAGAAAATAAAATCTACCTAATAAGAGCCTGGAGAGGACGTCTTTTGCATGAAAATGAAGATTGGATGTATATTGGATTATTCTTGTGACTTCCATACGTTACTGTGAGATCTTTCTCTACTGTCTTGAATTATTTCTTTGTAGTGAATGATCTTACTTCTTTCTGTGCAAATGAATTCTCTCTTTCATGAGTAATGGAATGTGTTATATTTAATTAGAAGCTATCTTCTGATATCTCTTACTTTTGTTGTAGCTCTATCTTTAAGATTTAATGGATGTCTGTTTATTTTTTAGATAACTCCTACAGCTCATTACTCATACTTACAATTTGGTCCTTGCAAAGATAGTTTAGATTTATTTCAGTTTTAGACTCAGATTCGTTTTCCAGTTCTGCATTTAGATTAAATTAGTCTAGGCACTTGCATATCATTCTAAAACATAAAATCAAAAGAACGGTGGATCGGGCCATAACCGGTATAACTGGAGCAAATCTCCAAACCCACGGTTGCTGGAACTGCTAACTGGACGGATTCCCCACACCAAACGGTGGACAATCTAATTGGGATAGTCTACCAGGGAGGATCCCTTTCTGATTGATGCTGCGATCTTCGGGGTATCAACACATCCCTATCTAGTTGGCTGGGAAAATGATCTTAATTGACATCGAGGCCGTCAATTCCAAGTTAGATTACAACCTCCTCCTTCAGCGTAGCTGCATGTATGTTATGCAAGTAGTTGCCTCCATAGTGTTTAGCTTTATGATGCCCCCCCATGGAGGGAAGATCATAAATCTTTATCAAATTATCTATTAATATCCCAAGGGGTCAGCATGTATGGATCACATCTTACCTAAGGTTGACGGTAGCCTTGGAATCTTGTCCATTCCTTCATTCATGAGTGTTAGTCCGAGTGTCTTTTGAGACACTTCTCTGGTGGGGTCTTTCTAGGCCCTACCTCCTCCTCCACCAAAAGTGGAGGTATCAAAGTTGTGTACTATCTCCTCTTAGAACTCCACCACCCAACTTCAACCTACACCTTCTCCAAACCAATTGCTAGGGAACATGTGGGGGGCTATGTCTATTCATCAAATCCCGTCTCTATTTCCACATTTTGGAATAGTGAGTACACTCATGATGGACACACTCAACCTTCCGAGTTTGACGTTAGGGTTTCCTATTTGGTACCTTGATCCCTCAAACCCGACCCCCACACCACAATTTGTCTTGACTCCCTTGCAAACGATTGGTACTTCTAATAACCCACCTCCTAGAGTCATGAGGGAAGCCACACCCGCCACCCAACTCTCCACCAAAAATAAGGTTGGGGGAAAATCCAAGAATACAACAATGCAAGCTACTTCGAACCAAGCCATAAACCCTCCTACAGTCGTAGGATGAGCACCCAGGCCTTGTGTTGTGTGCAATGTCTTCGGTCACGTCACACATCAGTGTCTGGATTTTCCCATCTTGCACACTCATTTCATAGCCATAGAGAAAACAATCGATGAGAACACTTTGGTTTTCCATCTCCCTGATGCTACCAAACAACGCAATAAGTCCTTGCGCACCAACCATCCCTATGCATTATGTGGCCTTTATGGTGACTATTTGCATCATTGTACTAATATTCCCCGATTTCGGTCCGTTTTGGATGATTTGCATCGACTCTCACTTAAGTCCTAAGTCACCACTATTGAGGAAGTGCCCCCTCCTACGTCATCCTTCGATGAAATGAACAACACCTATTACATTTCATCCTCTAATGGGACTTCCTTGTCATCCTCCCATACCAATACAGTTGTGTCAATAGACACGAATCCCTTTGGTCTATCAGTTCGATCCTTTCGAAGTGATGAATAAATTCTCGAATCCCTTATGGAACCGAAATTCCCTTGGAATGACATGCACCATCACTCATACTTCATTCTAGAGGAACCTACCCTTCCTTTTCCATCTTTAGATTAGTTCTCCATTGAGTCAAAAGACTTTATCTCTCATGGAAACGCTAATTGGTTCAAAAATTCAATGCCGAGGTCGAATGCCTTCGAAGAAGGTAATGTGGCCAGCATCTCTCCATTGGTTCAAAAATTCAATCCTGACGTCGAATGCCTTTGAAGAAGGTAATGTGGCCAACATCTCTCCCACCATTCAAATGGACATTTTGTTCAAATTAGGTGTCATCGAGAACTTTATCTTAGGTGCTTCTTATACTCCTGAAGATATTACCTTGTATAAGACTCCCTTTCAAGAGTATTGTGACATTTTTGCTTGGTCTTGTGCCAAAATGCCCAAGCTTGACCCCACCATTGTATAACATCATATTGATACATGGCCTGATGTCACACTGGTGCATCAAAAGCATAGACCTATTCACCCATCCAAAGTGCCAATTGCTAAAGCCAATATTGTTAAGTCACATAAAGACAGATTCATTTATCCAATTGTGTACACCACATGTGTATCCAATCTCGTTCCATTCAACAAAAAACAAGGCACCATACGCGTTTGTATTGACTTCCAAGATTTGAATCAGGAATGTCTCAAAGACAATTATACCACCCCCTTCATTGACCAGGTTATCGATGCATGCATTGGACATGAGGTTCTCTCCTTTATGGATGGATCTCAAGGTATAACCAGATTCAAATCTGCCAACAAGACCATTATAATTCCGCCTTCACCACCACATGGGGAACCTTCGTTTACAGAGTCATGCCTTTCAGGCTGAAGAATGTTGGAGCCAATTTTTAACGTGCCATGTCATATTGTTTTCATGATATGGTCCACATCGACCTCACGACATGTTCTAAGAAACTCTCGCAACATCTCGAGGACCTTCGTCAAGTGTTCCCCGATGTTGTAAACATAACATTTGCTTGAACCCTCTCAAGTGTGTTTTTTGCATTCTTGTTGTTCGATTTCTAGGATTCATTGTTTCACAAAAAGGGATCACTGTTGACCCTTTGAAGGTTCAAGCCATCATTAACCTCCCCCCTCCAAGGACCTTGCACCAATTGCAAAGTCTTCAAGGCAAGGCGAACTTCTTACATCGCTTTATATTGGATTATGCCATGGTAATTCATGGATTCTTGTGTTTGCTTCATTCCAATGTTCCTTTCGTTCGGGAAGGAAATGCACAAGCATCTTTTGAAACCTTAAAACAGGCTCTTATATCTGCCCCCTTGATTTACCCTATGGACTTTACAAAGGACTTCATTCTTTACATCTCAACATCCGATTATGTCATTGTTGGAGTACTCATCCAAGAGGATATTGCTCGTCAAGAGTGCATCATATATTACGTGAGTAAGAACTTGTCTCATCCACCTCTCTCATACCCTCATGAGCATAAGCTAACCTTAGCCATCGTCTTTTTTGTCCAGAAGCTTCGTCATTACATACTCATGAGTAGGACCAAAGTTGTTGCAAACTCGAACACCGTGTTATATCTCTTGAATCGACGCCTTATTCAAGGTAGAGTTTCCAAATGGATTGTTATCCTCCAAGAATATGACCTTGATTTTGTGACCCCCAAGAGTACAAAGGCTTTGGCTTTGGCAGATCTCATCATAGATTTACCATCTACTTTTGCCTCGTCCCCTATCACTAACCTCCTTTCAGAAGAACATTTGTTCACTATCTCTTCCAATGATCCTTGGTATGGGGACATCCTTATTTACTTATGCACCCATAAGTTTAGTTCTCACCTCAACCGTGATGATCGTCATCGTATCTGTCACCAGGCTCCTCGATACCTCCTTATCGACAATGTTTTATATTGACGAGATGTTGACACCATCCTGCAATGATGTCTCACACATGATGATGCCGAACGAGTATTAAATGATTGCCAAAGCATAGCCTGTGGTGGCTATCTCTCGGGAGTGGCTACTACCCAAAAGATCATTCACGATGATTATTTATAGCCAACCCTCTTTTTCGATTGCATCGTGGCAGTCAAACATTTGGAATTCATTTATTCCTCTCAGGAGTAGCTTGTTTTAGATTTGGAATATTTCATGTAACATGTTTGTATGGTCCTAGGATATGGGTGTCTTCTAGGAAAATTTCTCAATATCGTATCTAGTTAGAAGAGAAACAAAAATTGCGTTACACAGATTAGGAATACAAGTGTTTCAACCTATTTAAGTAGAAGGGTATGCCATTCATTCACATCCATTAGTTTGTGGCTATCGTAATTGCCAGCCTTTCATTCCAAAGGCAAGAACCCCTCCTGAACCATTACATCCGGTTGTTACTGCTGGTTCCTTCTACAAGTGGGCCATCGACTTTATGGAATGCAATCCCATGTCGGTCGATGGCCATAAGTACATCGTTATGGCTGTCAACTATTTCACAAAATGGGTCAAGGCCATGCTGACCTTTAACTATACTGAATCCACCGTGATGCGTTTCTTTTTCAACCATGTTATCGCTTGATTTGACGTCCCTCTCCAATTGGTGTCCGATCACGGTTCTCACTTTGAGGAGACCGTTTGGAAAGAACTTGCGCATCTTTTAAAATTTGAGCACCAGTTTTCCTCTGGCTATTACCCTTAGGGAAATGGCCAAGTTGAGCCCGTTAACAAAATCTTCAAAATAATGCTCCAATGGACGATGGCTAAGAACAAGTGCAATTGCCACCACATGCTCTTTTCGACCCTCTGGGCATATCAAACATCAACCAAAACCGTGACCAGGTTTACTCCTTTCCATCTCGTTTATGGAGTGGAGTCCATTCTCCCTATTGAGTGTCAAATACCTTCATTGTACCTCGCCGTCAAAATTTTACCAGAGACCTATGCTCTGGAACAATGCTTGATCACTCTGGAACAAGTGGACGAGAATAGTCGTGTGGTATTCCAAACTAGAGTTCATCAATACATTTTTCTTCCCTTTCTCCAGATGAGAAAATTAACTCTCTCTCTAGAGCCCTTCCTAACATAAACAAAAAAACTAACTGATCCATGATCGATTTTAGTCTAGATGTACCTCCAAATCAAGCTAAAGACACAACTATTACAGTCCTCAACAAAAAAACAAAAACCACAAAAAGCAAATACAAAACCACTAACCATCTGAATCCAGTAAGCCATGATTCTTTGGTATCCACCAATTGATGATACCTGAATTCCTCGTAGAATAAAATCCCTACTCCAGTTCCAAGAGTTTTTTTAGATAAACTGTCCGCCATTTCATTATACTGCTTGGTAAATGTGTTGAAAGGATAGAGAAAGGAAGGGACTTTGTAGCTCTTTGATTCTACCTTGCCAATGATCCAACTAAATTACCTGAAGATGTGCCTTCAAACCAACCCAATCCACTATGACATGAGAATCCCCAAAAACCAGAAGGGAAAAAATATGTTTGGTCACAAAAAAGTTAACAGTCCTTAGAGCGCCATCAATTCTGCTTTAGTGTTAGAGCTGATTTCATAGACCATCCAACACAAAAAATAATGGTCACAGCTAAACTTTAAACCTTGCATGCGCCACTAGATCTTGACTAAGACACGTCATCAAAGAAGCCAATTGGATATCCAGGAATAACAAAAGGCTTGAGAACTGGTGCTGGTCTGGAACAACCCTCACTCTGATATTTTGAGTAATTGCCAACAATCTTTGTGCATAAAAAGTAAGCATTCTTAGTTCCTCCATCGAAATAACATTATTCCTGCATCGCTAGATACCCCATATGACAAACAAAGGTAGATTAACAAAATCAAATGCATACAACGACCAACTACGTAGACTGTCTTTAAAGGATCTAACTCCCCACGTAACAAAAATCCTTAAAGATTGGCAAACTCCCTTCTAGACTAGCTGTACAAATGCACAATCCATGAACATGTGATCCATGGATTCCTCTGTCACAGAACAAAGAGAGCAATATCCTAGAGCCATAACCCCCCCCTTATCAGATTTTCCCAAATCAATATCTTCTGATCCAAAGCTATCGAACATAATAACTTTAATTTTATCGGAACCACCCAAAACCATAATAGAGTATGCCACCATTTTAAATGATGAACAAAAAAAAAAACATAATCATCTCTTCATAAGCTAAGTTAGCAAAAACATGCCCTATAAAAATGTTGCAAGTCCAAACAATTTCATCTAAACAATCAAGTAAATCTCTAAATATATCTTGAAACTTTATTTTATTATTAAATACTTATTCCATAAACAACTCTTTGAAGAGATCATTTGGCCAAAGTACTCAGGTTTATTATTATTATTATTATTTTTCCAACGATGCTTTATGCTTATTCTCTTTCATCAACTATTCATATTATATCACTTGGTCTCATTGAATGTGACTGAAAGAGACGAGACAATTTGATCATTTTTATATAGTGCAATTGTCATAATCAAAAGGATTTTGTTTTGAAAATTGGTTTTAGAGTCTAAGTACATTCATTGATATGGTATGACAAAGTTTTGAGGTTATATCTTATTATTATTTGGTTGTTCATTTTTTTTAATTAAAAACAATATTAATTCTTTAATAATTTCAGAGATGCTATAATATTTTTTTTTAATTAAAAAATAAACCGTTAAAATTGCATAAATTTTTGTGCCTAGAAATACAACAAGGTCAAAATTCCCCTTAAAACACTTTCACATAAAACCACTTAGTTTGACCTGTAACACTTTCAAGAAAACCATTACAGTACAAAGTGTTCATACTACAAAGTGTTGATACTAATTGCGACCCTTACCGCCAACCTATATTGATCCTTATCATCATTTGAACAAACCCCAACGATAGTTTTGCGTAGCTGGAATGCTTCACATTCTCACACAACATTGGGCTCGACGTTCGCTGTCGGATCATGTGACCACAGGGGGGTTTGCGTGACTGTGGACGGTCGTCATAAATTAGACTTTCAACGATACAGCAGTCTAAGTCAATGCATCATGGTCACTGAAATTGCCATATATAGACGATCGGAGGCCGTTAATTGCAGGATTACGGAGTTTTCATGGTATATATACAGATTTCTCTCTCCCTGTTGCGGTAAATTGGTAAAGGGTCCTCTGTTCTGTTGATCGCAGTGCTGTCTGCTTCTCTTTAAAGCGGTGAGTATTTTAATCTTCATTTCATTAGTCTGCCAACTTGCATGGCGTGGCTGTTTTTATGACCTAGCTTTAGCTCTAGCTTTGGTTTATTTGATCCTACCCACCAAACACTCAGAAACATTTTGTCTTCTTAAATCCTTGTGTTTGAGCATAATTGTGAATTTGTATATGGTAAACACTTCCGGGTTTCTCTTCTTTCAATAAAATTGTCAAGCAAGCATGCGCGCAGGTCAATCCGCTGCATTGAAGTGGAGGGTTGAGAGGTGGGTAGTCTTTGGTTGAGCTTAATTTTGAACATCCAGTTGTTTTTCCGGTAAACTACTTTGCTTTGTAAACCCATCTTGTTTTTTCTTTATGCTAGCTGCTTAGCTTAAGACCGCCTGTTATACTCTTATGTCAAGGGAAATTTTACACTGCACGGAGCAATGGAGATCTCGTTCCTACCACTCTGCCCCAAATGGCGGTTTTTCGTTTTGTTTTGTTTATATTATTGTTGTAGTCATCTTCGAAGATGAACAAGATATGTGCATACAGAGGGCATTTCATAGAGAAAAGCAGTGGGCTGTAGATGCAGCCACCATGGACTTCCAAAAAACAAGATAACCCATATCAAAATACAAAATTGCCTTATAGGCTGAATTAGCAAGTACACCCAAAGCATAAATAATAGAAGAATAGCCCTGGGTCAATTGGCGCACACAGTCCAAAGATACCAAACAGAAACATTCATAAACTAGCTCCTTGCTGGAATTATGCCTGCATATGTAAATCAATCTTGATTTCAGAGTCTGTAGAAATAGGCCCTTACTTTTATCACACTGGCGTGTTATTACTGAAATTCACCTCAATGTCTTGGTTGGATTCCTTTCCTGGCAGATTATAATGGACATTTACTTTAAAGTTTAAAGTTTAAATTACTTAGCTGATCCCCCTTTTGGGATACGATGAATTGTTGGTGGAGTAGTGGCCTTTAGAATCCCGGCATAACAATTTTTGATTTCTAGCATTAGAATCTTTGATTCTAAATATGGTGTGTCACGCTTGGTAGTCGGTGTGGAAGGAGCTTCCTCAGGACTTTGAGGGTCTTAGGAGCGGTTGGGATTTGGTTGCAAGATCAATTTGGACATTACTCTTGGACATGGGACTTGGTGTTCTAATCTTTTCTTTTGCAGGAAGGGTTGCAAAAAAAGGCTTTTGTATATGTATTATGGGGTGACTTGTGTGACTATTATTCAGACAATTTGCTGTAATTACACCCAAAGAGTACAGCAATGGACAAACAGGCCTTCGCAACAGTTTGTATAATCATTTAAGATGCTATCTTTCCAAAATGAATTTGGATGCACGTGATCCCATATGTAAAGATTTGGAATGGCCATATGGAAAACCTTTCTTTGATTACAGAAGCAAATAGTTCTATGCCAAGGACCTGACCGAGCATCCGATTTGCAGATCAAATGAACAAAAGATGGGTTGTTCAGGACAATGAAGCTAGAGGGCTTCAAAGGTTTTAGGATACCTGGAAAGGCCACTAGCTTTTTAAGTCTAGAGTGCTTGGGTGAACTAACTCAAACGTCTATGGGGATTCTACTCTGGCAATGACATTTTACCCTCATCTTTACAACTTAATTGGATTTGCATCCTAATTGCCAACATATGTCAACGTGGGCAGTTTTCTCTGATTATGCAAGCAATGCCTGTCTGGTGTTAATCTTTAATCACTGGGAATACCTTCATTTCTCCTGCTACATATGTGGGCGTCTTTATTTCTTTCATGTGTTGGTTTTCTTTTGTCTGACCTTAATGGCAGCATTTGGTATGAGTTCAAGAGAACATAAACAAACCTTTTTTACGGCTTTTGTAACTTTTCTAAACGTTGGCATCCCGTCTGACCTTTTTTGTGCATGACTGGTGACTTGAACCACTGCAGTGCTTCATCTTCTCATCTGCTATAAATCATCTACCTGTAGTTTCTGATTTTGAATGTCTCTCCTTACAGTTGTAATCTCAACACTGATCCTCTTTGTATTTTTCTTTCGATACCAAATTTTTATATTTTGTGATCTTCTACTATTTTAAAGTTTATACTTCAGTAACTTTAATAAGTTATTTTGCATTTTTAGTTTGGAATAAGATGCTTTTTAACAGCAACATGGATATGCAGCTTGATATTTTGTAATGGAATTTAATGCTAACTTCCTCATTGTTGGGGATATTTTTAACAACTTTCAGAAACACTTATTTGGTCTTTGTCCTCTAACCATAGGCTCTGTTCCATTATCACTTTGGTTTGATGTTGGTTTTTAGAGTGTTACACACATACAAGAAAGACATACATGTGGAGGGGAAATAAAAAGATAATGTTCTATTACTGATGTTTCACTAGAAACCTCTCTCTCTTTCACATGTCCTATATCAACATACAATGCATATTTAATAATCTATAGCTTGATCAACATACAATGCATATTTAATAATCTATAGCTTGATCAACATACAATATATATGTATAGCACCACAAGAAAGTTACAATGGTTTAACGGCATAACATTTACATATAACATTTTATATCTGATCACATTTCGTAACACTTGACATTAACATGAAACATTAAATAATAACCAGACATGATTCTATGCATATTTATGTGTTGACATTATCTGAACATTAGGTAGGCAACTAGAAGCATATGGATAATGGGACACTATATGGTTGATTAATATCTTCTTTTTGTGGAAGAGATGATGTTGACCAACATCTCATGAAAAAGCAATGCCGCTTCATGTGGGGGAAAGTGAGAGAAAGATGTAGTTTGACTCTAATTCAAATTACATATTTAATTGATATGGTCAAATAGAAATGGCAGGAGGCAGTTGAAGCATTAGTGTAGAATACCGTGCTTCCTTGTTTGGTGAAACATAATGTTGAGGAATTTGTGGAACTACACAAGGATCTGTTACTTCCCAATCTTGCACTTGAAATGTTACAAAGTCCCTTAACCAAGTGCAATCCTAGGGCAACTTAGGAAGGTTGCTGATTTTCACAACATCAACTCTTCATCTCACTTTAGGCCGGTTCTTTTCCAGCACAAGGGGGAAGACCCTAGAAAATGTTGTTTTTATGATGTTCTTCAGAATAAAGGGATGGTGGATTTTACCAAGACTAGTTTATCCATTTAGGTCATGTAGTCAAGATCAAAGAACAAGAGGGTTTGAATATGACGGAGAAGACATAATTAAGTCATCATGGATGTGCCATAATTAGTCCAAAACAAATTTTCAGATTATTCAAGAATAAAGTGAGATCCCTTAAACAAGATGCATCATCATAACCATGAAATTACAGACAAGTAATAACATGCCATCATGAACAAGATAGGGACAACCATAATATAAAACCCTAGATGAAATAGACAATGTAGGACAGCCTGCTTATTGGATTAACAACCAACGATACATCATTTCTTCAAATTTGATTTCTCAACAAGATCAAGAGGACCAAATAGGTCACACCTAACCTTCTTCCTTAGCTAAGACAATCCACAAAAATGGAGTGAAACAGCCCTAACCAGAATTACAGCAGCAAAATCCTTCAACAGTTCAATGTCACATCAAGGATTAGGGAGGGTTTAACAACCTCAACCCTAGTCTTTTCTTTTGTCACCAATTTGCGCTTCTACAAAAATTATTTTAGCTACTATTCTTGCGAAAACCCTAATCTCCAAAGAATAAAGAGATGGAGAAGCCTCACATTGAACCTGTCTTTCTTCCAATCCTTCCAAAGTTATTCAACTAAATACTTGGAGGGAAACTCCCTATCTCCCAACCATGCCTCTAGCAAATGAATCCTCTTTCTATTTATACCTTTCAAACCAAACCCTAATCAATAAATAATGTTAAGAAAGAGCTAGAAACCCTAGAGTCAGGATGCTCTTCTTAGAGTAGGTTTTAAGGTTTGTTTTAACCACAAATTGACATGTGTCAACTTCTTCATGTAACCATTCCTCCAAATATGTGAACAACATGCCTCAAGTAATATGTATGCCCCACAAAGACACTTTAGATTGCCTTAAATCCCTTCTTGAAGAGGATGTCCCTCTTTGAAGGATAGTTTCATGATCAAGCAAACTAAAGTACAATTCTTTTCACCTTTGGAGTGGAATGCTCCTTTTCAAGTGCTTCCTTTTGACTATGCAAATGTTTATACTTCCATATGGTATCATTTTAAGCAAGAGCATTCCTCCTTTGGCCCATTTCCGTGCCACATGTCATGTTTCAAGCCTTCTCCAAGGTGGGACATTTTGCTTCTTTTGCCTTTGGGTGAATAAATGGGTCCATAATGGCACTTGTCATCTTCATAAGCAAAACACCTTTAACTTGAGGGATTAACCATGTCAACAATGCCACATGACTTCTCCTCATGCAAAGAACTTGCCTCCAAATATATAGAAAAGGCCTCAATTGATGTGTCCTTGCCCCCATATATTTTAGAAGGTGAAAAATGCTTTCAAATATGTGGAAGCTACTCAATTAGGGTTATTTTTGACCTCTTCTTGTTGTCAACATGCCCTAGCCACTTCCTTGAAGAGGGTGTTTCTCCTTTTATGCTCATTGACCCCTTTTTCTTATCACATGTTATGCTGTGGACCTCCAATATGTATGGCATTTTCTCCTTTGGACTGTGTTTGACCCTTACCTTGCCATAAATCATGCCGTGGACATCTTATGAGGTAGAGTGTTCATCTTTAAGGCTTCCTTCTCACTCACATCCTCTATCCATGCGGTCTTGAGTCCTGGTTCAACCTAGGAACAAGGTTCTCCTTCAATGATGCAACAAAGAAATGTGGGCCATGCAGCTAGGCCTCTAAATGTGTGTCAAGTGTGCCCCAAATGGGAACTCATGATGCCATACGCCTTCAGAGAAGCATCCATTAAGCCAAACATGCTCCTTCCACACCCTTGTTCTTCACCTCGATGATGAAATGTGCTCAGGGAAGATAGAACAAGGTGCATGGGTTCCAAATATCTCAGTGCTACCTATAACTGCCAATGATCTCCAAGGATTTCTGTTGTGTTGGAGAGAAGAAAGCCCATGAATATATGAAATAAGTCATGCATTTATTGGTGGTAACAATTTGGTTCCATATCGGGACTGCATTCCCTTGTGGGGTGCAAGAGAACTCCAGAATCTTTGCTGAATCTATACCTTCATAGTGAATCAAAGGGTTGGCTATCTGTGACAGGATGGATCCAAAACTTCACATCCTCGTCACACGCTACATAATGTTTTCAATCCCAATTTATTACACAAGACTTGAGAATATTTATCTAACTACTCGTTCTCAAAGGGGATCTACAGATAAGGCATGAGCTCAAAATGCCAAAGAGAGTATAAATGAAACCTATTGCTTGTGAACATTGAGCTAATTCTTCCTATCCTACTCTACTAGAGGAAGATACAAATGCTAAGTGAAATCAAAGAGCAAATGAAGCCACCATATCATTTCAACAAAAACATGAGATCTCCCCGTCTGTTTGGAAACACACCAAAGCTAGGCTATATCAAACATCTTGCAAGAATAGGCTGGAATCTTTGTCATTGTATAGCCGAAAATTGAGGTGGGTTTCTGAAGATGGAAGAAAACACCAAGATCACAACAAGGCTGGTGTGTATTTCTACATGCTTTCTCTATCCAATGTTGGATAAGGGTGATGTAATCATCACATCCAGCATATGAATAGAGAAGCACATCATTCAACCACGAATTACCTCCATGCACTACAATATGCCTATCCAAAGGGTGATATACATGCTCCAACAACCTTGCTCCTTTGCTGCTGTATAGATCAACTGTCATGGCCTCAAGCAACAAGGGTTTAGAATGTGGTTTCTGGATAAACCTGCAAAATATTTCCTGCCCTCCATCAAACCTTCATATGATGCATGTCATAAAATATCAGATCCGGAAAAACAAATCAGTGCATGATTTAGGGCTTCATGCCCTCTTTTGGAATGGTGAAAAATGAAACCGTATATCAAAAAATTTAAAATGTGCATGCTGCCAGCATAAATATATGCAGCCCCGAAAACACACCTTCTTGCTGATTTTTTGTATACATAAAGGGCACGAGCTGAAGATATCAATGTCTAGAAAGTATCTGCATCTGTAATGTGATGATATTGCTTCTTATGATGCAAGAGATCTGTGTCATTGATAAGTACAAATGGATGTTGTGATCATCAATAAAAGATGCACCTATACCTCAACATATTTTGGCTGTCCAAGGTCAAAGGAAATAGGATCTGCAATGCCCTCTTCATGCTCCATGAAATGGCTCCCAATGCTGATTAAAAATGGTACATGCAAATTCATATCTTTCTCCTGCAAGTTCTCATCATCTGTGTCATATATAGGATCTCCATGAATAAACCAGCAATCCATATCCAATATATGTCTCTTAATCACAAAAAGAGTGCCCACATCATCATCCTCTTGGCCACCATGATTTTCATCAAATGAGCTAGTGGAAGCACTTGCAATTTCTTGTTCTTCCAAGGGTTTCTCTACAACATGTATTCTCTTCAAATCATCAAGGGATTCATCATCAAATTTAGAAATTCAAAAAGGAAATTTGCCATAACTTACCAAACCCCTGCCCTCCTTGGAGATGATGAGGGTTGTTAAAATGTCATCATCACAAGTTGGCTTTCTTTTTAGGACAAAATGAGATCCATAGTCTTCAATGAAATCTTCACCATCAAGATCTTCATGAGATGATGCAACAGAGTCTCTAGGAACTTCATCAAACTTCTCTTCATTTGGATCTGAAACCTCATGTACATGTGGCTTATCAAATAAAAGAGAACGCTATCCCTCCAAGGACTCATGAAACTCATCTCTAAGCCACTTATTGGTTGATCCATAACTTTCTTCTTCTAGGGAGACAAGAAGGGCATTCTATGCTCCAACCTTTTCCTTTATTTCAACCACTAATGCCTCCTCTTACCCCTCATATTGTATGAGGGTAATCCAGTAGATGACTGTTATGACTTATTCAGATTCTAGATCCTGACACAACAATCTGTGATTCTGTTGCACATGGCTTAGAATGCCTTGGAATAATTATCATGTATCTCATAATGTTTCACCGTGGGCATATGTTTAGAGTAAGTTAGTGTCCCTAGGGTTGATTAAATTGTCAAAATATTGTAAAGTATTATTAAATGGGATGTAAACCCCATCTTGATCCCCTTTAGGCCCTCAAATCAAGCCTAGTGCACCTCTTGGGGACATTACCCCCTGTTTTGTGGATTATGGGGACAATTTTTCCTAATTTAAGAGATTTTTGTTTGATTTATAGATTTTGGGGATATAAATCCCTTGATTCTAGGGCCTAGAATCCTTGTTTGATGGATTTTTGTTGGGGAATATGCTCTTTCTAAGGGGGGCTCACCTCTCTTGGTCTTTTAGACTACTAGAGGTGGCGCATTCTCATGAGGAGAGGTTGACACATGGCTAAACACTCCTAGAGGTGGTGCTCTTCCCCATGCATGGGATTTGACACATGGAAGGGCTCCCCTCTTGCTCCTAAAGCTGTAAAAGGAGTGCTCCTTGCTTATTGTAATTCATGGTTGGATTTTGGAGAGTTCCTTCTTCTTGGAGCCTAATAGATATATCATTCTTGGAGCTTTTGTGACATGCATGGAGGTGCTTTCTTACTAAATGTGTGGTGTTACTGCTCAAATTAGCACCTTGATTAAGGTCACGAATCCCGATGCTATGAGGGGTAAGCACGGGAGAAGCTAGTGCCCAATGTCACCATAGCCCAACTTCTCTGCACTTTAGGTCAACTCCTAAGACCAAGGGGGAGTCCCTTCTTTGGTGAAGGATATCTACAAATCACTCAAACACAAGACAAATACCTTTCACAAACAACCTCTTGACTAAGACCAGTGCCTTATGTTTAAAGTTAATGCAGTTGCGAGAGCCATTCTCTGGGAGGATGGCACCCTAGTCAGTTAACTAGGGTTCCTGTTTAGTTAAAAAGGTAGAGTAAGTCCCTAGCAGGTACCTTAGGGCCCCCAACAGTCTACTATGGTTCTTGGTTTGGGACCAAGCAAGTTGTAGCCATGGCAAAGTCCTTAGCATGTGGCTAGGGCCCCTATTTGTCTCTAGGGCATTTTGGTCTGGGACCAGGCAGTTTCTTGGTCACGAGGACCAAACAGAACCTGCAGGCAGAGACAAAGACATCCTGGTTTGGGACTAGGCAGATTCTTGGTCTGGGACCAAGCAGTTCCTGCAGGTACATACCTGGTCAGTTAACCAAGTGGATCTTGGTAGTTGGTCAGTTAACCAAGATGATGATGTGTGATGCTCTCCTCTCCTAGGTCTTCAAGATGGTTGAGCTAGGTTATCTTCTCAAGTGACTCGTCACCCATTGATGAAGTCACTAGCACTTGACCTCAGGAGTAGTTAGGAGGATTACAGGATTACATCATCCGGTGGGGATCTTCCTTATATGGTGATGATAGGACTTTCGGTTAGTGTATGGAAAACTTGTACCTTTGAGAGAGAGATAAATGAGTTGTATCCCACCTTGTTATTACACCCTTGGTCTTGTGGTTAGAAGGGTTGTCTTCCCTCCTTGTGGTTACATCTTTGGTCTTGTGGTTTGAGGGATGTTTACCCATCCTTGATTTATGGTGGTTAGCCTTGTGATAGCCTAATCTTGTGTTGACCCTGACTTGTTGGTCCTATGTGCTAGCGCCTACCTTAAGTATGTCACCCTACCTTTTATCTTGACCCTAGTACCCACTCCTAAAGACATCAAAATATTAATTTATAACTTTATGTTTGTTAACCCTCCTAAAAGAAAGGATGTCTTGAGAAACCCTAAGTCAATAAAGAATTAGAATGGGGATCCTTCTATAAGTCTTTAAGAGGTTATAAATACAAACCTAGTTCTTCATTGTGAGTACATCTTCAAGTGGCATTTCAGATTTGATTTACTGTGTGCCTGATCTAGGATTTGTTGCAGCAGCTTTGTGGATGATGTCTAGGGTTTCTAGTCTCTCCTTACTTGGGCGCTCTCTTGTTTTGTGATCTACTACTCCTAGTCGTCTCTCTTGAAGGTTTATTCTTCTTCTTCTCCCTGACACGTGTGAGCCGTGGACTGTGAAGGCTTCCTACTGCCCACGTGGATTGTTTTGTGGAGGCCGCTGCTTGTGTTGGGCTGCCTGCTGCCCACGTGGACTGTTTTGTGGAGGCTGCTGCCTGTGTTAGGCTGTCTGCTGCCCATGTGGACTGTTTTGTGGAGGCCGCTGCTTGTGTTGGGTTGCTTGTTGCCCACGTGGACTGTTTTGTGGAGGCCACTGCCTGTGTTGGGTTTTCTGCTGCCACGGTGGACTGTTTTGGGTGGGTCGCTGCCCTTGTGGACTGTGTTAGGGCTGCCATTTGTCATTTGTGGAGGTCGCTTCTTGTGTTGAGCTGCTTTCTGCCACCGTGGATTGTATTGGACTATGCCATTGCTAGTTTGTGGACTGTTGTGTCTTGTATGTAGCCACTGAGACTTTGTTTAAGGGCTGTTAGGGCAGCCGCTGCCTGCTTGGACTTTGTTTGGGTTTGATCTAGGGTTTTAGGGCTACCTCTTGCCGATAATACCTGATCTAGGGATGTGATCTACTTGTCGAAGGCTTCCATCTGTCATGAGTACTGTTTTTAGGGCTGCCGCTCACTGTTAGGGCTGCCATCTCTTGTCTTAAGGTTGCCATCTGTTATGTGAACTGTTCTTAGGGTTGCCAACTGCCATGTGGACCGTTTCTTAAGGGTGCCGCTACCTTGTTGAGGCTACTGCTTGGTTGAGGTTTTATTTTTTGAGAGTTTTGAGACTGCCTTTAGTTACAGGCCTGCTGTACCCTCTCCTGTACCTATCTAAATCTATCCTACAACTCTTACTATCTCTCTCTCACAGGTATGTACAAACCCTCAGGTAAGGGTCAGTTTGTTAAAAATTCAAAACTGATAGCAGTAGCAGACTGTAAATTTCAAAAAATGCAGAGATAGCTAATTGTAGATAAAAATTAGAACAACATGCAACCACAAGAACACAGCTGTTTACCCTGGGGAAAACCTTTTAAGGTATAAAAACCCCAGCAAAAATATCTTCCTTAAATATGAGATGTCTGAGTTTTACAACAACAGGCTAAACAAACCTTTCCAACAATTAGAATTGTTTTATTTACAAAGAAGAACCCTGTTGAAACTGTAGCTGAAGCAGTTTCAACCTTGTTTGACCAATCCTGTACTGTTCACTGATGTCTGTAGTGGCCTTTTGTAGATGGCTGAATGCAACTCAGCTGAACTGTAGTGTGTAGATAACTCAGTACAGAGATGACCCAGCAGTATTAACCCAGCAGTAAGAATTCACCCTTGACAGGGGGCCGAGTATGCACAGTAGTAAGTACACCCTTAACAGAGCTCGGGTAGCAGTCAGCAGTAAGACACCAGCAGTAACAGTAATATGAAAGAACCTAGCAGCAGAGAGAATACACCAGCAGATTGTTGAGATAACCAGCAATATATAACCCAGTAAACAATGGAGAGAACCCAGCAAACGTGGAGAGAAACCAGCAATAGCAATGAGCTGTCTTTCTTGACTACTGAACTGTTCTTCTAGATGCCACTGAACTGTCCTTCTATACCAGCGAACTGAATTCTGAACTGTTCTTAAAGCCCACGAAATTGAGTGTGTAATAATGAGTTTTCTTTTGTATTTATAGTGGAATAAATTCCACTTTTATTTGGGGCCGACCTGTCCTTATTTATATATATATTTTTATTATTATTTTTTTTTCTTTTCTCTTAAAAAAAAGGAATGAGGCCGACCTTTCAATATATATATTTATAACCTATATATTTTAATTTTTTTCCACATCATCCATCATTATAATTTGTCTTTTCCTCCATTATTGAGTTGACCCAAAAATAAATAAATAAATACATATTTATTTTTCTTCTTCTAGCTGGTGGGTTCATGGACCAAGTCAAGTGGTGCTTGTGTTCTATAATAAATCATCTAGGTGTCCTTCAGGGTCTTCATGTCCACTCCAAGTACATCATCATAGGAAGATATTTAATTTCTTTGCTTCACCCATCTGTGGTCAACAAGTCCAAGTGGAGAAGTACACCACTTGCCTAGACCCGGTCTGGGGCTTACAGTGAAATCCTGGTAACTGACCAGGTACCTCCATTCTCCCAGAGAATGGCTCTCAACCCCAAGCTGAGCTCCCAGTCCGAGACTGGGTCAATATCTTGGTAACTGACCAGGTGCCTCCATTCTCCCAGAGAATGGCTCTCAGCCCCAGGCTGAGCTCCCAGTCCCAGACTGGGTCAATATCCTGGTAACTGACCAGGTGCCTCCATTCTCCCAGAGAATGGCTCTCAGCCCTAGGCTGAGCTCCCAGTCCCAGACTGGGTCAATATCCTGGTAACTGACCAGGTGCCTCCATTCTCCCAGAGAATGGCTCTCAACCCCAGGCTGAGCTCCCAGTCCCGGACTGGGTCAATATCCTGGTAACTGACCAGGTGCCTCCATTCTCCCAGAGAATGGCACTCGATGCTGCTCAGGAAAAATCAACACTCCCTCTCAGCGAGAGGGTCATTCTCTGCAATACCAAGCTTGTCTCGAAAGTGCACAAGCTTTGTCAATGACAGGGGCTTGGTCAATATGTCAGCAATCTGCTCGTCTGTACGAATGTACTGGAGTTTCATGGCACCTCGCTGTACCATATCTCTGATGAAGTGGTACTTCATCTCAATGTGTTTTGACCTGTCGTGAAATATAGGGTTCTCTGAAAGCTTAATGCAACTCTGATTATCGCAATGGATAACAGTTGGTTCAAGCTTTCCACCAAACAGGTCAGAGAGAAGCTTTCTAAGCCAAACTGCTTCTCTGCAGGCATCACTGGCAGCAATATACTCAGCTTCAGCTGTGCTCTGAGCTATGGAACCCTGTTTTCTGCTAGACCATGAGATCATGGCTGATCCCAAACTGAAACAATACCCTGATGTGCTTTTCCGGTCCACAGTACTGCCAGCCCAATCGGAGTCAGCATATCCAAGTAGCATTACCCCACTGTTGGAGGTATATCTGAGCCCATATGTAATAGTACCTCGCAAATATCTGAGCACATGTTTGGCAGCTATCTAGTGTATGTGCTTTGGCTCGGACATGAACTGACTCAATGCATTCATAGTATAACAGATATCTGGTCTCGTATGCACTAGATACAACAAACATCCAATAAGTTGTCGATACTGAGTAGGATCCACTGCCTGTGAAGAAGTAGCTGAGTCACGTAACTTCTTCAGATTTGATGTCATAGGTACACTCATGGGTTTGCAGTCATGCATCCCAAACCTCTGCAAGACATCAACTATATACTTTCCTTGGGATAGAAAGATCTCATCGGGCTTCTGCCAGACCTCTAAACCAAGGAAATAGTGCATGAGTCCCAGATCTTTCATTTCAAATTCTGAAGTAAGCTCCCTCTTGCACTGAGCTATCAGTTGCTCCTCTCCAGTGAGGAACAAATCATCCACATATAGAACTAGGATCAAGACATGGTTCTGAACAACCTTAAAGTAGAGGTTGGGATCAGCAGTGCTCTTGGAGAATCCCAAATTGTGAAGGTAACCATCAATCCTGGCATACCAGACCCTTGGGGCCTGTTTGAGTCCATACAAAGCTTTCTTTAGCTTGCACACATGAGACTGCATTTCATGTGTCACAAAACCTTCAGGTTGCTCAATGTAGACCTCTTCTTCAACTTCTCCATTAAGAAAAGCTGTCTTTACATCCATTTGATGGAGTTTCCATCCAAAGACAGCAGCGAGGGAGATAATAGTTCTGATGGTGGTATACCTGGCAACAGGGGCAAATGTTTCATCATAGTCTATGCCTTCCTTTTGTGAGAAACCTCGTGCCACAAATCTTGCTTTATATTTCTCAATGCTGCCATCAGCAGCATGCTTGATTTTATAGAGCCATTTGGAAGTTACCACAGACTTCCCTTTTGGTCGAGGAACAATTTCCCACACATCATTTTTCATAATGGAATTATATTCTTCTGTCATGGCATCAATCCATACCTGATGAGACTCTGCTTCTTTGAATGTAGAAGGTTCTGCATCAATGAGCTTACTCATAAGACTTGAGTATTTCTGGGGCTTCTTGCTTTCTCTGAATGTCCTAGATGGAGCTTTATGCTTCTCTGCTTCTTGCAATATTTCTCTTGCCCAAGTAGGTCTTCTCTTGGAAGGAGGAGCTTCAAGTAGTTCTTCAGTTGGTCTTTCTGGTTCTGAGTAAGCATGAGGTTCATCTTCTTCCTCCCTCTGATTCTCTGAATGAGGAGAGTCTGGAATGTCAGAAAGAGATCCTTCTGGATCTTTTGGAAGCTCTTTGGAGTGGCGGAAAACAGCTTCCTCATGAAATATCACATCTCTGCTGATTTCAATGTACCTTTGACCAGGAACATAGATACGGTAGGCTTTTGAATTTTCACTGTACCCAACAAATGTGCCTTTCTTTCCGGAAGGCTCCAGCTTTAATCTCTTTTCTTTTGGCACATGGATGTAGACAGGAGTGCCAAAGATCCTCATGTGGTCAACTGCAGGTTTCTTTCCTGTAAAGACTTCTTCTGGAGTCTTTTCTCCCAAAATGGCATGAGGACTTCTGTTTTGAATATAGACAGCTGTACTAGTAGCCTCAGCCCATAGAGACAAAGGGAGATCTAGATCACACAACATGGCTTTAGCAGCCTCACAAACTGTTCAGTTCTTCCTTTCTGCAACCCCGTTCTGTTGGGGGTTGTAAGGTACAGTTAACTCCCTCTTGATCCCTGCTTTTTGGCAAAAATCATCAAAATCATTTGATTCAAACTCACCTCCATTGTCTGACCTCAAGATGTGAATGTGTCTTCTTGTCTGATTTTCAATCAGCGCCTTGAACTCCTTGAACTTATCAAAAGTTTCACTCTTAGCCTTTAGAAAGTAAATCCAAGATTTACGAGAGTAATCATCAATGAACAGCACATAGTATAAGCAACCACTTAAGGAAGGTGAAGACATGGGTCCACAAATGTCAGAGTGAATCAAATCCAAAATACCTTTTGATCTGCTGTGACTTTTGGAAAAAGACTTCTTGGTATTTTTACCAAGGGCACAACCTTTGCAAATACAACTATGTTCATTAGAAAACTCAGGCATACCTGTAACCATCTTTTGGAGACCAGGGAGAGCTGCATAATGAAGGTGCCCAAACCTACGATGCCATAGCTCACAAGGGTTGATAGTGTTGTGAACCAATGCTTGAGTAGAATGCCCAGAGGCCTTGTAAAGGCCTCCCTCTCGAACCCCAATCAATTCTGCTGCACTTAACCTTTCATTCTTTGACCAAAGCAAAACCTTTTTGTCCATGAATATAACTCTGTAGCCTTTGTCTTCTAAGCCTGCAACAGAAAGAAGATTTTTCTTCAAACCTGGAACATATAGTATGTCTTCAATATGCAACATGATCCCTGAATCAAGTTGAAATGAGACTGAACCCACTCCCTCTATTTTGTAGGTGGAGTCATCTCCAAGTTCTACTTGAGTGTCAAACTTCTTCTTTCTGTAGCTTGTAAGAGCTTCACAGGAACCTGTCATATGTTTTGAGGCTCCACTGTCCACCAACCAAGAATTTGAGCTGTTGGCGATGGACCCTGCTAGGGCAGAAATCAAATAGTATTCTTTCCTTGAATCTTCTTGCTTGGAAGACCTTGCATTTTTCTTCTTCTTTGGTTCTTCTTCTTCAGCTGTAGATGCTTCAAATTTTCTTTTGGGCCTTCTCTTTGGCAACCTACAGTCCCTAGCATAATGTCCCATTTTAAAACAATTAAAACATTTAACTTGTGACATATCAAATTGCCTACCTTGTGGCTTGTTCTCTTTCTTCTTGGGATGGAAAGGCTTCTTGAATTGCTTCTTAGTTTTAGCTGCTAGTGCAAGGTTCCCTTCTTTAGGACCCTTAGTTCTGCTTTGTACTCTGCCTTCTTCTTCTAAACAGTCATGCCAAAGTCTCTCAAAATCTGGCTGAGTCTCACGCCCACTAACAGAAGCTAAGAAGGTTTCCCAAGAACTTGGAAGACCATCAAAAACTGTTTGTACAAGATCATCATCATCTACTGTAACCCCAATAGCAGAAAGTTGATCTCTTACCTGAGCAATCTTTGTGAAGAAGGAGGCCACTCCTTCATCCTTTTCCATCTTCAATGTACGAAGTCTATTTTTCAAGACTCTCTTTTGACTGGGTGCTTTCTTCTCATACAAATTTGTCAAGGTATCAAAACACTCCTTGGCTGTCTTTAGTGGTGTTATGGCAGGCATTATATTTTCTTTGACTGAGTCATATATAATCCTCCTAGCCTTGGCTTGCTTTCTTTTGAATGCTGCCCTTCCTGTGTTTGACGTGGGTTCTTCTACAACATTGATGACCAAGTCATCAAGGTCATTTTCTTCCAAGGTGGCCATAATCCTTGCTTTCCATGAATTAAAGTTTGCTGAGCCTTCAAGCCTATCCTCTGGTCTGAAAGAGGTAGAAGCAGCCATCTCTGATCTGTCTGTACTGTCCCAAGGTCTATGTAAGACACAGTCAGTTGCCCAAATACTGTGTGTTTTACAAGCAGGGCTCTGATACCATGTTAAAAATTCAAAACTGATAGCAGTAGCAGACTGTAAATTTCAAAAAATGCAGAGATAGCTAACTGTAGATAAAAATTAGAACAACATGCAACCACAAGAACACAGCTGTTTACCCTGGGGAAAACCTTTTAAGGTATAAAAACCCCAGCAAAAATATCTTCCTTAAATATGAGATGTCTGAGTTTTACAACAGCAGGCTAAACAAGCCTTTCCAACAATTAGAATTGTTTTATTTACAAAGAAGAACCCTGTTGAAATTGTAGCTGAAGCAGTTTCAACCTTGTTTGACCAATCCTGTACTGTTCACTGATGTCTGTAGTGGCCTTTTGTAGATGGCTGAATGCAACTCAGCTGAACTGTAGTGTGTAGATAACTCAGTACAGAGATGACCCAGCAGTATTAACCCAGCAGTAAGAATTCACCCTTGACAGGGGGCCGAGTATGCACAGTAGTAAGTACACCCTTAACAGAGCTCGGGTAGCAGTCAGCAGTAAGACACCAGCAGTAACAGTAATATGAAAGAACCTAGCAGCAGAGAGAATACACCAGCAGATTGTGGAGATAACCAGCAATATATAACCCAATAAACAATGGAGAGAACCCAGCAAACGTGGAGAGAAACCAGCAATAGCAATGAGCTGTCTTTCTTGACTACTGAACTGTTCTTCTAGATGCCACTGAACTGTCCTTCTATACCAGCGAACTGAATTCTGAACTGTTCTTAAAGCCCACGAAATTGAGTGTGTAATAATGAGTTTTCTTTTGTATTTATAGTGGAATAAATTCCACTTTTATTTGGGGCCGACCTGTCCTTATTTATATATATATATATATATTTTTATTATTATTTTTTTTTCTTTTCTCTTAAAAAAAAGGAATGAGGCCGACCTTTCAATATATATATTTATAACATATATATTTTAATTTTTTTCCACATCATCCATCATTATAATTTGTCTTTTCCTCCATTATTGAGTTGACCCAAAAATAAATAAATAAATACATATTTATTTTTCTTGTGTTCTATAATAAATCATGGACCAAGTCAAGTGGTGCTTGTGTTCTATAATAAATCATCCAGGTGTCCTTCAGGGTCTTCATGTCCACTCCAAGTACATCATCATAGGAAGATATTTAATTTCTTTACTTCACCCATCTGTGGTCAACAAGTCCAAGTGGAGAAGTACACCACTTGCCTAGACCCGGTCTGGGGCTTACAGTGAAATCCTGGTAACTGACCAGGTACCTCCATTCTCCCAGAGAATGGCTCTCAGCCCCAAGCTGAGCTCCCAGTCCGAGACTGGGTCAATATCCTGGTAACTGACCAGGTGCCTCCATTCTCCCAGAGAATGGCTCTCAGCCCCAGGCTGAGCTCCCAGTCCCAGACTGGGTCAATATCCTGGTAACTGACCAGGTGCCTCCATTCTCCCAGAGAATGGCTCTCAGCCCTAGGCTGAGCTCCCAGTCCCAGACTGGGTCAATATCCTGGTAACTGACCAGGTGCCTCCATTCTCCCAGAGAATGGCTCTCAACCCCAGGCTGAGCTCCCAGTCCCGGACTGGGTCAATATCCTGGTAACTGACCAGGTGCCTCCATTCTCCCAGAGAATGGCACTCGATGCTGCTCAGGAAAAATCAACACAGTTTTGTTCCAGTTGATTGACTTGCCTTTGAGAGGCAAAGTCTGATCTGAAAGTTAAATTTTTGAGTATAAGGAAGTTCCATCTCATTAAGTGAGTTTCCAGACTTGTTCTCTTATTGTTGCTATACTTTTGTTTAATTATATTTTGTTAATTAGTTTTACTATTGCATTTGTTCTACTGGTCATATATCTGCAGTTGAAACCTTAACTTTAACACAGTGATCCTTGGGGAGTGTTAAAGTTGAAAGAGATGAAAAGTATGTTTTAATTTGTCTTGTTAGATTTACTACTAATATTGTACTATTTTGTTTCAGTACTAGTTTAGAAATTTATTTTTGCATTAAAGTACAATTTTTTAAATTTTCTGCTTCAGACCCTAACCTAACCCTAATTTTAACACCTTATGGGGTCAAAACAATGAAGCGTAAAATGACACTAGGAGAGGATAGGAGTTTATGACACTTTATTATCAATTTCAAGATCAACAACTTCAATATTGTACTGCTGTTATGACAGAACATCAACCAATAACAGTTTAAAAAGAGATGAAAAACCAACTAGAACTTGACCAACTTTCCATACAAGATGTACTTTGAGTATTAGGGTAAGGATATACCTTAAGAGGGTAAAGGGGAGGCACTAAATCAGATCTGAAAGTGACTAACCAGATCTGTTTTAAGCCCTAACCAACCCTCAAAATAGATGGTGGAACCGCTTAAATTCTTCCAATTGATGCTCAACCCTCTGGGGTGAAACTATACCCATTTCTAACTTTTTTAGGCCTTTAAAACTTGTTGATTTTACTTCTGTAGCTGCTATATCAGATCTGAAAATTGCACAAGAGCTAGCACAACGACGTTAAGTCTCACAAATCAACCACAAGAAAGTGACACCCTCAAAGATTCACCAAGAAACCTAGGGGGGCGTACTTTTCTAGTGGAATGGAGTCTTCAATGATGCGATATTTTTTGAGATATGATTTTTCTATATTTTTAGGGTTTTCACAATATTATATTTTTTTGTTTTTCAAAAATATAAATGACAGAAATTTGATAAAAGATTGAAGAATAGAAGGGGTTAGACCATAGTCTTTACCCTAGGGCAACAAGAGATCAAGGTTATTGTCCCTTCTCGGTTTGGCAATTCAATATTTATAAATTAGGTCAAGGATTAGTAACCCTAGATAGGTCAAAGTAGTCCTAGGTTTAGTTAAGGCAGATAGTAAATTCCAAGGCCCATCGAAGAGAACTCCTTCAAAAGGAAGGTCTCCTCAAACAAGATTAACAAGTTGCAACCAAAAACCCTAATTCACCTTGCTTCGGTGCACAAGAGAAATGCCAAACAAGAAAATTGAAAGATCTTACCACTAAGAAAAGAGCAAGAGAAATCTTAAGTCCTTCCTTGGCCTTGAGTTATAACAACCATTCACATGGATCAACCTTGAGAGAGATAGCAAACTCTAGAAATTCATCATTCATCCTTCATCACAACATAAACATGCCAAAAAGAGAAGTGCGCTAGCCTTGGAGACTCGAGTATACCAAAAGAAAAAGTAAAATGATCATATTTGAACCCTTGTATTGTTACAAAATGAGAGTAGGAGCACCCTATTTAGATGAGGTGTCCTAGTCTTTTTGAGTTTTTAGAATAGTTACATATATCGACGATATATCACCCATATCGTGATATGTCGTGAGTAATTCCCCTTGGCGATATATCGCCCGTAAAAAATCGCAACATATACAACATTTTCAATATATCACGATATATTGAATGTGTTGCGATATATTGGGAATATATCGCGATATATTGGGAATATATCGCGATATATTGGGAATATATCGCGATATATTGGGAATATATCACAATATTTTGGAATATATCGCCTTGTTAAAAAATGCATGGAATTTGGGAAATAAAGCTGTGGGTTAAGTTTTTGGTAGTGTTATTAGAATTAGACATATTAAATTCTTAAAGTAAAAGTGACATTCTCCTTATCTTTCATTTTCTATCCTTTTACTTAAATTTTTAACATTACCATTAAATCTTGCTGGATGTTTGAGAGTGGTTCCAACCTCATCAGACTTCATATGCAAAAAGTAGAATTTTAGATCCCATTCAGAATTCAACAGACTTAATAGTTTTTAGGATTTTTGGATTGCAATGTTTCCACTAGATTCTATCATGTATGAGGGTATGGGATTGGCATTTAATCAAGCACATCAACCCATCTATGTACCTTGTTGTTGCTGGTGCTAATTGTTGAACTCCTCTATCATGACTTTAATAAAAATGTACCCTTCACTCAAGCAAAATCACGTATTAAGCTTGGGAAGCCTTTTCTACCTTATTTTAACGATTGGATTAGGAAGTTTCATCAAAATTGTAAGGTGTTGAGTCTATTGACTAATGTCCTTGGAGGATCAACTTCGATATTCGAGGTAGACGCAAGGGCGAGAGTCTAGAGGAGGGAGGATAGGGTGCTATTGATGAATAGGAACTCGATATAGTCAATGATTTTGATGATATGTAGTTATGGGAGGAGGCAACTCACATTGGCTTCCACCTCAGCCCCATTACTTTCCACCATAGCCCGAGCAGTTGGAGCTTCCAGTTCCACCCCAGGGTCACCCAGAGCACCTACAGGACCACCTACTACTTCCAGAGGAAGATTGGTGCCCCTTTCCCGTAAAAGGGGTAGGGGTAATCAATGTTTCCTATTATTTATCATTTTACTATGTAGTATATAGATTCCTCATGAGTCATGATGATTCATCTCATGAGATACATTTATTTTGATCATTTGAGGTGATTTTCTATCATTCTATCAGGAACATATTTCAATATTTTTTGTTTACTGTCGATATGTGATCATGATCCATCATTTGACATCTTAGGCATCTTATATATTAGTTGTATTTTCATATTTATGTAGCAACGTGTTTATTTGATGTTGTTGTTGCTTTAGATGTTAATTTTTAAAAAAAAAATGGTTATTTTTGTATTTTTTTTAGGTTTTACGACATTTGCCGATATTTTCCGATATTTTCGCTGATGTTGCCGATAAGTTACATTCCGGACCCTCGGGGAAGTAACTTTGGTTTTTAGAGCCTAGCTTACTAAAAGATAAAATATTGCAAAATTAGGGTTTTTCATCCACAAGCCACAAAATGACATAAAATAACAATAAAATGATGCAAATGGCTTCAACGAAGTGAGATGTTGAGCCTAAAGGAGGATGTCATGCCCCAACTAACCCCAACAAAGTGCTTTTCCCTCAATGTCCTCCTTTTTAGCAAGGTAAGGCCTTCAAAGGATGACATCATCATCATTTTTGCACATGGAGACCAAGAGGAGGGGTAATACATCAAAAGAGTGGTCCAAGTGGGCATAGACGAAGTGTGTTAAAGCAGGTATGACAACCCTTACAAGCACAATTACCTCTACATAGCGTAAACACAAGTGTGGCTAGGAGCCCTTGAGCCATGTGTCCTAATGGGTTCATCCCAAGGTGCACCAGACACCTATCTAGGGAATAAATGCCCAACATGATGAGGGACTTCAGCCCATCAAGGTGTAGTTAGCAAAGCCACTAAGGGAATACTTCTTGAAATGAGAACTGAGAGGACCTGCCATGACCAGACCAAGGGTCTTCAGCCCCGCCAAACCAACACTTTTACATAAGAAAGCCTAGACTTGGCCTTTTACAATGGCAAAATACCCCCTCACTTTGGTACATCCTGAAGGGCACGCTTTAGACAATCTGAGGCGTAACAATTAGTTCCAATTGCGGGGCATGCACTCTTACTGGGAGTGTATGAGAACCTATTAGAATCTCCTGGAATGTAGATCTACACACACTTCAAACAACAACTTCGTCAAATGCATCGGAGGCAGACAATTCCGTCCTGCCTTGTTCAAATCAAAATGAAATGCAATAAACAACAATTGTAATGCATAGGTAGAAGTAACTGACGAAATCAAATGAAGCTAAATCTACTATAGTACAAGGGATGTCTTAAAAACATCAGATATCACCTAAGTAAAATTTCCTCATGGACAACATTCAAATATGAAATAAAATCAATGAAAGATGTAACATGTTGTGCAACTAGATGAGGATGTGTATGGAATTTTGGAACACGTTTGAATAACTTTATAGGAGGGATCTTATTTGGATATCTAGGAATACCTGAGAAATCCGAAGGCTAAAGCCAATGGTTTCTAACTCTTGTTGGGGTATTGCCATATTTCTTCACCTCATAATCTTCAATATGAAAAAATCTAAGTAGCATGGCTACCCGTACCTCGGGGTAGGGTATGTGTACTCGTACCAGATACCTGTACCCACGTATTGGATACCTTGTATCCATGTACCTTGTCATACCCTACCGTACCCAAAACTTGGTTGAAGTACCAGAGACATTTGTCATGGATCCAGTGATTGCAGAGAGGACAGGGTACCCTTGGGGACGCCTAGGAACCACTTTTGTACAAGGTACCTGTTATCACACAACTTGTAGTTGTCCCTAAAGGTATCCCATCCGGGATGGTAGAGGAGATGGACAACTAAAGAGGTGACCCAAGAGATGCCACGATTCCCAATGCAAGCTGGGAGTCACAACAACTGAAGCACTCTTCGCTTTAGATCTAGACAAGATAAGATCAAGGGGGAGACCCTATGGCCAATCGACAGAAGACTAGCCAAAACAATGGTTCCTAGGGTTTAAGTATATGATTGAAGAAGCTTAAGAAGTGACAAGTGTTTCAACCAATGTATAATTTGGGCCACCTAGGGAGATTCAAAGGATAGATCCAGTACCATAAAATACACAAGTAGGACCCACTTCCTTAAAATAGGGAAAATGGTCTAAGATGGGTTTACTTGGTTAAAATTAATGGGAGACGGTACTATAGGGGCTCTATGACATGGATCTATGGATCGACAAAGATTTGAGAGCACCCAAGTGTGGGATCTAGGAAAAGACACAATCCCCAAGGAGTTCGAATTTCCCCAAGGAAGATTAGTGCCTTAGATCAAGGGCCAAATGGAGTCGGATGTCCACCAAAATGTAGATCGGGGTAGTCAAGGTACAAACCAAGGTGGGTTTTGAAGATCAAAGGCATCCAATGGCTAGATTTCAGTAGATCTGAGATTCAAAATGCAACACTCAGTGACCCAAGTGGGGCACAACCCTCAAAATGAGGAATGGGGCCCACAAGGCAAAAATCAAAGAAGTGAAGCACTAGGGGTAGGTTATCAAATGAGAGGAGTGCAAATCAAGTGGGATCTTACCTACCCATGTGATGGAACTAGCTTAACTCACCTACCCAAGGAGGGCGACCTCACTCAAGGAAGGCTAAGTGCCTTGGGGGAAGGGTCAAATGAAGTCCAAATGCCACCAAACTATAGATCCGAATTGCCGTGGATACTATAGAGGTGGGTTCTTTTTATTATACCCAAAGCCAAGCTAGATCTTTGTAGATCTGAGAAAAACAAAAATGAGGGTTTTGATTTTAATGTAGTTTTTGACCAATAGGATGGATAGCAAGCGAAATCAATACGTACCTTGTAGATCTTACCTCAAAAGCTTGCGGCCTCTTAGCATATGGAGAAATCTTGCCCTAGTTACAATTCCAAGCTTGATCCAAGTGTCTTCAACCAAAAACGTCCAAGCCCTAGGAGGAGAGATGTCCCATGAAAACCTATGAATCAAACTACATCAAGTTAGATTTGATCCACAAATCCATAAGATCTAAGCATGTCATATCAAGAAAGCAATCAATGGACAAAGCACAATTGAAAAACTCTTTCTCTATGAAGACGTCTTGCTCATGGGGGATGTGAGGAACCCCTACAATTTTCCCACAAAGCAAATCGTTGAGCTAGCTTCAAGCAATTCGGCCTCCCTCTCTAAAAGCTTGCGGCCTCTTAGCATATGGAGAAATCTTGCCCTAGTTACAATTCCAAGCTTGATCCAAGTGTCTTCAACCAAAAACGTCCAAGCCCTAGGAGGAGAGATGTCCCATGAAAACCTATGAATCAAACTACATCAAGTTAGATTTGATCCACAAATCCATAAGATCTAAGCATGTCATATCAAGAAAGCAATCAATGGACAAAGCACAATTGAAAAACTCTTTCTCTATGAAGACGTCTTGCTCATGGGGGATGTGAGGAACCCCTACAATTTTCCCACAAAGCAAATCGTTGAGCTAGCTTCAAGCAATTCGGCCTCCCTCTCTTGATGTCGATTTCACCTTTAGAAGCAAAGAATGTCTAGAAACAAGATGCAGAACATATATAAGAGTAACCCAATCAAAACCAAGAAGTAGATCTCCAAAATATTCTTTTCATTCCAAGTTTTCCAGAGCCCAAAGGTGAGCTATACAATAGGGGGTCTCCTCCTTATATAGGATAATAAAGACCAAAACCCTAGATCTCAAAACCACTTTACAACAAGATGAGTGGTTGAGATTAAAAGATCTCAATACATAATCAATGGCTAAGATGAGCCTAACAATATAATCACATGGATCATTCAAAACTAAGGTGACGTCATAGCTAAAAGGTACAAAGTGAGGGTGACGTCATCCTTTAGAGGGGGCAAAAGTACATGGGCCCATCTCATATGACTAGGACATGACACATGAAGCTCATGGTGGGGCTAGGAGGCATCAATTCTTGCTAGCTCATCCCCATGGCACAATAATATAAAATAATATGTCCAAAATAATACAAATGATCAAATCTGTCCTCAAAATCTGTGAGAGACATGCAGAAAAAGGCCTCCTGTGGCCTCTGTGGCCCCCACTGACTAATGAAAACTGGTTGGAAGATAGGGGGTTCACCCTGCAAGACCTCTGTGAAGACCAAGTGCCAAAACCTTGCCTCAATTGCCCAAATCGAATTCCTCAGTGATTCTTTTATTCCATTTTTAACCTGCCTCGGTAACTGTGAAAGTGCTGAAACTGCCTCCTAGGGCACCTGTGCTGTCAAACTGAGCCCACCAGGATCTCCAGAAGGGGGGTAGAATGGTAAAATCAAGTGGCTGGACCACCCCCTCCTTACATAGCGCCCTAGGTGAACTGGCCTCTCATGGCCCTTGTTGGTCAGGCTAGGAAATCAACCCCAAATCTGGTCAACAGGTGGAAAACTGCATCCATCACTGTCAGAAGTGCCCGAAACTGAATGATAAGTGTCTCATTGGATCCAGAAGACCCAAATCTACTAAGAATGTGTACTCATACACCATGGGTTGCCCTGATGGGCTAACTATAGGGTCCACCATATATGGACAGTGCATAATCTGATGATCTGAAGTAATAATAAAAACTGTTGAACTGCATCAATCACCATCTGAATCATATGTCCATCATATAGTATCATCATTAAGAGTATGTGGGCCCATCAATCATCATCAATAAGCATATATGGCCCACATCATCACGGATCCCAAGAAATGACCATAGTCAAACTGGGTTTGACTAGGTCAATATACAACCAAGGATAAATCATATCAATAGACTAAGACATGTTCCTCTAATCATACTCACAGCTTAACTTAAAGTATAACATCATTTAGTGGCATTAATCATGTTTGTATATTCTATTGTTATTTATAATTACTTGCACAATAGCTTAAATGACAAACTCACCCATTGGACATGATCTAACTGCTAGCTAAGGATGAACGCTAGGAACAAGGCTGGGCAAAGGGGTGACTTGTCTAGTACTCAACTAAAAGACACTTTGGACTGGGAGAAGAGGGGAAGCTACACTTTGTGTTGGACAAATAACATGGGGAAGGGTTGTGCCTCACAAATGGGTAAGTTGTTTAGAGAGTGCTTATTCAACTTAGGCATCATGTCTACTTTCATAAAAGATGATCCAGTTTCATTAGGATCCATCGATTTCATTTCATGGCCTTTTTGGCCTACATAACCCTTCGGATCTCAAGTGTGCTGATAAACACAACTAATTGCAGCTTGCATCCAGGGCATGTTTGTATATATATAAGGTCAGCAATCATTTAGATATAGAGTTTAAGAACCATTGCTTTTTGGACCTTTCTTATACTCTTCGAGGAGTATTTTTAGTAGTTCATCGCTCTTGCCCTTTACTCACGTGTGTTCAAAAACACATTCTAGAGTTTATAGTTTCCATGGGCAAATTTACATAAGTTTCCATAAGTAGTACATGAGCTTTCAGTTTTAGCCAACAACATCTAAAGTGACTAGGGGGAGTTCGTGCCAGTGCCAAACATCGGGACAATCGACCAGAATGACTTAGGCCTACAATCCAACTTACCAAAGGCAAGTTTTGTCACCAACTTAGAGCTGAGACACAAAAAAAACATGGATGCGATCCAAACACAGGGGTAGTAGAAAGGGAAGTCCTCAATATCAGAAAGTCAAGCAAGACAAGTCAAGGGTAAAAGCCAAATAAGGGAGGTCATGGATGGATGGAGTCAAGTGAAAGTGGAGCCTAAGCTAGCAGACAAATGGTGTCAAGAAAGACCATATCTATGCAAGGTAGTAAACCAGTGAGTTTTGTCAAACAACCTAAATGTGCAAGTAAAATGTCCATTTTATAATTCATCATCAAGATAGTCCATTTTAAGTTTACAAAGTTTGCCACATCATGAATCATATACCAAGCTAATGCTGTGAACGTGACTAAAACAACAAGATAATAATCCATAGTCAATGGTAAAAAATCCATAGGTCATACAACATCATCATAAACCATCTGAAACATTGCTGCAATAACATCTCTAGGCACTGAACCGAAACTATATGGAATAAAAGGTCACATCGGTCATCAAATCTGAACTCTCAAGACTTAGCCTTGACACAAGGTCTAACATAGTTCTGAATAATACACTGCTCTGATCATGAGTGATCTCAAAATATAAACTCATCATAGCCAAGCTCTGAATAATCCAAGCTCTGGAATGTGCAGGTATCTGCTAAGCAAGAATAATAGCCCTGCCACTATGGTGTGATAACAGTACCCTTGTTTACAGTACAGGGTACCCTGACGTACCCAAGTCCCTTGTTTCAAAAAGTGGCATCCCTGCCCCTGCACCTGTCCCCGTACCCAAGTTTCTTGGCAACTTAGGAAAAAATGATATGAAATTTTTAAACATATTGCAATCATACCTTCTTTGCACATCAATGGAGTCACCAGGCGAGTCTTCACATGCCTTCAAGCCTTCTGGATGTCCTCACCTTTACAGACACTGCATCACTTCAAAATCTTTTGGAATAGGGCATTGTTCCATTATTGAGTGACTAGATGAGAGTAAGATCTCCAAAGAAATGCCCTCATCAGATCATTGTAGCCTATCTATTGAATCTCGAGAATTGGACTTGTCCTTGACAATGGTGCCAATTTTTTACTTTGCAAACCTGCACTTCAAATGTTACAAAGTTCCTTAACCAAGTGGAACCTTGTTAGAGTAGAACACTCCAATATGAGTTAATGCAATAAAATGTAATAAAGGCACATTATTATATGTGGCTTTATTATTTAATAATGATAAGCATTAAAATTAAAAGATGATATTCAGAAAAAGGTACTTAGGGTATGCAACTGCTTACTAGAGAAATAAAAGAGGATTGGTGTCAATCTATTCAATGACTCCATCATTAATGAAATTTCTCGTTTTCTTATCCTTCATTTCTATTACTTGTATGAGGCATAGTGAATTTCATAACATGGTATAACAACGATAACTCTATGAGCCTGGAAATATTGGTGTTTAGAAGTTCAAACTAATTTCACAATCTATTTTGTTGTGAGAGAATATGTGTTAGAAGGAAGTCATGGTCATGTTGTTGAGAGATAAGATAAGATGAGATAAATTTATTAATGTCCAACAAATGACCACAGAACAGAAGTTGGTCAATGGAACTGTGTGGTACCATGAGGTCAATACAAAGTGGGAGTGCTAAGGTGGCTCCTATAAAAGCAAGAAGTATGAATCTAAAAAATAAAAAAAGGGCTAACTCGAAAGATGGAGAGCTGATCCAGAAGAGAAATGTACAAAGAGAGCGGATCTAGAATCTGTGATACAAAAGTGGTAATTCTGTCATGGTGCAGTGGAAGCATCTCTCCTAACATTTGAGGTTGAATGAAGGAATCTCAAAATAGTACTGTCTGGAGGAAGAACTAGAAGAGGAGCTATGATGGGTAATGTGCTGCTGTTTGGAGTGTGGGGCCTGCTGCTGTGACCTGGGTGAAATTGTTCGGTTGCTGGGATGGGGCCAAGACTGGCCACGCCGTTGGTGTCTGGTGGAAGTGGAGGTGCTCCTCCACGTCCTAATTGATTTGGGGTCAGAAGCAGTACTGCCATCCGTCTGTCTCTTGGTGCCCCTAGAAGACGTGGGCACTGGGAAGAAGGAAATAATCCGCTAAGTGGAGGCTGGTCCAGACTGCAAATGTCGCTGAAGGACGAGGGAGCGAAGCCGGAGGGCCTCCTGCAAGTATAAGGCCAGACATCTCTAATTGGGATATCTGAAGAAAAACTAGTCAGAGTCTGAAAAGATTTTAAAAAGGACAAAAGATGCAATACCCATCACAAGAACTAATAGAAAGTCAGCTTCCATACCTGTTCGTCGGGTTTATTATCAAAGGATTAAAGTTGCCATATAGCACAGAGTGCTGTCACCATATCAAATAGAAAGAGAGGCGCTGTATCTGATAGAGAGTCGCTATATCTAATAGAGAGTGAGCTGTCATTTCTAAGAGAGAGCTGTCGCTATGAGAGAGCTGTTGTATCAAATAAAGAAGAGAACAGTCGCTGTCACAAAGAGAGATGCTGCTGTCATAGAGAAAGTTGCTAAGGAAGAGAGGGTAGTGGAAGTGGAGAGAGGCCCAATTTGTAGAGGAGAGTTTGAATATTTGCAGATAAATTTTAAAGCAGCAGAAAATTTTGGCCCAGAACTTCAGCCTAGCACCTTCATAAAAGTTGACAGAGGTATTTCCTTAATTACCGTGTAATTTTGTAAAAGGCAAGTATAAGCAGAAGTTTCATTCCCAAAATACAGAGTTTTTCTGTTTGCACCTTCATAAAAGTTGACAGAGGTATTTCCTTAATTACTGTGTAATTTTGTAAAAGGCAAGTATAAGCAGAAGTTTCATTCCCAAAATACAGAGTTTTTCTGTTTGTTTTCAGAAAAGTTTAGAGAGAAGTTTCCGAGAAAGATTCTATGGATATAATTTTCATTTATGGAATTTGAAGATTCAAATGCTTTTGATGAGTAAACATTTATGGAGAATTTGCAAAGGCATTGAACTAGAACCTACACAACCTAGTAAATTGATTGAGTGGCAAAACATAGATAACAATGCCAAGTTAATCATTGGCCTTGCTCTTTTAGATTTAGAATTACATCATGTTGATCTAGACAAATCTTCCAAAGATATCTGGGAGGAATTACAAAAGTTGTTTGGTGCAAAAGTGGTAAATGCAAAATTTTCTTTAAAATTACAACTCTTTAGATTCAAAATGGTTCTTGAAACTACTATGTCCAGTCATATAAATGATTTGAAGTCGCTTATAAAGTAGTTAGCTGAAGTTGGTGCAAAAGTTGAAAAAGATGATGTGATAGTCATGTTGTTAAATAGTTTACCTTTAACTTACGGCAGTGCTATTTTTACATTAAGTCAATTGGCTTCACAATCTTTAGATGATATTATATTATCTTTTTTAGTTGAAGATAAAAGGCTAAATGAAGTAGATTCAGCAGGTGCTCTCCATCTAGATAATGCATTACTTACTGTAAATCGAATGAGCAGAAAAACAGGGAAACACAAATAGTTAAAGATCTTGAGTGTTACTATTGTAGAAAAATAGGTCACACAACATGAATTGTAAAATTCGAGCCAATGATCTTCTAAAAGGGAAGCTTAAAGACGAAGGAAAACAAAATATAGCTTTGACAGCAGAAAATTTCATAATTGAAGAATCATCTGAGCCTGAATATGAAGTAGAGAAATGTGACAATGGAACAGGGGGGATCACTTGTTTTGAGCGGTCAAATCTTTAGTAGGGGAGGGAATTAAAGAAGGTTTAACTCAGCATGGATTGTTGTCCATGTAATTCTAGAATTTGGGAATTTCAATAATTTGAGAGTTTGGGAATTTGAGGATTTCAAGAACACGAGAATTCAAGATAATTTGGGAGTTTGGGAATTCAAGAATTTTGGAATTCTACCCCTACAAGGCATGGTTGAGGGAGAGTACTTTTCGGTAATTGATCCTTGATCCGAGAATTAAGGTGGGGGGAGGGTGTTGTTGAGGGCTCAACAAGGGGGAGAATTTATCCCTCAAGAAGCTGGTACATGACAACAAAGTGTAGGAAATCCACCACCTCCCAAATGATGCTTTAAATGCAAAGATTCTCAACCTTAAATGTAAACAGGAAGAGATCCGATCCCAACAAGCCACCTTTAAACAAGACACCGGAATACACATCAAATCATGGGCACAGATGGTCAGTGGTAAGGATAGTGCTTCCCCCCTCTTGTAGCAATTGAACAAGTGGTGCAAGCTAAACTCATGGAGAAGCATACCAAAGGGGCAAGGGAACTGAACCTTAAGGTGAGGGGTCTTCCCTTGCCTCATCCATCTTTGGAGCCTATGGAGGTTGGGACCATGTTCCTTCGAGATACCCTTGGCCTTCTTGATGTAGCCCTTGACAGAGCTTGGCTTGGCTACAACTCCACTTTCTTCCTTCGGTTTAGGACTGCCACTGATTGACTTCGGGCCCTCAGAGCTAGGTAGAAGCTATTCTCTTTTCACAGCAGGATCTTCTTAGACGAAGATCTCACTAGATCATAGGTTCCAGAGCTCAAACGCTCCACAGAGTTGGTTATGTAGGCACAATAGGCAGGGAAACAAGCAATCATTAGGAACCTTAGAGCAGTCATTTAGGACTTCTCTCCCCTTGGTTGGGCACTGCGTTCTGGGTCTTCCAAATGATGGGTTTGTTTGGGGAGGCGACAGGGCATAGGCATCTTGATTAGCTGTTAGAATGACAATGGATCTTTCTGGTCATTGTCAGGCCTCATGTACTATGCTCTTGGGTTGTCGGTCATTCTCTTCATTACCGAGACTCATGTGCGTCTTGTTCAGCTTCTCCTGGACATGGCAGGTTACCATTGGTTTGTAGTTTCTAGACAGGAGATGAGGAGCTTGGGTGGTGTTAGAGGTTTAGGTGGAGTCACTTGTTTGACTAGGGACTCCCTCTAGAGTAGGGTTTCTTTGGTGGCTACAGATGAGTTTGCTAGGTTTATGTGGGTTCGAGGTGGAGCCCCCCTCCTAGGGACATTTACATTGTAGTTTATTACTTCCCTTGAGGCTCTTTGTCGTTCGCTATCCATAATTGTCTTGATGGAGGCCCCTTTATAGACTTGTCTATTGGCATTGCCAGTGTTCAGTGGTTGGGGAGGTCATTCTCTTAGGTGACTTCAATGCCTGTACCAGAGCTCTCTAGATTCCTCTCCATGATTGGTCAGGGGACCTACTTTGCACCAAGGAGATAGATCCAAAGTAAGTGGGGCTTCACCGTATGTTTGACGATACTTTGCGGTTTATTACAGCTTATGGTCAGTACCTTTTGCAACTGGGGGAATCTCAAGAGCTACTGATATTGAATGGGCTCCCCTGTTTCCTAGATTCTTCCTTCTTAACTTGTTGACCTCATGGTAGAGGCGCGAGTGTAGTTGATTATGTCCTCTCTAGCCAGATCTTACTCCCCTTTAGTAATCACCTCTCAGTTTCCCCCATCCCCCGTGTCGACCATGCTCTTATCTCCTCCTCTCTCCGGGTTGACACCCCTCTTCCCATTACACCCCTTTCCCTGGGACCTCCTCATACTACTATCCTTTTCGACGAGGGGGATCTAGAGATATTATCCTCCCACCTTTGTTAGATGTTTCCCTTTGAGTCCTAGTTCTCTTTACTTGATTCAACCTCTTCCAAGTATGCATGCCTATCATACACCATTTAGGAAGTAGCCTTGAAGTCCTATCCTCACTCCACCCAGTCCACTCCCATCGCCCCAAAGTATGGCTCCTTCCCTATGAACCAGTGGTATGGCGAGGAGTGCAAGGCTCTTCACCACCAATTTCAACACACATTAACCCATGCTCGCCCCTCCTATCCCAACCTTAAAGCTTCCTATCCTTGCCTCCTACGTCGCAAGAAACGCCTCTTCATCTCTCAGAGGGACGAGACTTATGTGCTACCCTCATCCACTCTCCCAAAACCTTCTTGTGCACCATCTTCCCCTCCCACTCCCTCCTCCCAACTGATATTAACCTTAGATCCATGTACCCTCATACCTCCACTCTCTACGATGTCCTTGGGAAACCCCAGATTCAGGTTACCTCTTTGCCCCCCTTCATGCTACTTATTATCACATCAGGACATCAAAGAGGCTATTTGGATAACGAGCACCAGTAAAACAATGGATGAAGAGGGTTTCGAGGCAATTTTCTTCAAGCATGGTCTTCTTGCTATATATAATTACTTGGTTGATCTCTTCAACCATGTGTCCTTACAGGTTTTCCATCAACTTGGTCACATCACACCATTCACTTGATACACAAATTGGGTTCCAACTTAGATCCCAACAACTATCGGATGATCATGGTGGGCGACACGTTCTCAAAGATCTATGCTATAGTCATCCATATGAAGCTTTTTGGAGAGCTTGAGAGGACACCTTAGAGCTAGAGGGAAGGCAATTCCAACTTGCTCATCAGACCATTGATCACGTCTTTACCCTCCGAGCCATCATTGAGGGGGTGCCATCACTATTCGAAAGTCTACGATTGCTTTGTAGATTTTCGAAAAGCTTTTGATTCTATTCCTCGAGAGGCCATATTCCAAAGGCTCAGTGACAATGGCATCTTTGAGATCCACCTTAGAGCTAGAGGGAAGGCAATTCCAACCCGCTCATCAGAGCATTGATCACATCTTTACCCTCCGAGCCATCATTGAGGGGGCGTCATCACTCTTCGAAAGTCTACGATTGCTTTGCAGATTTTCGAAAAGCTTTTGATTCTATTCCTCGAGAGGCCCTATTCCAAAGGCTTAGTGACATTGGCATCTCCAAGATCCTATTGATTGCCATCATGCGCCTATATGAGTCGGTTCTTGGTTGCCTCCACACAACTCATGGGTCATCAGATTTCATTAGTACCATTCGGGTTAAGCAGGGATTCCCCGTGTCCCCCACCTTGTTTAGGATCTATATTAATGATTTGGAGGCTTTCCTTCTGAAGAATATCCAAGACAATGATGGGTGCCTCTTCCACTAGGTTCTGATATCGATCCTACTTTTTGTGGACAATATGGTCCTCGTCTCATCTCTAGAGGGGTTGCAAAGACAATTGGATGCTTTAGCTCCTTTTTGCGATCTTTGATAGTTGACAGTCAACCTAGGTAAAACCAGGATCATGATCTTCAACAGGACAAAGAAGACTTTATCAGACCTTCATTTCTTTTTCAGAGGGGAGGAGATTGAGATCACCAACACCTATTCATTCTTTGGGATGTAACTCTCAGGACCTCACTTCAGTCTGCGGCATGCCCTTCGACCACAAGTCAACAAGGGCTACAGATCCTTAGCACTCCTCAAGAGAGAATGCTTGTGACAACACTCTCAGGACATCTCGTCCAAGGTGTTCCTCATGGACTCCCTATCCAACCCACTGTTCTCTATATCTCATAGATTTCAGGGCCTTATTTGGTTGAGTTTGATTAGGCCTCAATTGAGAGAGTCCATACTCTTCTCTTTCGACTCATCATTAGGTGCAAGTAGATAGTTCCTCAACACATCATCCTAGCAGAGTTTGATGTCCAACTCTTCTAACTTGAGACAATGTTTAGTATGGTCTATTTTTTGCATCTCATCTGGAGCTTTGTTGACTTGGCAACAAGGAGAGACTAGTACCAGTAATTGGTCTATTGTTCTTCAGAGACTATTACCTTGTCAAGCCCTCTAGGCCATGCTCGAGGTTGGTTTGCGGGGGTCTCAAATCCCTTTGAGTCCATGGGCATTCAGATGGACTGACTCCCTCCTTTCAGATATTCCTTGGATGTACCTGGCCACCTCCTACCTATTAGATAGGAATTGAACAGGATCATCATAGATGACATCTATAGTTAGTTTATCCAGATCAGTTGGGTTAACCCTCAGATGGACTGAATCCCTCCTTTCAGATATTCCTTGGATGTACCTGGCCACCTCCTACCTATTAGATAGGAATTGAACAGGACCATCAGGGATGCCATCTACAGGTAGTTTATCCAAATCACTTAGGTCAATCCTCATTGCGGGTTACACCCTAAGATGGCCTTCTACGCTGAGCACTTCTTGGAGATGAGAGAGAGGCTCATTATTCATTCTCAGTATACCCTCCGCCATTGGCTACACACTCTTCGCATCCCTTTTGGTTAGTTCAAAGTAGGTTCTCATAGACTGAGGGTAGAGACGAACCACTAGGTTGATCGTTCTAACATGATCTGCCATCTATGCCATGTTGGGGAGGTTGAGATAGAGGTGCACTTCATCTTAGGGGCATGACATGACCAGATCCCTCCCCTTGAGGCATACACGACTCCCAAGGACTCAGCGACAGGATACCTTCTTTAGACAAAAACACAGTGGGCGGGCCAGACCTTCCACCAGTTCTTCCTGTGGACATCATGCTATTTTGAGTTTGCTTCATTCGACCTCGGATGTGAGGAGAGATGGGTCTATTCCATGATAGACCTACCTCATTACTTTTAGATTTTCTTGCTTTTGGATCTTTTACTCTTGTACATCTCCACCCTTGTGTGGCCTCCCATGCTCCCTCCCATGCTCATGGTTGAGGGTTTCTCATGTTTTTCATGCTTTAACGTAGACTTCACGCTTTATTCTACTTTAGTTTACTTTCTTGCCTTTTTCCTTCTATAGGAGACTGTTTGTATTCGTACTTTGTATTGACATCATTCTACTCGGGAGTCCCATTGATCTTCTTTTGTGGTCATTAGTTGGACATTGATAAAATTATCTTATCTTATCTATGGGCAGAAGCATGCAACGCATCAATCTACATCTCGAACATGTGCCTCACACGA
Source organism: Larix kaempferi (assembly GCA_027924585.1). Taxonomy (NCBI): domain Eukaryota; kingdom Viridiplantae; phylum Streptophyta; class Pinopsida; order Pinales; family Pinaceae; genus Larix; species Larix kaempferi. The sequence continues at coordinate 1,952,750 of BSBM01000477.1, read as the reverse complement.
TTTTGGAGTAGAATACACTAGAGGAGGCATTCATTGGTGTGAAGCCAGAGGTGAGTCATATTTGCATCTTTAGCTATCTAGTTTATATCCATATACCAATAGAGAAGAGGACCAAATTGGAGGCTTCTAGCAGGAAGGATTTGTTTGTTGGTTATAGTAAGACTTCAAATGCTTACAAGGTTTTTATCTTAGAGTAGAGAAAGACAATAGTGAGTAGGGTTGTAAAGTTTGAGGAAGACTTTGTAGCCAGGAAGTCTCATGAGCCTATTCCAGTGATAGAGGATGAGGAATAGGAAGCTCCAAAGGTTTAGCCAGGGTCATCGGTGACTTCCAGTTTAGGGTAAAAACCTTTAGGCATAGAGGAAGAGCAACCTGCTCCTTCTAGTTTTCTTAGGAGACCTTGATGGTTCACTCAGATATCGAGGGATGCTCTGGAGCATGTTGAAGCTCCTAGGAGCACATTCAGGGAGAGCAGACCTCAAAAGAATTTTCCAAACTACATGGCATTGGTGAGCAACATCATGGGTTCTGAGCCTTCCAATTTTTAGGAGGCAACAACCTAGGAGGCAACAACTCAATAGGTTTGGAGGGATGCCATGGTGGAGTACACCTCCATCATGAAGAATGATGTATGGGACATAGTGCCAAGACTGGAGGGGAAATTAGTAGTGAGTTCCAGGTGGTTCTACAAGATGAAGAATGCAGCATATGGAAACATGGGGAAGTACAAAGCAAGGTTTGTGGTGAGATGGTTCTCTTAGAAAGAGAGAGTAGACTATGATGAGACTTTTGCTCCAGTTGCCAGGTACACTTCCATTAGAGCAATGATGTCTATAGTTTTTGTTATGGGATGGAGGATACATCAGATGGATGGAAAGACAACTTTCCACAATGGGATAAATGAGGAAGAAGTGTACATAGAGCAACTTCAAGGCTTTGAGATCAATGGGAAGTAGTTCCATGTTTGCAGGTTGAAAAAGGTATTATGTGGACTCAAGTAGGTATCGAGAGCATGGTATTCCAAGATTGATGGATACTTGTAGAGTATGGGCTTTATCAAAAGTGAAGCAGATCCCAACTTATATTTTATATATTTTTGAGGCTGATATGCTTGTCTTGGTGCTATACGTAGATGACCTATTTCTTATAGATTTAGAGAAGCTCATTGCAAGTTGCAAGGTAGATATGGCAGTTGAATTCGAGATGAAATGCATTGGCATGAATGCATTATTTCTTGGGGTTAGAGTTTTGGCAGAGACTAGTGGGTAAGCATGCAATTGAGATCTTGAAGAAGTTTTGGATGGAGGACTGTAAACTTATGGCCACTCCTATGATCACTAATCTGAAGAAGTCAACAACTTCAAAATTATATGTGATGGATCCCATGTTGTACAGGAAACTGATAGGTTCCTTGATGTATCTAATCAACTTTAGGCTATATATGTCTTATAATGAACACCTAGAGTCAGTTCATGGTGGAGCCAAGGTAGGAGCATTGGGTAGCAACAAAACATGCGCTTAGAGATACTTGAGAGGTATAATGGCGTATGGTTTGAGATATCTTGGAGATGGTGAGGTGAAGTTGTGGGGGTATGTAGATTTAGATTGGGAAGGAAATGCATCAGATAGGAAGAGCACCTTAAGTTGCCGCTTTAGCTTGGGATCAATGATGATATCCTGGTTTAGCAAGAAGCATACTTTTGTGGTACTCAACTTAGTAAAGGCAGAGTATATGGTGGCCAATACAGCTAGTTGTCCATCTAACTTCGCAAGTTGCTTGTAGGATTATTTGTTTAGGAGTTGGATCCTATGGTGATTATTATGATAATTAGGGTTATATCAAACTCATTGAGAATCTAGTGTTTTGTGATAGGTCCAAGCACATGAATATCATATATCACTTCATTTGAGACAGGGTTTGGAAGGGAGTAGTAAATCTATAGTATGTACCCGCAAATTATTAGGCTGTTGATATTCTAACCAAGCATTTAACAAAAGGGAAGTTTGAAGAATTTATAGACAAACTTGGATTGGTGCAGAATTCATTCCTTGCTAAGAGGGAGTGTTGAAGAATGTAGCTCAAACAAGAACTTCCACATAGGTTCAATGGTAACATGCCAAAAGTAGTTCGAGTTAATTTTATTTTGTAATTCACTTTAGGAACATGAATAAGGTGAAAGTCTTATATCTAGATGATTGAGTCTAATAGAGTGTATTTATACATTAGGGATTTAGATTAATCTCAACTATACATCTCACTGTGAGATGAGGGTTTTGGTACATTTGGGTTTTAGATTTATAAGGGTAGGTCTTGATACAGTGTTTATTACACAATTTTGTCTGACATGGACAACGATTGAAAGAGCAGAGTGCATCAGCTGGGAGGAAGGTACCGTATCGTGGTATTATATAGTATAGTCATATTGTATGTTTTTATAGGGTCGTATAATAGTAGTAGTTGGGTTCTTTGTTTTCTGTGCAAGCTGTACACCTCAGGTTGGGGTGATTTTTGTATACCATGTAGCTGTTGGTTTTGAGCAACTGTGGAGGTTGCCTTGTAAGCTTTGATGAAGTTAATGATAAGCTGATTTGAAGGAGAAAATCCTTATGCATTTGTGTGAAATTGTTTACACTTCTGCTATTTACTTTCTAGTTATTTGTGTGATTGTTGCTATGTGAAGAAGTTAATTTTCTGCGATTAAATAATTTGCTTGTTTAGTTGAGAACATAAAGATTGCAATCACCTAGGGTTTGGAATTTTCACATGCCATTCATAATTTCATACATTGCACCTTTTGCAATGAAGCATCCCCTATAGAGCACAACCAATTTTTTTGCATCAATAAATAATTCAAAGGGTTAGAATTAGCAGTGATGGAAACCATAACCCAGTAGCTAGATGTGACAAGCAACTCCTCTAGATCAAAACATAAGTTTCCTCTTTATGTGTTTGTGAACCATAGTAGGGTAATGATGTCTGAGGGTTGAAAACCTTTGAAAGTTGAATATGATATTCCTGGCTGGATTGGCGTGAAGATGATGGGAATCAGGACCCCCCTCTAGCATAGTTGATTGTGCTTAATGCTTGTCTTTAATGGTTCATTTTGCTTGGCACCCTTTCTTTCATGATAGATCTTGTTGTGTTATAAGATGTTTTTGTGAAAACTCCCTTTTTGCGATATCGATTGAGAACTTGAGATTCTCAGGAAATAGCAAGAGTATTGACTGGAAGGTGAGGAAGCACTTAGCTCCCCCAAGAGAATGTGTGGTCCTAGGCCCACGGATATCACTTTGAACCAACCAACTCAAGACGCTGAGAAGCACGCCTTGCATCCCTATAACTTGAGGTAACCTCTTTAAAAGCATCATTCATGTCCTTAACAACACATTGATTTGGCCAAATTCCCTGTGAAGTGGAGGAGAACCAATATGCAGAGTGCACAACTAGTTTTGCACTGTAAGATGAGTCCATCAAGTTCAACAACAATGCAAAGAACTAAGAAGAAAGCTTTGTAAATCTTCAGAAGTTTGGCTTGATAGGCATAAAGGTACCAACATCTTTCAAAAAAATCTTGGATTGTGCCACCTTTTGCTGCATAACAAAGGAAGGAAGAAAGCGCTAGCCTTGAAGGAGGGTTTAACCCTAAGAAACCCTTAAAACAAATGGTTGGGTTTAAACCCTAGGAAAAGCTCTAGAAAAAGAGATGATGATACAAAACCCCTAGTTTTGCAGTCACAGAGTAGCCTTAAGTGATGCTACTAGCTAGAAAACTTTAGATCTAGTCGAGTAAGTGAGATTCACACTTGCTTTGTTACCATGTTGAGATTCACAAGAAATAATGAAGAATCAAACATAATCAACACAAACCCAAATTCTGCAATAAAGAGAAGAACAAACCAGCTTGACTCTTTAACAGTAATCAACCAAGAGGAGCACAACCCTAGGGAGAGAGTGAACTGTAGCTGAAGCGTTGCATAAACAAAAAATTCTGCAATAGAGATTGAATGTATAAAAGGATATGTGATAATGAATGAATGATTTACAATGCTCTCATGATGGTATACCTTTATAGGCATTGACTGGTCATGACAGTGAATAGGTGTGACCTATGACTCTTCATTAAATGTATTAATTTATGTATTAGTTACTAATATTATTTATTACATGTTTATTTATATTTGTTACATTGCCACCCTCTTAAGGAATGCTTTGTCCTCAAAGCATAATAAATTGGATTCTCTCTAGCTAGGCATGTTTCAGTGGCGGCATCATACTTATCCTTGTTTGGTTTTGGGGTTTTGACTTGGTCCTTCTTTTGAGTGTTGGTGAGGCTCCTTTGTAATATATGTATCATACCCTGAAGTTGTTTGACTTGGTTGTTTAACCTAAAATCTTGAGGGCTCTTAGGTACATACTTGCCTTGCTTTCATTGTTGTGTGTTCGTATGGTCTTTCTGTACTTTTGTCATTAATGGTAATTCACCTTTCTTGACAATGGTACTTCAATATCATATAATTTATAATGTTGGTCTTGCTAGTTGAACTCCATAAACTGTTCTTCAAGGTTGGTGGTATAAGTACCCAATTGTATCAACCATTTTGCACCTAGCTCCATATCCATCCCATCGGGTGGTAGCGCATCCTGATTGTAGTTGTAGTTGTAGTTCTTGTATTTGAACATGTGTTTTATGACATCGCCCTATGTTGTTGATCGGATGTCCATTAACAACCTTAACAATAAGGTCCTTGGTGGTGTACACAAAAATATTAACTATTAACTGACATTGATGTCTATACAATTATGAGTACTGCTAGAATCTATGAGGATTGTTAGTTCCCTATTTTTTACAATTCCCTCGAGCTTCAGTGTCCGAGGCTATGGTTTTTTTTATCTTAGTTGTGGGTGGAAGTGTCATTTTTTTGTGCCCCTTTTCGTGTAACCTTAATTTCATCAGTCATCCTAAGATGAGGTGGGATATATTTGGTGGTTACTTCTATTGTTTTGTTTTTCTAAGTAATATTCCCCCTTGCGACACATCATCATCATTACTATTTGGTAGTATTCATGAAATATATTATAGCGATACTTTTTGTGGTGTTCTCTCATTGTTCGAATTCGAGTTGTATGCTACAGTGATTTCATTTTTTGGGTTCGGTACTTCCACTTGCTTCCCATCTACTATTCTATATTAGGTTTTAGCGTAATGACATGTCTTCACATCTATGATAGGGAATCCAGTTCTTACCACATTGGCGACAATTGTTTTCCTTCCCTTTATCCTTTTTTCTTCCCGAATATTGATTCTGAGTGTTGTTGTAGTGATTTGATGCACTATACCTAGTTGTCTTTTTCTAGACTTTAGGGGTCACCTCATATCGAGTATTAAACTTTCTTTCAATCATCTTCGCTAAGCTTCTAGCTTCTGTTGATGTAATTGTAACTTCGAAATGTATTTCACATATATGTATATTGTATTCCTATAGAGATGTTATTATTCCTCTATACGAAGTGTCGTCATTTATATTGTAAGTGTCGTAACTTATACTTGATGGGTTATTAGACCACCTTGATGGGGTCGGCCCTGTATAAGTCATGTGGGTCAAAGGGTTATTAGACCACCCTATTGGGGGTCGGCCCTGTTAGCATTATGTTATGTGGTTAAGTTGAGGCCGACCTAGTAAAGGTTATTAGGCAAGTCAAGTCAAGTATAAATAGAGTGCGGGAGGCACGGTATTTGATCATTCACTTTCTCACTCATACTCTCATGGAGAGTGGCGCACTTGTGGAGGAGGAGAAGCTGCTGCTAGGAGAAGACTATCTCTTATGCTTGGGTTGTATCATTGCTCTATCTATCTCTGAGGAAGTTGTGGGGTTTTTCACCTTTATGGTTTTCCCCAGTGAAACTCTGTGTGTCTATTGTCTCTTGTGTGCTTGCAATATTATGTCCATGATTGATATGTTGTAGATATGCTTTACATGTTGTTCTCTCAGTTAAGATCCTAGATCAGATTGAAGTAAATTCTGAAAAACTAACATGGTATCAGAGCTAGCCTAAAAGAAGGCATGGTATGGCATTTATGACACTTGTTGCACTTGCGAAGCTAGGGCTTAATATAGCAAAAACTAGTCATCGTAGCACTTTCGCTATAAATCCATTTTGGCGAAGTTTCAGGATCTGAAACTTTTATATGTCGAAGATAAGATCCCAATGTACCTTGTGTGCGAAGCACAACTTCTAATTCGTTGTACTTTGTGTTTTATGATCTGTACAATCTAGGGTTTCTGCCTCTTCCAGATCTCAGTCATAAACAGGTGACCTAGGCAAAAAGGTCACAACTTGGGCTAGGAAGCCCCAAATGAAATTTTGTAAGAAGTGATAGGTAGGGCACGGACTGTATTTTCTCAGGTAAGGTTTTCAAAGGTCGAAGTTGAACCAGTGACACGTGGCACGCCGTACAAGTTCTCTCTCATGTTTTATCCCATAAACAGGTCACGTTGCGACACTTGGCATAACTCTCTCTCAGAGAATCCAATTGAGGTCAGACCTGTGGGGTTGGAAAGATGACAGGTCAGGCTACCACAGGTCGCAGTTTCAGACCCTGTGGATTCGTAATTTCGGAGTTACACTAGAAACAATCAGGTGCATATTTCTGTCAAAACAGAATTGGATTTTGAGCACCTTCATTCATGGCTCCGGGAATTTAGGGTTTCGAAGAATGTTGGAATTTTTGTATCGGAGACCACGGCTGGATGCTCCTCATCAAAATCGAAATTTAGAGACCAAGATCGAATTTTTTGGTTGGGCAAAAGGCCGGGTCTGATCAAACCCTAGTTCGAGACTTTGATCGGAAAAGTAGAAAATTAGGGCTTCTGCAAAAATGAGAATTTTTGAAATCTGTGACCATAGCTGGAAGCTCCTTGGAAAAATCGAAGTTTAGAGCTTTGGATCAAACTATTTGGTTGGGTGAAGCTCTGGGAAACTCAAACCCTAATTCAGGGTCCTCCCTAGTGAATCCGAAAGATTGAAAAGCAAATTTGAGAGGTGAAACTTTGCATTTTTCAAATTCTGAGTATACCAGGTTGATTAGCTCATCAAGGCACATCTTTCTATCCTTTCAGAAGTTTGAAATTCAAAGTTTGAATTTTTAGGGTTTTCCTGACAAACCCTAATCCAGTTCCAGATCCAGTTTCTGCAATTCAAGTGGATTGGGTTAATCCTAGAAGAGAATGGATTGGTCACTTGCATAAGTGAAGAAGTTCCTGTTTCAGAGGGAGATGAGGCTAAGGCCTTACATAAGAAGATTACAAGCAATCTCAACAGGTATGATTCGAGATCTGTTCATGATTAAGTTTATGGTATGTTTGTCTTCTTTAAGATTAGTACAATCTTGATTAATTTTAGACTTGTCGTATCACCTTAATAAAAATATGAATGCATGATAGAAGATATTCATTGATTAGGGTTTTGACACTTATGATTGTACTAATGCATTGTGGTGTTGTATGAGGTTGATGTTGTCCGCTAACATGAAAGGTACATCAAGAAAGACAAATCATGTTCTAGTTCAAGAACATATGACCATGGTGACATGAAGACAAAGATTCATCCATTGTCATGAAGCTCTACTTACGAGGTATGTATAATTTGGTTCTACAATGCTTAACCTATGAGATATGCAGGTTACTAGCACAAGTCATTGAAGAGAACAAGAAGACATTGCTAGACATAACCAGCAAATATGATAACCAGGTATGTTTTTCCTATATCAAGCTAGAATCCTACCTTGTGTTAGGATCTTATACTGTTGTATGGTTGATAATGATTATTCATGAAGTTAGAAATGTAAGTAATCAAGGGTTTTAGGCATATTATGTTTCTTACTTTAATCGATGATATGACTAACCAGAAGAGTCCTATGGTCAAATAAGAATTTGCATGAGTAAAGGAAGTACTCCCTGAAACCTTGAATACTAATGCTTGTGATAAATTATCTGTGTATGAAATGATCTTGACCATACATGTTTAAGATTACTTAGAATCATAATGTTTTATGGTATTGAGATTATACTAATGAATGTATGATCGTGTATGAGACCTCGAGAATAACAAAATGATGATACTAGTAAGTATGCATAATGATCGAAGATGGATATAAGTTCAAAGACAGGTAATCCAGGAAGCAAAGATCAAGAGGGAGCACACTCCAGTAGTTCCTGCAAGGAAGCAAATATTAAGAGGGAGTCCATCCTACAACCAAACAAAGATAAGTATTTCAATTATTTGTTTGTTTAAATAATATTGTTCAATGATGTATATGCTTATGTTCCTAGACTTAGGGTGTGTATTATGCATATTAGAATAATTGCATTAATGAACAGTATACTACTAATATGCATGTGATGGGTAAGTGGCCTATGGCACTGTACAACATTCCATTGCTACTTATCTAGAATGAAACCTTTTTGTTGACATGTTGGGAGTTGTGCACACTCTTAACAATGTTCTGGTAGAGATTGGAAGGCATCTAGAAAGTTACAGAATATGGATAAATGTTGTATTGAAGCATTGGCTATAATAATTGCATGACTGTATGACATATTCTTTTATGTGTAAGAATTTGTTCTGAAAACTATGAGATGTTTCTAATCATGCAATTTAACTTGTCTTGTAGGAAAGATCGTATACCATCACCTACAAAAGAAGGACTACAACATTTGTTCCAGTAACAAAGCTATCTATTGAAAATATTGAAGTTCCCAGGATCCAGGATGAAGTAATGGAAGAATACCATGATCCGTCGATCATGAAGATAGATGTTTGGGATGTGGTTCCAAGACCAGATGGGAAGTTTGTTGTAACTTCCAAGTGGATCTACAAGATCAAGCATGCTGCAGATGGCAGCATAGAGAAATACAAAGCAAGGTTTGTGGATCGTGGCTTCTCCGAGAAAGAAGGGATAAACTATGAATAAACTTTTACTCCCGTAGCCAGATACACTTCCATCAGATCAGTACTTGCCCTGGCTACAGTAATGAAATGGAAGATACACCAGATGGATGTCAAGACAACTTTCTTGAATGGTGTAGTTGAAGAGGAAGTGTATGTGGAGCAGCCACTTGGTTTTGAAACACATGACAGAGAGTCACATGTGTGCAGATTAAAGAAAGCCTTGTATGGCTTGAAGCAAGCTCCTAGGACTTGGTACGGTAGGATAGACAGCTTTCTATCCAGTTTGGGCTTTACCAAGAGTAAAGCGGATTCCAACCTTTACTACAAGGTTGAGGAAAGCAATCCTATGATTCTACTCTTGTATGTGGATGACTTGTTTGTTACAGGTGAGGATAGATTGATTGCCGACACGAAGAGGAAGCTTGCTGCTGAGTTCGAGATGAAGGACTTGGGGGATGATGCACTACTTTTTAGGCATGGAGGTGTGGCAGAGTGCAGATGGAATCTTCCTTGGACAAGGGAAGTATGCAATAGAGATCCTGAAGAGGTTCGGGATGATGGACTGCAAGGCCATGGCCACACCTATGGCATCGAACCTAAAGCTTCGGTGTGATGCTTCATCTGATCCGGTTGATGTCACTGTGTATCGTCAGATGATTGAGTCCTTGATGTACCTGACGAACACGAGACCAGATATTTGCTTTGCTGTGAACACGTTGAGCTAGTTCCTGACGGATCCGAGAAGTGTTCACATGGTTGCTGTAAAGCATATTCTGAGGTACCTGAAGGGTACGCTTGATTATGGGCTCAAGTATGATGCGAATCAAAAGGTTAACCTAGAGGGTTATGTTGATTCAAATTGGGCAGGCAGTACCATTGATCGGAAGAGCACTTCGGGGTGTTGCTTCAGTATGGGATCCGGTACGATCTCTTGGTTTAGCAGGAAGCAATCCTGTGTGGCACTGAGTACAGCCGGCGCAGAGTATGTTGCAGCTTGTTTGGCTAGTTGTGAGGCAGTATGGCTGAGGAAGCTACTGTCTGAGCTATTTGATCTCCCGTTGGATGCTACTGATATCTTTTGTGACAACTAGAGTTGTGTGAAGCTGTCTGAGAACCTGGTGTTCCATGACAGGTCGAAGCACATTAAGATCAAATATCACTATATCAGGGATATGGTGCAGAGAGGAGCAGTGAAGCTCCTGTATGTTGCGACGGATGAGCAGGTTGCATATGTGTTGACGAAACCAATAGCCATAGTGAAGTTTGAGTACTTCAGAGGGAGGCTTGGTGTTCTCCAGATTGACGACACTTCGTGGAAGAAGTGATGGACACATTTGCAGGAGCCATTCTGAGCATGGCGAGAGGAGGATCCTTCCCATGGCTGTGGATGTAAGCGCTGTGTGATGAGAATCAGGACGATGCTCCAGTTACTGCTTTGTATATGCATCAGTTGGATGCTTTGTATGATCAGTTGGATCATGTATATGTATATGCATCATGTTAGATGCTTGATATGACCAAGTGGATCGTGTATATATGCATCAGGTAGATGCATGATATGCATCAGGTAGATGCATGATATGTATCAGGTGGATACATTGTATGATCAGGATGATCATGGATGATGAGCTTCAGGATGTCGCTCCAGATGATATGTATTAGGTGGATACATTGTATGATCAGGATGATCATGGATGACGAGCTTCAGGATGTTGCTCCAGATGATATGCATTAGGATGATGCTATGATGATGATCAGGATGATCATGTGATGATGTAAATCAGGATGATGTATGATGAGTATCAGGTTGATGCTCTGCGGTCGTGGACAGGTTGTGCAGATGAGCATGTAAGTTGACCTGGGAGATCCGACAGGTAGAGCTGTGTGCTCGTAACAGCCTGGGATGCTCTTTTGAGGCATTGCTCTGGGAGGACATATAATAGCACCTTGGGAGATCCGATAGGTTGGGATGTGTGCCCGTAATAAGTCTTGGGATGCTCTTTCGAGGTTTTGTCCTATGGCATGTAATTTAGTCCCGGGAGATCGGATAGGTTGGGCTGTGTGCCCGTAATAAGTCCTGGGATGCTCTTTCGAGGTTTTGCCATGACCACATGTAATGTAGTCCTGGGAGATCCGATAGGTCGGGCTGTGTGCTTGTAATAAATCCTAGGATGCTCTTTCGAGGTTGTGTGGTGGAAAATCCTAGATTTGTTCTAGGTCCCATCCAGTATGAAAAAGGACTGGCTCTGTGGCGGAAATCCTAGATTTGTTCTAGGTCCCATCCAGTATGAAAAAGGACTGGTTCTGTGGCGGAAATCCTAGATGTGTTCTAGGTCCCATCCAGTATGAAAAAGGACTGGCTCTATGGCAGAAATCCTAGATGCATTATAGGTCCCATCCAGTATGAAAAGGACTGGCTCTGTGGTAGAAATCCTAGATTTGTTCTAGGTCACATCCAGCATGAAAAAGGGCTGGGTCTGTGATACATCCAGCATGAAAAAGGGTTGGCTCTGTAGATGATGAAGACCTGCAGGCGGCAGGCCTACATCCAGTATGAAAAAGGACTGGCTCTGTAGAACTTCCTATGACGAGTAGATCGGAGATTGATTGAGATAGCAACAGCAGTGACGATGACGATGATCCAGTGACGATGATCCAGAGAAGAAGACTTGTGCTAGCAGATCTATGTCGAGAAATACCTTCCTAGTTAAAAGGGAGTGTTGATGTAATTGTAACTTCGGAATGTATTTCGCATATATGTATATTGTATTCCTATAGAGATGTTATTATTCCTCTATACGGAAGTGTCGTCATTTATATTGTAAGTGTCGTAACTTATACTTGATGGGTTATTAGACCACCTTGATGGGGTCGGCCCTGTATAAGTCATGTGGATCAAAGGGTTATTAGACCACCCTATTGGGGGTCGGCCCTGTCAGCATTATGTTATGTGGTTAAGTTGAGGCCGACCTAGTAAAGGTTATTAGGCAAGTCAAGTCAAGTATAAATAGAGTGCGGGAGGCACTCTATTTGATCATTCACTTTCTCACTCATACTCTCATTGGAGAGTGGCGCACTTGTGGAGGAGGAGAAGTTGCTGCCAAGAGAAGACTATCTCTTATGCTTGGGTTGTATCATTGCTCTATCTATCTCTGAGGAAGTTGTGGGGTTTTTCACCTTTATGGTTTTCCCCAGTGAAACTCTGTGTGTCTATTGTCTCTTGTGTGCTTGCAATATTATGTCCATGATTGATATGCTGTAGATATGCTTTACATGTTGTTCTCTCAGTTAAGATCCTAGATCAGATTGAAGTAAATTCTGAAAAACTAACAGCTTCCACACAATTTTTAGGTTTTGATAGTCTTAGCTCATTATGAATGATGGATTTTAATCCTGAAACATACAACTTTAATAATTAATCATCTGTAAGATCCGAAAATCTGGTAGCCAAGACTTCCCATTCATGTGTATACTCATTCACTGTTCCTGTTTGTAGTACATGAGTAAACCTGGTAAAGGTGTCGTATTCTTCATTGTCATGAAATCTCTTAAGGAAATCGTTGGTGAACATTTGCTAGTTAATGGATAGACCACTATTTTTTTTGACAACCAAGTGAACCAATCATAAGCATCACCTTCTAAATATAAAGATTCAGTCGATACCTTTTCTAATTCACTAGTAGTTGGGTTCATAGGAAAAATTCCTTCGATTTTGTTAATTCACATGATGGCTTTTTGGTCATCCAACCCATTGTATTTAGGGATCTCAATTTTGATCCTATTTAAATAATTTGTGTATTATCTGAGTATCTCTGATAATTTGTGTTTAGCATGGGCTGGGTGGTGGTCTTTGGTGGGCTAGGGGTTGTGCAAATAATGTATCTACCCTTTATGTTAGCTGATCAATCCTCTAGCTATGATCATTAAATATCTTCGTTGCTTCATCCCTATAGCTGGGTGGTGGTCTTTGGTGGGCTAGGGGTTGTGCAAATAATGTATCTACCCTTTATGTTAGCTGATCAATCCTCTAGCTATGATCATTAAATATCTTCGTTGCTTCATCCCTATCATCATTCCTTAGTCTTAATAGGGTTTTCCATTGAGCATTGGACTCTTTCGTTATATTGTTAATATTCTCTGTAAATGTTTTTGTTATCTTATTAAGACTGTCTCTAAATGTTTTAAATGTGTCTTCTAATGTCTTGTTAAAATTGTCAATTTTTGCCCCTAGTTCTCCTTGTCTATTTCCCAACTCTTTTTGTCCTTTCTCAACAATTCCGAGTTGGTGCCTCATGCTGTTAAGTTCATCCCTGCAACGGTTAACGTTAGCATGTAGCTCTGCGTTGCTTACCATCTTAGGTTTTTCTTTCTTCCTTGTAGAACCCACTTTTTACTTTGACTTTTAAAAAAAATAAATATTTGAAAACGTAACCCTTTAAAAAAAGAATTTAATGTTTTAACTTGCTTTTAACCAAAGGTTTAAAAAAACTTAAGTTGGCTCAATAACTTTATAACCCAAGCTTAAAGTTGTTTAGCAAGTTTGTACTTGGGAGTTAATTGCCAAGTAAAAAGTTAGACGATAGTGGAAGATTCCAAAGGATGTGATCTATCCCAAAAGGGGCTGTACGAATTAAAAGGTTGTACGATTATGTGGGTTTGATGTACGATGGCCGTACGGATGCATGGATTGCAGTGGACAAGTACAGAATTAAATCGCACGTGTGGTATGAATTATTGTGGTGGATCAGAAAAAGAAATTGCAGTTGGGACAGTAGGATGATGGCGGCGTACGAAAATCGTACAACAGATAGTTGATGGCTGTGTGGTACGGAAATTGTATGGCAGACGATTGACGGCTGAGTGGTATGGAAATGAACAACGATTTATGCACGGAGATGTATGGATGTACCGATTTTTGATGTGCTGGTGATGTATGATCAACAAAAATTGAGGTGTTGTTTGCAACTTGTAAAAATTAATTGGCTCTAATACCAATGTAGTGGAAACATTGCATAAACAAAAAATTCTGCAATAGAGATTGAATGTATAAAAGGATATTTGATAATGAATGAATGATTTTCAACGCTCTCATGATGGTATACCTTTATATTTATAAGCATTGACTGGTCGTGAGAGCGAATAGGTGTGACCTATGACTCTTCATTAAATGTTAATTAATTTATGTGTTAGTTTAAGTTACTAATATTATTTATTATCATTATTGTAGTTATTATTTATTTATATGTTTATATATATTTGTTACATGAACCTAAGAAAAGGTGCTCTAGAGAGAGATAACCCTGAGCAGAAGAGAGCGCAACACTTGATATGTGCCCTTAGGCAAATCACTTTATTAAAAATGAAAAAGAATCACATGATAATAAAATGCAAATGAGAGTTGTGTATTGAATCATTGATACACAAAATAAGAGTAAGGCGCTTTTCCTGAGAGGGGTTATGAGCCTATGTGTACAAGGTTGGCCTTAGACAAACTTAGCAATAAATGATGATAACAATATAAAGTCAACTGTGGCCGAAAGTGAAGCTTACACTATTTAGTATTTTCAACAATATCTCTGATCTTCCTCTATCCTCATGGAGTGTGACTAGTTAGGACGACCCGGGTTATGTTGTTGTCACTATTTTTATTGTTGCTTGGCCTTTATAGCTCCTTGGCATCCTTTCTTCCATGAAGGCCTTATTGTGTTATAAGATGTGGAATTTTGAGAAAACTATCATTGTATGATATCTTTGATCTTCAACTACTCTCCTTATGGTGTATGATTTATAGTCAGAATGACTTGGGTTATGATTTATAGTCAGAATGACTTGGGTTATGCTGTTGTCACTATATCACTATTATTGAAACTGTATGCAAATTTTTCTGACATAATGAAATATACTGTCACAGTTAAAAACTATAAAAGAAAGAGAAGTAACAGTCTGGTATAAGTGTCTAAACATCCAACTAAGTACTGCACCGAAGCTTTTGCAAGCTCCACACCCACATAGATGAGAGAGAAAATTGACTTGAAAGGCACCTCTAGGTAGCAAACAATATCCCCATCTTTCATGTGTTGCCAAGGACACTCTGTTTGGTACCTTGGAGCATATGTACCTTCCATAAACAGGGGTGTAAACCATAGTAGCATAATTTGAGTACGAATACGGATACGAATACGATTCGATACGGAAAAAATACATAATGAAAAAATCTAGTACGAATAAAATATGGAAGTAGAATGCTTACATATAATACTTTTAATCAAATATTCACAAATACAACTTAAATGTACATAGACATTTATATAATAAAGTCAATCATTTATTTAAAAAAATATAAATGTCAAGAACTTAGAATACTGTTAGTGTGAGACGTCAAATAGTTATTAATAATTATTTTAATAAGATAGTATTAAATTGAATTGTATTTTTGTTTTATAATAAAATCAATCATTTATTTAAAAAAAATATAAATGTCAAGAACCTAGAATACTGTTAGTGTGAGACGTCAAATAGTTATTAATAATTATTTTAATAAGATAGTATTAAATTGAATTGTATTTTTGTTTTATAATGTTCAAATAATTAAAGTTTTTTTTTTTAAATTGTTTTTTAAAATTCAATTGTTCACTAGTAAAAATCCATATCCGTATTACACCTACACCGAATATTCGACGAATTCGAATTGTTCCGAATTTCTGTACACGAACTACCAATACGGCCGAATTATGCTACTATGATGTAAGCTGGCCAGAATGACCTTGGTTATGCCATTGTCGCTATTTTATTGTTGCTTGGCCTTTATAGCTCCTTGGCACCCTTTCTTCCATTAAGGCTTTATTGCGTTATTAGATGTGGAGTTTTGAGAAAACTGTCTTTGTATGATATCTTTGATCTTCAACTATTCTCCTTATGGTTTATGACTGGTCAGAATGACCTGGGTTATGCTGTTGTCACTATATTATTGTAACTGTATGCAATTTTTTCTGACATAATGAAATATACTTTCACAGTTGAAAACTATAAAAGAAAAAGAAGTTACAGTTTGGTATAAGTGTCTAAACATCCAACTAAGTACTGTGCTGAAGCTTTTGCAAACTCCACACCTGTATAGATGAGAGAAAATTGACCCAAAAGGCACCTCTGGTTAGTGAATAATATCCACATCTTTCATGTGTTGCCAATGACACTCTCTTTGGTACCTTGAAGCATATGTACCTTACCTTTTTTTCCAAGGAACAACTTCGTGGAAAACCCTCCGAGTACTTCCCCATGATTCATGGATGGTAAAGGGGGTAAACTGTTGGCCTTGATTTCGGAGCCTAATCCCGAGGGGATCAAGAGAGTGGAACCCATGACCTCCTCAACTTTTGGAGGAGAGATATCACGTTTGGCTCATGATCACTTGAGCTAACCTATGGGGCTATATGTACCTTATCTAAGCAGGGGTGTGGACTAGAATTGGCTGATATTAGATTACAGGGGGTTGTTTTGTCAGCTAATGGATAGTGCAGTGCCTTTGTGGTGATGAAGCATGGGAACTGTTGCTTAGATAAAAGATCTCTATTGGGAAACATAAACTACAGGATGAAGGGCCTCTTTTTACTTAGTGATGTTGTAGCTGCTCTGGAAGATTTTAGGATTGGCAGTTCACTTGTGTTACAAAGAATCTGGGGAGCATGGAAAAAGGTAGTCCCTGTGCTCTCTTGGCATTGGAATGGCTTTAAGGGAGGATTTGATCTTGCTTGTCACTCAATCTGGTCCTCGAAAGCTCAATGTTACAATATATGTCATGTGGATAGATATCTCTCTAAGGGATTAGCAGAAAGGGGTTTTCAGTTGGAGAGACCTTTAGGATGAGGGTTCTAGATCATGGAAGACTTGGTCTAGTCTCTCATGTGAATTTGGCCTGATTCACTTGGAACCGCTTGCTATTCAGGAAATATAGTGGTTGATCCCACCCATTGAACTATATAAGCTCAATATTCACACTCGTAGGTGCATTTGGCATGATTTGTTATGGTGATATAGTAAGCCCATTTGGATTTATAAGCCCAGAAGGCTGTATCAATTCTTTAGTATATCACATTCCTTCCAAGAAAAGATGAACAGATGTTGGAGTTGCTCGGATTCAGAAGACAAGCGGGTGAATTTCCTTTGAAGAGTGTGGTCCTTCGGGCTGTGGGTCTTTGCTTGGCTACTTGTCTATTAGGGCTTTCCCTCCAAGGAGCAGCTGTCATGGACAGGACTTATGGATGATCCTTCTCCTCATTGTGGAAAGGTTGAGATCAGTCACCACATCTTTTAGAGTTGCAATTGCATTCGGAAGTGCTAGAGCTTCTTTTGAGACACCTGGTGAGTTGTGACGTATTTTCTTCAGCAATATTTCTTGGAAAGCTGTTCTATTAGGCATGAAGATTCCATTGGCCCTTTTCACTTTAGAGGGACTTGCAATTGTGCTTGAGTTGTCACCTTGTATATGTTGAAATGTTACCAACGAAGTGTTGTTCACCTTGTGTTGCCTTGGGGTGGACAAGAACACTTTAAAAGAGTGACCCCTAGTAACTTTTAATAAAGTGTGAAGTACTTTATTTTTTATAAAGTCACTTTATTAAATTTTAAGTCATGGTTTATTTCCTAAGTTCATTTAAGTGATTATTTCAAGTGAGAGATTAATTAAAAGGGTCCTCACATAATTAAATGATACATGTGCACTAAATATCATTTAATTATTATTTAATGAGCATTTATTGAGAGCCTTTGATCTAATCTAATCTTGGCCATTGGATGAAGAGAGGGAGTTACCATGAACAAAAAGGCTAGGGGATGGCAAACCTAATTCATTGTTCTCATTTCCAAGAGAGAATTTTTGGAGAAAAGGAGGAGCAAGAGACAAGGGTTTTTAGAGAAATCGAACCAGAGAGGGAGAAGAAAAATTCTGGCACAAATCCCAAGAAATCCGTACAGCAGGGAAGGCCGTAGATCAGGGTATCCGTGCAGCATTAAATTACATGGATTTCGAGGAGCAGCCGTACTGTACCAGTCCGTACAGTGGCATGAATTTCGAGGTGAAGGTACAACATTTATTGCTGTGTACAGACCGTACAGAGCACAAATGTCGAGGGAGAGTTTTGGCACAAAAGTCAAGAAAGAACAGTCTGTACAGGCACACGTGTGAGGCCGTACATCACAGTTTTCAAGGAGTCCGTACAGCAATTCTGTCAGTGAGGTTTTGGCACAGTTTTCGATAAGAAAACTAAGGAGATAAGTACTGCTGTGTTTTTGTAAAATTTGTCTGAAGAAATAAAATCTCTCTCAACAGGTTTTCCCTTAGGGGTTTTATCCTGGACCAATTTGGTAAAAAATACTGAGTCATTTTTAATGTGTGAATGGCTGTTATAATTTTCTGAGTTTGAAAAGATAGGCTGAAAATTAATTTTCTGAGTTATTTAGTTGAAAAGAATTTCCTGTGTTTCAAGAAAAATAATTTTATTTGTGAAAAAATACATGCATGTTGGGGTTTGGGCATTAAACTACATGCAGAGAAGTTGCAGAACTTGAAACTGGGTTGGGGTTCTAAAACTTTCAGTATATTTCGTGGAAGCTGTATTTAGAGGGAGCGTGTTTCCTACTGCTTCTTTTAGAGAATGTTTGTTTAAAATGAACTAAACGTCCTGTTCGATGTCAAGATTCAGAAGCACACTCTTATGCAGAGATGCAAGTGGTTGCTTGATTGAGGCAGAGTCTGACCTAAGGGTTCTTATCTTGGCCTTTAGGTAGACTCCCGCCCATTTTTATATTTTCCTGTACCATACATTTTGTTAATATAAGCAGCATTTTTCCAAAATAAAAAAACCGTCTGCACTAAGTGACTACTCTGATATGATTTATAACTTGTGAACAAAGTTTCAAGCAGGGAGTATATGGATTGGTGTGGGTCATGAACAACTACTTTCTTCTGGTATGGGCTTAGTACCTAATTATGGTACAAGTCTCCGATTGTTTCTTTCATCCATGGCTTTTAGAATTTGATTTGCCTCTTATGAATGTGCCTGAGTATGTCCGTGCTTAGATTTTCACAACTTGGGCCCTGGAGTTGTCATGTTACTTGTATGTTTTAACTCAACTTGAAGCCTATTGTTTTTATAAAGTGGCTTTCAAATTTCAGTAGGATTTATGGAGTTAGCTTGCTGTTATATAGTGACTACTTCAGTGTTAGTTATGTGCAAATGTATCAATCATTTGTATTATATAAGATAAGATGATTTTATTAATGTTCCCAAATGGCAACTTTTCATTCTAGATAGTGAAGGAGCAGTGAATTACTTGTGAAATTGTAAAAGCAACATGAATATGTACCTCCTTCTGTTCTAATCAATGTTATCTTGAAAGCATTCTCTGAAGTCCATCCTTGCTAAGATTATTACATCCTGAAATGGCAAGGTTCCTTTGATACTTTGCAGTTATTCCCATTTCAAGTTATGTTTCTACCCAAATTTGAGGATAGGATATCTTGACAGTGTTTAAAGAAGTCGTTGCAAGTTTTTCCAGTTCCCAGATTTTTCTTTTTAGTATTTGCTTTTTTAAATCTCCTTTTTGGTAAAGCATGCATAATTTAGGTTTTTGTTGTTACTAAAACTTTGTTGTCTATGACAGAGTTTGAAAAATTCAGGTTGTGGGAATCAGAGTCAGACACACTTCTGCTGGTAGAAGTTTAGAACCATGGGGTGTTTTGGTTGCTGTGCAGAAGATGAAATTCAAAATGCAGCCGATGGCACGAGGCCTATTATGGTAAATGGAAATTTCCCAGGTTAGCTATCCAATGCCATATATGCATAGCTGATCATATGGTAGAGCATGTTTTACCAGTGCTAGTCTTTTGCTGTTAGAAAATTAGATTTTAGTTGTAGATTTGTGGACTAAAAATCATGATTAATGATGCTGATGCTATACAGCATGCCTTCCTTGAGAAATGTGACATTATGCCAGGCATGGACTTGATTTTACTTGATTTTTAAGGTTTGCTTGTTTGTAGAGGCATTTGAACTGTAAATTTCCCGTTTCTTTATAATTGGTTGCACAAGTCCACCTTTGAGTGCTGCTTTGAGTCCAGGCTAACTTATTGGAAGTAAGTTTTTTGCTAGCAGTTAATGAAAATATGGACAGTCTTACTTGTTGTCTACTGGTAGAATCTGCACTGTTTCTCTGGTAGTTTTTTTAATGTCTCCGTGGAAAGCTGAAATATAGCCTTACCTAGAGTCTTCAGGCAAGTGCTTGAAAAAATCTACCAATCTTCCATCAGAAGCAGGAACAAGCTTCAAAGCCCAGTCCTCATTTTGGTTGCTCTAGTCTTCATAATGCTCAAAGCAACCGTCTTTTTGTCTTGCATTTGGAAATACTAAAAATTGAACAATTTTACTTACAACTCTGAAGGACACCAAGATACCTTCTGCATTGAACTGCTCTAGGGAGGTTAATGACTGACAAACAGATAAAAACCAAGAGCAGAGTAGAAATGTTGAATGACTTAACTGATTATGGTTGCTTCGTGAGCATAATCACCATTAGAGAAGGGCATTGTTTAAGAGATTGTTCGATGGTTTGTTAGAGCAAATAACCCTCTACCTAGCTACCTAGACCCTGATCTGATGACTCTAGTGGGCCAAACCCCATCCAAATTGACCACCTGAATCAACCCTGAGTGTGATTCCTATATTTGGGGGTGCCCTCCTTGATTTGGGGGTGCATTCCCTGATTTGGGGGATTTTTCCCTTATTTTAGGTGGTAGCTAGTTAAGGACTAGATGCACTACACTAATCTAGGTCCTAACTGTCCCATTACAGTCATTATTTGATTGAGTCTTTGATGCACACATGCACGGGATAGCATCAGATATGTAAAAATATATTTGTGTAAGATAGCCAACTATTACTTGCAACTTTATAAGTTACAAAAATAGATGATGATGACGGTGATGTGCAGGCAATGGACTGTCCAATATATAGGAAACTATGGTTACATAAATTCATAGATGTAACCTTTACGTGACAACCATTAATAATATCATTGTAAATTATACAGTAGATGTTATTACTTACGTAATAGGTACAATAGTTAATAACAAGCTATCTGCGATGAAATACTTCTACCTTGATGCAGTAAAAGACTGGCTCCAGATATCTTTCAATCATCACTGGGGTGGATTGTACTTTGACAGCTTTTGAGGTGCAAGGAATCTTCTTGAAGACAAACAAAGACACATACTTGTGAATAGTCTCAAGAGTTATTTTTCAACAGAGGAGTATTTCCCTTTTGGTTGGGAAGATAGTGCATTTTTCTATAGTGGTGGAGCTTTAATTCCTTGAAATATGTAGTGTTGATCACTTGACCTGAAGGCCATCAATTTTGTATCCTACTTCATGCTGAAATTGTCATGAGATTTACTCCATTGGCCAACCAAGTATAATTTGGGCACCATCAATAGGCATTGATGCCTATTAAGGAATCTTCTTGGCATTTTCACAAACAATATGTGAGAGTTCCATTTTCAACATTAACATTAATATTTTTTACTGTTTGAGCGAATACATCAAGTTTTGGGACTTTCTTTAGATTGATGAAGTCTTGTGTGCTAGGGGAATTGATCAACCAAGGTCATGTGACATAGACTCAACAATGAATTGACAAAACCAAAATGAAGAGTGAACTTGGCAACCTGGCAAAATTCAACACATTACACAACAATAACTTTGCATATAAAAAAATACACAAAATATTTACCATATCACAAGAAAAAAACAAGGATTTTTTTTTTCATGACAATTTTATAATATAGACATATTTTCATGAAATACCAACTGACTTCAATTTTAATTATAGACATGAAAATTGAATATCAAAATTTCATTTATTTAGATGTTGCAGATTCCAAAATTTATATGGAAAATAGTTAGAAATTGACATTTACAAAGTTCAAACACCATGGATAATGGACTGTGGCATAAATTGATAAATGATCATTTTATTGATCATAAAACACCCAGGTTCGCGATTAGAAGGTCTCGCCCTTGCGGTTGAGTGTGTTGGATCATTGTCCCATCAAGTGAGATCCTCATCTTAGAAAGTTGTCTCCTTTGTCTCTGCGGTCTACTTTGATGTTGTATCAATCTTGTTTAGCTCAATAGCATAATCATTCCTGCTCACTTTCAATTGTTTGTTGTGAAGCATAAGATTGTAGTGGATGAAGACAAAATCATTAAATTGTTTTGGGTCAATTTATTGTGCATCTTGGAGTGAATGTGCTCAAACATACTTCAATCACACTAACATCTAAAGGAACTATAGGTTTGTCTTAACACTCAAATTACCAATTTCTTGTTGAACGATGTAATGCTTATTTTATAAGACTTAGGTCCTAGGGGTTATTAGTGGAATGTTATAAACTTAGTTATATAGTAAAGTGTAGTGTTAGGGCAAAGTTAATGACATGTTAGGAACTTAGGATATGGTTGTAGTAAAGTGATTATGATATAATATGCAAATAGCAATGTTGCAAATATCGTTGCAGGGAATTTATTGCTGAGGGTTCAGAAAGAAACATATTAGAAATATTGGAAAAAATAATAGAAAGCATAGACTTGGAACTGAAAAACTCTGAAATGATGACAACTTGAAAAACTCGGGAAAAACTGGGAAAAATTGGAGATATTTGCAACACTGGTTATAAGGCATTAGTCATTAATTATGGGAAAAATGAAACATGTATCTCCTTCTATATGCAATGTCTCTTGACATGGTGATATGACAATACAGAGATTCGAGTATTTGATATGGGGCATGTAGACCCCCGAAACGGGACACAAGGGGATATGCATATAAAATTACAGAAATGAAATGTAATTATATAAACATAAAGCTGCATGATTGAGCCATAGTTTTGGTAAGATGATTGTCAAAGAATATTGCTGTTTGTGAAATTATAAATGCAACAAAAAAGGTGGCTTATAGATGCAATCTCCTTCTGTAGAAATTTCACTTCTCTAACAGGCTTTCAAGTTAATTCAGATTAACAATGTTTAATAAACCATCTCATTCAACCATAGATAGCTGAAAATGAAATTTCACTCATAAACACATCTGAACTGGAAGCACAAAAGAAGTACTACCAAAATACTGAGAACAGAAAGAACATAACAGCCATGCACATAAAATTTCAGACTCAGATATTTTAGCCAAAATGTCGTAGGAAAAACCCCAAAGGGAAAACCTGTGAGAGAGATATTTTATTAATTTCTTCTTCAATAAAATATACAGCAGAATTTTAATAATATCAAGCACAACTTATCTCAACCAGTAGACTAATAGGCTGCCTCAAATTCTGTGCATAAATTTCTGGGAAATTGTGCTCTTCTCAAGCAACACAGAGCTGTACGGACAGCTCCTCGATTTCAGTGCCAAACTCAATCTTCTGCCTGAAAATTCGTGGCCAACAAAACAACACAGAAATTAATTTTCTGCCTCAAAAAAATGCCTATCTCAGACCTCGATTTTCGTGCCAGTGTACAGAC
Organism: Larix kaempferi; assembly: GCA_027924585.1. Classification (NCBI taxonomy): domain Eukaryota; kingdom Viridiplantae; phylum Streptophyta; class Pinopsida; order Pinales; family Pinaceae; genus Larix; species Larix kaempferi. The sequence continues at coordinate 1,929,229 of BSBM01000477.1, read as the reverse complement.
TGTACGGACTTAATTTTCTGTACCTGTCTCAAAATTTGTGCCTCTGCCTGGAAATATGTGCCACTGTTTTCTTCTCGAAAATTGTGCCCAGAACTGCTGTATGGTCTTGGAATCCGTGCTGTACCTAGCTGCTATCTCAGAGTCACTTTCTCTCTCTCAAACTCCAACTGGTATTTGCTTTCCAACTCTCTTGGAATATCTCCACTTCTCCAACTCTCTTGGGATGTGTGTAAATGAAGGAATGGGGTGCCACAAAAGAGAGTTCATGTACCATAACTGATAATTTGATGAGTTGTAACCATGATTGATATTGATCATTTTAAAAACCATTTCAGCATGAACTTGAAGCAGGTCATAATAGTGTTTTTGTGAGCCACATCCACATGTCCCTATCAGTAGGGAATAAAGTGGTTTTCTTGAAGACTATGGCAAGACTACATAACAGTGTAGGTGAAGTGAGCAACAACAACAGAGCACGTAAAGATAGATCAGCCCTTGAGAGCAGACCTTGACCATAAAGATAAATCAAATAAAAACATTGGGAGCAGAACTTGATATTGATATATCAGAATTCATTAAAAAAGTTAAAAACAATTTTTTGGGGGGATTAATGGGTCATAGAAGCACTGGAAGTTTCATGATCCGTTTGAAAATTTCAGGAAATGTTTGATTTTTCACAGGATCCGTTTCATAGGACCAGGATAGGTTTCCTTCTGTAGGGGATACGTTTCCACGATGGATCCTAGGCCGATCTGATCACGACACGTATCGGATCCGCGGATCCTAGACACTGGGGTGGTGGATCCGGTAACACAGTATATTAGTCTATATGTATATGAATATATCAGATATGAATGAGAAATACATCATTGATTCTTCCGATATATAGGCCCACATGTGTTAAATATTTCTCACAATTCTGCACTTGAGGAGTTTGGCCAACAAAATCTTCCCACCATACACTTACATAATGCTAAGCACAAGTCATAACTCACAGAAAAATGTCATATTTAAAAATTTAAAATAAGAAGAAAAAATTCAAACTTCAAATGAATGAAATGTCTCATAAAATGAAATTGAAGTAGATTATTGAGAGTTGCATGGTAATAATCCTTCCTCGACTTCATTGTAATGTTAAATTCAAATTTTCAAATGGCTCCTCAAATTTTTTCAACTTTTGTAATAGGTGATGGACGACCTCTTAAGATGGATAATGAGGGACATCCTCTCTATCAGTGGACAAGACCTTCCATCACCTCAGCATCGACATTGAAGCTCCATTCGTAAATTAAGCTTGGTTGAAATAGTACCCATTGTTACTCCTCATATGGCATGAGACCTTGATCTAAAGGTAGAAGACCTTGTTTTATTAAGTTGCACATGGAGATATTCCTTTGGAGGTCTTTGTAGTTGATGTTGATGCCTCAGAGACAAGCACTATGGACATTGAGGGATTGATTGACATATAGGTGCATCCATACTTGTCCTTTCACGCTTTTGAGAGGAACACCCATCAACTAAGGGGTTCCTAATGTTTTTTATTGATATTTGGTTTGGCATTTATATCTTTGAGGAATGATCCACCCTTTTTACATATTCCAAGGGCACTCTATCTTTGTGGCTTGATGAGGAGTTTCATTTGGTCATAATGCATAGATTGAGGTTTCATGCACATTCTTTCAAGGTATCCTTGTTTTGAGGGGTTGCTTTAACATCCATTTCCCACTTTGCACACATATTTATGTAGATCCACTTTATATGGGATTGGTTAGCATGATTTGAGCAGCACTCAACATTTGGTAGGCACACATGTTGAGGTCGCCCTATTTTGAGGAGTTGTTATAACACCTAATGGACCATTTCTGGCACATATATCCATGAGATTCTCATTGTAGGGGTACATAATCCCCATAAGATTCACTTGTTGAGGAGTTTGTTAGAGCACCCTAGTTTTGAGCATATATATCTTTTGATAGAGTGCCCAGATTGCTGCCAGATTAGTGCCAATGGATGCATAATGTCTACGGCATTTCATAATTGCGGTCATAATAGAAATTCCAACAAGTATTGAGGAAGTTAAGGTTGTTGCAAATTTGCTGCCTTTAAACCCTCACTGCATTTGACCATTCTTTTTGAGGAATGCCCCACCTTTATTGCTTGAGTGTTTTTTCTATATGGGAAGAATATGTTAATGAATGCACATGGTGGAGAACACCTTGCACATGGGGTTATTTTGCATCTTTATGGATTTTCTAAGAGGGGCATTTGCATGGGAGAAGGACAAGGGGCACCTCAAGCCTTCAAACTTTGTCAAAGAAACCTATTTCAAGAGGATGTTTTGTCTGGGAGGATGAGAAGGGGCATGAAGCATTCACCCAAAGACTTGGTCTTGAATATTTTATTATCTTTTGGAGTGACTTGCCTTGAAAGGCTCATAATGGGATATTTTATTTGTTTTTCTTTGAGAGAATAGTGGATCTAGAAACCATTAAATTATTATTTTATTTGGAAGAGAGATTGAGCCAGATCTCTATAAAAAGAGAAGCTCTCTCCACTGTGAAGTCCTGGTTGGATGAATGGAAGATCCCCTATGAACCTAGTTGAAGATCCACTGGGGGAATGAAATTTTGAGGATTTCCTTTTGTAATGTGAGGATTCATATTGCTGTTTGTTTATTGTTGGAAATTCATCAAAATTGTGCTGCAAAAAGGGTTTCATAATAAAGGTAAAATCTGTCATTTGAAGAAGGGCTTTGGTTGAGGTTTTTCCTATCCATTTCCCTTTATAATTTTTAGTATTAAGTTAGATAATTTGCTACTGTCATTTCAATGAAAGGGTAGGGGAGATTTCTAGTTTGTAGTACAATTACCCCTTTGTTGTCATGCATGTGTCTTAAGGAGCACCTTTGTAAGGGCCCTCTAAGTAATTTTCTGCAATCTGGAAATAACATTCATAGACTGATTTTAGCATATTGTAACAAGTTACACAACACTATCATGCCATCCCCATTCATAATTTCAAACCCTCTAAAGGTTGCCTCTTGGCTCCATTTTCCCTAATTGGATCAACACTATTTTTGGTCCTCCATCCCATTCTATTTCTAAAGTTTATCTCATATTTTACTTAGGAAAACCCACTCCTCTTGTGCTAGACGAGAGCGGGCCTAAAGTGAGGGAGGGCATTGTTGTGGTGACAATGGACAATCCCTCTTAGTTCCCCTTGTTGAATAAATGTAACTTCGAAGAATATTCTACTTGTATTTTATTATTGTAACTCCGTTGGGGATGTGTTACCTCTGTTCGGGGATGTCATTATTATATTTGGTCATGTAAAAGTCATGAGGTAAAACCTCCATTGTAAGTCGGGTTGTTAGTATCGAAAATAATGTAATATAATATTATTTGAGTCTCTCTAGGAGAGGTCGGCCCAGTCAGTTAAGTGAGGCCGACCTAGCTGGGTTAAAAGTCAAGTGAAAAGTAAAGTATAAATAGAGAGTGACTTCCTCTCATTTGTACCATTCACTCATTCATGCATTACGCATTAGAGGAGAGAGAGAAGTCTGCGAAGGGGGAGGAGGATTGGCTTGGCTCTAGAGTTTGGGTTTGTCTCTCTTATTTGTGAGACCTATTTTGGGCATTGTACTTTGGTAATCTATATTGAGGAAGTTCTTGCTGGATTTTCTTCCCCTTGAGGGTTTCCCAGGATATATTGTTGTGTACCTTGTGATTGTGTATCTTTCGGAGATCCTTGTTATGCTGCTATTGTGAAAATGTATTAAATGCTCATAAAGTTAGAATTTAGTCTTTAGTAGCATATAATCTTAACATGGTATCGGAGCTAGACTGAAAAGAGCAACTTTCATAGGGTAAATCTCTCCCTCTCTCCGAGCATAAAAATTAGGGCTTCTCACTAAAGTGGAATTTTTGAGTGCAAGTGGCATCATAGGGAAGTGTGCCCCTCCTAGGCGCATCTATTGGCACCAAGATCGAAATTTTTCAGTGGGTGAATCTTCTAGAAAGTCAAGCCCTAGTTTGACTTTGGACCAGAAAAACCAGAAAAAGCCAGAAACTGCAGACCAGAATTTTGCAAGTCAAATTTCAAGGGTGAAATTTTGGATTCTTCAGAAACAGATTGTACCAGCATACTCACCTCAATCAAGCGCATCTTTTGGTGAGTTTAGTTTTCAATTTTGAAAAAGTTTAATTTTTGGTTATTCTCTGCTCTCCGAGATAAGATGGCCCCAAACACTAAGCTTGATGACAAGTTGGAAGGGATAGAAAACTTCCATGCTAGGAAATATAGGATTGGACTCATTCTAGAAGAGAATGATCTTGCAAAGTTTGCTACAGAAGTTGTTCCAGAACCCAAAGAAGTTGGAGCAAAGGAAAAGCACAAGAAGGACATGATTAGGGCCAAGAGGACCATAGCAGACTCCATCAAGGATCACTTGATTCCTCGAGTGTCCTCCAAGAAAACTCCAAAAGATATGTTTGATGCCCTATCAAGAATGTATGAAGGAAGAAACATTAATCGAAAGATGAATTTGAGAACCCAACTCAAAAGCACGAAGACGAATCAAGGTGAATCTATCCAATAATACTTTACAAGGGTTTCTCAATTCAAAGAACAACTAGAAGCAATTGGAGAAAAGCTTGACTAAGAAGAATTAGTAATGACTGCTCTCAATGGTCTTACTAGACCTTGGGACTCTTTTATCCAGACAATGTGTGCAAGAAAGGAAAGTCTACAATTTGAAGTTGTATGGGAAGAATGTGTTCAAGAGGACGCTAGAGTGGCACATCGAGAAGCACTACTCAGAGATGATGATCAAGCCCTAGCTACTCATACTAAAAGAGGAAAGGGAAAATCCCATTTCAAGAAGGAAACTCATAAGGAGTTTCATCCTCCTAAGAAGTTTCAGAAGTACAAGAAAGGAAACTACAAGCAGAAAGACTTCTCTTCTTATCAATGTTATTATTGTGATAAGATGGGACATATTGCCAAAGATTGTCAAGTGAGAAAAGAAGAATACAAGAAGAAGAGTAACGAAAGACGTCATACTCATTTAGTCGAAGAAGAAGAAGAAGAAGAAGAAGGACCTCCCAGGAAGTTACCAAAGGAAGAAATTGAAGAATATGTCCTATAATGGTGGTATTTCAAAGCACTCTCTCAAATTTTGAAGAAAATGACTCCCCTCAGAAAGTTTCACTAGGAGAATAAGAGAAGCCACATACAAGCTTGATTTAGGAACTCTGATGATGAAGAAGGATGTATTATAGATCAGCTTTAGAAAGGGTTTAGAGCTATAGGTAGTGAATATCTTATGTGGCCTAGAGGAAAAATCTATAGAAGATGCAGAAGAAGGTGGCTCATATAAACTGAGAGGTCACTTAGAAGCAACCTTAATTCATGATACTACAAGTCTATGTGATCTATGATCAACATTATAGATCATAAGCAAGAAAGGCACAGGACCTCAGAATCAGATGATGGAGTAGAGCTCACCATCAGACATTCCAGTAATCCCTGCAAGGAGACTAGGATCAAAAGAGATCCTACCAAACAAACAAAGATAAGTATTTGAATTATCATTTTTATCAAATTGTTTAAATGATATTGTTTAGTTGTGTACATGTTTATATTCCTAGAAGTATAGTATGCATGTTAGAACATTTGCATTAATATGTGATGGGTAAGTAGCCTATGGTGCTATACAACATTCCATTGCTACTTATCTAGAGTGAAACCTCTTTGTTGACATATTGGGAGTAGTGCACGGTCTTAATAATGTTCTGGTAGAGATGGAAGGCATCTAGAAAGTTACCATATGAATACGAGATATCGATGAATGTTGAAGCATTGGCTAAGATAGCATTATGACAATATGACTTATGTTTTTATGCATATGTTTTGGAAACTATGAAATGTTTCTAACCATGCTATTGAATTTGACTGATAGGAAGTATCGTACACGATACAAATGAAGAATGATGAGACTTGTTCCGTAGAACAAGTGACGATGGTTCAACTATAAACAAGACTAATGAAATCAAGCAGAGGAAGTCGACTATGACGAGATGTTGCTCTAGTAGCCAGACTCATGGTGTAATCGAAGTAGAAGAAGATATCGAGCAACCTCCAGGACTCGGAGAACCACATGTATGCAGATTGAAGAAGACTTTGTACGGGCTCAGAAGTCACCCATGGATAGAATGATGAGATCAAGGATCACCTAGAGTGATGAGACATCAACCTTTGCTACAAGGTTGAAGATAAGAAGCTCATAGATGGGTGCAAGAGAGAACTTGCAACAAAGTTCGAGATCTTGGTATCCAGTGACTTAGAAAGATGAAATAAATGGATATACAAGATAAAACATGCAGCAGATAGAAGTATTGAAAAATACAAAGATAGATTTGTGGCTCGTGGATTCTCTTAAAAGGAAGGAATCGATTATGAAGAAACATTTGCACCAGTAGCAAGGTACACTTCAATTAGAACCATCATGGCACTTGCAGCCACGATGAAGTGGAAATTACACCAGATGGATGTGAAGACAGCTTTCCTGAATGGTGTCATTGAAGAAGAAGTGTACATAGAACAACCACAGGGATTTGAGGTTGAAAACAAAGAGACGCATGTCTGCAAACTGAAGAAGGCTTTGTATGGGTTGAAGCAAGCTCCAAGAGCTTGGTGTGGAAGAATTAATAGTTTTCTGATGAGCTTGGGCTTTACCAAGAGTAAAGCTGATCCTAACCTTTACTTCAAGGTTATGGATGATGAACTTGTCATATTATTACTATATGTGGATGACTTATTCCTGACAGGAAATGAGAAGCAAATTTTAGATTGTAGGAAGAAGCTCGCTGCAGAATTCGAGATGAAAGACCTTGGCTTGATGCATTATTTTCTAGGTCTCGAAGTATGGCAGAGCCCAGAAGGAATCTTCCTTAACCAAGGGAAGTATGCAGTAAAATTTTTGAAAAGATTTGATATGTTGGAGTGTAAAGCCATGGCCACACTCATGGATACAAATTTGAAGTTACTATCTGATGCTTCGTCATAATTTTTGGATATGACACTATACATGTAGATTATTGGGTCATTGATGTATTTGACAAATACCAGGCCAGATATATGCTTTGCTATGAACACTTTGAGTCAGTATCTGGTTAAGCCCAGACGTGTTCACCTTGTAGTTGCAAAGCATGTGATGAGGTACCTAAAAGGTACAATAGACTATGGTCTCAATTATACTAGAGATCATGACTTCAAACTGTTTGGTTACATAGATTCAGATTGGGCAGGAAGTGTCTCAGATAGAAAGAGCACTTCAGGTGGATGTTACAATCTGGGTCAGCCATGATCTCATGGCTAAGCAGGAAGCAGTCCAGTGTTGCCCTCAGCACTGCAGAAGCATAACATATTGTACCCTGTTCTGCCAGTTGCGAAGCCATATGGCTTCAGAAGTTGTTATCAGGCCTATTTGATCTGGAGTTAGATACCACAGTGATTTTATGTGATAACTAGAGTTGTATAAAGATGACAGAGAACCTCGTGTTCCATGATAAGTTGAAGCACATAGAAATCCGGTATTTCTACCTTCAAGATATGGTGCAGAAGGGAGCTATAAAGCTCCAATATGTGAGCACTGATGAGCAGGTTGCAGATGTGTTGACTAAGCCACTGTCTCGTGTGAAGTTTGAGCATTTCCTTTCCAAGCTTGGTGTAGTCCGTAAGGAGTTCCCTCGAAAGGGGGAGTAGTGCTTCGCAGTTGTCCAATGCACTCTTCGAGGGTTCACCATGAACTGACTCAAAGAGTTAACTACAAAGCTAATGTCTGGTCGAGTGTTGACCAGATACATAAGTGACCCGATAAACTGACGATACAATGTAGGATCAAACTCCTCTAACCCTGATACATCAATCTTCCTCTAGTTGGTAACTAGAGGCATGGACATGGATCTGCAGTCCTCCATCCTGAATCTCCTCAAGATCTCCACTGCATACTTCCCCTGACCAATGAAGAAGCATCCATCTCTCTGCCAAACCTCCAGACCTAGGAAGTAATGCATCACCCCAAGGTCTTTCATCTCGAACTCCACTCCAAGATTGGACTTGCAGTCCCCGATCAGCCTCTCATCTCCTGTAAGAAAGAGATCATCTACATACAACACCAGTATGAGAGGTACCTCACCTGACAAGAAGTACATGTTGTGGTCTGCCTAATTCCGTTGGAATCCCATATCCCGTAGATAGCTATCGATCCTTGAGTACCATGCTCGAGGTGCCTGCAAAGATCTCTCTACAACTTGCATACATGCGACTCCCTGCTCTCCACCTCAAACCCCTCTGGCTGCTCAATGTACACCTCTTCCTCTATAACTCCGTTGAGGAAGGCAGTCTTCACGTCCATCTAATGAACGCGCCAACCCATCTCTGTTGCTAATGATAGGATAGTCTGAATAGAAGAGTATCTGGCGACAGGGGCAAAGGTCTCCTCATAGTCAATGCCTTCCTTCTGTGAATACCCCTTATCCACGAAGCGTGCCTTGTACTTCTCCACACTTCCTTTTGCTGCATGCTTTACCTTGTAGATCCATCTAGATCCCACCACCTTCTTACCTTCTGGCCTCAGCACAACCTCCCATACCTAATTCTTCATGATTGAGTCATACTCCTCAACCATGGCCTCTTGCCACACATCATGTTGTGCAGCCTCCTCGAAATTGGAAGGCTTGGAGTTAATCAACTCCGTCATCAGTGCCAAATAGCTAAGTCTATCTGGTGGTTTGCTCCGCCTCATGGAGCTTTGTGGAAGACTCACCTGCCTGAAATCCTGAACCGTGGTCCTGTACCACTTAGGCCGTGGCCTAGTGTCTACCTGCTGTGACTGCTGGATATCCTCCTCCTATTGCTGCTCATCCTCCACATCAATGATAAGAAGATCCTATCCACCTGACTCCCTTTGACTACCAGAACCTGTGCCCTGTGTCTGTACCTGTAGCTCTTCCAACTTGACTCCCGAGTCCTCTGCTGGATGCTCCTGTGCTGGTAAGTCCATAGGTCTTCTTAAGGCTTTGTCCTCATCAAACTGGACATCCCTGCTCACAATGATCCTCTTGCGAGCCGGGACAAACTCTGTATGCCTTAGAAGTCTCACTGTAACCAACTAGAAGCCCCTTCTCACTAGAAGGGTCCAACTTCTTTCTAGTGTCAGGCTGTCAGCATGAATGTGACAATAGTAGATACTCCCAAATATGTGTAAATGACTCACATCTGGTCTAGTACCTGTGAATACCTCCTCAGGTGTCTTCCTCTCCAAAGATGAGTGAGGACACCTGTTTTGGACATATACTGCAGTCCGAAATGCCTTGGCCCATAGGAATAGTGGTAATCCCTGATCAAATAGCATGGCCTTGGCTGCACTCACCAGTGTCCTGTTCTTCCTCTCTGCCACTCCATTTTGCTACGGGGTGTGAGTAACAGTGTGTTCCTTCTTGATCCCCTATGATGAACAGAACTCCAAGAAATCCTTGGAGGTATACTCACCTGCCTTGTCCGTCCTCAATATCCGAATCCTTCTCCCTGTCTGGTTCTCCACGAGAGTCTTGAACTCCCGAAACCGCTCGAAGACCTCTGACTTGGCCTTCAGGAAATAGATCCAGGTCTTCCTGGAATAGTCATCATTGAATGTGACACAATAATTGTAACCATTGAAAGAATGAACACTCATCGGTCCGCATACATTCGAATGCACTAAGTCAAAGGTCCCCTTAGACTTCTGCTTACTATGTGGGAAAGGTCTCCTGATGTTCTTCCCCAACCCACAACCCTTGCAGTGGTTATGCTTCTCCTCCTGTACTGGAGGAACTCCAATAACTGCCCGTCTCAGATGTCTCAGTGCTCCATGATGTAAGTGTGCCATCCTCCTATGCCACAACTCACTCTCACTGCTGCTGCTACTGACCAGAGCCTTTCCAGGCTCAAACTTTAATCTGTAAACCTTCCCGCTCCGGACCCCAATCATTCGATCCAACCTCTGATCTGACCCCTTGGGCCTGATATTCACTTTCCTATCTCGGAAAGTCACTAGAAAACCCTTGTCCTCCAATGTGGAAACAGATATGAGATTCTTCGTCATCCCTAGAACATATAATACATCAACAAAGCTGATGGGATTCCCAGACTCCCTTTGAAACGAAACAGTACCAACTCCTTGCGCCTGATACTGCGCATCATCTCCCAACTCAATGTGGAGATTTACTCCACCCTCCTGCAAGCTCTTGAAGAAAGATCTATTTCCTGTCATATGACAAGATGCACCGCTGTCAACGTACTAGATGCTGTTGTTGATGGAACTTGCCATGCAAGCTATCAAACAAAAGTCCTCATCAAAACTCTTGCTGAACTCATCCACCTCTGCTGAACCTGCCATCTGTGTGTTGTTGTTGTTCTTCTTCTCTAGGCATTGGGAGGCAAAGTGTCCATGCTTGCAGCAGATGAAACACTTGACCTTTGACATGTCAATGTTCTTCTTACTACCCTTGTTCTTCTTTGCCTTCCCCTTGCCTTTGCTTGTTAGGGCTAGAGCCTCTTCATCCACGATCTGTGGGGTACCGTTGGATGAACTTGAACCTTGACCCATACGGATCTCTTCCTGTACGAAGTCATCCCACAATCTCTGCCAATCAGGGAGCTTCTCCCTAGCCACCACGCCATTAGCAAAGACGTCCCATGGCTTAGAAAATCCATTGAGAGATATACGAACTAGCTCCTCATCCTCCGTCTTAGAGCCCACTGCTCCGAGCTCATCTCTGATCTGTGTGGGCCTTGTGAGATAATGCACCACTCCTTCACCCTTGGCCATCCTAGTACTACGTAACCTCTCTTGCAACACCATCTTCCGGTTTTCGTTCTTGCTCTGGTAAAGGCTTTCCAAAGCCTTCCACATTTCCAATGCGGACTTCTTCCCGGAAAGGTGGGGGACTATGTGGTCCTTCAACCCATCTAAGATGATCAGCATAGCTCTAGAATCTACCTTCTTCCACTTTGCCAACTCTGCTGGATCTGTGGGAGCAACCTTCTGGTCGTCAATGTGCTCCTCAGCATCACTAACATCCAGGATCTTGGTGATCCTCTCTTTTCTAGTAGGAAAGTTCTGAGCCCCCTGGAGTCTATCCTCAACTCTCAACTGCATAGCCATACTGAAGTGTACCTGTAAACCCTAGGATAGATATGCCCCTGATCTATCCAACAACTGTTGCTTTCTCTCAGATATGCTAAGAAGAGCTCTGATACCATGTAAATTTCCTTAAAATCCAATCTTGAGTTAAAGTAGGCCAGTATTATTTTAATTATACCCAGATATACCATGTAAATTTCCTTAAAATCCAGTCTTGAGTTAGTATGCCAGTTTATTTTAATTAAACCCATATATTACTTTTAACCACAAATGGATTTCTTCACAATGCAACGGAAAATAAAAACATTGAGAGAAATATAACATCAATCACATCAATAGAGACACTAATCTTTTTGGGTATAAACCCCCGGAAAAGCCAAGATGGGAAAATTGGTGCAACAGTGTGAGAAGATATTTTATTATGAAGATATAGAACAAGTACAATCAAGAAAATCAATTTACCCAACCTGGTAAAATTGAAACACCAAAACTCACTGAGACAACCACACGAATCCGTACGACCCTCCTACGAATCAGTACGACCTCCCTCTCTGTGAATCCGTACGGCCTTCTTCTCTGCCTGATCACTTTGTCGATCCTTTGGATGAGTGTTCCTCCGTCTTCTTCTTTGCAAACTTCTCTTTCTCACTCTTCGGTTGAAAGCTACGAGTAAGAAATCTCTCTGTATCTGTGTGTGTCCTCTCCATCAAATCAATCCTCTTTTTAACTCAATAGCCAAGTGAAAACCCTAACTTCTCACTATGGATCAATGGATGAGATCCTCCGGTGAGATCAATGGCCAAGATTAGAGTAGCCATCACTTAAATTATTTTCACTTGAACTTTATAAAAGTGACTCTATTAAGTCAATTAATAATTAGATCACTTAATGCACTTTTCCTAAGTCTAAACTTTAGAAAATTACATTAATACATTTGGCTTCCTGTTTTATGTCTTCTAGCATGCAAGGACACATGCAATGATAGAAGACCTTCCTTGTTGCCACTTTCTAACATGCTGTACGGACAACATTAACTCAATTGTCTTCTTCCTTGAAGTGCATGCCCCTCTTCCCTCCTTGGAATGCATCCCTTCCTCTCTCTTGCTCAGCTCTTCACTTTCTCAAAACTCTCTCTTGGAAATTGTGCCAATGAGTCTCACTCAAGCTTCTTTTATTTTTCATTTTAGCGTAATTGCCCCAACTCTTATCTTCTATGGTCAAGTTCGAATCTTGGCCCACAAGATTGATGACCGTGATTTAAAATCTCAAGTTTACACGACTTAATTCACTTAAGTTATAAAACTATATAAAAAAATCATTTTTCTGTCAAAAAGGTCACTTTACCCCAAAATAATAAAAGATCCCAACTTTAACTTTATAAAAATCACTTTTATAAAGTCACTTTATAAATGTACTTTATAAAGTCACTTAAGTGAGACATTGTAATATCAGTAGACATTGTAATATCCCAACTGATATTTTCTGTCTTTTTGTAGAGTTTATGATGTAGTTGTTGTTTGCTTGAGGTCTTGTTACCCAATACTTAAGGAAAATATGACTGCATGTATAGAACTATGATTGCATGATAATGCATGCAAATTGCATGGGGTTGCATAAACCCTAAAAACCCAAGTAATACGATATTTAATAAGATCAAATCAGAAATGATGCATGTACATACCAATGGTTTGTGCTTGAGTTGTAGTACAATATAAGGTAGACATGCAAGTCATGCGCTGAGTATTAACCAAGATATGAGATGTCTCCTTCAAGATAATTCGCCCATGCAAGGAATGCACCTCCCCCAGTCTTTAGATTGAATAATAAGTGCTCCAAAAAGATGATATGGCTCCAAGAAGTAAGTATAAGGCTTATAGTGGTCTTCTGATCAATATGGAAGAAACATGCAACCCATGCATCAACCCTAGGTCAAGTTATGAGTCTGGATCTCAATGGAAATTCGCCCATGCAAGATAAGTGCACCCTCCTCAATATCTAGATCAATATAGATAGCTCCAGAAGAGAGATACAAACCCAATATTCCACAGTAAGGCTTATAATAACCCTCTCAGCAATATAGAAGAGACATGTAGGCCATGCATCAGAGTTAAGATGAGATATGAATTACCTCCAATAGATGAATTCTCCCATGCAAAGTGAAGGGGTCCTCTTCTTTGTAGATTTTTGGATTTAGCATCTGAAATGGTTGAATGAATCCAATAAACTGCAGGAAAGATCAATAGCAGTATGCCCGGTGAATAGTTAGAATAATAGAGCCTGAATGGCTTAGATGAATGCGCCCTCAATGATCTTAGAAGATGTGAAGCGCCCTCTCCATCCTTTGGCTCAAATTTTTAAGAAGAACATTGAATCCTTGATGTAATGATGAAGCACAATAGCAAACCTGTATGATTTACCCTTGGAAGTAATTAGGACAGATAGATTTCGTTGCCGAAACACACTTGTTGGCTAAGAGATGCACCCTCAACCCTAACTTGTCTCACAGAGCTCTCAATACGAATCTCATTGATCAATAATAAACTTAGCATAATGAGTAACTCACTTTTCCTTCTTTTATTCTGTTTAGATTGCATGCCTTGACTTCAGCATGCACTAAGTTTTGTTCTTGCATGCAACTCACTTTTTGCATGTTGCATGAAACTCACTTTTTGCATGTCACATGCAACCTAACTTATGCATGCTGCATGCATTTTGACTTACGCACTGCATGTTGTGCATGTCGCTCGATATTGTTTAATTGGTCAAATTGGGACATTCCAGACATCTTGCTTGAACCCTTGCACCTAGGCACAGTAAGTGCAGAAGTACCTTCGAGCTACAAAATCTAATAGGGATCCGCTTCACACTTGGTGAAGCCCATGCTTTGCAGGTATCCATCAATCTTGGCATACCATGCCCTGGGTGCTTGCTTGAGTCTGTACAAGTCTCTCTTAAGCATCCACACATGAGACTCCCTCCCATGTACCTTGAAGCCCCGAGGTTGCTCTATTTATACTTTCTCCTCAATGATCCCGTTGAGGAAAGCTGTCTTCACGTCCATCTGGTGAATCCTCCACCTCGATCAAGGAAATAGATATCACAACGTGAATGGAAGCATATCTGGCGATTGGAGCGAATGTCTCCTCATAGTCCAGTCCCTCTCTTTGTGAGAACCCTCTTGCCATGGACCTTGCCTTGAACTTCTCGATGCTGCCATTTGCAGGATGCTTTATCTTGAAGAGCCACTTGGAAGTCACCACAGACTTCCCCTCCAGTCTTGGCACAATATCCCAAACATCATTCTTCACGATGGAGTTGTACTCCTCCACCATGACATCCCTCCAAACCTGTTGGTCGATTACTTTCTCATAACTAGAAGGCTCCGAATCAATGATGCTGCTCATCAATGCCATATAGTTCAGAAACTTCCTCAGATGCCTTCTCTCCCTAAATGATCTCCCGGGAGCCTCAACATGCTCTTGAGCATCTTTGAATGTCTGCTCAAACCATTTGGGTCTCTTGACAGAACTAGAAGGAGCTATCTCCTCCTCCTCACTTGAAGGCTGACTCCCTTAACTAGAAGTCTGTGATCCTTATTCTCCCTTCGTAGCCACTCTATTCTCCCTTCGTAGCCACTTGCTCCTCGTCCTCTGTCACTGCTGGTAACTCATGATACTTCCTAGATGCCAAGTTCTCCTCGAACTTAACATCTCGGCTCACCACTGTCTTTTGCTGTCTTGGCATGAAGATCCTGTAACCCTTTGAGGTCTCGCTGTACCCCATAAACACACCCTTCTCTCTTGAAGACTCAAGCTTCATCCTCTTCTCCTTAGGAACATGAATCTAAACTGGACAAACAAAGATCTTGAGATGTTCATCTCTAGTTTCACTCCTGTGAATGCCTCCTCGGGAGTCTTGTCATCCAATATCATGTGAGGACTCCTGTGCTACAAATAAACTGCTGTGTTACATGCCTCTGCCCAAAGAAACATAGGCAGTCCCTGATCATGAATCATAGCCTTTGCAATACTAATGATGGACTGGTTCTTTCTCTCTTCAACCCCATTATGTTGAGGGTTGTATGATATCGTATTCTCCCTCTTGATCCCTACTTCCTTGCAGAAATCCTTAAGTCATTTGAGGTGTACTCTCCCCCTTTGTCTGTCCTCAAGACCTTGATCTTCTTACCTGTCAAGTTCTCCACCTGAGCCTTGAACTCTCGGAACCGACTAAAGACCTCATCCTTGGTCTTCATAATGAAGATCCTGATTTTACTGGAGAAATAATCAATGAATGCCGCATAGTACGATGCTCCCTGCATAGATTTTACGGACACCAATCCACATACATCTTATTGAATAAGATCCAAGATCCCCTTGGACCTACTCTCAGTGCTTGGAAAAGTAGTCTTGACATTCTTGCCAAGTGCACATCGTCTGCATACTCCCTACTACTCAACACTGAAATGTGGAAGACCAGTGACAATCTCCCTCAGAATTGACAATGCAATGTAAGTGTCCTGTCCTACTGTGCCATAGCTCACACAAGCTGTCACTTTCATGTACCAAAGCTTGAATAGGCTTTCCTTGCAACCTGTTTCCCTAACCCTAATCCTCACTGATGTGTCAGGGATAGCTCCCTCTAGATGTATGAGTACATGCCCTCTCCTAAAGATAACGACAAAACCCTTGTCCTCCATAATTGAGACTGAGAGAAAGTTCCTCAGTCCTGGTACAAATAACACATCTTGGGCATCAAACAAACCTCCCAACTCAAGCTGGAACGAAACTGTTCCTTCTCCTCTGACTGCATACTTGGTATCATCACCAAGCTCCACATGAGTCTGGCTCTGTCAATCTGTTGAATAGATCCCGTGCTCTCGTCATGTGACGAGATGCACCACTGTCCAAGTTTCATGCACACCTAGCAACTGTGTTGGTAGAAGGGCAGGAAACCAATGAGAAATCACTCTCGAACTTCACCGCAAACTCACTCAACTGAGTCTCTGCATATGCTGCTACCTACTGTGTCTTTCCCTTTCCCCTCTTCTTTGGACACTGAGATGCGTCTTTCCCTTTCCCTTCTTCTCCGGACACAAAACACTTGATTTTACTCAAGTCTTTCTTCTTCCTCGACTATGAGGTTTCCCCCTCACTGTTACCCTTCTTGCTAGAACTCTTTCCTTTTCCTTTTTGTGCCTTGTTGACAAGGACCAAGTTCACTTCGCCATCGTCTTGCTTGTGTGCTCTGGACTCCTCCCGAGTCTCCTCCTGGATACAATCGTCCCAAAGCCTCTTCCAGGTGGGGAGTTTCTCCAGAGCACCGATCCCTTTTAAAAATGGTTCCCAATGCTTGGTGAATCCATTCAACGCCACTCGGATGAGCTCTACATCATCTACTTTCTCCCCAATGGCTACAAGTTGATCACATATTTGAGTGATCTTCATGAGATAGTTGGTAACATTGTCCGATCATGACATCCAGACATCTCTGAGTTTATCTCTTAGAATCATCTTCTTGTTCATGTTATCAGTTTAGAATAAATTCGTCAGAGCTTTAAACATGTCTCTGGTCGACGTCTTCTCTGCAACATGAGGAATCAAGTTAGCCTTCACAACGTCCATGATCACTCTGCGGGCTTTGATGACCTTCTTCTCATGTGCTGCCAAATCAGTTGGATTTGTCGGTGTAGGAAGAACCTTTGATTCATGATCCCAAAGGTCATGTTGATTCAAAAGCAATGTAACCCTTGTTTTCCATGATAGGAAGTTAGATGCCCCATCTAACCTGTCTTCAAATCTAACACTGGTTGCTGCCATAACTATATCTCAACAAAATAATTGTCGTGTGCTTATTCTTTCAAGCACCCAAAAGGATCTATTGCTGTAGATTTCAGATTTGCTTCCCTCTTAGAGTGTGAGCTTTGATACCATGTTAAATTTTCCTAAACCCTAGATCTAGACAAACAAACTCCCAATGATTTTTCTTCTCAAGTATTAAATTTCAGCTCACTGATTTATTTGTACCGCTGGAATTAATTAACAAAAATCTAAATAGCAGAAACAATTTCAACGAAATAGATCTATTCAAGGAAATAACACACATAATTTCTGCCCTTCAAATCAACTTTTAATTCATTAATTTCCAAGTTTATAAGGGCTCCCTTACAATGGCTTGAGAACAATACAACAATCAAACTTGGCAAAATGCCCTTCTTCCAACTTGTAAATCTGCCCAACAAACCCTGCTGCTCACTGCTGTGCCATATAGTTTGTACTGCATTACTGTACAGCCCGTATGAGCTGTATGGCCGCTACTGCAGCTACAAATCTGCCTACAGAGACATGCCTTACGAACTAGTAGCCCGCGGCTTCTGCCTGCACAGTCGCGCCCTACGAACTGATAACCTGCTTCTTTGTCCGTATTGTCCTTGATACGATTTTTGTACGAACTGTACAGACATCGATTTACTAGGACCTTCGTCTGACTGGCACGGTCCCATTGGAAGATTCGTGACTGATGCTGCCCTTCTCTCCCTGCCAAGGCACTGATCATAGTCATAAGGTGTGGTCGAAGGTATTTGTTGCTTGCGGGTGGTTGCAGGTATCTTTCATCGATTAGGGTCTCCCCCCTGGGTTCTGGAGTTGCCCAAGGTGTCGAGTTGTTAGACTATGGTGAAATTGGGTTTATTCTCTCTCGAGCTTACCACCATTATCCCTGGTCCACACAACCTAGTTGTGCAAGGGTTGCTAGTTTGAGCAGTAACAATGCCCATGTAAATTGCTTGGTTTTTGTCACGAATGCAAATTGCAATGAATTTTGGGATTATAACTATAACACTCTTTTAATTCATGCTCTTTACTTCCCCTATTGTCCAAGTGAATTATTGTACAAGTATGGACTTGAAATACTGCATATCTTTGTTTGTAATGTGTGTTACCACCTAAGTTGTACTCAGTTGGTTTTCAAGTGAGCCTGCAAAGATTGAGCAAGTATACTTGTTCGTATTCAGAAGATCATAAGTCCTAGCAGGCCAACTTGGCCAATTTTTAATAATTTTTGCATGTTCATATCCTACGGGGAATTGTAATAAGTTGACGTAGCATGACGAAATTTTGTAAAAGACTTGGCTTTCCTAAGACTTAGACATCAATGCGGTACTCTAGAGTGTTTTTTCCTTGGTAATTATGCATTCTTTTCAACGATGTATAATTTCCGAGTTTTTCACTCACACCACCAAAGCTGGAGTATCTGCCTTGGTGGCTAAACCTTGGGAGGTTATTAAAGTCTAAGTGTCTATGTATATTACCATGCTAGTCACTTTTGTTGAGTCATATGAACATGTACTAGGTCCCCCTATGTTTTATTTTAAGTTTCGCAAATATATATATATATATTCCTTAAAATGGGTCAATTTTTAATGCTTTTAATATAAAAATTCAAAAAAGCATAAAAAAGTGGTTAGGAGGAAGATTTTTCCATAGGGATGCTCATTTTCTAACTCAGAGTACCCGCTTAACCCCTAAACCTACTTTGAGAGTGAAATTAGTAATTTTTAATTACCTAATGTCATTTCTCTCGAAAAAGTGAATAAAAATGGCAAAAATAGAAAATAAAGGCAAAAATCAGCCCCCTTGATTTTTGGAAGCTTCTCCCAAACATGTTTTAGAGGTGGCAGAAGTCAATCGGCATCATAACTAAGTTAAGTGGAGGCTGAATCGGGTTGATTGGAATCAAATCCAAGCAAGGCAAGTTATCTTCACTTGATGAGGGTGCATTCTCTCTTATAGAGGGTGCATTTGTTGAAGTGGCATCTTCCTATTTGATGGATGGGAATTTCAAAGGAGAGGGGCACACCTCTTGAGGTGGCGCCATCCTCTTGATCCAACTCATCAATCAAATCCCTAAATCATCTCAAATCTGCGCTAGTTAACTCATCCTTGGGACATGCGCCCCTCCTTTCCATTTGGCTATTTAAGCAAGTGCTTTGCTCCATTTTTCTTATGGTTAGAGAGGACTGAAAGGATGCCCAAGTTTGTAATTGTACTCTTGTAATATTTTTTTATCAATGAATGGAAGGATTTGGAGGTCTATGGTGTGTTGCAAGCGTGTGTGGATGATCATTGTCAGTAGTATATGAGGTAACTGTATTGTTGTTTTACTTTGCATCTTGTGGTGATTTTTTTAGCCTTGGTGAAAGTTGTTATCAACTCATAGGGTAAATGATTCTAGCTTGACTTCATTTATTATCTTTCTATATATAGTGATCTAGAATTTGCATGTTTTATTTGTTTATAATCATGCTCTTCCGACCCCTGGTATAGGAGATACCGGATTTAATCCTCTTTTTGCAAGTATTGTTAGTAGTGCAGGTATCTTCGCTTGATGGAGTAGCTGATCTTGGTTGACTCTTCAGTTCTTCAAGCACTCTCAAGAAGGACATAGCCCCTTCACTTCCCATCGCTATATTCCATAGATCCAGACATTTGGCTTGAGCTTTCTTCTTCTTCCCTCTCTCGTTCACTTTAAATTCAACTTTCTTTTGGTTCCGGTTCTGTATATGCTTGAGTGAATTAGTTTACTTTTAAAAGAATATCTAAAGGTTGGTTTACTTAAGTATGCTACTAGATCTAAGGTTTTGAAGCTTAAATTTGAGTAGATCTAGTTTTGTTAAGTGATTATTTCCTATCTTTCAGTACTTAAATTTTTTATGCTTTTAACACTTTATTTGGCACATTTGGTACATAATAGGTGGCTGGTTTTTCATTTTTAACGAACAGTTAAGAGGCGTTGCTACCAGAAAATCGAAGATCCAGGCCATCCAAGACCTCCCAAAGCAACGTACCTCTTTCTTGTTTCTTTTCATGAACCTTGTAAGCCTTTGGATCCTTATTTAAAAGGACCAAAGGCATCCACCTTTTAAAAGTTGTAAAATAAGTAATAAAGCAAGTGGGCTAGCCAGTGCCCACACCGCATCCCCCTTGGGGATCTGCGTCTTTTTCGTGGCGTGAGCTTTTCTTTCCTTTTTGCTTTATTTTGCTTTGGATTGTCTAACTTAGATGCATTTCTCATCTTGTAAAATTAATTAATCATTTACACACATTGCACTAAAGTAGTTAGTTTTGCTTCATTTATTTCACAATAAAGTAACGAACCCCCTTGCTTTCCCGAAGTATGGTGCCATGGAAAGGGCTTGACAAAGTATCGGAGTTCGACCGGAAAAGAGATTTTTGGATTAGTTTAACCAACTAGAAAACATTTATTTTTTGTCTTTAATAAAACAAACCAATGCTCAAATCCTCGTATGCTTTGTACCTCTATGGCTTGTTCGACCAGTTGGTCAAATTAGAAAGGGAAGCGAGTTTTTAGTCTAATAGGGCGATCCATAAGTGGTTTATCTATGAGAACTCAGTAGGTCGCATTGGACAGGGGCCTGCTTTAAGCAGGTTATGCCTCGCCCCGTTGGACACTTGGTATTGTTGCAATAAGTGCTTAGTTCAAGGAAATAAACTTTTTGTGTGCCAAACAAGAAATTAATCCACTCCTTTAATCACTCATCGTAATAAATTAAAACTGACAACGAGACATTTGCAAATTTTTTATGTCACGGTAGCAGCATAATTCGATTCCATTGGCACTGGTCTACTTGCAACAATTATCAAACATTTTTAAGTGAATTCAAGTGTGATTGGAAAATTTCATTACATGCTGTTGATCTAAATTTATTTTGCAATTGCTTGTTTTAGTAATCATTTCAAACTCCTAATTTTTTTAATCTTTCATCTTAAATAACTAAATAATCCAAAGTCTTAGTTATTTTCCTAGGGACTACCCCCTTGGCTTTTTTAGGAGTTGGCCTAAATGGAGGAGTCAAGATCAAGTGATAGTACTTGACTCGAGACTTGCCCCCAAAGACGCACCAAGCTGCTTGAAGATTTCTGCCCGTTAACTCAGGCGGCAACATTTTTGGCACCGTTGCCGGGGATAAATCTTTTTATTCCCGGAGTATGACTTTTGTCTTCTCCTTTTTTGTTTTTGCTCTGTTTGATGAATGTTTAGAGTAGGTCTTTAATTTTTCATCTGGTGACTCCACTAACCTTTTTTCCTTTTTATAGTGACTCCACTAACCTTTTTTCCTTTTTATAAAAATTTCAAAGAAAAACAAAAAATAGAATTTTTGTGAGTATTTTAAAATGCATATTTTTATTTTCACATGGCGACTCCATTGAATGGATAAAACCCTTGTATCTCATAATTTTTTTGAGACGAGTTGTGTGTAGCAATGTTACAAAAACCAGACTGGAACTGGAAAAACTGGCTGGTCTGACTGGTTTAGAGGCCTCACCGGTGTCTCAAACTGGAAATGACCAGTTCCGTATGGAATCGACTGGTTTTGACCAGTTCTGGCCGGTTTTATCAGTTCCAGTTCCAGTTTTGACTGGTTCAGTATAGAACTATACAATGACACCTAAGAGACCATTTTTAATTTTTTTTTAAAATAAAAAAGTTGGTTGAGTGGGGAAGGTTCTAGATAACCCTAAACCTCTAAGAAATCTATAAAAGCAACCCCAATCGCTCTATTTCTCTCACACTATTCATTTGAGTATTTTGAGTTAAGAATAATTCTTGACATTCTTGGGAAGTGTGGCAGCCTTGAAAGAGTATGCTAAGTACCTACAACAGTCTTGGTTATATCATCATAACAACATTAAAATACACTTAATAGCAGTTACCTACAGCAGTAAAGAGGCTTTGAGCAGCCCTAACATCAACTTTGAGCTAACTGTGTAGTTAAAAGAAACTTTGGTGGGCATATTCCAAGGTGAGAGTCTGTTACAACAGCCTTGAAACAATCCTTTCAACAACAACCGTTTCCTCAACATGTTAGACATATGATTCAAGTGAAATATGCTCAGTATGGCACCTAGCAATATACATACAGGAGCCCTTTTTGCAAATTTGTGTATAATAGTTTTGATTCACATGGTTGAACATTATTATATATATATATATATATATATATATATATATATATATATAATTTTTCAAAATTTGAATATTTTATGTATTTTTGGTGGATGGTGGACTGGTTTTGTGATCCGGTTTTGGTCCTGTTCCAGTTTTCGAGGTTGGCCGGTTTGACCACCGGTTCGGTTTTTGTAACCTTGGTGTGTAGATGAGCCCATGCGACACAGTGAAAAATCTTTAAAGCTCATTATTTGAAAGCTCCCCTGGTTCTACACAAGACATATTTCATGGTTATATCAAATGCATGTGGACTGATTTCCTATGTTGCACAAGTTTCTGGAACGTGGGAACGTTGGGAACGGGGGAACAAGTGTTAGATACGGCTAGAGGTTTCCCCTAAATTTGCAGGAAATGACAGGTTGGGAACGACAATAAAATTTATTAAAAATATTAAAAAAACTAGTATTAAATTTTATATATAATGTTACTATAGCCTAACAATGAATTTAATTATAATAAGAAAATTAAATTCATATTAAAATTTAAATTTAATATGCTAAAGCCTAAAACGGAAAAGCATATCTATAAGATATTAAGATATGAAATTTAAAAATTTAAATTTAATGATACCTTTGCAAAATTTAACAAATAATTAAAATTAAAACTAGAACTAGAAACTATACCTTTCCCAATTAAAATTAAAATTAAAACTATAAACTATGAAACAAAAAACGAAAATTTAAATAATTCAACATTAAAAAAGTAAAAATAAAAAAACTAATATGAAACAAAAACTAAAATTTAAAAAATTTAAAAACCTAATAAGTTCTAATACTATAATAGCTAAAGGCTAACAGGCTAAATTTTAATTTCAAATATAGTAACATAAAAAAATAGTAAAATACAAATTGAAATTACATTGTACAATGGTTTTAAAATTAAAATTTATTAAAATTTAATACTAAAATAAAAAATAAAAAAAAAAGAAATTACCGAATCCGAATCGGATTGTCAACTTTCTGTGGAGGCCGAGTTGAATCACTTGATCGGATCCTTGCTGCCCTCGCCCTTGCTGCAGCGGCTAGGCACTCTCGTTGCCCTGCCTCGCAGCGGCTAGCCACTCCCATCGCCCTCCCGTCGCCCTTGCTGCATCCACTCCCATCGCCCTCACAGTCTGCACAGGCTGCCACACCCACGTTGAACATTCACCAAATCAAGATTGTCACTGAACCAATGAACAATGTACCTCGCCTGCCCCCAACAATTCACACTCACTCGTTTGGCCTTTACAACGCTAGCATTCGAAGTGAAGAGCTTCTGTGTGTTAAAGAAAGGCGTAGGGATGCATTTATAACCAAAAATATGGGATAAAAATTCGCTGAAAATGATTTGGGTGATAAAATCCAAGGGGGATTTTGCCGCAAGTTGTAGAATTGATGGGACGGCGAGCTAGGAACGCAGGCCCGTTTCCCTTCGACGAGGAGCTGGAGGCTGTTCCCATGCCTTGCAGAAACGTGTAGCAGCCCCCTTTCACTGTAACGCTGCGTTTTCGGTTCCCGAGTTCCCAGTTTTTCCGTTAAATGTTCCCAAATTGTTCCCACGTTCCAGAAACCGTTCCGGCTTAATTAGGAATGTTTCGTTCCGGTTCCCAAGTTCCTTGGAACGTGGGAACCTCCGGAACGAGTTTCTCAATAGTCGAGAACCGTTCCCGTGCACAATTGCTGATTTCCGATGTGGATGAGTTAAGGGAGCTGTTTGGTGCTCAGATTGCCAAACAATTTCATCCTATTGACTTTTCAAGCATTATAGGTTTTCCTAATCTTGTTCATGGTAGTGGGGATGCGTATAAATGGCGTCCAGTCTTTCATGGAAATTGTGATTCAACCATCTGGCAGATCAAGTCTTTTCTTCAGTTTTTGGCTGACTTCAATATTGATTGTGAAGATAATATGATGCAGATGTTTGCTAGTACTCTTCAGGGAGATGCTTGTTACTGGTTTTTCTATGCCTCCCTAGCAAATCTATTACCTCCCTTTCAAGTTTGCTTCACATATTTCTGAAACAGTGGCATAATGATGGGGGTAGTATGAAAGGTCTGGAAATGCTACTTAAAACAATGTTTACCCACTACTTTCCAAAGACAAAGTATAATGAATATCCTCTTCATATTACCATGGTTTAAAATATTGAAGATTTGGAGCTACTTCTAGATTACTTTAGCAAAGATGATGACATGTGTACTCTTGATCTACATTATAAAGAAGCACATGAGGAGCCCTTGATCGAAAATATGGTTAGAGACATTCCACATATGACCATGATATGGAACATTGAAGAATTGAAGTGTCCTTAGGTGTATAATGATAACATTTTTCCAGATCTGCCTCATGAGGACCCTGTGACTAAAGCCCATGAAGAGCCATTTATTGAAGATATTGTTGAAGGCCCTCCTCATGTTGAAATGATAGAAAATACTGAAGATTTGAATGAGCCTCAAGTTTATTTCATTAAAATTGATGACATTATATGCCAGATCTCCCTTAGGAAGAGACCATTACAGAAGCCTATAGAGAGATTGATGATGAAATTTGTAATGTGTTTGATGACACTTCCCCATGTTCTCCACATGGCGATGAAAATTGGGAAAGTTGGTTCTGTTGTGATATCTTTGAAAGCATGCTTTTCAAAGATGATTATTATGAACATGAGGAATATGGGTATAGCTAGGGGTGTGATGCCAGCGATGAAGACTCTCATATCCAACATAGATAGGGATGATGACTATTAGAAGTTTATTGAAAATCCTATTTATGAGACTTTTGAAAATCTTATTGAGAATCCCATCTATGATATGTCTAGAGACGGGAGTGTTTATTCAGAGACTTTTTCTAAAGAGGAGCATTCAGATTTTTCATACGACCAGTCAGAGTTATATATGAGTATCAGTAATGAAGACCTGGAGAGGCAGTATAGTAAGGAATTAGATTGGATGCAGTCTATTGAACATCAGTCTCAGCCTTCATCTTCACATTCAGAGATCCCTCATGATTTGGAGTAGCCTGGGTCTTACACAGTGACTTATCATTCGATACGCCTTCTGTAGCAGTATGGTGATGTGGCTGATCTGCGTCATCACACAGATTCATATCTCAGTCCTATCCAATCTTGGATAGAAGAAGCTTGCAGGAGGACTTGCCAGTTTGGGAAGCAGTTCAATAATACCTATGATCTCCCATCTAAACCCTCCCATCTTGAATCATCACGCAGGTTTGCATGTTTCAATAAAGATATCCTTGCTTTCACTGGTAACCAAAGACAAGGCAAAAAACTATTATGTTGATGAAATGCTTAGATGGTTACATTGGATTTCTAATTACACTTAGCATTTTGCTTTATATCATGCTTAAAGTAGGAAAATAAGCTCCTTAAAGTGAGCATTTACTTTTTGCATTTCTTTTCCATTATTTTCATTTGATGTACTGAAGAACTTGTTAGTTTCATTTTTCAAATAAATAAAACTTGTGCTGCTGAAAGGTTTTCCTGTCAAGTTGAGATGTTTTTATAGATTATAGAAACCAAAGATTCTGGTGTTCTCGTATGCTCTCCTTGCATGAAGATTAGATCGAGCACAAGTCTCGCAGTTGGAGCCAGATGTTACCACCTAAGTTGTACTTAGTTGGTTTTCAAGTGAGCCTGCAAAGATTAAGCAAGTATACTTGTTTGTATTCAGAAGATCAGAAGTCCTAGCAGGCCAACTTGGCCAATTTTTAATAATTTTTGCATATTCATATCCTACGAGGAATTGAAATAAGTTGACGCAACATGATGAATTTTGTAAAAGACTTGGCATCCCTAAGACTTAGACATCAATGTGGTACTCTAGAGTGTTTTTTTTTGGTAATCATGCATTGCTTTTCAACGATGTATAATTTTTGAGTTTTTCACTCACACCTCCAAAGCTGGAGTATCTGCCTTGGTGGTTAAACCTTGGGAGGTTATTAAAGTCTAAGTGTCTATGTATATGACCATGCTATTCACTTTTGTTGAGTCATATGAACATGTACTAGGTCCCCCTAGGTTTTATTTTAAGTTTCACAAATAATTTTTTTTCTCGTAAAACAGGTCAATTTTTTAATGTTTTTATTGTAAAAAATAAATAAAGCATAAAAGAGTGGTTAGGAGTGTTCGGATATCCACATCATCTTTTTCAGGATCTTGCATGCAATTAGGGTTTGCATGCAAATTCTAGGGTTTGCATGCACTTTGCATGCATCCCAGTCACCAGGTTGATGCCTCCAGCACCTTAGCCAACTTATTCTAGCACCCGAGAGCCACTTACTTCAGAGTTTTAGCCCTCCTAGTCAGGAAGGCGCCCACTTCTCACCTACTGCCAGAGAAGGGCGCACTTCTTCACCTACCACTGCAGTTCCACTTCAGTTACACTCAGTTAGCTCCGATTCTCCCTGATTTGAGGCTAGTTTCACTCCCGACTGATTGTTTCACTTCCGTTGGACCTCCAGATTGACTAGATGACTTGTTCTGACTTTAGTTAGCCTCCCATGCGCCCCCCACTGAGCCCACTTCCCTATATCAGTGCTACACACTTCAGTTACACATGTTACACTCAGTTAGACTCAGATTGACACCTGGATGACTGGTTCTTGTGCATTGATGACCACCACTGATTGACGATGAGGACTCCTAGTTGGAGTCAAGCTACTCCATTCAGTGATTCGAATGACCTCCTTAGGCAATTCGAATTGCTCAGTCATTGTTACTGTATTCTATTGTAATCATTCACCCTTATTGGGATATTGAGCACTGATGCATGCTTTGCACAGTTTTACACCATTTTTCTGAGTTTCATCTATTGTGATTGATTTACTTGTTCATTAGATCTGCTGTGACTAATTTTACAAGGAGGAATATTTTTCCATGGGGGTGCTCGTTTTCTAACTCGGAGCACCCACTTAACCCCTAAACCCACTTGAGAGTGAAATTAGTAATTTTTAATTACCTAATGTCATTTCTCTCGAAAAAGTGAATAAAAATACCAAAAAATAGAAAATAAAGGCAAAAATCAGCCCCCTTGATTTTTGGAAGTTTGTCCCAAACATGTTTCATAGGTGGTAGAAGTCAATCAACATTATATTTGAGTTAATTGGAGACTGAATCGGGTTGATTGGAATCAAATCCAAGCAAGGCGAGTTATCTTCACTTGATGAGGGCACATTCTCTTTTTGAGAGGGGCATTTGTTGAAGTGGCATCTTTTTATTTGATGGATGTGAATCCCAAAGGAGAGCGGCGCACCTCTTGAGAGGTGGCGTCATCCTCTTGAGTCCACTCATCAGTCAAATCCCTAAATCATCTCAAATCTGCCCCAGTTAACTCATTCTTGGGAAATGTGCCCCCCCTCTCCATTTGGCTATTTAAGCAAGTGCTTTGCTCCATTTTTCTTATGGCCAGAGAGGACCGAAAGGCTTCCCAAGTTTGTAATTGTACTCTTGTTATATTTTTTATCAATGAATGGAAAGCCTTTGGAGGTTCATGGTGTGACGCAATCGTGTGTGGATGATCATTGTCAATAGTATATGAGGCAACTGTATTGCTGTTTTACTTTGCATCTTTTGGTGAATTTTTTGGCCTTGGTGAAAGTTGTTATCAACCGATAGGGTAAATGATTCTAGCTTGACTTCATTTACTATCATTCTATATATCGTGATCTAGAATTTGTATGTTTTATTTGTTTATAATCATGCTCTTGTAACTCCTAGTATAGGAGATACCAGATTTAATCCTCTTTTTGCAAATATTGTCAGTAGTGCAAGTGTCCTTGCTTGACAGAGCGGTTGATCTTGGTTGACTCTTCAATTCTTCAAGCACTCTCAAGAAGGACATAGTCCCTCCGCTTCCCACCCCTGGATTCCATAGATCCGGACATTCGGCTTGAGCTTTCTTCTTCTTCCCTCTCTCCTTCACTTTAAATTCAAATTTCTTTTGGTTTTAGTTTTGTATATGCTTGAGTGAATTAGTTTACTTTTAAAAGGATATCTAAAGGCTTATTTACTTAAGTATGCTGCTAGATCTAAGGTTTTAAAGCTTAAATTTGAGTAGATCTAGTTTTGTTAAGTACTTGTGATTATTTCCTATCTTTCAGTACTTAAATTTTTTATGCTTTTAATGCTTTATTTGGCACATTTCGTACATAACAGGTGGCTGGTTTTTCATTTTTAACGAATAGGTAAGAGGAGGTGTTGCCAGAAAATCGAAGATCCTGGCCATCCAAGACCTCTCGGAGCAACAAACCTCTTTCTTGTTTCTTTTCGTGAACCTTATAAGCCTTTGGATCCTAATTTAAAAGGACCAAAGGCATCCACTTTTTAAAAGTTGTAAAATAAGTAATAAAGCAAGTGGGCTACCTAGTGGCCACACCCCATCCCCCTTGGGGATCTGCGTCTTTGTCATGGTGTGAGCTTTTCTTTCCTTTTTTGCTTTATTTTGCTTTGGATTGTCTAACTTAGATGCATTTCTCATCTTGTAAAATTAATTAATCATTTACACACACTACACTAAAGTAGTTAGTTTTGCTTCATTTATTTCACAATAAAGTAACGAACCCCCTTGCTTTCCCGAAGTATGGTGCCACGGAAAGGGCTTGCCCAAGTATTGGAGTTCGACTGGAAAAGAGATTCTTGGATTAGTTTAACCAACTAGAAACATTTATTTTTTGTCTTTAATAAAATGAACCAACGCTCAAATCCCCGTATGCTCTGGACCTCTGCGGCTCCTCCGACCAGTTGGTCAAACCAGAAAGGGAAGCGAGTTTTTAGTCTAATAGGGCAATCCATAAGTGGTTTATCTATCAGAACTCGAGAGGTCACATTAGACATACCATAGAGTCAGGGGGCTGCTTTAAGCAGGTTATGCCTCGCCCCGTTGGACACTTGGTATTGTTGCAATAAGCGCTTAGTTCAAGGAAATAAACTTTCTGTGGGCTAAACTAGAAATTAACCCACTCCTTTAATCACTCATCGTAATAAATTAAAACTGACAACGATACACTTGCAAAACTGTCACATCATAGCAACAACATAATTCGACTCCATTCGCATTGGTCTACCTACAACAATTATCAAACATTTTTAAGTGAATTCAAGTGTTATTGGAAAATTTCATTAGATGCTGTTGATTTAAATTTATTCTACAATTGATTGTTTCAGTAATCATTTCAAACTCCTAAATTTTTTTACCTTTTATCTTAAATAACTAAATAACCCAAAGCCTTAGTTATTTTCCTAGGGACAACCCACCTTGGATTTGTTATGAGTTGGCCTAAACATAGGAGTCAAGATCAAGTGACAGTACTTGACTCGAGACTTGCCCCCAAGGACGCACCGAGCAACTTGTAGATTTTTGCCGCGTTAACCCCAAGTGCGTGTCCATGCAGCAACAATGTGCACAACCTTTTGACCATTTATCTTAAACTTGAGAGCTTCCTTACTACATTTAAGTGTCTGGTATCTGTTATCACACTTGTAGTTGCCCCTAAAGATGATCCTATTCAGGATGGTAGAGGAGATTGGCAACTAAGAGGTGACCTAAGAGGGCCTCGATCCCTAGATGGATTGGTTGTCATGCCAATTGAGGCACTCTTCACTTCTTGCTATCCAAACCCCAGATAGCAAAGGGGGAGACCCTGATCTACTCCCGACAGGAGAGATCTAACCCAATCACCAGATCAAGCTAATTAATAGGGTACGTAAGGTGAGGGGTGAAGAACCCTAGATCTAAGGGACAAAGTCATTGTAGAGGCTTAAGATAGATGAGTTTCAACTTTAGATGACTTAGATACAGTGACTTAGAGATTAAGAATGGATCTAGGATGTAGGTGCCAAGGTAAATGATCAAATCCAACTGCCTTGGGAAACGTGAACTTAAATTAGGGGAAATGGTCCCAAGTAGTAGATCTGAGAGAATTAGGGCTTCCTAGCACAGCTTGGATGTAGATCTAACAGTATCAAAGCACACAAGCTCAGAAATAAGGTACCAAAAGACAAGCTCACCAAGGAGGGCGCAAGCATGGAGAGATTAGTGCCTAGGAAAAGGGGTAGATGGAGTCCATAGAGCAAGACGCTCTAGAGAACCCACTTGGGGCTAGGACTAGAGGTGAAAACCTAGAAATGGTTCACAGAAATTCCAAATAGTTAAACCAGAGAATTTTTATAAGTTTTAGCTTAGCGTTTGAAACGTAGATGACAGATGGGTAGAGTAAAGGAATAAAATTCGTACCTTGTGATGCGTACCTGGATGATGAGAATGGATGCCGAAATGACGAGGACTACTCCTGCAAAGATCAAATGAAAGCTTAGATGAATCTCTTGCTCCCATGTTTTGCTCAAGAACCCACAAGTGTGCCCCTCTCTTCCTACAAAACCAAGGATAAAATCAATCAGTTAACAAGAATGAAGGTAGATGCAAGCAAGAAGTAAAATATAGAGAATAATTGGTGCAAAGAGAAAATTAATCATTGAATGAACCGAGATCTTAGAGAGAGAGACAAGGTGAGTCTCCCCAGCCAGTGCGCCCTGCTTCCAAATTGTCCTCTTCACTTGCAAATAAAAAAAATGGATCCACAAATATGCAAGATATATCCACCAAGATCTTTCAATGCAATGGAAAAGTAGTTTGGATCACCATAGCCAACATCCAACCCAAGATCACAAGAATTTCTCACAAAATATTTTTTTCTATTCCAATAGCCAAGAGCCAAAAGTCCCTTTACAATGAAGGAGGTCTCTTCTTTAAATAGGAATGAGAGAGACCAAAACCCTAACCACTTTTCAAATGAGTGGTTGAGATCATAAGATACAAAAATAATAATCAACGGCTAAGATGAGCCAAAACAACAATACATGGATCACTCAAAGAGAGGGGGACGTGTTTCCTCAATGACACCCTAGGGGGGATGTATGACATAAAGTGACTAGGAAACACAACATAACAACTTGTTGGGGGGGGGTCTAGAAGATAATATCTTCACTAGACTAATGCCCCAACTACATCAAATATAATATACATCATGAAGTGATAAAAATCACTAGGATGTTTTGTCCCAATAATACAATATAAACTCCCAAAACAATGACCCGAAGGACATTTGGACCCCACTGAAGATGTAGACTGTTCTGGAAGGTGTGGGATGCATCATGATAAATCTTTGATCAAACCTCATGCCATTTCTTTGCCTCATTTGCCCAACTCGATTTCCTTAGTAGCCAATTCTTCCATTTTTTAATGTCGGAATATCACCTGTAAAAGATAAAAATGCCCGTAACTTGCCAGGTGCTCCGGGCACCAATTTGACTGCACCAAAATGTTTGGGAGTATGGTAATATGGTAATAACAAGTGGCTGGACCCCATACTCCCTCTGTAGCGCCCTAGGAGAACCAAAATAATCTCAAAAGTGCTGAACAGGTCATTTTATATGGCAAATATGCAATATAGTGATAATCTGACCATAATATCATCTGTAAGTGCTTGAAATTGAAAACTGAGTGTCCCAATGAACTCAAAAGGTCCAAATCAAGTAAGGATGAGTACTCATACATCATGTGACCATCTGGATAATCCTTTGTAAGCTCAACCATGATCGGACAATAAAACTAATGATCTATAAATAATAATAATAATAAA
Source organism: Larix kaempferi (assembly GCA_027924585.1). NCBI lineage: Eukaryota > Viridiplantae > Streptophyta > Pinopsida > Pinales > Pinaceae > Larix > Larix kaempferi. The sequence continues at coordinate 1,897,381 of BSBM01000477.1, read as the reverse complement.
AATCCATCAAACCATCACATGAAACCCCTGTTTGATGCATGGAACCATCAAATGGGTACCATAGGACCACAAATAATCAATCTCGAACATCATCGGTCCAACTCATCCCGAAACCTGTGGTTGACTTGGTCAAACTGGGCTGACTAGGTGAAAACTGAACAAACTGATGACCTAGGCTAAATCTGACTGATGCTACAAGTGCAAATGGATAAGATATGCTCCTTTAAATATTTCAATAGAAAAACTAAAGTACAAAGTGGCATTCTACTGGCGATTAAGCAATAAAACATCAAATATAAGTCTAGATTAAACCAACCAATTACTTAAAAGGAGACCCTCAAGTGTATACTCATTTTATGGATGTGGCCATTTTGCTAGAAATGGGTGAAGGTGAAAGAAACAAGGCTAAGTTAAGGGAATGACCTTACAACTTCAACACTGTGACATATCGGATAAAGGGAAAGGCAAAACCACTTAAGCATACATTGGACATAAAACACACAGGGAATGGCGGTGTCTTACAAATGGAATAAGTTGTTTTTGAGGAGTGCCCATTCAACTTTAACAAATGTCTACAGCTCACATCCAAACTTAAATCAAGCTCCGTGAGGATCTTTTCTAGAACCACTGTGATTGGGTGCACAGTAAACCGTAACTTGAGGTTCTAGGTGACACTTAGAATTAGCTGCCCCTTACTCCATCTCACATCCCAACCTGTAGGCCCCATGAGGAAATACTCATTACATTTCAATAATAGCATGGCCAATAGTCTTTAAATTTAACATTTGTTTACCCATTGCTTTTTAGGGCTTTGACCCTTCAGATTTTGCATGTGCTTAAAAGCACAACTAATTGTAGCTTTCATCTAGGGTGTTTTATATTTCATTTTATAGCCCTCTTTATTTGTGCTTAAAAGCACAGTTTATTTTCATTTTACCATGGGCTTGCATTTCCAAAAGTTATAACAATGAATCCCATAATGTATGTTATGATGGTAGAACAATTTGCTTCAAGTTTTAGTTGACACAACTCAAGCAACTAAGGGGGAATCATCCACGATCAGGACCAAACATCGAGGGAAACCGACTAGAGAGGTCAAGGCTCCAAAAACCAACTCACCTAAGTTCAGGAACCAACACCAGCGGGTTCTCCTGAGTCCTGGCCCAGAAGGATCAAGGCTTCGGCAAGTTCTGTTGCACAACTTAGAGCCGAGACACAAAACAACAAGGATTCTATCCAACATAGAGGCATAGGTGGGGAAGTCCTCATTATCACAGGCTAAAGTGTAAGTCAGGGTGCAGCCAAGAATGAAGGATAACGGATGGATGGGGATAGTGACAAATGATGCCATGACTAGCAAACCACAAAGGGGGAATGGCCAAGTCCATACTACTAAAAGAGGGTATGACCAATGAGTATACACAATAAATTCTAATCTCAAGCAACTGAATTACTTCTATTCTAGACGATCAATCAATCAACCACATAAAGATATCGCCAGATCATAACCACTAAATACCTAGTCAAGCTACCAAGATAAGTAAAAGAGTACAACATAGATATCCAATACACTACCATATACCTAATGGGTCATATACTTGTATCCATCATCTGAACCAACTGTCACTGGAATACTGCTGCTGAATAACTCTGGGCACTGTCATCATAACTGCTCTGTATGGAAGAAAATGGCTACCTCAGTCATCAAATCTGGGGTCATGAGGCTCAGTCATGGCATAAGGCTGAAAATATCTGCTCTAGGTCCGCTGAAAATATGAGTGATCACAGAAGAGCTGCTCATCAACTGCCGATCTCAAGCATCTCATAGCAAAAGGACTGGCTCAAAAAAGTACTGGAATCTGGTCTGAAGACATGGTAGCCCCGGCTACTATGGATGTGATAACAGTATCCACCACCTATCAAGTTGTGGGGCACCGTTGACACTTATGAGGTGTGTGACCACCTGACCTAACTTTATGAACATGATGGCTCAACTGCTAAGCAACACCCCCCTTGCAGGAGTCTGCTGTCCACATTTTTGAGGATCTGATTCTTTGTGGGGTCTATAACAGTTCCCCACTTTTACCGACCCAGTGAACCTATTGTGGATTCAATCATTTATTTTGATCTGCATGCTATTCTTCCTAAACCATTATTTTGATTTTTTTTTGTTTTTCAACTTCAGTGCTCTGTTCTGCGGAGTATTGTTTCCTGTTGAAACATTAAGTTGTAGAGATTGAAATATGCACAGCTTTTCTATTAACTTCCACTTTATCATGTGATTGTATACCTAATATGTAACACAAACTGTCCCCTATTTTCCTCCCATGCATAAGAATTTTCACATAGAATGTACATACTGTAATGCTTGTCATTGTGAAAGATCAAATTCCGAAGTTCTCTAACCTGATCATCTGATTCTTTTAGAAAATGCTTAAACATAAAAGAGCATTGAAATAGATCATCACAGTAACCTTAGGATTAGGAATCTATGGTGCATATCTAATCCATTGCATAGGGGAATTCAATGTAACTTATCCATCGTAGAGCAGTATTCTCATTGTATATATTACTACAGTATGGCCGATGACCAGTGTTGGTTGCTTGAGATCTTTACTTTTAATTAAAATAAGATGCACATTTTCATGTATAGACCATGTCTTGGTTATAAACTTACAACACATACAATAATTCTTTTCTGGTGTTAGAAATTGTTACAGAAAGTGTCTCAGTAGCATCAGCTACAAATGTGCATTTGATTAAATTTTGAACTTGTTGGGCAGATCAATATATTTCTTAGCTCTTCAAAGTTTCATTGTCCAAGACTCTGGAATGTACTGCTTATTAGTTAGTTTTCTTTGTGAGAATATTAGGGGTTTGACGTATCTTTCAAGTTTGGTTTCTTGATTAGTAACTTTATTTTTTGAGTTCCTGTATTACTGGCTGTTTGCTTCCATCTTACAAGGAGTTTCATGTTCTATGAAGTGTAAAAGATTTAGAGCCCATCTGTGTGTTTTTAGACACGAGTCTTTTGTATTGCTCCACAGTTTCTCATCCATTGTCACTGAAGGAGTTTAAATTCTCTCTTTCATTTATTGAAACTTAAACTTTATGCATATAATCCCAAAGATCAATCTATTTTAAAACAGGAGATCTTTTTAAAGTTTTTTCATAGGGTTTCTGCAGGAAACGATGGAGTTTACGAAAATGCAAACACAGCTCTCAGGAGTGGTCAAAATCTAAAACTTCAGCCTATTGCTGTTCCTGAAATCACAGTGGATGAATTGAGGGAGGTAACAGATAACTTCAGTCAAAATTCTTTGATTGGAGAGGGTTCTTATGGTCCGGTATATCATGGGATCTTAAAAAATGGCCGTGATTCAGCCATTAAAAAGTTGGATGCTAGAAAACAACCAGATCAGGAGTTACTTGCACAGGTGGGAAATAAATAGTATTTTTGTTAACTGGAAATGTGCTAATTTCAGGTCCATCGAATTTCTCATAAGAATTCTTTATTCAATGCTCATCTTTTTCTTTGTAATATAATATCGATTGTGTAATAGTTTGTGAGGTTAGATTATTTTCATGACAAGAGGTTTTAAGTTTTATTGTTTTGTGCTCTCAGCCAAATAAAAACCTAGATTAAGTGACATTTGGATCGTTTTATAGGTTTCCATGGTTTCGAGGTTGAAGCATGAAAATGTAGTGGAACTGGTTGGGTATTGTGTTGATGGGAGCCTGCGAGTGCTTGCTTATGAGTTTGCAACAATGGGATCGCTTCATGACATCCTTCATGGTATGGAAACAAGTGCAATTTTCCTCTAATCTCTTTTATTTTTGTTAGAGAATTGGATTATGAATAAAGTGGATTTTGATGATGACTAGTGCCATAAGGATGTCAAAGATTATACGTCGTACTTTTTTGTAAGAAATCATTTTGATTCCTAGAGTTCCATTCTGTGATCGACTGATTGTTTGTTGATTCGTCAAAAGGTGTGGAAAGTGGAGGTTTTGATATCTGGCAATATCTTCTTGAAGTGCACACAAATGCTAGATTTATCAAAGTACATGCACACACACGTGAAGACAAACAATTCCCCAAAACTTGTACACTTCAGATTGCACATGTATACAATTTTTTGAATAAAAAACCATCACAGATTTGGACAAATGAGAATGGATTTCAGACTCTAGCCAAAAATATGCTCATAAAAAAATAGATTGACCCCTATTGTGGGAAGCAATCTGGTGGATCTTTGTGCTCATTGAGCCCTTTGAAGTCAATTGATGTTGCCTGTCGAAGACATGTTTAATGTTGACTTTGACCTTTTGTCCATCAATTGCAAGTCAGCACCAACCATTGATTTAAGTGGGTGTTGGTCCTAATTGTAAGTCAATGTTAACCATTGATGTAAGTAAACGTTGATGTTGGATGTAAGTTCTTGTTGACCTTGGATACAAGTTGGCATTGACCTCAGTTGTAAGTTGTCAATGATCTTGATGACAATTTGGTGCCGACCATAAGTATCAAGTCAATGTAAGGTTCATTCGACTTGTTTGCAACTTTGCAGTCTAACAGGAATCGCGGTTTAAACCGCAATTTTCCGATTTAAATCGGAATCGGAACCTAAACGAGCGGAGTTAAATTTTCCCGAGTTTGACTTGGGTTGACCAGTGATCAGAGTATAAGCAGTGAGCAATGAGGAGCAGCGATCCAGACTCACACAGCGATTCAGACGTTTTCTCTGCAGGTGACCTGCAAACATTCACTGTGCATTTCGTCCCTCTCAACTACTTGCATTTAGTGGCCAACATTTGCATTCTAGTGAACGACGTTTGCATTCTGGTGGTCGGTTTGCAGGTTTTAGCCTCCAATCATGCCATGCGGCTTGTTATTGTGATGGTGGCCACGTTTCATGTCTTCGTTGCCCTCGCGACGGTGTATTCACTATTCATTTACCTCCCGACAGCTGCTTACGTTTCAAACTTTATTGTTTAGATAATTTTATAATACATGATATTATGATGGTTTTAACAATGTTCTATTGGTTTTGGTATTATTTTTGTTTAGATAAAGGATAGTTAGGAATCTAGGATAGCAAGGTTCTAAATGATAATTAGAAAATGACCTATAATGTATATATTAAATATAGGTTATAATATATTTATACTTTAGGATACTCATATATAATATGTATTACATACAATGTACATACTTTAGCAATGAATTATATATATTATATATGATTTGACAATATATATTATATATGATTTGATATCTTTTGGACATTTACTGATAACTTGCAGTATATGGACATGGCTATTTTGAATATCTACGAAAATTGTTTTTTTTTTAATTCAAAATATGTGTATATATTTAATTTTTTGTATTTGCTGATTTTTTCCCGATCCGATTCAAACTCTTCGCTCTTTGCCTTGCCGATTTATTGCCAATTCCGATTCTGGTAACTATGGTTGTTTGTTGATTGAAAGTTGTTGATGACCTTGATTACAAGTTGGTGTCAATCATAAGTATCAAGCCAATGAAGGTTCTATCAACTTGTTGTTTTTCGAATGAACAGACCTTGTTAGTTACCTTGTATGACAGTCATGTAAATACTTCCTTCACTGTTCTACTATAGAAGCTAGTGAAGTTGATATTGTAAGGTTGGAGTTTTTGAGTAGATATTGGGGTAATACAATGATTGTTGTGATTTTTGCTTCCATTATGTTTACCCCATCTCTCTCCCCTTTCTGTGTGCATTGATGTGTTTTATATGTTTATGAAGTGTAGATAGATGTATGAATGAATGCTTATTTCTCTCTTGTTTATGAATGCAGCTGATAACTAAGGCTTGAATATAATTGTACTTATGCATAGAATACAACATTAGTTCTTTTTCCAGTTGTAACTGATTCGGCACATGAAGTAAATTTATGAGAGTTAAAGAGAGAAAGCACATAGATGGTGACTTAGAGGGAGATTAAATACTAGTGGACAAGGAAAATTGAAAATTATGTCAGAAACTACGCTTACAGAAATAACTTATATCTTACACAAGCAAGAGCAAGTTTTTTCACAAAAATAAAATGAAGTTATTAACGTCAAGTAAAGACCAAGGAGCTGGTGCCAACATCGCTAGATCGAAGCAACAATTGTGATGCAGGTGTATTGGGTGTTTCCATTTCAGAAAATGGAAACACTAGAGGGATCCTCGGTCTCCTTATCAAGCCAACTCAAATCATTAGCAAGAGATTTATACGTAATGATAAAGTATACAGAAAGTACTAGTGCATATAACTGAAATCGCATAGATTGCAATGCATATCTAACCCAAAATGCATAAACAAAGAGGCTCTAAATCGCCTCTAGAGTCCAAAAAACTTCAAAACTTCATGCTACAACAAATAACTACATATCATCAAAATCATTGCCTATATTGGGATCCTATTCGTCAATAGCACGCTGTGCCTCTCACCTCTAGGCTCTAGCCCTTGCCTCTATCTTGAATCTCAAAGTTGATCCTCCAAGGACATTAGTTGACACCCTATAATTTTGATGAAACCTCCTAATCCAAGCATTAAAAAAAGGTAGAAAAAGCTTCTCATGCCTAATAGTAATTTTGCTTGAATGAAGGGTACATTTTTACTAAGGTCATGACAAAGGAGTTAAACAATCAGCACCACCAAAATCGAGGTACATAGAGGGGTTGATGCGCTTGATTAAATGCCAATCCCCTACCGTCATACATGATAGAATCTAGTGGAAATGTTGCAACCTTGAAACCTTGAAAACTGTTAAGTTTGTTGAATTCTGAATGGGATCTAAAATTCTACTTTTACATATGAAGTCCGGTGAGGTTGGAACCACTCTCAAACATCCTGAAACAATTAATGGTAATGTTAAAAATTTAAGTAAAAGTCAAATGAAAGATAAGGAGAATACCACTTTTTGTTTAAGAATTTAATAATACCATCTCTGGCGACTTTGGTGAGTCCCTGGCGAGTTTGGCCGATTCTGGGGAGTGATGAGTTTGCTAGGCGAGTCTTTGCCGAGTACTCGTTTCGCAACAGACTCGTGCAGACTTGCTAGAATCGGCGAGTCTTTGGCAAGTCTGATAACACTGATCTCAGGAACCTCTTGGACAATGTGGTTATGGAAGTGGCAGTGGAGAACATAGTTCAATTCATTATATAGATAATGCAGCTAACTCTATTATTGCAGGCAAGATGTTGCATGAAAGACATCGCACTAGTTTTTGGGTTCCATGCGCCACTTTTGCTTGGACCTCATATTTGAGGATATTATTAAAGTGAATTGGGTGAAGAAGGTTGTGAATCAAGCCAAATCCATAGCCAAATTCATTTACAATCCACTCATGGAACCTCATTCTTATAAGGAAAAATATAGGGGGAGAGAAGCTTGTTTAACCAACTATTACTCCATTTGCACTATTTCTTTTCTTGCAATCTCTTATTAGTGAAAAGGGCAATTTGAGGAAAATGTTGTGGTGATGGATGGTTTGCACCACAGTGGAGCAGTGAGCCAAAAGGGATTGAGAGTCTCTTGCTTGGTTTATGAGACCACTTTTTGGACTAAAGCAAAACATGTTTTCAAGGTCACTAAGCCTCTTGTTGTTGTTTCGGGGATGGTGCATGGCAATAAAACCGCAAGGGGTTAAATTATGAGGCCATGGATTAAGCCATTGAGGCAATAAGGATGGCCTACAAGGAGGATTAAAAATGATCTTCCTTTTTAGAAAATTATTAATGGGAGAGAGAACAAGCAACTACATTGGTTTCTTCATGCAGCTGAGTATTTCTTAAACCTGATGTATAATTCAGGGAACATTTTAGTAGATAATGAGTTCAATGTTGGATTATATGATTGCATAAAATGCATGGTTTTCCTTCTTGATGAGAAAGATATGATACACTTCCATGTTCTGGCTTATAATGAAGGTGTTGCTTGTTTTGGAGAGAGTGCGACATTCAACAAAGAACGGAAATCCTTCCAGGTATGCAAATTTAAATTTTATTTTTCAAGTTACATATTTAATTTTATATAATAGAATCTAAAATTTATAATATGGTTGAACCTCATGTTATAACTACTTAATAGTGGGACTCAATCGGATACGATTGCTATGCATTACAAAGGTTTGCAAGGAGGATCCTTAGCAAGACAATAGCATTTCTAGTGTGAACGCAACTCTTGTGTGTTTGAGCACATTCACATGAAGAAAATAAATAATTTGGAAGAGCAACAATTTAATGATTTGGTCTTTGTGCAATACCACCTTTGGTCGAGATGCAACCAATTGTCCAACACATCTTTTGGGCATTCCATCATCTTGGAGGAGATTGATCTCACCTTGTATTGGTTTGGAGAGAGTCAACTGCTATTTTTTCCATAGGATGAATTTAGTTGGATGGACTTGGAGCCGCTTAAATTGTCAGAGGTTCATGATCAAGTGTAGGACTTCCATGAGCAACCCTTTAGGTAAGGAGTTTAGCAAAAATAGAAGCTGATCTAGAGAACATTCCTTAGGGTTTAGCCTATGATGATGATCTTTAATGAGTCATGACTCCTGACTAGGTTTTTTTTTCATTAGATTAGAGTTTCATAAGTTTTTGACTTTGGTTGCCATTTAGAGCATCAATATTTATGCATTATGTCCTAGTATATCAATTACAATTTGGAGGCTTTAATTTAATGTATCTTAAAACTTATAGTTTATAGTTTATGTACCTGTTATCACACCATAGTAGCTGGGCTACTATTCTTGTTGAACAAATATCTGCACTTTCCATAGCTTTGCCTTTACAGAGATCAGTCATGATGAGCACCATTATTTGAGATCACTTACATATCATAGCAGTGTATAGCAGGCATTGAGTAGACCTTGTGCCAAGGCTGAGCCTTGAGAGCTTAGATTTGATGATCGATATGACCTTTTGTTCCATACAGTTTCAGTTCAATGCCTAGACTTCCAGATGTTATTATTGTAGCAGTGTTTTAGTTGGTTCTAGTTGATGATATGACATGATATGACCTATAGACTTGTGATTGTTAGCATTGATTATTATCTTGTTGCTTTAGTCATCTTCATAGCATTAACTTGGTATATAACTCATGATGTGGCAGTATTATTTAATAAATGAAATGAAATATCTTGGTTGGTTCTAAATTATGAATTGGATGTATTACTTGCACTCAAAGATTCATTGACTATACTCATTGGTTTCACTACCCTCCTAGGAGCATGGACATGGTCTTTCTCGACATTTATGTTTGCTAGCTTAGGCACCACATTCACTTGACTCCATCCATCCATGGCCTTCCTTGTTTTGGCTTTCACCTTGACTTATCTTCTTGACTTTTTGATATGGAGGACTTCCTCACTTCTACCTCTGTGTTGGATTGCATCCACGTTTGTTTTGTGTCTCGACTCTGAGTTGGTGACAGAACTTGCCTTTGGTGAGTCAGATTTTATGCTTTATCATTCTAGTCGGTTGCCCCGATGTTTGGTTTATATTGCGGAATTCCCTCCAGGCACATGAGATGTTGTTAGCTAAAACTTGATGATATGACATGATATGACCTATAGACTTGTGATTGTTAGCATTGATTATTATGACATGTATTGATTGTTAGCACATCTACTACTTATGGAAATTATTGGAAATCTCTTATGAAAGCCTATTGAAATTAAATTCTAGAATGTGTTTCTAAACACATGATGAATTAAGGGCTAAAGCAATGAAATGCTAAAGTACCCCATGAAGGGTCCAAAAAAGGTCTAAAAAGCAATGGTTAAATAAATGCTATATCTAAAGATTGTTGACCTCATGAATATAAATATACCCCGGATGCAAGCTGCGATTAGTTGTGCTTTTAAGCGCATGCAAAATCCTAGAGGGGTCATATAGGCCAAAAAGGCCATGGAAATGAAAGGAATGATCCTAATGAACCTGGATCAACTTGATGTAGACATGATGCCAAGGTTGAATAAGCACTCTCTAAACAACTTATCCATTTGTGAGGCACAACCATTCCCATTGTTTATCTTGTCCAGCATGGTGTGTAGCTCCCCTTTTCCCCGTCCAAAGTATCACTTAGTTAAGTTTGTCAAGTCACCCCTTTTACCTAACCTTGTCCTTAGCCTTCACCCTTTGCTAGCAGTTAGGCCATGTCCATTGGATGAGTATGTCTTTAAAGCTTTGGTGCAAGTAAATTATAAATAACATTTAATATCTATGTATTAACTGCCACTTGATTGATGTTTATACTTTAAGTTAAGATGTGAATATGGTTAAAGGAACATGTCTTAGTCATTTGTTACAATCTAGTCTTTGGTTGTGTTTTGACCTAGTCAAACATAGTTTGACCATGGTCATTCTTGGGATCCATGATGAGATGGACTACTTATGCTTTATGATGTTGATCTATGGTCCCACATGCACCTATTGATGATTCCATATGTTGGACATGTGCTCCAGATGATGATTGATGCAGTTGGTCATTTTTATTATTATTTCCAGATCATCATATTTTACACTGTCCAGGTATGGTGGACCCTACAGATGATTCTACAGGTTATCATGAGGTGTATGAGTACTCATATCTAGTGGATTTGGGTCTTTTGGATCCATTGAGACACTTATCTTTCAGTTTCAGGCACTCCTGGGCATGATCCTAGCAGTTTTCCACCCGTTGACCAGATTGGCCATGCGGATGTGGCCTATCTAGCAGTAGCCTTGGAGGCTAGTCGTTGCCTAGGGTGTTATAAAGGAAGGGGGTGGTCCAACCACTTGTTTTTACCATATTACCCCCCTTCCGGACATGATGAGGCGCTCAGATGGACAACACAGGCACTTGAGAGGCAATTTTGGGCACTTTCAGGGTTTTTCAGTAGATTAAAAAATGGAATAAAAGGGTCATTGAGGAATTCAATTTGGGCAATTGAGGCAAGGCTTTGGCACTTGGTTTGCTCAGAGCTCATCCATGGTGTATCCCCCTTCTTCCAGATCAGTTGGCATTAGTCAGTGGGGTCCACATGGGCCATAGGAGCTCTTTTATTGTATTTCTCTCTGATTATGGGGACAGGATTTGATCATATGTATACTTGGACATGTCATAGACTCATTTTATATTATTGTCCCATGGGGACATGCTAGTGAAGGGAAATAATACCTCCTAGCCCCACCATGTGCTCCTAGTCACTTGTCCATGTCTTATGTTGTGGCTCCATGCTATCTAGCCACCCCCCATGTGTGACGTCACCTCTCCTAGAGACACTTTAGCTATGACATCACCCTCTATTTGAGTGATCCATGTGTTATATTGTATTGGCTCATCTTAGCCGTTGATTACATTGTTATATCTTTTGATCTCAACCACTACTTTTCAAAAGTGGTTTAGGGTTTTGGTCTTTCTCTCTTATAAAAAGAGAAGACCCCCTCATTGTAAAGGCATCTAGAGATTTTTGGCTCTTGGCTATTGGAATAAAAATACTTTCTTGGGCATCTTGGATCTTGGAGTTGGAATGCTTGTGGTGATTGTAAATGTTTTTTCCTCTGCACTGACAGACATTGGTGGCCATCTTGGATTTTATCTTCACTAACACGATTTGCAGGCAAAGAAGATGTTTTGAGGGAGTGCGTATTGGTGGGGAGGCCTACCCTACTATCTTCAACAAGTCATTTTGGGTTACAGGGAGTTGTTTTGTCTTTGTACCAACAATTTCATATTATTCATCTCTTTTGTTTGCATCTACTTCCATTTTTGTTAACTGATTGATCTTTGTGTCCTTGGTTGACAGGAATAAGGAGGCCGAATTGGTTGAAGGAGGCAAAACGCTATCAAGAAGGGCTTCATCAAGTTTGGCATTTGATCTTTGTGGGAAGTAGTCCTCGTCACAAGCAATCTTCATCTTCATTTTCCAGGTATGCTCAAGGAGGTATGCTATTCTTCTATCTTGACCATCTATTCTCTTAAATCCACAAACCCTAATTGTTAAAACCCTCATTTTATTTATTTTTTAGATCTACTTGGATCTAGCAAGCTTTTGGGGATAAAATCTAAAACCAACCTCTATAGTATCCACGACAATTCAGATCTATAGTTTGGTGGAATTTGGACTTCATTTGACCCATCTCCCAAGGCACTTTGCCCTCCTTGAGTGAAGTTTCATTCCTTGAGGGAGGCAAGTTTGTTAGTTCCAAGAAGTGGGTAGGTGAGTTTGTTTCTTCATTGGATAGATCAACCCGTAAAACCTACCCCTAGTGCTTCACCTTGTGGGCCCCATTCCTCATTTTGAGGGTTGAGCCCTACTTGGGTCACTTGGTGATGCATTAGATCTATGGAGTTCTAGGCATGGCTTGTCCTTGATAACTTAAACCCACCTTAATAAACATCTTAACTATCTCGATCTATAATTTGGGGGACATCCGACTCCATTTGGCCCTTGATCTAAGGCACTAGTCATCCTTGGGGTAATTCGCACTCCTTGGGTAGGTGGCCATTTGCTAGATCCCATTTGTGGGTATTGCTAATTCCTTCTCAAATCCATAATTCATGCTATAACATACCCCTAGTACAATCTCACTTTGATTTTGACCTAGTGGGCCCCATTTGGACCATTTTCCACTTTTTAAGGGTGGGCCCCACTTGGATCTATAATTTTGGTACTAGATCTACTAATTTAACTTCATAAGTGGCCTTAATCTATCATTGGTTGAACCATTTGTCACTTCCAAAGCCTCTTCAACCAAATCCTGACTCTTTGGGTCCACTTACTCATCTTAGATCTAGATCTTGTTTCATCTTGATCTCCTACTCTTTCACTATCACATTTCCCTAGGAGGTCTAGATTGCATTCGCTAGCCTTCATTGGCTAAGCTAGGGTCTCCCCCTTGGTCTTGATTTGTCTTGATCTAAAGTGAAGAGTGCCTCGGTTATCGTGACACCCAACTTGCATTGGGAACTGTGGCATCTCTTGGGTCACCTCTTTAGTTGTTCAACACCTCTACCATCTTGGATAGGATACCATTTAGGGACAACTACAAGTTGTGTGATAACAATACCTCAATGTGATTTTTCCTATTTGCACCCTTACATGCAAACAAATTTAACCAACTTTGCATAAATTTTGTAATTCTCTCTCTCTCTCCCTCCCTCCCTCTCTCTCTCTCTCTATATATATATATATATATAAACTTTGAATGGTGGGGGTGATGAGATGGAAGAAGAGGAACTAGTTGATTTTATGTGTAGGATCCCCATAATTCTATTTGTGGGGGCTACATTTTTCCATATCAAGAAGAGGTGGTTGGGACATGGAAAGACAAAGGGCAGTGTTTCCTAGATAATCTCATTGGTGGGTCGGGAGCCTTCTTTTTCCTCTAGTTTGATTGTTAGAGGGGGTGATTTTTTGAGGTAGAACAAGGATGAGGAACTTAGGTCTAAGGATATCTCAATGGGATTTGTAGAATCATAATTAGAGCAAGTATTCCCCAATGGGATGGAGAGGATTCAATTGTATGATTCAATCGTTATAGTTTGGAAGGTACCATGAGTGATCTTGGACTGTGAAGAAATATCAGGGATGGGACAAATTGAAGGCAAAGATCCCTCACACAATTTAGTCATCATCCCAATCGGATACACCCTACTCCAAACAATGAAGGAATCTAGGCTTTACCCTACAATGAGACTAGGGGGGGGAGATTTCGAAGAAAACATAAGTTGAGGGATTGGAAGGAATCAAAACATTAATGAGTGGCCTTAACGATGATAGATTAGTGAATGGAAGTGTTGATAATCAAGAGTTCGTCAATGGTTAAATTTTGGTTCATGGAGGACTTCTTGACGACGAGTAAGTATGACTCTTTGAACAATCAATCTTTCATTGTAGTAACTAGTATGTTTGATTTCAACGAATTATGTTCTCATAGATCCTTTGAAACCCCAAATGGAAATGCAAGCAAAAAATATGACTAGCAAAAGAAGAAAGAGAGCTACTTGGGTCAGATTTAGAAAGGAGAGGATCAAGTTATCCATTAACCATGGGATAGTAAATGAGAAAACTCTTCTTCATTTGGAGACAACTTTGATAGGTAGATTTTAGGGGAGGAAAATGGATGAAAAATCTTTGAGACAATTGATGGAGATTTGGAAAAAGAGCTTGGGCTACTTACCAACCTTCTATTTGGGAGCAAGGGGATTAATTACCTTTCTTTTTAGATGCAAAGAATATAGAGATATGATAGGAGGAGGATTGTGGTTCTTGGATAGTTATGCCCTCTCTTTAAATAATTGGATCTTGTGCTTTGACGACTTGATGGAAAAGGCAAATAAAGCATCCATTTGGAGTTTTGAAATGAAGTGGTTTATCCAACTATTGAAAACAATCTTGGAAAATTTCTTGACATTAATGAGAAAAGCCAAAGGAGGGAGAGTATATTAGGAGCAAGGATCTTTGTAGAGTTGGATTTGTTTGATGGATTGCCAGACAATATCGATTTTGAGGTGGCGGACTAGCGAATTAAGCAAGCTATGGATTATATGACCATTCTGTTAGATTTTCGGGATACTTTGAATGTGTTTACACCATAGTGGAAAAAATCGGCGAAAAATCGACGATGTCCCAAAAAATCACGATTTTTTCTTGGTGTCGATTTTTCAAAAAATTGGACCCTGGAAAAAATTGGCAAAAATCGGGAAAAAATCGGCGAAGATCGGGAAAAAATCGGCGAAGATCGGGAAACATCGGTAAATAAGGGAAAAAATCGGTAAGCAAATTTTGACCCTATTAAAGTGCAATTTTTGCATTTTTTAATGCTTTCCACGGTTTGCCGATTTTTTCGCCGATGTTGCCGAGAAGATGTTTTCTGGACCCTCGCCGATTTTTTGCCGATGCCGATTTTTCCACTATGGTTTACACCTTGTTTCTGGGTACTTCATGAGATGTAGGGTACATGGTGTATGTTCAACTCTTAAATGGTCTTAAGATGGATTGCAGCATGAGAGATGGTTTGTGATGGATATGCATAGTTGAGTTAGCTTGCTGAGTGGATGCTTGACCTTAGGATGGTGTTGTCTTGGTGTTCTTCCCTCAGGTGTTGGAGTTTTTTTGCTTGATTCGTGGATGCCCTCCTTAATGGTCACTTGGAGGAGCCACTTGCTTGGCGAGTGCCCTACTTGGGATGACTAGCGCCTTGCATAGTGGAGGAGGGATTCTATCCCTAGATGGCATGTGGTAGCTTAGATTTCCACTCAGAGGATTAGAGACTGCTTGGAGATGCTTGGGGCTTAGACAATGTTCTTGTAGGGGGTAGTTGACCTAGTGGAATACATTGCTTTGAAGGATTGGAGTCCATGGAGGCTTGTGACTAAAGCATATGGACTTACCTTGTGTAGCTACATCATCTTGGAGCCCTTATTGTGTATAACATCACCTTGGAGGATGACACATGTACTTTAGAGTGGACACCTCACTTATGTTGGCCAACAAGGCTTCTGTAGGTTGCTTGTAATAATATTGTTGGCTTCCCTTACCTCTTGTAAATAGAGGAAGGAGTGAGTCTTTCCACAACACATTCATTCACTCACTTTATTTCACTCGTGTAGAAATGTGACCTAGAGAAGAGTTCACTCTCTCTCTCTCTCCCCCTTAGGTATTCACTTGTACTTGTTCTCTCTCTCTCTCTCTCTCTCTCTCTCTCCCTCTCTCTCTCTCTCTCTCTCCACTATGGTTTCTTGGTCTTCTTAGAGTTTATTGGAGCATCTTAGAGTTCTAGGGTTTAGGGTTTTACCCTTGGAGATTGGAGATTAGGTTTTTGTGATAAATCCCTAGGGTGGATTGGTGGAGAAGAAGAGAGGAGGATGTCTTGCCTTGGTGGTTGTGTTGGAGAGATTCTTGCATTTTTATCTTCTTGGTTGAGCTAGGGTTTGATGATTTATCCTATCTAGGGATTTTTGGATAGTTCATGTTTTTGTATTATAGCCTTGAGACAAGACTACGACATGTAGTTATACTTCATCCTGAGCTTATATATGAAGTTTCTAGCTGTCCATATATTGTGCAATTTCTAGATTTGAATTTCAACTATATATGTTCTTTATGCATTGCTATTTACAACTATTTATATCTTGCTGATTTGAAATAAATAAAGGGGCAAATTGTTAGTGTATTAATATCTAGCACCCCTTAAATGATGTGAAGTCCCAAGCATCAAGAGACTAGTCTTGTGCAACTTAGGAAGGCTACCCACTATTACCTTAGTAGCTTTTTCTCTCTCTTTGGGTTGGCTCTCCTCCAACTAAAGGGGGGTATCCCTAAATAAGATTGCTAAGGCTATGGAGTGGGGGCTGTAGGTGAAATAAAAAGAGTAAGCCTTAACAAAATGTGTGGTCATTTGCAAATTGTAATAAATGAAAGCAGTGGAAATGGGAAATGGAATTAGGATAAGATAGGGAAATAAACGACTACAATGAGGAGAGAAAATATGGATAAAATTAATGCCTATTGTTACGCCTCAGATGTACTGTAGCTTTCCAACAAGGCCAAACCTAGAGCAAGGGGTTTAAATTTTTTATTGTAAAGGCTAAAGTGGGGTTATGTTGTATGGATATTTGGATTAGGGGATAATGTTCCCCTGGATTGGTCATGGCAGGCTCCCTTGGTTTCACTCTTAGGAGTACTTGGCTTTGTGGCATAGTTGACTACCCCTTTGGTGTGAGGTTGTCCCCACCATGTAGGGCTTTAAGTCCATGGGTTAGTGTCCGGGGCTTCTAGGGGTGATCCACTGGGGCACATGACCACTATGGTTTTTGTTATGCAGAAGCGATTGCGTTTTGTAGAGAGCTGTTATCCCCTATCTAGCACATCTCATTCACCCACTTGGACCTCGTTCCAACATAGAGAAACCCCTCCTCTAGCTCTTTGGCCTATGACGCCATCCTTCCATAGTTGAGCCTACAAGTTTGGAAAGGGGGGCGTTGAGGGATAAACAACACTTTGGGGTTAGTTGGGGCATGACGCCCCCCTTCGACTCACTATTCTATCAAGTGATGCCTTTATTTTAGTCTTATTTGTTATTTTATGCCTATTTTAGGGCTTATTTCCTAACTTGTGGGGGATTTACTCTAAAAATATTCTAATTTAATGTTGACTTGTAGGCTCAAAATTTAAAAAGGCTGAGGATGAAATCATATAAATAGATCACCTCACCTCAATGTAAAATCATAAGACAAGGGTTCAAATAAGTATTATTTTCTCTTTCTCCTACTCTTTGAGTCTCTTTGGTGATGCGCACTTCTCTTGGGATGATCTCTTTTTCTTGATGCTGAATGGAATGATGTTCTAGGGCTTCTTGCACACGCACATGGTTGATGCTAGATTAGTTGGAATGACTCATGCAAAAGTGTGACCTAAAGTTTCCTCTTTGCTCACCTCTTGTTGAATGTTGGTAAGTTATGCTCGTAGCTAGGTTAAATGGTGGTTTATGCTGCATTTTTCTGAATTAGGGCTTTTATCAATATTCTGTCAACTTTGTATGGAGGGAATGTCATGCATATGGGTTCTCTATTGTTGTTAGGGCCTTGGACGTCTTCATTTGCCCTAGTTAGGCTCTCCTGACAAACCCTAGAGGTTGCTAGGTGATGCCCTAGCTTGCAAGTGTTAAAGGACATTTCAAGAGAGGGACGTTAACCATTGATCTCGCAATGCCCTAGGGATTGAGACAAAAATCATATCCCCTTTTCTTGTGATTAAAATACTCTTCTCTTCATCAATTTATTTGTATTTTATTTTAGTGCAATTTTTATGCATAAAAACCCTAAAAATCTAAATAAATTCATAACTCCAAAAATAGCCATAAGTTTGTTTTCTGGTCCACCCTAAAAATTCGCCCTAGTGGATTTATCCACAGATCTTTGAGGGCATCCCAATTTTTTATGTTAAAAAACCCTAAAAATCATATATTGTAAAAAAAGCCCTAAAAATTCGAATAAATTAAAAAAACCAAAAATATTTGCGATTTGGAAATTTTCATCTGCCCATCAATTTCACTCTAGTGGATTTATCCATAGATCTTGAAGGGAGTCCCATTTTGCCTTTGTGCATTGGGAAGCGTGAATTTGTTGAATTAGGGTTTTTACTGGGTATTTTGCAGCTCTGATTGGGCCAAAAGGTGTGCCCTATGCCACTTAGGCCTCTCCCCTTCAGAGCGCACCTTTTTGAGGTATTGCCTTGGGAGGTGTGAGACCCTTGCATGGGGATTCACGAAATATATTGAAAGTTGTCATATATTTTGATAAATTGAATTAACTCCTTTATTCTGATTTATGTGTCTATATTATTCATTGTTGACTCCATATAAGGCTCTGATCGAGCTACAAGGTTGTGGAAAGGTATTTGTATGTATTGGTGCTTGCAGGTATCTTTAAGAACTCTCCCTGGATTTAGGAGTTGTTACTCGAAGAAGTTGAGAGGCTGAGCTGTGGTGACATTTGGGTCTAGACCTCTCCCACGTGCTTACCACTCAGTAGCATTTAGACCACATTGTGCTGCTAATTCAGGACTTCTAGTTTGAACGGTAACATTTTTTGGCGTCGGTAACATTTTTTGGCGTCGTTACCGGCGACTTCAAGACACTTGATGTGGTTGGCTCAGGTCATATTTTTCATATCCTTGGAAAGAACGACGACATTCGGTAAGAAAATTGAGGTAAGTCTTTGCTTGGTATTTTGAAAATATTATTGTTAAGGACTAATTGCAGATCTTACTTGTCGACTCCACAAACAAGAAGCCTGGCAAGCAATACAACATTTGGCGCCAGGGCTAAATCTATTTTTAGGATTTCAGGATCATATGATGACTTTTGTGAAGTTGAGGTAAGTTCTTATTTTTGTACTTCGATAAGATTGTTGTTGAGTACTAACTTGGTAGGTCTTATTTGGCGACTCCTCTTAAGAAAAATTGAAAGAAGTGCGAGAGTAAGACACAAGCCCTCAGTTGTTGAAAATAAGCCATTAAAGAATTTCATGCAACATGACGAATGTCTATATGGATGGCCCTTTGAATTTTTCAAATATTTGGGCTCCTTCCCGTAAACTAGTAGACATAGATCCCGGTGAAGTTCCTAAGTGTAATGGCAATGAAGATTCGGGTACACCATATTTGATGGCATTTATGCAATTCACAAGTGATAGAGGAATCCTTTATGAAGATGACATGATGAAATTTTTATCTTTCAGTTTTAAGGGCCATACCAAGAAGTGGTATGAGTCTCTTGAAGCAGGGACAATTTCATCTTATGCAGAATTTATGGAAATATTTTGTAAACGTTGGTGTCCCAACGACATAGAACAATGGATACCTGGGATTCAAGTGATGCAATAACTTTACGATTCATTCATGATTGATATAGAAGGGTGCCACGACGAAGATCAATCCATTGACAGCTCCCATAAAGTAGGCCTTGTCAAACAAGTCCATGATAAAGATCGGTCCTTAGAAGGCTTGCTTGAAGAAAACGAGGTTCAAGATCTTGTCGATAACATTCTTGACCTTATGTACGAAGATGAAATCACCCCCGAAGAATATAAAGGCCATGAGGCCTTGATCAAGGAACATGAAGAAATGTTAAGTCCTCCTTCTCTTGTGTAATGTTCCGTTTTGGGTAAAACTAGAACAAAGGACATGCAGAGCATGCGGGCCCTAGCTCAAGAGAGTGCAAGCATGCATGCACAAAGTGAGATGCATGCATGCAAAAGTGAGATGCATGCAAGCATGCACAAGTGAGATGCATGCAATCATGCACGCATGCATAAGTGAGATGCATGCAAGCATGCATGCATGCAACATGTGAGATGCATGCAACCCAATGGAGAAATAGAAGAGAAATGTGACTTAGGTATAGGGCATGCAATGTCAAGGTTATAAAAGAAAGATAAAGTGAGTTACTCGCTATCTAATATTGTTATTGTTGATTGAGAATTGGTTTTGAGAGCTCGGAGAGCCGTTTAGGGTTGAGGGCGATTGCCCTAGCCAACATTGATTTCGACGGTGAAATCTATCCGCCCTAGTCAATTTCTTGGATAGATCATTCAGATCTATTATTGTGGGCTTCATCAAGGGAGAATTTAATGAGTTTATGAACAAGGATCAAGTTACCTTAAAGTTGGGCGAATTATCATCATAGGGACTGGTGATTAGCAGTGTTTCTCTTTACAATCCAAGGCGCATTCATCAAGCATTCAAGGCAGTGAATCTCTAACAGCTTCTGTATGGTCTTGTTAAGGACGTGATCATCATTATTCTTGAGGATAGGCACATTCTCTTGGAGGTTTTTCACTGCTGCATATTGCCTTGAGGAATGTCTCTTGTTGAAGAACAAATTGTCCAAGAGCACCATCACTTACAGGATTCTTTATATCAGCTGCTGCTTCCTTATTAAGTCTGGATATATGCTCTTATCCTGAGAATCTCACCCCTTATTCTAGGGCAGTGAATTACCGCTGTTGATGGTCATTCACAACAAGTAATAAATTATTATTTTGTGTCTTAGAGCAGCCCTCATCTCAGATCTGCATTGGTGCACTTCCAGGCATGCTATTGGCATAGTAAATCTCAGATCTGATCATTGATCATAGCTGGGCGCAATACACCACTGAATTGTCATCTCCATATGGCGGAACATACAAAGGAAGCTGCCAACTACCTTGGATAACTTGTGAGATCATGTCAAACTATTTACTGCTGTTATGAAAGAGTTCAACATCATTTCAAGGCAGTGTATTAACAACAAGCTCGCTACATAAATCTGGAGTGCCCTTGCAGCTGTTACGGCCATCAAATGTCCACTGTCATCACTGCTTAAGGTCAGATTCACTACATCTCAGAGATCTGATTGTTATTGGGTGATTTGAAGTAATCTTTATCTCCAGAATTGAATAAACAACCAAGTCTATTTTGCTGGTGTTTCCAAGCTTGTTATCATTGAATTTGTGATAATCATTTATTAAATATGGGGCATGCAATTGCCATTTGAATAATCAAACCATCATGCAATACCATGCGATGTTACTTTTGTTCATGCAAACACATTATCTATAAGCTTTGGGTACCAAATTGCTAGACAAACACTTAATATTTCCACAAACCCTACACAATAGCAGAATATAGCAGTTTGGAATAGTACAATGGTATCAGAGCATGTTCCTCGCCAACTGTGGGAAACATGCATCTTTAATCAGTTAAATAAGCCCAACAGATACAACTATCACCTCAGTGGTTACATCAATGGCAGGAGGTATAGGGGAAAAGGAGCCTAGTTGGGAAGAGGTAAATAAGGGCCTTGCTGAGACAGAACAGAGGTTAGAGTGTAGCGTGCAGCAGTTTGAAGACTTTCTATCAAGACGATTTACATCACAAAACAAGAAGGAAAGACTTGGTGTATCCAAAAATGAAGTATCCAAAAGTCTCTATGAAGTGTTTGGTTTTGAGAGGGTGAATTCAACAGTCATTGATCAGCATACAAGTGGTCATGAGGAAAACAAAAATCTGTCATCATATGGCGGCGCTAAGGATGAATATCTCCATGCATCTACAATTGAGGAACACGTAACACTTCCAGATGGCTACAAGATCAAAGAGGAAGTGGAGAAAGGTGAGCATGTGGTACTGGTTGATGGTAAGCTTGACAATGAGCTGACAGTACGTGATGAGGATGTACATGAAGAGTTAGCATTAGAGCTATCTTTTGAGTTTAGCTACACCAACACAGTTGATGGATTGATTGAGGATAGACCGTGTGGTGAGTTGGAGTTGATACACTCTTCATGACCCACAACAAGAGTCCCAACATTTATGACAGGCGAGATACATGCTGAGAGGCATGACTCAGAGAGGATTGACTCTATACATGCTAGGCCGGATGGGGGTTATGATTCATCTCTGGTGGAGGTGCCATGGATGGCTCCACTGGGAGTTGCGGATGTGTTGATGGGAGACATGCTCCAGGGACCATCCGATAGTGACATAGATACACACTGTGCTTTTCGGGATGAGTATAGTATAGATGTGTGGGATCCTGGTTCAGATGACACCAACAGAGTGAGCACGGAGGAGGATACGACAACACACAGAGGATACAGGACAGTTGTGGCACATGAGAGCAGGAGTGCCACTCATGGTTTGGGAGCACAGCTTCCGGTAATGATTCTGCAGGAGGAGCACTCAGAGTCGTCGGTGATTGAGGAGAGACCTAACATAGAGGATTTGGATCCAGACACGTGGGATTGGCTCACTATGATTATCCCTGATTTGAAGTCCCACCTTTTGGTGGATGGGCGCATCCAGGATGACTAGTACAGGGTAGTGGACAACATCATCTACTATAGACACCATATACCTCGCCTCTGAGTCTGCACTTAGGATCGAGATCTTGAGAACTATACATCAGACACCTTTAGAGAGACACCTCAGGACCTGTCAGCAGATTAGCAAGAGATTCTCTTGGAAGGATCTCGAATATGATATGACGAGACACTTGAGGGAGTGTCTGACTTGCCAATCGCATGATTCAGAGCAGGATTATCTAGTCAGACTAGGGTAGACCACCCTCATTTACAGATCGAGTAGAGAGGATGTGTCAACACCTCGCAACACAGGTTCATCAGAGATGTATGGTAGGATCGACATTGTAGGGATGGTATTAGATTTGTTCACAGGGAGCACAACCGACAGAGTAGGAGGAGACATCATCTCCCATAGAGATTACACCAGTGTCGACCCTGAGTCCTTACTTAGGGAGGGAGTCATGAGGGATATGCGTGATTTGCATTGGGCAGGGCATTCTCAGTACTTGCATGAGTATGAGACATCACAGGTGGTAGAGCTACGCCCCAGGGAGTTGCTTAGACCCCATGGATTACTTGAGCACCCTGATAGTATGGGGGTTAGCAAATGTATAGATGCAGTTTGGCGGGAGCTGATTAGATTAGCAGGAGCAGAGTCAGTTCTTAGTACTTGGTTTCTACTAGAGGATTACATTGAGGCTCAGATGACTATCTGCATGGTACGACAACAGTTCGTTAGAGTCGGGTTTGGTGGACCCCTTAGTTAGTGGTGGGATCCAGGCATTCATCTGCATGATGGATTGTTCCATATAGAAGAGGTGATCGACCGAGCTGTGAGGGTGATCGATCTGTTATATTTAGAGGATGCTAGTGGAAGATAGGTTGAGACTTCTTTATGGCAGAACAGACCTTCCTTCCTGGTATTCATAATCTAGTCAGACCGGGGATCCGATATAGATGAGACAGCCAATCTTCATTTTCTAGAGTTCACTCTTGAGATGCTTAGGCTGGGGTGCGTAGAGTATTTGTCTTTTGAGAAGTTTGTGCAGCTTAAGGTTGCTTGGTCCTTCAGTGGGCGACAGATGGAGTCTTTTGCTAGCATTTGGCAGACTGACACGACGTGTAGAGAGTGTTTCACACCTTATAGGACAGTATGGGACTTTAGTGTTTCACACCTTATAGGACAGTATGGGACTTTAGTGACTTTACCATTTCTGGGCAGGAATGGGAAAGCATGTGGTTAGAGTACATCATAGGTTTGTCGAAGGTGTAGGCACGACATGATAGTTGGATGGTTATGAGTAGAGGGGCATAGCATCAACATAGTGGATTCTTCTTGGGGTTAGCCTGGGATCCGGGAATTGCAGTAGTGGACAATACAACAATGATTTGGAGTCTACAGGATGGTCCTTGTAGGGATTATACACAGGGTAGTGGTGGATGTAGTATGTACTCCACCATTCTCATATCGATTTGGGACCCTGGGATTATAGTGACTGGCAGTTCAATGGTTACTAGGGATGAGAGGACCCTCATTTATTTGCAGGTACAAGGAATTGAGACTTTAGTAGAGGTATTTTCTGAGGAGCTGGCCGAGTTCCCACCATGGTTGATTTCTCGACTTACAGGATGCTTTCAAGATATCGCTTGTGATGGTACCTCACATGATAGTACCTTGAGGAGAGGGTGCTACAGATCTCCTAGGATGATCTGGGACCCTGGGATCATCCCTGAATTCAGTTGTTTCAGCTCGATGAATTGGGGAGTTGCATTGGTATTGCTTGAGGACAAGCAATCTCGGTGAGGGAGGACTGTAATGTTCTGTTTTGGGTAAAACTAGAACAAAGGACATGTAGAGCATGCAGGCCCTAGCTCAAGAGCGTGCAAGCATGCATGCAAAAAGTGAGATGCATGCAAGCATGCATGCATGCAAAAGTGAGATGCATGCAATCGTTCATGCATGCAAAAGTGAGATGCATGCAAAAGTGAGAAGCATGCAATCATGCATGCATGCAGAAGTGAGATGCACGCATGCAACAAGTGAGATGCATGCAACCCAACGGAGAAATAGAAGACAAAAGTGACTTAGGTATAGGGCATGCAATGTCAAGGTTATAAAAGAAAGATAAAGTGAGTTACTCAATATCTAATATTGTTATTGTTGATTGAGAATTGGTTTTGAGAGCTTGGAGAGCCGTTTAGGGTTGAGGGCAATTGCCCTAGCCAACATTGATTTCGATGGTGAAATCTATCTGTCCTAGTCAATTTCTTGGATAGATCATTCAGATCTATCATTGTGGGCTTCATCAAGGGAGAATTTAACGAGTTTATGAACAGGGATCAAGTTACCTTAAAGCTGGGCGAATTATCATCATAGGGACTGGTGATTAGCAGTGTTTCTCTTTACAATTTAAGGCACATTCATCAAGCATTCAAGGCATCGAATCTCTATCAGCTTCTCCATGGTGTTGTTAAGGAAGTGATCATCATTATTCTTGAGGATAGGCACATTCAGCCATTGGGAGAACAAATCCTCATTTACTTGGGCTGCATGGGCAATAGAGAAGGCGTGGGACAATCTCATTCATCCAAACCAAGCATGCAGTGACTCTCAACTCAAGGGAAGAGATCGCAGACACTGTGGAAGCAGAGGAGTCGTGGTCACTCAAGGAGGTTTTTCACTGCTGTATATTGCCTTGAGGAATGTCTCTTGTTGAAAAACAAATTGTCCAAGAGCACCACCACTTACAGGATTCTTTATATCAGCTGCTGCTTCCTTATTAATTCTGGATATATGCTCTCATCCTGAGAATCTCACCCCTTATTCTAGGGCAGCGAATTACCTCTGTTGATGGTCATCCACAACAAGAAATAAATTATTATTTTGTGTCTTAGAGCAGCCCTCATCTCAGATCTGCATTGGTGCACTTCCAGGCATGCTATTGGCATAGTAAATCTCAGATCTGATCATTGATCATAGTTGGGCGCAATACACCACTGAATTGTCATCTCCATATGGCGGAACATACAAAGGAAGCTGCCAACTACCTTGGATAACTTGTGTGATCATGTCAAACTATTTACTGCTGTTATGAAAGAGTTCAACATCATTTCAAGGCAGTGTATTAACAGCAAGCTCCCTACATAAATCTGGAGTCCCCTTGCAGCTGTTACGACCATCAAATGTCCACTGTCATCACTGCTTAAGGTCAGATTCACTACATCTCACAGATCTGATTGTTATTGGGTGATTTGAAGTAATCTTTATCTCCAATATTGAATAAACAGGCAAGTCTATTTTGCTGGTGTTTCCAAGCTTGTTATCATTGAATTTGTGATAATCATTTATTAAATATGGGGCATGCAATTTCCATTTGAATAATCAAACCATCATGCAATACCATGCGATGTTACTTTTGTTCATGCAAACACATTATCTATAAGCTTTGGGTACCAAATTGCTAGTCAAACAACTAATATTTCCACAAACCCTACACAATAGCAGAATATAGCAGTTTGGAATATTACATCTTGGGGAGCCTAATGATATTTTGAGACACTTGGAAAAGGGCAATATAGTTACTTTGCATGAGGAGCAAAGTGATGATTATTGGGAATTTTTGGGCCCACCTAACTATGATTCTTTGAGGGCAAGCAACATTAAATTTGAGCTTTGGGATTTCACAAATTCCGAATAGTAGGTCCATGATCCTTTTCAGCTAGAGTGGGTTCTTATTACACATCCGAAATCAAATGAGGAAGCTCTCCAAGTACTATTTCAAATTCACAAGGGTGATGAAAGCACAATTGACGAAGATATGATTGTTCCTTCTCCTTGTGGCATCAATGATGTTGAGCAACCAATTTTTTGGAATATCGGTAAGTTTCGGATGATATACTTCAACAAAGCCAAATCAGGTATGAAGACATGCATTGTATTTACTTCTCCTTACCATGATATCTGTTATTTATCTTTTCGCTTAAATCTTGAAGGTACGAATTTTGTGTCTGACAATTGTTGAAGATTATTGGTAATACTGACATGATTATTACAAAGATGAACAACATGTTTGCATGTCCAAAAGAATGCTTGAATAGGTACAGGGGCATATTTCAATCAACCCTCTAAGATTCTCCAGAGAATTTCCAGGGTTCATCTTTGCAAGTGATTTCCTACGTTCAGAATCAGCTAGCCAATTACTCGTAGACGAATCTCACAGAACAAATATATGATGGGGACAATATATACTTGAGCTTGGTGCCTGCATGGATAGATAAATCTTGCTGAACTAATCATTCTCCATATCAGCAATTTCAAGGCTTCCAAGTTCACAGGTTCATCAATCTTTCCATCTTCATTCAGACAAAGATAGTAGTATGTATTCAACTCATGCTTGACGTGATTCTGTCTTGGTTTCTCTCCAAAGACAAAGGAAGAAAAATTGGCATGAATCATATGCTCAAATGGCTACATTGGTGGTATGATTTCGCTTGACCCTGCTTTCTTATCATAATTAGGGTAAATAGGTATAGTTTCATTTGAGTTCAGCATTTACTGTTACCCATGCATTGCATTTGTTGTTATTTCATTTTGAACAAGGTAGGATGGAAGTGTCGTCCTCCGATGCATTTCATGTCCTTTTTGTTAGATGTGTGTGCAGGTCTATAGGAACCCAGAAGATCCCAGCGGTTCTCATACACTACTAGGAAGAGCTCATGTCCCACAGTTGGAGCCAATTGTTACTTATTAGAGCTACTGCAGCGTTCCGGCAGGGCCAAACCTAGAGCATGGGGTTTAAATTTTTTATTGTAAAGGCCAAAAAGGGGTTATATTGTATGGATATATTTATATTGGGGGATGTTGTTCCCCTGGATTGGTCATGGTAGGATCCCTTGGTTTCACTCTTAGGAGTACTTGGATTTATGGCATAACTGACTGCTCCTTCAGTGTGAGGTTGTCCCCACCATGCAGGGCTTTAAGCCCATGGGTTGGTGTTCAGGGCTTCTCGGGGTGATCCACTGGGGCACATGACCACCTTGGTTTTTGTTATGCAAAGGTGATTGCGTTTTTCAAAGGGTTGTTATTCCCTATCTAGCACATCTCATTCACCCACGTGCACCTCATTCTAGCACAGAGAAACCCCTCCTCTAGCTCTTTGGTTTATGACATCATCCTTCCATAGTTTAGCCTACAAGTTTGGAAAGGGGGGCGTTGAGGGATAAACAACACTTTGGGGTTAGTTGGGGCATGACGTCCCCCTTCGGCTCACTATTTCATCAAGTGATGCCTTATTTTAGTCTTATTTGTTATTTTATGCCTATTTTACAGTGTTCCACGAGGATGTGTCCTGTAGGGTCGGGGACGCGTTTCGGTGTTTCCCCGCGTCCCGGGGACGACGAAACTCCATGCGAAACGTTTCGGGACATTTCTCTTTGGGCGAAACTCCATGCGAAACGTTTCGGTCTGTGGCGAAACTCGTTTCTCCATGATGAAACTTGGGGGGGACTTCCTGGCGTCCCGCACAAAAATCCGAAACTCCGATGAACCTTCTGGGCGTCTCGCACGAACCTCCGAACCTCCAACGAACCTTCTAGGTGTCCGGATAATCATGATGAATCATGTAATGTGTTTGCATTATTAATTTATCAGATTCTAAATTACATTGCATGATTGCACAATGATGAATGTAGTATTTAGTAATTTACTAATTTTCATGGGATGAATTCTTATAGTTGGGATTTATATTTTTCATATTTTTTATATTTTTAGAATTTTTATGACTGGGCGTCTCCCCGTCCCCCCCAAATTTGGGGTGGTCTCCACGCTTCCCGAATGTGCATCTCCTCGCTCCCGCTTCCCATCGTCCCAGAACCTTGGGGGAACATTGCTATTTTAGGGCTTATTCCCTAACTTGTGGGGGATTTACCTTAAAAATATTCTAATTTAATGTTGACTTCTAGCCTCAAAAATAAAAAAGGTTGAGGATGAAATCATATAAATAGATCACCTCACCTCATTGTAAATTCATAAGAAAAGGGATCAAATATGTATTATTTTCTCTTTTTCCTACTCTCTGAGTCTCTTTGGTGATGCACACTTCTCTTGGGATGATCTCTTTTGCTTGATGGTGAATGAAATGATGTTTTAGGGCTTCTTCTTGCACATGCACATGGTTAATGGTAGAATAGTTGGAATGAATCATGAACAAGTGTGACCTAAAGGTTCTTCTTTGCTCACCTCTTGTTGAATGTTGGTAAGTTATGCTCCTAGCTAGATTAAATGGTGGTTTATGCTGCATTTTTTTGAATAAGGGCTTTTATCAATATTCTGTTAACTTTGTATGGAGGGAACGTCCTGCATACGGGTTCTTTATTGCTATTAGGGCTTTGGACTTCTTCATTTTCCCTAGTTAGGCTCTCCTACAGAACCCTAGAGTTTGCTAGGTGATTCCCTAGCTTGCAAGTGTTAAAGGACATTTCAAGATAGGGACGTTGACCATTGATATCTCAATGCCCTAGGGATCGAGACAAAAATCATATCTTCCTTTCTTGTCATTAAAATACTCTTCTCTTCATCAATTTATTTGTATTTTATTTTACTGCAATTTTATGCATAAAATCCCTAAAAATCTAAATAAATTCATAACTCCAAAAATAACCATAAGTTTGTTTTTCTGGTCCACCCTAAAAATTCTCCCAGTGGATTTATCCGCAGATCTTTGAGAGCGCCCCCATTTTTTATGTTAAAAACCCCAAAAATCATATATTATTAAAAAATCCCTAAAAATTCGAATAAATTCAAAAACCCAAAAATATTTGCGATTTGGAAATTCTGGTCCACACATAAATTTCGCCCTAGTGGATTTATCCAAATATCTTGAAGGGCGTCCCATTTTTCCCTATTGCATTGGGAAGTGTGAATTTGTTGAATTAGGGTTTTTGTTGGTATTTTGCAGCTCTGATTGGGGCCAAAAGGTGTGCCCTCGGCCACTTAGCCCTCTCCCCTTCAGAGCGCGCCTTTTTGAGGTATTACCTTGGGAGGTGTGAAACCCTTGCATGGGGATTCGTGAAATATATTGAAAGTTGTCATATTGATTGATAAACTAAATTAACTCTTTTATTCTGATTTATGTGTCTATATTATTCATTGTTGGCTCCATATAAGGCACTGATCTAGCTACAAGGTTGTGGAAAGGTATTTGTATGTATTGGTGCTTGAAGGTATCTTTAAGGGCTCTCCCCTAGGTTTAGGAGTTACCTGAAGAAGTTGAGAGGCTGGGTTGTTGTGACATTTGGGCCTAGACCTCTCCCACGTGCTTACGATTCACTAGCATTCAGACCACATTGTGCTACTAATTCAGGACTGCTAGTTTGAATGGTAACACCTATCAATCATGGACTAATGGAGTCATGAGATGTTGAACAAGTGAAGGGACTAATGTCTCACGATGATCTATTTTGTCGTAGGCTATAAGGTAGGACTAATTTGACACATCTAACCTATTTAGATGAAAGAACTAGTTTGTTACATTCATCTTTTTAGGATGTACTTAAGGTAAAAATAAACTAAGTTTTGATACACTTTTACCCCTAAGTGTTTCGTTGAAAAAAAGGTTCTAGAATTAAATCTTGGAGGGCTGGTGGTGCTACTCATCACTACAAATGTGAAGGTGCTGTTATATAGTTGTAATGTCCTTCCAAATCTGCAACTTAGTTTTTAGAAGAATGGAAAACAAGACAGAAATAAAGCAGCAAATACACAAGAGGTATAACCTCCTCGCATTGGATATTCTTAAATGAATTTTGGGTTCATTGTTAGGCATTCACATAAGCATGACAACAAGAAAATTCTATAATAAATAAACAACAAACGAAGAACAAAATAAGACCATACAACAAAAATAAGTCAATACCTCAATGCTTCATTAATCAACAATCTTGAGAGTACAAGGGAGCTCCATCAATCTCCATCTCCTAATCTCCAATGCTTCATTACTTCTCTAACTCCCGACTCCTTACTCCTTGATCACAAATGAAATGGAGAGAAAACTCCTTTATATAGAGGTAGCTAGATCTCCCCGACAATAAAATAACATTCATTTCCTAAATAACTCAATGACAAGTCCAACAATAATAAAATATTGGAGTTAGTTAGATCTCACCCCTCATGGTTGACAAGTCAAATGCATGAGGTGGACTCTCTTCTATCCAGCAGAGGTCATCCCATCCAAAAGTATGAAGAAATGCGAGTGATATTCTCCAAAAGAGGGAGGCGCACCACTAAAATAAGCCCTTTTTTGACCATGTAAAAGCTCCAAGAATAGATAAAATATGCTCCTCCATATGTGCACCCTTTAAAAAAGCAATAAAATAGTCAAAGGGTGCACTCCAAGAGATAAACCAAGTAAAACCTCCTCAAATAGCAAGGATAACTTCTCCACATGTGTCATCCAAGAAGAAGCTCCAAATATAGAAATAAGACCAAGTGGCACATGTGGCCCTCCTCAAGCTCAAATAACAACCTCGAAATAAAATAATATAAGTGTCAAGTCAAAGAGACGAGGGCGCTCTCCAAGATGGTTGAAATAATGCCAAGTAAAGCTGAAATAACTAGTGTTGTTAGACTCTTTTAAGATTGGCCGAGTCCAAGCGAGTCTGCTTTGGGCCAAGTACGCATCTGATAGACTTGGCACTTGCTAGACTCGGCTAAACCATCCAACTATCTTAGCAACTCCTCTGGAGATGAGGTAAGGAGGACCATGTCTTCAGCAAAAAGTAGGATAGATATCAAAATTTGGTGGAGGAGGCACCCATTGGGGTTTGGGTTATGCTTGTGACGGAAGGCCTTCAACTCATCAATATAGATCCCAAATCAGGTGGGGGACAAGGGGCACCCTTGCCTAACCCCAATGGTACTTGTAATGAAATATGATAAAATTTGATACCTCGTGAGCTATGTGGAGATGACCAAGGACCGATTCATATAGGCACATGATGACGGTTAATAGGGTCTTGGAGATGCCAATGTCTTTGAGCCTCTCGAATAGGGCCTCTTGGGGAACATAATTGAAAGCTTTTCGAAAATCTACAAAGTAGTAGAATTTCAAAGACTGATGCCGCGCCTCCTCAATGATGGGCTAGAGGTTAAAAATGTGATCAATGGTCTGATGAGCGGGTCAAAAACCTGCGCGCCCTCTAGCTCTAAGGTGTCTTCTCTCTAGCTCTACAGAAAGCTTCATGTCAAGTACTGTAACATAGAGATTTGAGAACGTGTGGCCCACCAGATCCTCCAATAGTTGTTGGGATCTGATTTGTGTATCAGGTGAATGTGTGATGTGACCAAGTCGATGGAAAACTTGTCAACAACCACAAACATGAAATCATTACTATGCTTGGTTGGGGGCAACCTTGTCATTATGTCCATGGAGATTGACTCCCAAAGCTTATTAGGAGTGAGCAGTGGAGTGTAAAATCCCTATTTCTTGATTGTTGGCTTGGAAATGGCATAGACCATGCTTGATTGTATGTATCAATTAACATCTTAATGAAGCTTCAACCAATATAAGTACTTTTGTGGTGTTTCCATCGTCTTTTCCACGTTGTAGCACCTTTCTATCTCATTGTAATGTGTCTCCCAAATCATCTTCTCAAACTTGCTTGAAGGAACATAGAGATGGCTCTAATGGCACACAATTACGTCCTAGAGGATAATGTCATAAACATGTTTACTTGCAACCAGTGCTTGATATGTATTAGCAAAGTCAGGATAGTTGGGACCAATCTAAAGTCTCATGTCTAGAAGAGTTTAGGATTGTGATCAAGGTAGCAATTAGATGTTGAATTAGATAGTTAAGAACTTGATTGGCCCTTCCCTTCTTGTAGTTGATGTTCAAATAGAATTGTTGAAGGTATGTGGACCACTAGTGTTGGACATCTGCAACATACCTTGTGTTTGCATGCATTGGAGAGGCCTATTATGCCATATTCAGTGGGCATATTTTTGAACTAATTGTTACTTAAACATGGTGATGTATTCATATTACTGTGGCTCATTTTTGCTTTTTGTTGGGAATTCTATATGATTCCAGTGATGTGATGATCATGTATATATATGCCATTTTCTACTACTATACCATGTCAGATGATGTATAATGATGATATATTATTTGATGTTGTACTTGTAAATTTTCCTTAGAACCCAGCTAGGGCTAAATGCATGCCAATTAAAATTGTAACCAAATAACCACCCAAGGGTTTCTTCACTTCATAAACAAAATTGCAGCGGAATAAAATAACTAAGAGATCAATCAATCACACCAATAGAAATAACACAATATCTTTTGGGTATAAACCCCCGGAAAAACCCAAGATGGGAAAACCGGTGCAGTAGTGAGAAATTATTTTATTAAAAAAATATAGAGCAGTTACAAATTAGAAAATCAATTTCTAGCCAACAATGGCAAAATTGAAACACACAGAAATGCTGAAAAAAACCTGACTGGCACGGATCCCAAGGCAGTTTGCTGCTGCAGTTGTACGGCCTGTATGACCTGCTGTATGGATCCGTACGGATTTTGTACAGACGGTACAGATTGCTGTATGGTTTTCCTGCTGGGTGGATGCCTCTGCCCTGTCGCTACTTCTCTCTCTTCCTTTCGCGTTGCCCTTCTTTGCTTCGTTGCTCCTCTGTTTTCTTCTCCAAAAACTTCTCTCTCACGAATCTGCTCTCTCAATCTCTGTCGGAATGAATGTGTGTCCTCTCCACCAATTGACTTTCCTTTTATAATTATTGGCTAAGCGAAAAACCTAATCTCACTATGAATCTACGGATGTGATTCTCCGGTGAGATCAATGGCTAAGATTAAATCAACCATTGTCTTTATTATTTCTCACTTTAATATTTTTAAATAAAAATATTCCAATAACAAATAAAATCAAGTTTAATCAATTTTCACAAATTGATTAATTACAATTGGTTTCCAAACTTGGATCTTCTGCATGCAAGGACACATGCATGCAGAAGACCTTCCTCAGTTTTCATAATCTAACACTCCCTCTCAACGAGGAAGGGATTCGGTAACAACCCCAACTTGTCTCTGAACTTTACAAACTTGAGTTTGCAAAGTGCCTTGGTGAATATGTCTGCTACCTGCTCATCTGTCTGAATGCACTCCAACCGAATGGTTCCTCTCTGAACACAATCTCTGAGGAAGTGATACCAGATGTCAATGTGCTTGCTCCTGTCATGGAACACTGGATTTTTAGAAAGGTTGATACCACTCTGATTGTCACAGTGAACTATAGTAGTCTCTAGCTCACTCTCGAATAATCTTGAGAGCAACTTCCTCAGCCACATCCCCTCACATGCAGCCATGCTGGCTGCCATGTACTCAGCCTCAGCTGAGCTCAATGCAACTGACTTCTGCTTCCTGCTGAACTAAGAGACGACTCCTGACCCAATGCTGAAGCAACAACCTAAAGTGCTCTTCCGATCCTCTACACATCCTGCCCAGTAAGCATCTGTAAACCCTGCCAACTGAAAAATCCCACTGCGCTCATAAACCAATCCATACTCCACTGTACCTCTGATGTAGCGAAGTATATGCTTCGTAGCTGTCCAATGTACTCTTCGAGGGTTCACCATGAACTGACTCAAAGAGTTGACTGCAAAGCTGATGTCTGGTCGAGTGTTGACCAGATACATAAGCGACCCAATAAGCTGCCTATACAGAGTAGGATCAAACTCCTCTGATCCTGATGCATCAATCTTCCTCGAGTTGGAAACTAGAGGTATAGCCATAGATTTGCAGTCCTCCATCCTGAATCTCTTCAAGATCTCAATTGCATACTTCCCCTGTCTAATGAAGAAGCACCCATCTCTTTGCCAAACCTCCAGACCCAAAAAGTAATGCATCAACCCAAGGTCTTTCATCTCAAGCTCTACTGCAAGATTGGACTTGCAGTCCCTAATCAGCTCCTCATCTCTTGTAAGAAAGAGATCATCCACATATAGGACCAATATGAGAGGTACCTCACCTGCCAAGAAGTACAGGTTATGGTCTGCCTCACTCCACTGGAAACCCATCTCTCGTAGATAGCTGTCAATCCTCGAGCACCATACTTGAGGTGCATGCTTGAGCCCATAAAGAGCTCTATGCAACCTGCATACATGCGACTCTCTATTCTCTGTCTCGAACCCCTCTGGTTGCTCGATATAAACCTCTTCCTCAATAACTCCATTGAGGAAGGCTGTCTTCACGTCCATTTGTTGAACATGCCAATCCATCTTTGCTGCCATTGATAGGATAGTCCGAATAGAAGAATACCTAGCGACAGGGGCGAAGGTTTCCTCATAGTCAATACCTTCCTTCTGTGAATACCCCTTCGCCACGAAGCGTGCCTTGTACTTCTCCACACTTCCATCTGTTGCATGCTTTACCTTATAGATCCATCTAGAACCCACCACCTTCTTACCCCGTGGTCTCTAAACAACCTCCCATCCCTAATTCTTCATGATTGAGTCATACTCCTCAACCATGGCCTCTTGCCACACATCATGTTGTGCAACCTCCTCGAAACTAGAAGGTTCAGAGTCAATCAACTCTGTCATCAGTGCCATATAACTCAGTCTATCTAGTGGTACGCTCCGTCTGAAAGCTCTCCGTGGAAGACTCACCTGTTTGGAATCCTGAACAGTGGCCCTATACCACTTAGGCCATGGCCTAGTGTCTGCCTGCTGCGGCTGCTGGATATCCTCCTCCTGCTACTGCCCATCCTCCCCATAAAAAATAGGGGGATCCTGTTCTCCTGACTCCCTCTGACTACCAGAACCTGTGCCCTGTGTCTGAACCTGTACTTGTGACTCCTCCAACTTGACTCCTCCAGAGTCCTCAGCTGGCTGCTCCTGTGCTGGTAAGTCCATAGATCTTCTCAAGGCTCGGTCCTCATCAAATTGGACATCCCTGCTCACAATGATCCTCTTGCGAGATGGGATATAAACTCTATAAGCTTGGAAGTCTCACTATACCCAACTAGAAGCCCCTTCTCTCCAGAAGGATCCAGCTTCTTCCTAGTGTCAGCATGAATGTGACAATAGTAGATACTCCCAAATATACGCAAATGACTCATGTTTGGTCTAGTACCTGTAAATACCTCCTCAGGTGTCTTCCTCCCCAATGCAGTGTGGGGACACCTGTTTTGGACATATACTGCAGTCCGAAATGCCTCGGCCCATAGGAATAGAGGTAATCCCTGATCAAATAACATGGCCTTAGCTGCACTCACCAGTGTCCGGTTCTTCCTCTCTGCCACTCCATTCTGCTGCGGGGTATGAGGAACAGTGTGTTCCTTCTTGATCCACTCTGATGCACAGTACTCCATGAACTCTTTGCCGGTGTACTCACCACCGTTGTTTGTCCTCAATATCCAGATCTTTCTCCTTGTTTGGTTCTCCACGAGAGTTTTGAACTCTCGGAATCGATCGAAGACCTCTGACTTGGCCTTCATAAAATAGATCTAGGTTTTCCTGGAATAGTCATCAATGAATGTGACACAGTGACTGTAACCACTGAATGAATGTACACTCATCGGTCCGCATACATCCGAATGCACCAAGTCTAAGGCTCCCTCAGACTTGTGCTCACTATGTGGGAAAGGTCTCTTGATGTTCTTCCCCAACGCACAACCCTTGCAGTGGTTGTGCTTGTCCTCCTGAACTGAAGGAACTCCAATGACTGACTGTCTCAGATGCCTCAGTGCACCATGATGTAAGTGTGCCATCCTCCTATGCCATAACTCACCATCACTGTTGCTGCTACTGACCAGAGCCTTTGCAGGCTCAAACTGTAGTCTGTAAACCTTCCCACTCCGAACCCCAATCATCCTATCCAATCTCTGATCTGACCCATATGGCCTGATATATACTTTCTTGTCCCAGAAAGTCACTAGAAAACCCTTGTCTTCTAGTGTGGAAACTGATATGAGATTCTTCGTCATCCCTGGGACATATAACACATCAACAAAGCTGATAGGTTTTCCAGACTCCCTCTGAAAGGATACAGTGCCAACACCCTACGCTTGATACCACGCATCATCTCCTAACTCAATGTGGAGATTTACTCCACCCTCCTTCAAGCTCTTGAAGAAAGACCTATGTCCTGTCATATGACAAGAAGCACCACTGTCCACATACCAGATACTGCTACTGATGGAACTTGCCATGCAAGCTATCAAGCAAAAGTCTTCCTCAAAACTCCTGCTGAAATCATCCACCTCCGCTGAACCTGCCATCTGAGTGTTGTTGTTGTTGTTCTTCTTCTCTGGGCACTGGGAAGCAAAGTGTCCATGCTTGTGACAAATGAAGCACTTGACTTTTGCCATGTCCAAGTTCTTCTTGCCACCTTTCTTCTTCTTTGCCTTCCCCTTATCTTTGCTCGATAGGGCTAGAGCCTCTTCATCCACGATCTGTGTAGTACCGCTGGATGACACTGATCCTTGACCCATGCGGGTCTCTTCCTGTGCGAAGTCATCCCACAATCTCTGCCAGTCAGGGAGCTTCTCCCTAGCCACCACGCCTTTAACAAAGGCGTCCCATGGCTTAGAAAAGCCATTGAGAGCTATATGAACTAGCTCCTCATCCTCAGTCTTAGAGTCCACTGCTCCAAGCTCATCCCTAATCTGTGTGAGCCTTGTAAGATAAGGCAGCACTCCTTCACCCTTGGCCATCCTGGTACTGCGCATTCTCTCTTGCAGTACCATCTTCTGGTTTTCATTCTTGCTCTGGTAAAGACTCTCCAGAGTCGTCCACATCTCTAATGCGGACTTCTTCCCAAACACGTGAGGGACTATGTGGTCCTTCACCCCATCTAGAATGATCAACATAGCTCTCGAATCCATCTTCTTCCAAGCTGCTAAATTTGCCGGATCTGTGGGAGCAACCTTGGTACTATCCAAAGTTTGAAAAATCGAAATCGGACTCGGAATCGGTCGAGGGTCAACTCGGAATCGGAATCGGAATCGGTAATGAATCGGTCATAAATCGGTCGATTTGAATTTAATGAATCGGTTTGCTCAAAAATACATAATTTTTTTTTTTTTTAAGAAAAACAACATTTTCAATATTCTAAATTTCTAATTCATGATTCCATAGCATTAGAAACAAAATACAAAATATCCAATCTCTGCTCATGTGTATACCATATAAGGGTCAATATATCAAAATGGCACAAAGTGTATTGTGCAATACATATCTAGGAGACTGGAACTGGAACAAAATACATAATCCATGAGGCCTATAGGCTATATGGCCAGTAGAGTCCAAAAAATAACATCATATATAGTCAACTACAATGTACATCAATCGAACTGATCAAACTGATCAAACTCATCACCACTGCTACGGCGAGGAGTAGAAGTAGAAGTAGAACTAGAACCAAAAGAACCAGAAGCTGAAGGACTAGCAAAGGCATCAACATCTGGCTCAATCTCAGGCTCCTCAGGGGTGGGTGCACGGTCATCTACTACTGCAGTAGTAGTACTGGCTGAATGCCTACTCCTACGTCGTCGTCGCCTATAAGTAAGAGGTCCTGGCCCACTAGTGCCTGGAATATCGGGAGCCACACCTGTATGAACTGATGGCATCGACAATAGAGGATCTGCATCTAAATCATCCCGAGGCGCCAGCATTTCCTCCATCTCAAGGTCCATATCAAGACCAAACTCTGGCTCTACGGTCTGCACTACCCAATCTGAGGTTGGATCTATATCATCTAACATAATGGGATCCGTATCAGGTCTTTTGTTCATCAACTGGTTGCGTCTAAGTCGCAAGTTGTACTGCACGAAGACTAGATCATTTAACCGTTTCTGCTCTAAACGGTTTCTCTTCCTCGTGTGAATCCGCTCAAACAAAGACCAATTGCGCTCACACCCAGAAGCGCTGCAGGTTTGACTAAGGACCCGAACTGCAAACTTTTGCAATTGTTTTGTATGATTACCAAATGACTTCCACCAGTTTGCTGCAATTGCAAATGCGAAGAGTCAAGGCAGTTAATTCAACAAATTAGATTGTGAATTTGGCTAAGAAATTAAGAATCTAGGTATTTACATTTTACAATTTAAACTTTAAACTTTAAAGTTAAACAACATAATTTAATAAAACAATGGAATTGTTTACCTGGTTGGCCATCCTCTACTGCAGCCTTAGCCACACTGCTGGCGAAGAGACCTGTGGCATCTCTGAAAGAGGTGATCTGTCGATGTATCTCCAATTGGGTCGCCACACTTGGGACCATGCGCTCAAGGCAAGTATACAATCCATCCGCTATCTCCCCACTCGGATCAGCATCAATGTCATCTCTGTATTGATACTTCGGGTTCAGGAAATACCCAGCTGCATGTATAGGGCGATGGAGTTGATTGTTCCATCTCCTATCAATGATCTCCCAAATAGGCCCATACTTGGCTACTCTATCTTTGTATGCTGCCCTTATTTGCTCCTTTGCCTGATCCATAGCTTCATAAATGTATCCCATGGCCAATTTTCCCCCATCCACCAACCGCAACACCTTAACAAGTGGCTCAGTAATTGCCACAACCTCTGCTGCTTTTTTCCAAAATGAAGAGCTTTTAATTTTCTTCTTAATGTCTCTTCCTTCTCGTGTGCTAGCCCAATTAGATGAATTCCATTCATCACTTGAAAACATCTTCTCCAAGTTTTGTTCTTGGGAAATGAGAGATTGCAACGTGAGGAAGTGAGTTGCAAATCTAGTAACTGCGGGCCTAACAAGCTCCCTGCCCCCTGTGTGTCTCCTCATCAAGCTCAATACCCAACCGTGGTTGTAAATGTACTTCGTGATGCTTTTGGCATAGTCCACAGTGAACTTGATCCAATCCTGTTTGCATATATCCTCAAGCATGAGGTCTATGCAATGTGCCGCACATGGGGTCCAGAATATGGTTTTATGCTTTTCCTCTAACATCCTACCAGCAAGAACATAGTTAGAGGCATTATCGGTGATGACTTGCACAACATTAGCAGGCCCCACCGCCTCAACAACCTCATCCAAAAGATGAAATAACAGTTTTGCATCTTTCACCCTATCGGATGCATCATGTGATGACAAAAACATGGTTCCCCGTGGGCAAGAGACAAGAAAGTTAATAAGGTGTCGGCCCCTTTGATCTTTCCATCCATCTGACATGATAGTGCATCCCGAGTTTACCCATGAAGCTTTGAAATCCTTGAGGTATTCTTCTAAGGAAAGTTTCTCTCTTTGCAAAAGAGATCCCCTCAAGTCATGCATACTAGGGCCTTTGAAGCCCTTACCGGCAGCTACAACGGCATCCCACATAGGTTGGTAATAAGAAGAGCGGGCAGCATTGAATGGGAGATCAGCATCATACCACCATCTTGCAATGTACTCATGGGCAACATCTTTGTACTGTTTCTTCCAGTGCTCATCTAAGGTGGGCTGAATTTGTGTTGGACGCTGCATCTGAGAAGCTCCGACACTGGCAGA
Source organism: Larix kaempferi (assembly GCA_027924585.1). Lineage (NCBI taxonomy): Eukaryota > Viridiplantae > Streptophyta > Pinopsida > Pinales > Pinaceae > Larix > Larix kaempferi. Next base: position 1,857,493 of record BSBM01000477.1, on the reverse strand, counting down.
AGTGGTGGGAGGTGTGAAATAGTCTTCAATGCCACCCCTCTTTTTGGCTTTGCCCTTATCTTGTGTACTCTCGGAGGGCGGAACATACTGGAAAGGATCCCTAAGAGTGGTAGAAGGGATAGATGAAGAGCCTTCTTTTGAACCTGAACCAGGGGCATAGGTTCCACCCATCATTTCAGCAATCCTCCTCTTCCTCCCTACTTCTTCCTCAATCTCTCTTTGCATAGTCTTTCCCTCTTCAAACTTCTTGAATTGTGCTTGCAGCTCAGCTCTAATTTGCCCAATAACATCCAGTGGGGCTTCGCATGCCTTAACTTGGCCTTTGATGGCAGCCAAGTGTTGTTTAAGCCTATAAATGCCCCCACCCTTGATCAATTTTTTGCAATACTTGCAATAAATGTCCCCCTGAACAATATCGGCATGGATCCATGCAGGATCTTTTGCTTTTGGGGCCATGATTCTATACTGCACAGTGCAAAAATGTACTCTGAGAATCTGATCTGCAAACAAAACAAAAAAAAATTAAATGAATTTTTAATTTTTTAACTTATGCTAATAAGAAAAAATTAATTTTTAATTTCTGTTTGAATGTTATTAGAGTTCAACTGTTGAACCAGGGCAATTGTTGGACTTTTGAATTTAAAATTTAAAATTTTAAAGTTGAAACTTAAAACTATAAAAAAAAAATGATTTCTATTTCTATTTCAAAATTCAGTGTTTAAAACTTTAAATTTTAAAACTGTTTAAATTTAAAAATAAAAATTAAAAATTAAAAATAAGTGTAATCGAAAAAATTGTTACCTTCCGGACCCCGGTGTAAATTTATGTTGGAAATTTGGAATGTTCAGTTGCAGTTTGCACACAGTGCACACACTCCATGAGTTGGAGTCCACATGCACACTCGGGCTCGAGCACTCCACAGTCACCGACTCACACCACTCAGCCACTCCAGAACCGGGCGCACACTGGCACAGTGCACACTGCACAGTCCTCGCGGCTCCTTCAACCACTCCCTCCACGGCGACCTCATGGCTCCTTCAACCACTCCGGCGGCACAAAGACCACGACCACTCCGGCACTCCTCCACTCGGCACTCCTCCACTCGGCACTCCTCCACGACACACTCGGCACTCCTTCACGACCACGACCACTCCGGCGGCTCCTTCAACCACTCCGACGGCTGCTCAGTGCTATCACGGGATAGTTAGGGCAACAAATGAGTTGGGTTGGGGGCTCAGGGTAGGGTAGTCACGTAGTGTAGGTTAGAAAATTAAAAAACAAATTTTATTTTTATTTTTAAATCAATGTGTAATGCCCCGTGGGCCCACCTTCCAATCCGACCGATTTTTTACGTAAATCGGTCTAACCGGCCGATTTGGTTGGCCGGACCGATTTATGTAAAAAATCGGCCGGCTAAACCGATTTTTTGCCAGCGATCCGATTCTGAGACCGGTTTGAACCGGCCACGCCATAAATCGGCAAATCGGCCGATTCCGATTCGGATTTTGCCGATTTTTAAAACTATGGTACTATCAATGTGCTCTTCAGCATCACTGACATCCAGGATCCTGGTGATCCTCTCTTTTCAAGTAGGAAAGTTTTGTGCCCCCTGGAGTCTATCCTCAACTCTCAACTGTGCGTCCATAGTAAATAGTGCCAATAAACCCTTGGATAGATATGCAGTGATCTATCCAAGTACTCTGCTGCTATCTCTTAGTTTGCTCAGAAGAGCTCTGATACCATGTAAATTTTCCTTAAAACCCAGCTAGGGCTAAATGCATGCCAATTAAAATTGCAACCAAATAACCACACAAGGGTTTCTTCACTTCATAAACAAAATTGCAGCGGAATAAAATAACTGAGAGATCAATCAATCACACCAATAGAAATAACACAATATCTTTCGGGTATAAACCCCCGGAAAAACCCAAGATGGGAAAACCGGTGCAGCAGTGAGAAATTATTTTATTAAGAAAATATGGAGTTGTTACAAATCCGAAAATCAATTTCCAGCCAACAATGGCGAAACTGAAACACACAGAAATGCTGAAAAAAACCTGAGTGGCACGGATCCCAAGGCAATTTGTTGCTGTAGTTGTACGGCCTGTACGACCTGCTGTACGGATCTGTACGGACTGTATGGATTCCGTATGGACGGTACAAATTGCTGTACGGTCTGCTTGTTGGGTGGATGCCTCTGCCCTATCGCTGCTTCTCTCTCTTCCTTCCGCGTTTCCCTTCTTTGCTTCGCTGCTCCTCCGTTTTCTTCTCCAAAAACTTCTCTCTCACGAATCTGCTCTCTCAATCTCTGTCGGAATGAATGTGTGTCCTCTCCACCAATTTACTTTCCTTTTATAATTATTGGCTAAGGGAAAAACCTAATGTCACCATGAATCTACGGATGTGATTCTCCGGTGAGATCAATGGCTAAGATTAAATTAGCCATTATCTTTATTATTTCTCACTTTAATATTTTTAAATAAAAATATTCCAATAATAAATAAAATCAAGTTTAATCAATTTTCACAAATTCATTAATTACAATTGGTTTCCAAACTTGGATCTTCCGCATGCAAGGACACATGCATGCAGAAGACCTTCCTCAGTTGTCATAATCTAACAGTATTTCATATTGCTTCTGCTACATGAAGTATTGGTTGTTTGATGTGTATAGGTAGTAGTACCAGTGATAGGTTGATGAGGGTGAAGGGGTTTTGATTTACTTACATACCATGATCCTAGATGACTCTTGGCATTGCAAGGATTACTCTCCCTTCTTTGGTTCCATCTTTGGCCACTCATATTTCATCCACATCACTTCATATTTTGGTCTACATCCCAAGGGTTTGAAATTGATAGATTGATTCTTGCTCTCCCCCTCTATAACTGTTTCACAATGTGTACCTCCATGTTTTCCCTATGCCTTGGGTTTGTTGTGTTGTAGTGAATCCTTAGTATAGGACGCTTTCGGGTAGATCCCTATGGCCAACTATTAATAGTTAGGAAGAAGTTAAACATGCCAAACCTGATTTCCTCTTTAGAGTTTATGCTCTGATACCATGTTAAATTTTACTGAACTTAGATCCGGTTAATGGTTCAAATAATTTACTGCAATTATTAATTTAAAACACATTGAGATCTCAACAAATTACGCAACAAAAAAACACTGGAAATCACACACATTTGACACTTAGATTTACCCTGGAAAACCCCAACTAGGGAAAAACCAACAAACAATTGATTTTATTAATGATAAAATCATGCACTCTCGTCCTGGGAAAATGGCCCTTTGAGGAATTACAATGATAGAATGCTAGCCTTCACACCTCAAGATCAGTCCTTCGATCTTGCTAATTGCTAACCCTCGATTGCCCCTTACTTCTTTCCTCTGACCCTGCCCCTGCACTTGCACACTTGGTGAAAGTCCTTCTCCAACCATCCAATGAGATCTCATTCACTCCGTGTGATATTTTGTGTCTCATCCTTTCCTTAGGCTTTCTTTTATATTTTCTCAATGACTAAAACCCTAACCCTAATTCTCCAAAGTGATCAATGGCCGAGGTTAGATCTCAATCTTCACTTAAGATCAATGGATGTGACTTAATCTTAAGTTCACCTTTTAGTCATTAGCCGACATTAAGTTAATAATGTGTTTTTCCTAAGTTAGACTTCTTAGTCATTAGCCGACATTAAGTTAATAATGTGTTTTTCCAACCATCCAATGAGATCTCACTCACTCCGTGTGATATTGTGTGTCTCATCCTTTCCTTAGGCTTTCTTTTATATTTTCTCAATGACTAAAACCGTAACCCTAATTCTCCAAAGTGATCAATGGCTGAGGTTAGATCTCAATCTTCACTTAAGATCAACGGATGTGACTTAATCTTAAGTTCACTTTTTAGTCATTAGCCGACATTAAGTTAATAATGTGTTTTTCCTAAGTTAGACTTTAGGAAAGAGATACAAAAGTCTCTTGCTCTCTTGAGCAAGCTCCTAGAGAGGTCATCTGGACAACTCTTGCATGCCCGATACTTGGCCTATCTAGAAGTACATGTTTGAGCTACAAAAATCAACAAGCTATTGTTTGCTGAAGATAGAGCACCTCCTCTTCAACTATTGGTTACTAATGTTGCTATTATGAAACACATGACTTTATAGCCCTTCATCATCTTACTAAGGAACTTGGTCTCTAAACCCCTTTCTTTCCTCCACATTCTACTTATCACTCTCATTGTTACCACATTTCACCATACATTTGGCTGAAAGACACTTGTTCTTCTTGAGGATACTCACCCCATTTTCTCTTCCATCATTTCTAGGTCGTAAAACGTATGTTAAGGAAGGGAACTACACATCTAAGTAACTCAAGAATAACTACTTAAGATCTAAAATCAATCATTTTAAGTTGGTGGTTATAAATTTCTATCTTTTGGCTCATTATATATGGTGAAATCTTGTACTTGCTGTTAATTCTAACACTCTTTTGCAGGTATACTTTTACTAACAGCAAGTTCCCCTTTTATTTGAATGCTGTTATAATTGTGTATCTATTATTTTTGAAGAAATTCTGAAGTCCTCAGAGATTGTCCACAAGAAGAGCTCAAAAAGGTACCCATGGGTGCACCAAGACTTCATGAATATGCATTAAGACCCACTACAACAAGACGATAGTCATGAACAGGTAACTCTGCTAAAGAAAAGAAGCATGTTTCGTGGAGACATGTTGAGAATCATCATCAGAAAGAAGTGATGGAAGAGATCATGGTGGACCATGAGGAAGAGAGTCATAAAGATAGCCTCATGATGCTTAGTCACATGGTGAGTGATGGGGTCATAACAACGGTATGCCCCTTTGAAAGACTCACTATAGCCAATCATGTTTGGTGAGGAGTAATTATACAAGTGATATAATGTGCACCTTCCATGAGGTAGGTGGACTCGTGCCTTTGATTCGAAAGTCCTAAAATGTGAAATAGAGGGCTTTGTCCCATGCAAGCACTCATAAGGATTCATACTAGAGACACCATGAGTAGGTGTGCAGTTGAGACAACTCCTCCCCAAAAAGAAAGCTTCATGTTCTAAGAGTGAAAGCATACAGCGAGCCATTTCTATGACAGCCTTACTCTTCTGCTCAGGCACACCATTGTGCTCAGGAGTAGAAGGGATAGTTTATTGCCAAGGGATGCCATTAGAGTAAAGAAACTAACGGAAGGCATTACCAATTGTATTCTCCTTCCACCCATCAAATTGGACACACTTGATCTTCTATTTACATTGAGCTTTAGCAAGGTTTTGAACTCACAGAATTTGGCGAAGATCTCATCCTTGGATTTGATAAAGAAATTGAGAAAAATAATCAATAAAAGTGAGGAAGTACTTGGCTCCCACAAGAGAACAAGTGGCCATGGGACCACAAATATCACTATGTATTAACTCAACGGGTTTAGAGGCCTTCCTTGAGTTGTCCTTTGGAAAGAACTCTCGATGATGCTATCCATTACACATCCCTCACAAACACCACAAGGAGAGTTGATTGGTGGGAGGCCTTCAATAAGGTGAAGATGACTCATGTGCCTCAAGGACCCATAGTTGGTGTGAACGAGACGTAAGTGCCATAGCTTACTTTCATTGTTTGCATTGGCCACCATTGCAATGAATTTATTTGAAGTTGGAGGTGGAGAAGACATTACCAGCTTGTACACAGGTTCGGATTCATCACAATATCCAAGAGCAACAACTTTGAAGTTGTCATTGATGTCTTTAACAACACATCTATCTGGCCAAATATCCACCTTTTTATTGGTGTGAGTAATGTGGTAAATAGAGAGAAGATTTGGTCCCACTCTAGGAACGTGGACAACATCCTTGTACTAAACATTATCAATTTGAACAGTACCAAAACCAGAAACTGGGAGAGTTGAGACATCACCAATAGTTACCTACACAGCTTTATGTTGATCACTGTAACCGGAGAGAGGGTTTCAAGCTTTGTCATATGTATGATATCCCTAGAATTGACAATCCATTGTTGAGTAGAAGTAGAGGACCATAGAGCAGTGTGCACAACTAAGTGTGCCTAATCACCAGACTTGTCTACAAAGAGAACATCATTTCTTCCTGTTTGTCGAGCAATATCTTCAATCTTTTGAAGATGGAGGCCACAATTTTTGAACAAATGTCCCCACTTATGGCAATACGAGCATATTGGTCTCTTCTTTTTGGAAAATTTGGAAGTGCCCCCCAAAGATTAATGTGCATGTGAGGAGAGAGTAGCCTCAGGGTGTGCATGTTCCGACGGAGATAGTTCACCCAAGTTCCTCAGTGTGACTTGCTGCTGGAAAAGATTATGAAGTGTGTCTTCCAAATTAGGGGAAGTTGGTTGTGAAAAAAAAGGAGGAATGCTCTAAAGAACAATAGCAGAATTTTTGAATGCAAGAGAGAGGTGATAATGAACAATATTGATATACTTAGAGCCTGTTTTACCTATACCATCGCTTGTAAGAATGCCTGCTTTCCGGTTCTTGAACCTGGAAATTTACATCTCAATGGTAACAAAATCTGCCATTTTGAGGTTGGACAGCTCCATTTGAACAGTTGAAGTCTGTTGACGTGAGTGGTATTCACTGTGCCAAATAGGGTGTGGAAGGAATCCCAAATCTGCTTTGTACTTTTGTTCCTGTTTTGTGATGGACAAGATTGGGTTCCATGTATAAAGCGATTAATCCAATAGTTTCATCCTTCTTCAGAGTCCAGACATATGAGATCACAGCTGTCATTATTTGTGGCTGGAAGTGGCTTCTCTAAAAACATCCATAAAGTTTAAAGTTTAAACCTTTATTGCGAAGTAGAGCTCTCATCTGAGCAGCCCATGAATGATAGTTAGCCCCATCAAGGTGGGGAAAAAACCATTTTTTCCATCCATGGATGTGACAATACCAGTGCTAATCTTTCGCAGGTTGTGGCTGAAATAAGGAGAAAAAGAAGTGCGCTGATCTTAAGGAGGGCCCAGAACTAGAGCAACTTCCTTAATTTAACCAAAAAACCAAGAAAAACTGCCTAGTAGGGCTGTGCTGGTGAGTATGAGGGTATATAAACCCTAAGGACTGCTTACTGTCCAAAAAAAGGTGAGCTGAAAACCTTAATTTCAGGTCTGAAAACAGCTTTAAAGAGTGCTGGATAGAGGAACAAATAGCCATACTAGCTCTGATACCATGTTAGAGATCATGAGGTAGAGGATCTATGGTGAATTCTTCAGCAAACCCTAATCCAATAAGATAAACAATGCTGAAATATAATATCATTTTGATGATAAAGACAAGATAGATGCATCAGATACCATAAACCCATAAGACTTCAAGAGAGTATGCAATAGATAGGATGCCCCTGGGCATATGAGCAATTCACTTGAATGAGATGATTGCAAATGAAGTGATTGGTGTGTATTTATACCAATCACTTAGGGTTTAGGACAGTAGCTCTCAAAGGGAGACGAGGTCAGCCCTAGGATAAAATACAATAAAATGTAATAATGGGTGTAACAACCCACAGGTTGGTCCATTAAGGGTCTCGACTATCCACATAGTGGAGTGGCACATGGCCACAAGTGAATATTAGCCAAGATATCTCAACACAAACAAGGGTAAAAATGAAGGGCAGCTAATGTGGTCCCACCACAATTGCCAAAAGAGATGTAAAGGAGGAGAAAGCCAAGTGTTTGACACAAGACAAGGGTTTATTACAATCAAGAAACTCAAAAATCAATCACAGCAAGCAATCCTCTGTGTGCCCCAATTTGGGACTAAATAAAATATGAGTAATGGAACTGCTATTTGCACTTAACCAAGTTAATGCAACCAAGAAATGTTGAAAATAAAATTGGTACACTACATGAGCATTTTCATAACGACAGTCAAGTTGTCATCATGAAACATCTCAATACTCTTTCAATTCTATGACCTGGTAAGCAAGATCACAAAGTAAGGAGCATCAACACTTGTAGTGCTGCGTTCTTGACCCCTTGGTAATTATGTGGCAACTGACAAGTAGCAACTATGTGGAAAAGCATCACTCTGACCATGCAAACAGTCAATCACTAGGATATGGGGTGAGGACAACTGCAAATGCTGATAAGTTTGGTGTCTTTGCAACATGGAGCCAATGTGACGAATGGACCAGTGAATACAACCTCATGTAATGCTAAGCTGGGGGTACACAAACAACTTCAGCCTTCAACCTAGGGTTAGAACCTCCATGCCTTCATGGAGTGAAGAAGAATAGGGTCAAGGAAAGAGATTCATGGGATAACCCCAAAATAAATGTTATACCCTAATAGACCTGCAATTCTGCAACTGTGATGTCTCATAGAAGCCTTTTGATGATGGTCCCTGATGTGGAAATAAAGAGGGCTTTTATTTTTCTAGGAGAGGATTAGGAGTGAGTCATCCCATAGTCCTGCTTGCAACTACGTTCTGTAAACCACAACATGGATTGAGTTGCATGCTCTTGCATAAGGAGTGGACTTTGTGGTTATAGATGACAAACAATGGTAGAATAGTTGGGACAAGGCCAGAGGAGGTAAGGTGGATCCTACAAAAGGACCTAATTGAGGACTCAAGTAGGACTGATGTGGCTAGAGGGGACTCAAGTAGGACTGATGTGGCTAGAGGGGTGTAGGAAGTGGCTTCAGGGGTCCTAATGCCAAGGGTCCTAAGATATGATAGCTTGCAAAAATAAGAGATAGAACACAAGCATGGTGAGTTGATAATGGCTCATAGGAGATTATGCAAATGCATGTATAGACCACCCCCAGTGGAGCATCCTTGCTCCCTTTAATTGATTAAATACAAATTAACAAACAGTATGTAATACTCACCAAATAAAATGTGAAAGTAATATGAATAATTGAGGCTCCAAAATACAACACTAATGAGTTGCATGGTAACTCCTAAACAACCAGGAGAATATTTTCAATTAGTATTAACTAAAAGGTGCTATTAAGCATACTCATGCTTGTGAGTTGGGAGAATGTAATAAGCGTTATACACACTGATTTCTGCATTATTATTCATGTAGTCAAATTCTTGGCTGACCTACTAATTAGTTATATAAGTAACCCTATTTGTTTGCTAAAGGGATTACATCATTTGGGCTCAATAATATTTTGTGAGAAGTCCAGGTTTTGTTGTTGCACCACTAAATACAGAAAAATAGCCATTACATATTTAACAAAAATCCAAAGACATCATGGCCTCTGTTTCTGGTGGCTTCAATAAATGTCTGGAGTCCTTGTGATCTGGCCTTTTATGGTCACTTCTGTCCTTAGTCCTTTGGCTTGTTGTTATGGATGTAATGTAAGAATATCTTTACTTTTGCGAAAAATCCCATCCCTTAAAATTTTTATTCTCACTCCAATTTTATTGTGACTAACAGAGCTCTCTTCTCTTATCAACTTCTGAAGTTTGAATTCTGCCCCTCCCATCTTATATTGGAATTTGTGACCATCAGTGCTCTCTCTCCTTTAATCCATCTTATTATCTCCAGAAAACCTTTCTTGAGATGTCATATGATACTGTTACTGTGTTTTGTTCAATATTCAATAAATTTGGGGTTCACATTGTTTATAGTCCTTCCTTGTCTTTGTTTATCCCCTCTCCCATTGATTTTTGGGCCCTACCTCTGCTCTGCTCTGTTCCTGTCATCTGCTCTGCTCTGCTCTGTTTTGGTTGGCTCCATTCTCTACTTCATGAAGTTTCTTGTTCTTTACTATTTTGATACTCAACTTCTGTTGACAGGTATAGGACCCTCTCTGATTACCTAGGTGAAAACTTGTTTACTTTGAGATGGCACAATGAATGCGTAAACTCTATATTGAAAATGATACATATGGAAACACACATTGGGCATGGCATCACCTTTCATTGATTATGATGAATATCTTTTGAGATCACACCTAGAGTTTCATATGTTCCACTCACTTTTGTTCACTATGAGTTTTTCTGGAGTTCCTTACAGAGCTCAAGAGTGGAAGTTCAGATTATGGAATTATAAATAATTATCAGTGTTTGCTTATGAGGTTTATGATGAACAAGAGTTTTTTGGTTTCAAAAGTTCATGTGATGTGCCCTTTGGTTTAATACAGGTAAGAAAGGTGTTAAAGGAGCACAACCAGGTCCAGTTCTCACTTGGACGCAGAGAGTAAAAATTGCAGTAGGTGCTGCAAAAGGGCTTGAGTACCTCCATGAGAAGGCACAACCATCTATCATTCACCGTGATATCAAGTCTAGCAATGTCTTACTTTTTGATGACTTTACAGCAAAGATAGCTGATTTTGATCTATCAAACCAAGCTCCTGACATGTCAGCACGGCTTCATTCCACTCGTGTGCTTGGAACATTTGGTTATCATGCTCCAGAGTATGTTCATCCTTTGGAACTTGTTTTTGTAGGGCATTTGGTGAAATTTGAATTGCTTAATGAAATTATGGTTTGATTAATATCAAAAGCAACCTCAGACAAGGAAACAGTAAAATTGAGAGGTGAAATTGATACCTGTTCTGTCAGTTTTTTTCTTTAGAATTTTTAATTGTTGTCTCTAATGTTTCTTTGTATTCCGTGAGTCAATTGATAATTGGATAAAGTATGACTGGGAGTTATTTATTGATTGCATTCCAACCGTAAATTCCTGCAAAATATGTAGCTAAAGAATCATTGTGAATATGTCATGGAAATAAATTTTGTCAACAATTTACTTGACTAGAGTCTGTTAATTTCATTATAAGATAAATGACAATAAGAATACTGAGCTGTTGAATTTGACATAGCAAACGGCTTCATTCCACTCGTGTGCTTGGAACATTTGGTTATCATGCTCCAGAGTATGTTCATCCTGTGGAACTTGTTTTTGTAGGGCATTTGGTGAAATTTGAATAGCTTATTGAAATTATGGTTTGATTAATATAAAATGCAACCTCAGACAAGGAAACAGTAAAATTGAGAGGTGAAATTGATACCCGTTCTGTCAACTTTTTTCTTTAGATTTTTTAATTGTTGTCTCTAATGTTCCTTTGTATTCTGTGAGGCAATTGATAATTGGATAAAGTATGACTGGGAGATATTTATTGATTGCATTCCAACCGTAAATTCCTGCAAAATATGTAGCTAAAGAATCACTGTGAATATGTCATGGAAATAACTTTGTCAACAATTTACTTGACTAGATTCTGTTAATTTCATTATAAGATAAATGACAAATAAGAACACTGAGCTATTGAATTTGACATAGCAAACGGTTGCATTTCATGACCAGAAGTAGTGTATTGATGAGTGTTCATAATACATTTCTTTTTAACTGATCAGACCAGCATAGATCCATCTTAAACCCAGATCTATCAAGCACCGAGAGGGATCCAATTTCTTGTGATGTAATTTTTTTTTTTTATCTTAAATTTTTTACACATCCAAATAAATTTACACCTCTAGAAATTTGATCTTTCTTTGTGCTTAATAGACCCGGATTAAGATTGATCTATGCTGGTTTTAATTTTTTTGTTTTATGAGCCTTGTTACCACCTAACTTGCACTTAGTTGGTTGCCAAGTGAGCCGGCGAAGATTGGAGCAATGTACTTGTTCATTGCCAGCGTTCAAAAGTTCAACCGGCCAGTTTTGGCCCGTTTTTCAAAAATTGCATGTCCATGCCCCTTGGGGTTATTGTAATAAGTTGGTCTAGCATGATCTTTTTTGTAACATGCTTGGCTTACCTTAGGTTTATCTATCAATGTGGTACTCTAGAGTGTTTTTTCCTTAGGAATATGCGTTGCGCTTCAGTGGCGTATAATTCCTGACTTTTTCACTCATACCTCCAAAGCTAGAGTATTTACCTTGGTGGTCAAACCTTGGGAGGTTATTAAATCGTAAGTGTATGTATTTTTACATGCTAGCCATCAATATCGAGTCATATGGACATGTGTTAGGTCCCCTAGTTTTTTTTTTAATTTCTGAGGAAAATATTTTTTCTCGTAAAATTAGACTATTTTGTATTTTTTAATAGTTTAAATGGAAAAATTGAAAATGTAATATAAGTATGGTTTGTGGGTTAAATTTGACAAGTGGATGCTCATTTTCTAAGCCAGAGCACCCATTTAACCCATAAACCCACTTTTCCTAAGTTTCAAGTGAGTATTTATCTCCAAAATTAATATTTACTCGAAAAAAGCCAAAAAGACCAAATAAATGGCCAAATAAGACATAATAAAGTCAAAATTGAGATCCGACTGATTAAGGAAGTTTGTTGGATTCATATCTCCGATGATTGGCAATCAAATCCAAGGCAATTTTGGAGCATCTCTTCACTGATTTGATTGAAGATTGGATCTCATCTAAAGGGGGGGTGAATTTGTGGTTGGAGAGGTGTCAAGTGGAGGTTGAAAAGTGTCAAATGGTTGGAGAAAGGTGTCATTAACCTCCCCAAACCTCTCACATGTGTCAACAAGCCTTTTCCAAGTGTATCAACTCATTTCTCCAAGTGTCAAAGAGGATCTCTCTTGGGAAGTGCACCTCCCCCTCTCTCATTTGGCTATAAAAGTGAGATCTTCCCTCACTCTTCCTCATGGAGCATAGAACTTCTGCTCTTGTACTATTTAGCATTTTGTGCTTTTGTTGAATAAGATTTGTGAAGGCTTTGGAGGCTCATGGTTGCATTTCCCCCTATGGTTGTGATTGTTGATGAGTATTGAGGTGATATCTAGCTAGCTTACTTTTTCTTTTGCAAGCTTGTAGATTAGATCTAGTTTTCTTTGAATAAGTATTTGCAGCTGTCAATTTACTTATTTATGTTCATGCATTCAAGATCTTAGGAGTAATTTGTTGTATTCGGATATACTATTATTTTCCTTGTCTTTATTGATGAATGTACTAGATTGATCTTGTTTGCTTTGAGAAGTGTGTAGCTTTGTAGGTTTCCTAAGGTGAAGGTATTTTGGAGCTCAGTTGCATCCATCTTCTTTTCACTACATTTGAATATTTGGATCTAATAAGTCTTGTTCCATGGATTCTTCTTCTCCTTCATCTTCTATTCAAGCTTGAGCTTGAGGGTTTCTTTTCTACAATTTCTTAAAGTCAAAATCTCTTTTGGTTACTTGGTTCCTTTTGCTTAGTAAAAGTTAGATGTACAAAGTATAAATTAGTTATCTTCTTTTGTTTACCATACATATCAGATCTAGATTGCTTTCAAAGTCTAATTTCAAACTAGATCTAGATTGTCACTTTAAAGTACTTGTTTTCATAAAAATTTCCAAATTTTCCAAGTACTTAAGCTAGTGTAAATTTTTTGTATTTTAATCTACTAATCTACTAATTTGCACTCTTTTAGCTTGCTGGATTTTAGCAGGTTGAAGCAAAAAGAGGAGAAAACTCTGGCGAATTTTCGTTAGATTTGGGCCAAATTAATCTTCCAGAGACCCTCTTTCATCATTATTTCAAATTCTATCTTTGTAAGTCCTTAGATCCAAGTCTAAATGGATTGAGTGGCACTTCTTTAGAGATTTTGTAAATAATTTAATAAAGAGAGCAAGTGGGCTAGACAGTGCCCACACCCCATCCCCCCTGGGGGGATTCATAATTTGTTTTTGTAGAGCAATTTCTTTGCGCTGAGAGGCACTCTACAGCCCAGTATGGGGGAGATCGTGTAACATAACATGTGTCGAGTGTTTGTCGACTTTGTCGAGTGTAGTATGTGGGAGATCTTATAACATGTGTGATTGTTTGTCGAGTGTTTGTAGAGTAAAAAATTAATAACCAATTAAAAAAGTTAAATATTGAAATGTCGGCCATTAATAAACAAATATGTGGGAGATCTTATAACATGTGTGAGTGTTTGCCGAGTTTGTCGAGTGTTTGTAGAGTAAAAAATTAATAACCAATTAAAAAAGTTAAATATTGAAATGTCGACCATTAATAAACAAATATGTGGGAGATCTTATAACATGTGTGAGTGTTTGCCGAGTTTGTCGAGTGTTTGTAGAGTCAAAAAGTAATAACCAATTAAAAAAGTTAAATATTGAAATGTCGACCATTAATAAACAAATATATGGGAGATCTTATAACATGTGTGAGTGTTTGTCGAGTTTGTCGAGTGTTTGTAGAGTCAAAAATTAATAACCAATTAAAAAAGTTAAATATTGAAACGTTGGCCATTAATAAACAAAAAATTAAAAGGACGTGTTATGATAGTAACGGGTAAAAAAATAATAGTCATAGTGATAGTAACATGTAAGTTTGTCCGCCATTAATAAAATTTAACATAAAGTAAAAAATTATAACTTTCAGTTTCTGATATTATTGTAGGCCATATACAAAAAAAAAATACAAAGTAAAAAGTAATAAATATTATGTCGGCCATAAACAAAAAAGAATAATACAAAGTAAGAGTAATTAACATACTCAAGTAATTAAAAGTAATACAAAAATAATTGTAAATTTTGTTTAATATACTCACTTTTTAAAATAATAGTTTTAAGTGTAGTGCTTTAAATTTGAATTTAGTTTTTTTAAAAATAGAATTCTAAATTTTGTTTAATATACTCATTTTTTAGAAATAATAGTTTTAATGGCGGTGGATGTGTAAAAACATAAAGAAGTAAAAAAAAATATTATAGTTAACATAAAAACTAAAAACATAAAAAGTAAAGAAATAAAGAAGTAAAAAAAAAATATTATAGTAGACATAAAAAGTAGAAACCAAAAAAGTAAAAAGAATATTATAGCCGACATAAGAATAGAAAAGAAGAGCAGCCATAATAATAGTTAGATTTGCCAACTAATAATTAGAATTGATAACTAAATATAACTCCAAACAAAAAGAGATTTGAATCTTGGTCTCTACGTTAAGACAAGAATTACCTCACTACTTACCAATAGATCACATACAAATGGTGTTAAAAAAAATAATATGCCTATTGATTTGATTAATTGCATTGATTTCAACAATGCATTGTTTTTTACATGTAAACATTGAATTTATCAATTTAATAAAAAAAAATGCTTGCATTGATTTCAAAAATGCATTGGTTTTTGTTATTTACATCTATACATTGAATTTATCAATCTAATAAAAAGATGTAAAAAAATATATTGTAGCCAACATAAAAAATAAAAATATAAGAAGTAAAAAAATATTATAGTGGACATAAGAAGTAAAAAAAAACACAAGATGCATGTTGATTTGATTCGTTGCATTGATTTCGTTTTTTACATGTATGCATTGAATTTATCAATTTAATAAAAAAACATTGTTGCATTAATTTCAACAATGCAATGTTTAATAGACCACAAACAAATGTTCTTAAAAAACACAAGAAAAAAAACATTGTTGCATTGATTTCAACAATGCAACCATAATAATAGTTAGACTTGATAACTAACTATAACTCCAAGAAAAAAGGGTTTTGAACCTTGGTCTCTAGGTTAACACAAGCCCAATCGCCTTAATTCCTACCAATAGACCACATACAAATGTTGTTAAATAATAGAAGATGCATATTTATTTCATTCGTTGCTTTGATTTTTCAGTTTAACAATTTACTCATACTTATTACTTACATTATTATAATCCTCATAATTCTTTTTGTGTTTTCAACTTAACCTGTTCCTTACAATGTTGACATTTTTTATTGCATATTTTTCAGTGTAGATGTTATTCTGTGGACGCATTGATTTCAGTGTATGGACGCATGGACGCATTGATTTCAGTGTATGGACGCATGGACGCATTGATTTCAGTGTATGGACACGTAGATTTCAGTGTATGGACGCATCGATTTCAATGAATGGACGCATAGATTTTAGTGTATGGGGTTTTTTATTGCATATTTTTTAGTGTAGGTGTTATTCTGTGGATGCATTGATTTCAGTGTATGGATGCATTGATTTCAATGTATGAACGCATTGATTTCAGTGACAACAAAAGAATGAGAAGAAGACTTGAAACAAAAACAGAAGAACAAAAATAATTTCGAAAAAGGAAGTTGGACGATATGATAGTAGAAGAATTAGAAGAACGAAGAAAACGAAACGCAGATCGACAAAAAAAATATGGAAAAAGAAAGTTAGACGAATTGACAGCAGAAGAACGAGAGGAACAAAGAAAACGAAACGTTGATTGACAAAGAGTGTATCGAGAGAGAAAGTTGAAGCAGTTGGAAGAACTAAGAAATCAAGTTGCAGAACAATAAATAAATCAAAATGTACGAAATGGCGAAATGACAACAGAAGAAGGTGAAGAACGAACAAAACAAAATGCAGATCAACAAAAAGAAAATCGAAAAAAAAATTAGGTGAATTGACAGCAGAAGAACGAGAAGAACAAAGAAAATGAAACATTGATCGATAGAGAGCGTATTGAGAGAGAAAGTTGAAGCAATTGGAAGAACAAAAAAAACAGTTTGCAGAACAACAAATAAATCAAAATGTATGAAAGGACGAAATGATGGAAGAAGAAGGAGAAGAACAAACAAAACAAAACACAGATCAACCAAAAGAGAATCGAAAAAAAAAGTTAGGTGAATTGTCTCTATTTTCCAGTTTAACAATTTACTTAATCCTTAATACTTATTACTTACATTAGGATAATCCTCGTAAATGTATCTGTGTTTTCAACTTAACCCGTTCCTTACAATGCTGATCAAACTCCAGTTTTGTGTCACTGCCCACGACTGAAACCAGCCTAAATCCAAATCCTAGGCTCTATCAAGCGTCGAGAGAGATCAAATCTCCCGAGGTGCAAACCTCGACTCAGGTATTGCACTTAAGGAGAAAACTCTGGCGAATTTTCGTTAGATTTGGGCCAAATCAATCTTCCAGAGACCCTCTTTCATCATTATTTCAAATTCTATCTTTGTAAGCCCTTAGATCCAACTCTAAATGGACTAAGTGGCACTTCTTTAGAGATTTTGTAAATAATTTAATAAAGAGAGCAAGTGGGCTAGACAGTGCCCACATCCCATCCCCCCTAGGGGGATTCGTAGTTTGTTTTTGTGGAGCAATTTCTTTTAACATTTTTTATTTTATTTCACAACACGAGCACACAATCACATTTCATACAGGTTGTATACTTTAATTAAGTAGTTTAATTTCATTTTCTTTCATTTTCGCAAGTAGAAATAATACCAGATTCATTGCCACGAAGTATGCTCTCACCACCACCTAAAGGCAATGTCGATTAGTGGTGGTTGATCAGAAAGTGACACATAATCTTGGTGATCGATATCTTTCCCTTTTTGCAACTTCATTGTTTGGCATTTCAATTTCAAGCACTAACAATCATAATAAACATTTTCTTGTTTACTCGAAGTATGCTCTTTCCCTTTGTGGGTACTGGCTTGGTCCTTGGGAAATCAGAAAAGAGTTGCAACAACTTCTTAAATTTTCACATCTAATTAAAGGACGCACATTAATAAAATTAACGACCCTTAACATAGTGAAAATCTGACAATAGATAATTAAACACTGTGTGGGGAAATTTCTTAGAAGAAGCGAGAACCACTGGAAAGTGACCTCGGGGCCCCGTTAGGCTACATCCTTGTCGGTGTAGTGTTGAACATCCCCCCGAGACTCCGTTTTTAGCCCACACGTCTTTGTGAGGAGCCACCATTGCTTGATTTCCAGACATTACTCCTTGTACCGCATGATATATCTGGAGTGTTGTTGTAAATGTAACTTCGGAAGATATTCATTTGTCTATTATTATTATATTATTATTGTATTTTTATTGTACCTCCGTTGGAGATGTTTTTCCTCTGTTTGAGGATGTCATTATTGTATTTGTTCATACAAAAATATCGAGGTAAAACCTCCATTGTAAGTCGGGCCAATAGTTCCCCAAAGGTCAAATGTAAAATGTATTTTTGAGTCTCTCTAGGACAGGTCGGCCTAGTCAGTTTGACAAGTTGGCCCCATTGAAGAATTAGGTCACCTTCACTTAAAGTATAAATAGAGAGGGTCACTCTCATTTGGCACTCACACTCACTCAAGCAAGTTTGCACCAAGTGAGAGAGAAGACAAGTTCGTTGGAGGAGAAAGAGAGAGAGCTGTAAAAGACATCTTATATTTTGGGTTTTCTATCTTGTTTGATATTGTACTAGTGATAAATCAATTTCTGAGTAAGTTGCGGGGTTTTCTCCTTTATGGTTTCCCTGAGGAAAATTCTTGTGCCTTTTGTGTTTTGCTGTGCTTGTCTATCTTTCAGTTTAAAGATCTAACTAATTGAATTAAAGTGCAAACTCTAACATGGTTTCAGAGCCAATCTGAAAAGAAGGCATTGTGCAGCAGCGGGAAACTAGGGCTTCCTAGTTCACGGTCTTCTCTCCACAGATCATCAAGAAAAGAGTGCTAGGATAACTTGCCCTAAGAGGGCGCATTTTTTGGAGGAAGCGGAATTCAATTTGAAGAATTTTCATTTTGACCCAATCACTGGTGCCGGGAGAAAACTAGGGCATCAAATTTTTGGGGCTTCCCTCCACCGATCCAGGCAAAGGAGTACATTGGACAAATCGCCTTGAGGAGGCGCATCTTTTTGTCCAATCATAAGTTCAAAATTCCAAGTCTGAAAAATTAGGGTTTCTCTAACAAACCCTAGGTTAGCCAACTCCAGAACCAGGTTGGGCATCTCAAATTGGTAAGAACTAATTCTTTGCTATTTCCATTTGAGGTTCTCATTTTCAAAATGACAAATCACACCAAGCTTGAGGATAAGCTTGAAGGAGCTGATAACTTCCGAGCATGGAAGTATAGGATCTCTCTTGTTCTAGAAGAAAATGACTTGGACAAGTATGTCAATGAGGAGGTTCCAGAACCAGAGGGAGAAGAGGCAAAGGAAATCCACAAGAAGAACTTGGTCAAGGCCAAGAGGATTATTGCAGACTCCATCAAAGATCACCTCATCCCTCATGTATCATCATTGAAGACACCCAAGGAGATGTTCGACGCCTTGAAGAAGATATTCGAAGGTAAGAACATCAATTGGAAGATGGCACTAAGAAACCAACTCAAGAATGTGAAGATCCAACATTCAGAGACCATGCAATCTTACTTCACAAGGGTCTCTCAAATCAAAGAGCAACTTGAAGCTATTGAAGACAAAGTAAAAGAAGGAGAGATTGTTATGACCACCTTGAATGGTCTCCCAAGAGCATGGGACTCATTCATTCAAGGAATATGTGCCAGGAAGAAACTGATCACCTTCAACAGACTATGGGAGGAGTGCACCCAAGAAGAAGCTCGATTAGTAGCAAGAGAAGAGAAGATGGGAGCTAATGATGACCATGCTCTAACCGCTCACACCAAAAGAAATCACAACAAGAGGGAGAACCATCATCTCAATTGATCCAGAAGGCACCATGGACCTAGAAGGGATCTCTCCAGTATCAGATGTTACACATGTGATGAGAAGGGATATTACTCAAGAAATTGTCCCAGAAATCAAGGATCCTCCAAGAAAACCAACAAGTAGAGGCATAATGCTCACATTGTTGAAGATGATGAACCAGCAAGGAAAAGAACCAGAGAGGAAAGGGATGATTCATCAAGTGATGAAGAATAGGTCTTAATCTCAACACTCACAAGAACCATCACACATGGGAGCAATGATTGGCTTGTAGATAGTGGAGCATCCAAGCATATGACGGGGTACAAAGAATCCTTCGTCAACCTATCAGAACATGAGTCACCTCACAAGGTGAAACTTGGGGATGATTATCAATGTCCCATCAAAGGAAGTGGAGAAGCTTCCTACAAGCTAGATTCTGGAAAATCATTAAAGATGAAAGATATTCTCTATGTACCAGATTGAAGAAGAATCTTCTCTCCATTTCAACATTAGATGCTAAAGGAATGCGGGTTGCATTTGTTGATGGCCAAGTTCTAATGTGGCCAAAAGGAAAGACAATAGATGATGCAACAGTAATTGGAGAGCAAGAGGGAGCCTTATACAAGCTGAAGGGACAACCGGAACAAGCATTAGTTCATGACTCCATGGAACCAAGTGAGTTGTGGCACAAGAGGCTTGCACATGTGCACTATAGAGCACTACCAATTGCAAGCAAAGCAGTTTCAGGTCTACCAGAAATTCAGACAAAGCATGAAGGCATTTGCAATGGATGTGCGCAAGGAAAGAACGTGAAGAAGACATTCCCTAGCAGTGAAAGCAAGGCAACAGGAATATTGGAGATAGTCCACTCAGATGTATGCGGTCCCATGTCTTCCAACTCTTTAAGCGGGTATTTATACTATGTCTCTTTTATAGATGACTTTTCCTGTAAGACATGGATTTTACTTCTTGAAAAGAAAAGATGAAGTATTTAGCAAGTTCAAAGAATTCAAAGCCTTGGTTGAAAATCATACTGAAAGGAAGATCAAGATCTTACAATCAGATAATGGCGGAGAATTCACTTTGGAAGAATTCAAGGACCTTTGTAGAGAATCTGGGATTAAGAGGGAGTTGAGCACTCCTTTCAATCCTCAACAAAATGGTGTTGCAGAATGTAAGAACAGAACAATAATGGAAGCAGCAAAAGAAATGCTACATGATCAGGATCCTCTGATGCACTTATGGGCAGAAGTAGTAAGGACAACTGTGTATGTACAAAACCGTACACCTCACTGAGTATTGAACAACAAGGCTCCCGACGAAGCTTTCTTAGGTGAGAAACCAGAAGTTAGCCATCTCATAATATTTGGCTGCCCGATGTACATACACATCCCGAAGGAAAAGAGAACCAAGCTAGATCCTTCAAGAAAGAAGTGAATATTTGTGGGATACAACGACACATCAAAAGCCTACCGAATATACTTCCCAGGATTCAAGAAGATTGAGATCAGCAGAGACATAACCTTCGACGAAGATTCAACATACAACAAATCAAGAAAATAACCTATTGAAGAAAATGAAGAACCTGAAGTTCCTAGAACCAGACACAGTGATGGAAGAAGCAATTCAAGAAGTCATGAAGACCGCGATATGGCAGAACCACAAGAACCTGTAGATCCACCTCGTGAGAAGAACTCCCACAAGAGAAGACCATCATGGGCACGTGAAGCAATACAAGATGTAGAGAAGTATGGTGCTCCAGATGGGATACATAGAGAAAGTAAGAGACCCAGACCATACTCCAGCTATGTGGCCCTGCTATGCAACATCATTGATAAAGAACCTTCCAACTACGAGGAAGCTACAAAGAAGAAGGAATGGAAGGATGCCATGATCGAAGAGTACCAGTCGATTATGAAGAATGATGTCTGAGAGATAGTTCCAAGACCAGTGGGGAAGTCTGTTGTGACTTCGAAATGGATCTACAAGATCAAACATGCTGCAGATGGTAGCATAGAAAAACACAAGGCAAGATTTGTGGCACGTGGCTTCTCCCATAAAGAAGGCATAGATTACGAGGAGACATTTGCACCTGTAGCAAGATACACTTCCATCAGATCTATACTTGCATTGGCTGCAGTAATGAAATGGAAGGTACACCAGATGGACATCAAGATAGCATTCTTGAATGGTGTAGTCGAAGAGGAAGTGTATGCGGAGTAGCCACTGGGATTCGAGACACATGACAGACAGACTCATGTGTGCAAGTTGAAGAAAGCCTTGTATGCTTGAAGTAGGCACCCAGGACATGGTACGGTAGAATGGACAGCTTTCTGATGAGCTTAGGCTTTACCAAGAGTAACGCAGATTCCAACCTTTACTTCAAGGTTGAGAGCGGAAGGTCGATGATACTATTGTTATATGTAGATGACCTGTTTGTAACAAGTGAGGATGAGCTCATTGCAGATACAAAGCGAAGGGCTGCCACAGAGTTCGAGATGAAGGACCTGGAAATGACGCACTACTTCTTCGGCATGGAGGTGTGGCAGAGTGCTGATGGGATTTTCCTTGGTCAAGGAAAGTATGCAGTAGAAATTCTGAAGAGGTTCGGAATGATGGACTGCAAGGCAATGGCCACACCCATGGCATCGAACTTGAAGCTACTGTGTGACGCTTCTTCAGAGACAGTTGATGCCACGATGTACATGCATATGATTGGTTCGTTAATATACTTAACGAACACACAATTAGACATATGTTTTGCTGTGAACACCCTGAGCCAGTTCTTGACAGATACGAGGCATGTTCACTTGACAGTTGCAAAACATATATTGAGGTACCTGAAGGGTACAATTGAGTATGGGCTCAAGTATGAGACGAATCAGAGGATTAACTTGCATGGTTATGTTGATTCAGATTGGGAAGGAAGTGCCACAAACAGGAAGAGCACTTCGGGATGCTGCTTCAGTTTGGGATTTGGTATGATCTCTTGGTTTAGCAGGAAGCAGTCATGCGTGACACTGAGTACAACCGAAGCAGAGTATGCTGCATCTTGTTCGGCTAGTTGTGAGGCAGTATGGCTTCGTAAGCTACTGTAATATTTGTTTGATCTCGAGCTCGAGGCGACTTGTATCTTCTATGATAAGTAGAGTTGCGTGAAGTTGTCTGAGAACCCGGTGTTCCATGACAAGTTGAAGCATATTGAGATCAAATATCACTATATTCGGGATATGGTGCAGAGAGGAGCAGTGAAGCTCTAGTATGTGGCGATGGACGAGCAGATAGCCGATGTGTTGACCAAGCCATTAATGAGAGTGAAGTTCGATTACTTCAGAGAAGCTTGGTGTTATCCAGATCAATGTTCCTCGAAAGAGGGAGTGATGAGACCGGAAGACGTAGGTGCACTAGGGCTGTATCTCACATGGTGGAAGATGCAGGTGGTCCATAGGGACTTAATGCACCTGGGGTTCTCCTGGGCTATATCCACATGTTTGGAGACGCTGGTAGGTCCACCGGTCATAAAGACACTTGGGGTGCGCCTGGGATGTATCTTACATGGTGGAAGGCGTAGGTGGTCCATAGGGACGCAATGCACCTGGGTTGCTCCTGGGATGTATCCACATGTTTGAAGATGTAGGTTGACCGAGAGAGAGACGTAATGCACCTGGGGTGCTCCTGGGTTGTCTTCACTAGGTGGAAGACGCAGGTGGTCTGATGGACATGATGTATGCACCTGGGCTGCTCTCCGTGTGTGATGATGAGATGATCTGGATACGATGAGATAGTAGGAGACGCAGGTGATTGTGGTGGCAATGTAATGTGTGGTCCTGGGCTGTACCTACTTGATGGCTTGCTTGTGGAGATGATGAAGACCTATATGAGATCGAGGCCTACATCCAACATGAAAAAGGGCTGGCTTTGTAGAACTTCTCATGACAGATAGATTCGAGAGATGTCACTAGTCAATGATCAACGAGATGAGGATTGTTGCAACAATGACGATGATGATCCAATGATAACGATGATCCAACGATTATGACGTTGTCCACAGTGATGATGACTGTGGTGAGAGAATACCTTCCTAGTTAAGAGGGAGGGTTGTTGTAAATGTAACTTCGGAAGATATTCATTTGTATATTATTATTATATTATTATTGTATTTTTATTGTACCTCTGTTGGAGATGTTTTTCCTCTGTTCGGGGATGTCATTATTGTATTTGGTCATGCAAGAATATCGAGGTAAAACCTCCATTGTAAGTCGGGCCAATAGTTCCCCAAAGGTCAAATGTAAAATGTACTTTTGAGTTTCCCTAGGACAGGTTGGCCTAGTCAGTTTGACAAGTTGGCCCCATTGAGGAATTAGGTCACCCTCACTTAATGTATAAATAGAGAGGGTCACTCTCTCATTTGGCACTCACACTCACTCAAGCAAGTTCGCACCAAGTGAGAGAAAAGACAAGTTCGTTGGAGGAGAAAGAGAGAGAGTTGCAGAAGACATCTTATATTTTGGGTTTTCTATCTTGTTTGATATTGTACTAGTGATAAATCAATTTCTGAGGAAGTTGCGGGGTTTTCTCCTTTATGGTTTCCCCGAGAAAAAATCTTGTGTCTTTTGTGTTTTGCTGTGCTTGTTTGTCTTTCAGTTTAAAGATCTAACTAATTGAATTAAAGTGCAAACTCTAACATGGAGCTCCCCTTTTTTCCCTTAATTAAATCCATCATTAATAATTCTTAAAGTGACCAAGAGCATTGCAAAACATTTCATTTTCAGCAGCAACACTTTATTCTATATTTGACTCCAAGACACTGGTACTTTATTGGTTATATCTTTTGTTTAAGCTTTCATCATGTCAATGAGTTAATTTCATGCTATTGTTCATAATTTCCTTTGCATAACTTGGACAGTAAAATCGCATTTTTGAACTCCTAAAAACACCCCATCCTAATTAACTTTCTAAAACACTTAAACTTCCTTTATAAACTTTCCGTAGGGACTAACCCCCTTGGCTTCGTTAGGAGTTAGCCTAAACAGAGGAGTTGGGATTAGGTGACAGCCCTGACTCGAGACTTGCCCCCAAGGGTGCACCGAGCAGTAGTGAGATTTCTACTGCGTTAGCCAGGTGCGCAATCAGGCGGCAACAAGCTTACATGGATTTTTTAATTACTTTTCATTTGGTTTTAATTTTTTATGTTATGAGCTGACATGATTTTACTTTTAATTACTTTTTACTTTTGACATAACGCTACGTTATGTGACAACATCTTCCCCATACTGGGCTGTAGAGCACCTTGCTCCTCTCGGTGCAAAAATACAAACCTTCCGGTTTGCCTAAAAATACTTCTAATACTGCTTGTTAAGTAAATATAGACAACATTTATAACTAATAGTTTTTGAGAAATTCCTTATAAGATGCTTTAAAATGGTGCCAACTTTTTTTTATTACCAGTCAATGACAGGTCACATAAGTTACTAAGCTATTGTTGTTCTTGTAGGCTGGAGAGGGTTTCAGTAGAAGCAATATAAGTTATGTTTCCCTCTTCAGAATGAAAATGCGTTTGCATTTGGTTTTTGATATTTTGAATTTTTATGCATGCTGTAATGAAGTGCAATTTTTTTCAGAAGGAATTATTAAACATGTATTTTCAAATTTTTTCAGAAGGAATTATTAAACATATATTTTCAAGGGTATTGCATATCCTTGACAAACACTGAAAATTTCACAAGGATTGGAAGATGGATGTAATTCATCTTGGATAATATTATTTTATGCCCATTTTGTTCCTTATAAATTGGCATAGGTCAGTGCAGCTACACAGTATGTGGTTCAGTGCTCCATGACAAATGAGCATCTTGCATATCTGGGAGTGAATATCAATGACATGTTTTTGCATTTTCGAGAACCTTGGAATTATTTGGTAAAGGTTTTATGCAATGCATGACTACTAATGTAATTGATGCCTGCCTGCTATATTGTGATGGTTTCTTGTTTCATATGAAGTTTGGTGATGTTTTTAATTCAGTCCACCTGTTAATTGACAGATATGCGATGACAGGACAATCAACTCAGAAGAGTGATGTTTACAGCTTTGGCATTGTCCTCCTTGAGTTATTGACTGGCAGGAAACCAGTTGATCACACGTTGCCACGCGGTCAACAAAGCCTTGTTACATGGGTAATATAGCAATTGTTGCTAGTATATACAGTTTGAAATATTGATAGGTTTCATTTTCTGTAGCAATCAAATAAAGCTCATTGTCCACTCTTCCTATGTGGGAGAATCAGCTTATTATAAAGTATTTTTCATTTTCCATTTTACATGAAAGTTTGAAGATGGGAAGGAAGGGATGAGTTTCAGGGTTGGCTGGAGAGACCAAAATTTTCATAGGATGACATCAGAGCATATATACATACAGAAGCACATTTATAACAATTGGTCCATTGGATGATATAATCAAATAATGTTTAAAAAAAGCGTGCATCTTATCTTCCATTTAAAATAAATTACTCTTACATCAGTAAGACCATTAATTGGATAGAAAATGCTGCATTTGATTCCCTCTCCCATCTTAGGTAAATAGAGACAATATATCCACCCTAGTGTTCAGCTTCACAGGATCTACATCTTTACTGGACATGTTCATTCTGGTTGTCATCTATATTGCTATTTCAACTTTAAATGTAATCAACTTTCCACGGCAAAGATGAGCTGAATCATCATTAAAAGTTTTTCTACGCCACCTTTCATTGCCGTGTGGTATGACTGTCCATGTTCCAGCTGAGAGGACCAACCAAAAGAGTTGCTTATTCTGATTAGATTTGTTCCCAAACGCTCAAGTGACTCTGTCACTCTACAAGTTGAGAAAACATGTTTGATTTTTTCTTTCTTCTGGAAAATTGTGCATAGCCCTTTGGTTAGTTCTGCTGTATCAGTATGTCTTTTACAGCTAACCTTGATTAATAACCAAGCTTTCAAGGATTCGATACTATAATACAATTCTTGCTCCCATATGCCTTGACATCTTTTAATCCACCTGTCTGATATACCCTAACCCTCTATGTTTGCCTTTCCATGATCGGGCGATTAACTTTCACCATTTTATATAATCTTTTAGTCTCATAACAGAAAATATGGACTCATCATAGCTCCTCCACTCCTTCCAAATAATTATTTCAGTAAAATGTTGTTAATGCTTTCACAGGAGTTCATTTTTGAATTATCTGGAAACCATGTGTCAGAATTTTTTCTCTCTCAACATTTTGGGCTTGGAAGCTTAACCCATCATCAGGAGACAAGTTCTCATGGCAAGAAAAAGGGCAGCAACCTTTTATAAATAGTGTTTAATTCCCATCATACAACTAAATTATAAGTTGGCTTGACTACTTTTGTCTTGTATGCAGCATTTTCATACTGTCAATAATAGTGGTGTTGTGTTTGTTTTTAATGAGGTTTATGACAGGGCACCAGGTTTTTCTCAATATCCAACCATCATCCTTGTTAATGTTAGTGGGATGCTTCTCGATTTCCATGGCTTCTCTGACCTTTCTCTTGGTGTAATGATCTACTCTAGCAATCATACTTTCCTTTTCCAGGCAAATATGATACCTAGAATTATTTGAGTGTTCTGTGAGAGCAGATTTCTTTGTGTGGCAATATGAGATGTCAGCTCCATGCTCCTCTAGTCTAATTTGAAAAGTCATGCCAATCTTGCCAATGTAAACCTTTCCACAGTCGCATGGAACTAAGCAATGCTGTTGGGAGCGGGGAGCGGGAGCGAAAAGCAAAATTTTCAAAAGCTTCCGTTTCGGGAGCGTTTTCGGGAGCGTTTTTTATATAATATATATTTTAATATATTTTGATGCATATAAATTAAAAAAAACATGTATTATGCCAAATTAGCTATAGAAAACATCAAAACATAGAATCTAGATATTCATATAACCATTTAGTACACATTGATATAACATTAATGATTAATCATCTCGTCTTCTAGATTCTAGGAGCTATAACTTATAACATTGTCATTAAATGATCATCATCAAATCATCAATCATCAACAACATCAACCTTCAAATTTCAACATATAATATTTGCCATCAAACTAGGCCATAATGTTTACAAAATAGGCCAACCGCCAAAATAAACATGAAAATGTATGTATCTTACGAGTAAGATCAAGGATTCATTTCATTAGGCTCCACCAAAATTGTCATTGGAAGTTAATCTCACTTCATACCAAGGATTATTTTATGAATTAGGCAGTGCATCAAATGAACTTTTGTTTTGGTACCAGTGTTTGGGGAAACCATTATAATGCTCAAATTAAATGAAAAATGGTGAACAATTTCAATGCTTGTTGAATAATAGACAAAGCTTTCACATAGAAGACAAGCAACCAGGGCTTCTTTCATAGGAAAAAGCTAGGTGATGAGTAAGAGCTTAAAAGATATTCTGAAGATAATGATGTCAATGGTGTTGGGAAAGGAAGCAAAAAAGAGAAGGAAGCAAAAATACATGCAGCAACAACAAATGTTAGGTAATCCTTGAGAAGTATTACAG
This sequence comes from Larix kaempferi, assembly GCA_027924585.1. Taxonomy (NCBI): domain Eukaryota; kingdom Viridiplantae; phylum Streptophyta; class Pinopsida; order Pinales; family Pinaceae; genus Larix; species Larix kaempferi. The sequence goes on along the minus strand of BSBM01000477.1, from coordinate 1,829,577 downwards.
TTACTCAAAGAACTACAACTCTTTCTACTGTAAATTTTGAAACACCAACACTTCAGTAGATATCAAAAGAATACTGTTATCCAACTATTCATTTGTTTAGAGCAAAAGATATTATGTAACAAACACTTGGGAGCTTTATGTATATAGATGATGAATAACGTACATGATTTGAGCTTTATGCTTCACTGTAGGACTCCTAATGTGTCACCTGAGCTTCCAAGCAACACCGCCAACAACCAAACCTATTGATTTATATTCTATGTCTCAGTCCATGGGAAGAATTTTATTTAGATGTATCGTCACTGTATTCACGTATTTCATATATCTGCCACTCTTGGATATCAATGGACACTGATTATTTTTCTTCCTTTCCATCCATACACTCCCAAGCTGTGGCTTTTCATGTCCTGATACTTCATTGAGATTCTGCAAACTTTCATTCCCAGGGAAATATAGATGATGACTTTTCCATATCATTTGGTTCCAGAATATGAAAATATCTTCTGAAGGAAGTTTTTCTGGGATGTGAAACATAAAGTCTACATGCACAAGCAAGGATTTTCAGCTTAAATACAAAAGAATCAGAGTCTTAAAAATGGAAAGAGGCTTACCATTGAGGGCATAGAATGAATCCAAATGGAGTCCAATAGACTTTATTTGCCCAAATTAACCCTAGCCAATCTAGAAAGATTACAAAAAAAAAAAAAAAAATCAAAAAAATTAAGGAATCGCTCAGGAAGCATTTTCGGGAGCGATTTTTTTGCCCGGGAGCGCTCAGGAATCGATGAGGAATCGATCCGGAGGCGTAGATTCCGGAGCGATTCCGGATCGATTCCTAAAATTCCAGGGAGCGTTTTTTTCTCCAAGGAAGCGCGAATTACAAAATCGATTCCGGGAGGAATCGTGATTCCAGAATCGATTCCTCACCGATTCCTTCCGGAGCGCGATTCGGGATCGATTCGTGGGGGGGGGGTCGATTCCCAGCAGCTCTGGAACTAAGTAAATACCTTCAGATCTGTCGGGGCCTTTTTATGGTCAAGCAGATTTCTAAAGTACTATGAGGTGAGAAGGCTACTCTAATTTTCTTTCTATTTAAGATTTCACTACCTTGTCACTTGTCAGTTGTTCCTTGAATGTGTGGTTGTGTGATGGTCTTAGTGATGTCATTGTTTGCTTGATTTTTATGCTTCTTATGGATGACATTTCTGACTTGTTTATCAGTGTAGCCATTGCCTTTAAATACCTTATGCAGTTGTTCCAGCTCTTGTCCTATGTGTTCATTGTCAGAGATTCGCTTGGTTCCAGTAAGTAAAGTGTTTATAACACTTGTCTTCTGAGCAGGATGGTGGTGAGATTCAGCTGGCTGGTACCTGTCAGCGAGAGTCCTCTTCCGGTAGACTTGATAAGAGAAGGATTCATTATGTTTTAACTTTTTAGTGAGGAGAACATTTAAGAATGGGAGCCTCTTATGGTAAACTTAATATAATCAGATTGATTGTTTATGTGCTCAAGAAAGATGTTCAGGACCCAGGTCCTCCCTGTGATGTGTCCAAATAAAATAGGTGTCATCCACAAACCTAAGCCAGTGAGCTGTAGTACTGATCACCATTTATTCAAAATATTCCATGTAAAGGTTGGCTATTATTGGCAAAAAAGGGGAGCCCATAGGAGCACCATGGGTTTTCTCATCCATTTCACCTTGGAAACTGAAATAGGTGGACTTCAGACAAACCTCAACTAAGCTTGCAGTTTCACTATCACTGATTCTTCTTATCATGTTAATAGCATTGTCTACTGGAAGTTTAGTGTAGATAAAGATACAACATCAAAACCTACCATGCTATCTGTTTTGCCAATCTTCAAAAATTTAATGTCTTCCTCAAAATGAGAGGAATCTTTGATGAAAGACTGAGTCTGCCCTACCAGAGTTTTTAGTCTCTAAGAGTCTAAACAACTTTGCAAGGTTGTAAGAAGGAGAGCTTATAGTATTTACAATAGGTCTTAAGGGATGCCCTTCTTTGTGAGCTTTCAGCAGCCCATACTCGCATAGGGATGGTGGCAATTTTTGGGCTAGTTTTCTTTTTTATGTCATAATTCAAAGAAGAGTTTGCAATCATCTTAGTCATATCTCTCATAATTCTGTTACTGGGTTATTTACCAATCTTTTTGTAGCTTCCACTCGGCGTTAAGTGCTCTATCATCTTATTATGATAGTCCTCTGAATCCATTTTAACTGTGTCATTCCCTTTATCTGCCTTCATGACCATTATGTCTTTATTTGCACACAGATTTCTTAAAGGTCTGGACTCTTCTCCACTTATGTTAGACTTTGGTGGCTTAGCTTTCCTCAGGATCGCAGCACAGTCCTGTCTGACTTCTTTGGCTTCCTCTTCAGGCAAATTTTTGACAGAATCTTCAATACAGCATATGATGTCTTTGTGAGGGATTCTTCTGGGAGCTACAGCAAAATTGAGACCTTGTTCTAACACATTGAAAGAGGTGTCATCCAACGAGTGTTTGGATAGGTTTATTGCCTTTGATTGTTTCCCCATCAAAGCTGGTTGGTGCCTACATTCCAACAATTCAAATTTCTTGGTCAGTTTTTTAGTTGCTTCACTGAAGGATCTGTTGACCCTTATTAATATGCACTTCAATCTTATCCATAAATCTTGCTGCAGGCTGTTTGCTAGTTCGAGGTGAGTCACAAACAATCCCTAGATAGGTTATTCACATTTTTTCTCAAATTTTTAATCTCTTTCCTCAGCAATGATTGACTGGCAGATCTGAAAACCTTGCTGTTACTTTCATTGTTTATATAATGTTTAATAGAGAGAAACAAAGAAATGATGCATGCATCCCTATACTGCTTCAAAAATGCCAAATTTGCAAAGCCATGAGATGAATTTATTTCAGTAAACTTCAAATAAATGAGACTCAGATTTCGTTTCAAGTCTTTTGAGAAGGGTAAACAATAAATCATAAACAGTAATTGTAAACTTAAATGGGTTTGTGTTTAAGGCTTTTGGGAGGGATGGATTATTATTAGTGGGTTAATGAGTCCTTGTTTAGTTGTGGAAGTAACAAATCTGTTTTTTTTTTTCTTTGTTTTAATCTGGGGAGTGGCAGGCCGTAAAGGATGTCCTGCCATCCTCTTTAAAGAATGAGGATGCCCAAGCATACTTGTTTTCAGGGGACATCCCCAAGCCAATCCCTGCAAACAAGGATGCTGGGCGATGTCCTCACCCCATCCCCTTATCCTTATCCCTGGTACATAGGGGATGCAAGAAATGTGTTCCTTGAGAGTAGAGATGTGTCTGTGTAAGACTTATGTTTACCTAACATGCAATATACATGTTCTTAACAATATGTTATACATTGCACAGGCAACCCCAAGACTTAGTGAGGACAAAGTGAAGCAATGTGTGGATCCAAGGTTGAAAGGAGACTATCCACCTAAAGCAGTGGCTAAGGTTTGTAACTGCATGACTATTTTGACTTTCTTTCTAAACATATGGCCTCTGCATAAAAGTGCTTAATATTTGTTTGTGCCTTATTTTTAACATGTATTAGTGCACTTGAAGTTGCTTTTAATTGTACTGCTCTTCCCATACTTTGTGGTTGCATTTCAATGTCAATCTATGGTTTATTCTTTACTCAGTTTAACTATCTTCAGAAGTTTATATACCACTGAAAATTGAGTTTGATAAAACTGGCAAAGAAAATTGTTCTTGAATTTAAAAGTATATTAAAGTTATACAGAAATGTGAGGCATTTGTATGAATAAAGAAGAAGACTGCATTCTCTTGCACATAGTTATCAGAACTGGGCATGTCATTGAACTGGCCGACCTCAGGAACTGGAACCGGACAAAAACCGGAAAAAAATCGGACCACAAAACCGGTTGACCAAATTATATATAAAATAATAAAATATTCAAAATTTGAAAAAAATAAAATATTCATGTGCATCTATCAGAATTCAAACCATTATACACAAATATGCAAAGTTTCTCATGTATATAGCAAGTAAGAGTGCATACAACCAAAATATCACCAAATGCAATCCATATTTGAACCAAAGTACATTAATAAATAGGGGCTATAAACTAGGGATTTTTCAAAAATTAGTTTTGGGGCCACCAACATCAATCTGAACAATCAACACCACCAACATCAAGGTACATAGAGGGGTTGATGTGCTTGATTAAATGCCAATCCCACACCCTCATACATGATAGAATCCAGTGGAAACATTGCAATCCTGAAATCCTAAAAATTGTTAAGCCTGTTGAATTTCGAATGGGATAAAAAATTCTACCTTTTGCATTTGAAGTCCGATGAGGTTGGAACCACTCTCAAACATCCTGAAACAATTAATGGTAATGTTAAAAATAAAAAAATTAAGTAAAAGTGACATTTGCCATAATCCTTATCTTTCTATCCTTTTACTTTAAGAATTTAATATTACCATTTAATATTGCCGATGATGACTAGGTCTAGAGTTTACTTTTGTTCTCTACCTTCATGTAGCATTAGTAGGAACCTAGGGCTAGCCACCCTCCCCACTCTCACTTAATTTTTTGGGTTTTAAAAGAAAAAAATAAAAATAAAATTGAAAAAAATCACACCTCTGTATGGCCTGTACGGAACCAGCCGGTTCCATATGAAACCGGTCATTTCCGGTTTTGAGCAGGGAAGCCGGTTCCGTACGGAACCGTCCATTTCCGGTTTTGGTCACTGGTTCAAACCGCTTCACTCTGTAAACCGGTCAGACCGGCCAGTTTTGTCAAAACCGGTTGGGTTCTGATAACACTGCTCTTGCATATGAGATGCTCATGGGGCTTTCAGTCAGCCCCTCTTTTGCATTTGATGCATATATGCCAGTCTATGTGGATACAACTGTAGATGGTCCTCCTTTCCTTTCTTCTCAAATGGAATATTTATTTGCCCATATTACTCTCAGAGGAAGAGTTTACATTGGAAATACATTTGTTTTAACTTGTGACTCATTCCCCATACTCTATAATGGATTTGATTAAATTACCATTGTTATCTGGTAAAAAAATGTTTCTGATTCCTTTCTTCTTCTATTAAGTATCACAGTGGCATGTGCTTTTATTGCCCTTTTTCACTTGCCATGTCAAATATTTATCATTCCAATTCTTTCTAATTGGAACACAGTAACATTACCAGAAGAAACCTCACCTTCCATTTTCAATCTATTACTAGTTCTGGATTTGGAATTGAGGTGTAAATTCCTGTCTTGGTATCTGATTGAATGTCTTCTCATTATAAAGCTTACTGAACAGAATATATATAAAATATCTTTTACAGTTTATTGACTTTTGTATTTGAATGTCTCATCATGTCAAACAGATGGCAGCAGTTGCTGCCTTGTGTGTGCAGTATGAAGCTGATTTTCGTGCAAACATGAGTATTATTGTGAAAGCTCTTCGACCTCTATTGAATGCACAATCAACTCCTGTTGGTGGGAGTGCGGCCGAGTAATCTGATGACAGTCATATTATACCTGACCTTATGATATTCCAAATTTGTGCGTTGTTTAGTTTGGCATATCTTCTATCTGCTTGCATATATCTCGACCTGGGATTTGAATATCGTAAAGAATTGGATTACTAATCATGTGGAAACAGAAGGGAAGCAAGGCAACGAATGCATACAATTCGACATGGGCATTCAAATTTGCTGGCCCGTGCTGAGTTTTCACGATATGCAAGTATGATGTCTACTGTGCTGCTTTCTATTAGGTTGTCAGGATTCATGTTTGTATGTATATTCATAAATAAGTATAATGTGTCATAAACATTAGTTTCGTTGTCTAGAAGTGTCCCAGGACTCAGTTACGAGAGGTATGGCTATTCTTCTTGGTTTACAGCACAATTGCTATTTAAATTGGTTTATTTTCAGTATTTTCTTATTATTTTCATAACTGAAAACATATGTTATTTGCATGGAGAAGATAATGGATCTCCAAGAAACACATTGCGAACCATTGCATTACTACATCCGCTACAATATTATGTTTCTGATAAATAATGATTGGTCTTGGAATAACAATTGCACTAGATGGGTATTGTTACAAGCTCTAAATCATAGTAATTGGAACATGCATCTGTATAGTCATATCCATTAGTGACAGGGCAGTCTGCCTATTCTGAAGAAGCAGTAGGGCGATTCAGGCTTGCAGAAATAATAGGGCATTGATCAGTGGCTACAATTTTTGATGTTGGTCTCCCTTCATTTGAAAATTGAAGTGTGCCTTTAGCCTTATATGAGTAAATCTTGTAGATTATCACGAGGATATCTTCACCCAGGTGACCTTTTGGTATCATGCTTAGATTTCACCTAAAGTACTTTTTATCATTGCCTTCATGAAGAATTTTCCCTTCAGCCACTCATGGCTGTATCCAGAATACTTTACCAACATGCATCACCTTTTTCACCCAACTCAGGAGAAGCTAAAGGCTCTATGATCAAATAAATTGTTCTACTTGCTGGACAAAATCTACTTGGTCAAGGATCTAACCAGACTTCAATAGGAAAAACTTAAAGAAAATAGAGCCAAGACCAAGGCAAGGAAATGGTGAAAATAGGTTGTGATTTGGAATGACATTGATTACAGACTCACGTCTGCCACGCTGGTCTAAGCCTTGGTTCATTCCATCCATCTCTTGATGCTATAGAAGTCTAGAATGGTGGCAGCTTGCTTTTTATCTCCCTAGGTTCATCCAGTGACAGGTTTCATGGAACCGACGTCGTCACTCTCCTGGCAACTCATGAAACCAAAGAAAAGCCACTACCCTACTTCACAAGGTATTCTCAGATTCTGATACATAGACCAGATCTCCATCATGCAATCAAAGGCTCCAATGGAGTTGTTTGCTTATTATGGGAACAATCGTCCTCTTATATGCACCTAGAAGGTTCTGATATGTTCGTCAGGTTCTTTTCTATTTCATCGGAGAAGGAATTCCCACTAAAGAAGCTCTTCATTGCAGCCTGTCACTTACCCTTGCCTATTCTACACATAATATTTCAATGGATGGTGACTCTCCTTTTGCAGATTTACAACCTAAGTTCATGAAGTTCTCGACTTTTGGTGACCTTTTGGGCAACATCATTGCCCGAACCAGCCAGGTGTAATGTTGCAAGCTTGATTTGTGCTCAGACCATTTAATGATGATTTTTCACTTTTGGTGACTATCTTCTAGGCCATTGCTAGGTTAATCTTGACTTTTGTCAAGTGTAGGTCAACCTTCATTTGGTCAATAATGGGTTTATCGTAGGTAGTTTATGGGCCCATTGTATTGAATAGCTCATAGTATTTGATGTGATGAAGCATATTTAAGGGTTAAATGAACTTCATTGTAAGGTGCCTCAAGTGGCTTGTTCTTTTGCCAGCTTGGCCGGATTGGCCCAGGTAAAACTAGATATCTATTTGGTGTTGGTTTTACCAATAAAGGGTTTCTACGGCACATCTTGGTGTCCAAGCTTGTTGCTTTGTGTTTATTTTGTCTCTCTTCTAGGTATTTACATGTGGTATTAGAGGCAAGCTAGCTTGGATTATCCAGTGAGAGTGGCTTGAGACATTTACGGGCGGTTGTAGACGTGTTTGTGTTTTGCTTTGTCTCTCTCTGTATGGAGAGAGTACTTGGAATTCACTAGATGATGGATCTTCTACTGGTTTTGATCAATCTGTTCATTGTTGCAACAATCCATTGTGAGAAGTCACGTTAGAGGATAAGGTTATGTGAGTATTGTCCATCCGTTGACATGACAAGTTGTATGTTGAAATTGCAGTCTATAGTGGGAGTGTTTCCCACAATGAATGTTGTGTTGTGCTGCCTACATGTATTAGCTGTGGAGCACGATCTGTGAGTAAGAGATTGATACACTGTTTCATTGGAAGGTGTCATGTGGTGTAGACTGCTTTTTTCAAACATTGGAGCACCTCATGACTAACCCACCTGGATTTGAGATTGGGCATTGTTTGTACATGGTTTGTTAAGTAACCAGATTTGCTTGTAGTGGCTCTAATAGAAACCCCAAAGGCATGCTGTTAATGTTGGAGTTGCCCGCATTCCACTGTGACACCTAATTGGCACCTGCAAAATGGTGGATAGGTTGTGTGAATTCTAGATTTGGGGGGATAGATTTAATCTGATGGAAATGTAATAAGTAGTAATTCTTATCGAAACAATGCATTTTTAAAGGATGGATAGGTGGTAGCATACTCTTGGAAGATCATCCGGTGAAGATTTGTTGATTTAGAGCCCATGGATTTGTTGATGGATGCGAGTAAAATGATAGTGATTGTGTGTTTAAATCTAATGAATCGTTAATGTGGGTTGGTTTTGTGTGTTGGTGTGTGTACAATGTCTTTGGTGGTTGGGTGGAGGTCATCACATTGTAGGTGGCTCCATTGGTCAAAGGAGGGCGACCAACCCATGTGGCAACATTGTTGGTAGAAGCATGCATTTGATGATAACGATGGTTGCTACTAGAGACTCTTTAGGATGTTGAAGTTGTGTGTAGCCTATAAATTCAACTAGCAACATCAATATGGTGTTGAGATTATGCACAAGTTATGTGGCTACATTTGTTGATGGTTAGTAGATAAAATGATGAGAACATGTGTGAGGGTTGCTTGGTTGATTGACAACCTTGTATGTGCAGAAATACATTCTGCACATTACTTTGAATGTGCTGGATTGAGATGTCCATGCTGGAATGTTAACTCTGGTCCTCTATACAATTGGGAGCCTCACACAATCGTTGGATGGAAGTTGGATCCAATAGTGACTATGTAGGGAGAATCAAGAGGAATAGAGGGCGTGAAAGATGCTACAACCTTGGTGGATGGTGGTTGCCACATACATAAGGCAAGTGTTGTTGAACCCGATGAATGAGACTATAGAGTCTAGAAGGGAAAGTCACCGTATTTTTGTTTGAAGAGAAGCTTCAATGAGGACAATGCATAGAGAGGAGTGCTGAAGGTTTATTCACTTGCACATTATTTTGGTTTGCATGAAACTGTACAATATTTTTTTTTATAAATTCCAGTGGAGGTAGAAATTGAAGTGGTGGCTCGCTTTTCTTGGTTTATGGGTTTATGAGCCATAGTGAATGACACAATAACACAATAAACTGTAGTGATGAGAGTTCTATAGGGATAAGCATATGTATTGGTAATTGTATTTAGAGCAGGAAGCGATGTGAGAAATGAAATGGGTTAATATTTCATAGCATCATATGCTTGTGTGTATAGTTGTAGGTATCTCGCGAGATTGGAGTTAATCACATGTAAATGGGCATAAGGATGTAACATTGATTTCGACATGTATACTACCAATTTTGTGGTTCATCGCTAAAAGGTCTAGATGCAAACTTAGGTGATAAAATTGAAGATGCAAACGTAGGTGATAAAATTGAAGTGTTGGGTGGGTGGGGGGGGGGGGGTATGTTTATTCTCAGATACCTGGGGTCATGTTGTAATCCCTGATACTTGATTAATAAACTTTGAGGGGAGTATGTGTTTATCTCAAGTCAAGTTTAAAGGGGCGAATTCTAGGTTAATTTTGACTTGGTCAAGAGTAGATCAACCTTGATTCGATTGATAATGGGTTTACTATAGGTAGTTTATGGGCCCATTGTATTGAATAGTGCAATGGTATTCACCCCTGGTATTTGACGTGATGAAGCCTATTTGGCTTTGTGAACTTCATTGTAAACTACCTCAAGTGGCCTATTTTTTGGTCAACTTCACCGGATTGGCCAAGGTATATATATATAATTGGTGCTAGTTTTTTCAGTTAAGGGTTCCTAGGGTACAATTTGGTGTCCATGCTTGTTGCTTTGTGTTTATTTTGTTTCTCACTCTTCCAAGAATTTACAACAACATCCTCGAACTAACTAGATGTAATGTTCCAATCATGATTTGTGCTTAGACCCTTTGATGATTCTTCACTTTGGGTGCCATCTTCTAGCAACATCACATGAATCGACCATATGTAATTTTCCAATCAAGATTTGTGTTGAGACACTTTAATGATTCATGAGGTTGAGAAACATGAGAAGGGACTTCATAGATCAATGGACCTTAATGCCAACACTTATGAAAGACACCTCATCAACTTAGCGCAATCACATGGGATAATCACCCTTAATGATACCAAGCACACCACTTATTTTGGTAGGTACACTCTCTCCATTTACCAAAGGAGCTAGTGTGGTCAATTATGTGTTAGCCAATGAATCCTTTGCTTCAAATAGCCTTAATTTCTAGGTGTCCATCACCTCCCTCCTCTAGCCAATTATGTAGGATGTCTATTAAGATCCCTTTAATCTTCCTCATTTTGATATTGACCCTTCTCACCCACCCAAATCCTGCTCTATCCATTTCGACCATTCCTTTGACGATAAATATTTTTTTCCTAAGGAATAACCTCGACGAAAACTTTCCGAGTACTTCCCCATGATTCATGGATAGTAAATGGGGTAAATCGTTGGCCTTGACTACAGAGCCTAACCCTGAGGGGATGAATATAGTTGAACCCATGACCTCTCCAACTTTGGGGGGAGAGATCTCATGTCTGGATCATGAGTTGAACCCATGACCTCCCGAACTTTTGGGGAAGAGATCTCATGTCTAGCTCGTGACCGCTTGAGCTAACCCTTGGGGCTAAGCCTCTAATGAGAAATATATGTTCAATATTAAAATGTTAAAACCAATCTTCCCCTCATTTACAAAACCCAAGATCCTATGGAAAGATCATTTGGTTTCTCCTAAGTTATCTAGTCAATAGAATAGCTTTAGATAACTTTCCCCATTCCACCTATGCCTCGTCTTCACTTCTTGCATGAATTCTATCCACGACACTCTTGATTTTATGTAGACTACAAAAAGCTACATAAATTAACAAAATATATCCTTGGCCATAGACCGTAAAAGCCAAGCTAGCTCAAAATGTTTATTGAAGCATGATGATGAAGAAAAAAGATTGTGCCTCCTTTACAAATAAGAATAGATCCTTCAACAACTTACAATGTACCCTAAATTTTTCTTGAGAACATTCTCACTAAATAAGTCCACCTAGAAAACCTCATTAATAATGACATTTGGCTTAACTACTCCACCTTGTTATCTCAACATACCACCCATCATTATCAATCCAAAACCATCTAGTGTTTGTTTTTTTAGTCATTACATGATCATGCAAACCAACTTCAATCTCCAATCTAATAAACCTTGAGATATAGAAAGCTTGAAGTTGAATCCTTTAAACACAACCTTGTTGTCTTCATTATCGATATTGAAAATACTTTTGATTATATTGCCTCCGTTGGCTCTCCTTGATCTCCATATCATCCATCCCAGTTACAAGCCTTGGGATTAGAATGAACCATGTAATCATTGGACTATCATGATTGGGCACAATATAGCCAAACTCTTTATTACAACACAAGATGATTTCTTCTCTAGATTGGCAAAGAGGAAGTAATTGCCGGCTATAGGTTTTAGATAGAACCACACTTATGGTGATCATATTTGTATTCTCAACCATCATCATGGAAGCAAAAACAATCAAATGCAAGTTATATTGTTATGTTGTGGACTTTTGCAAAGCCTTTGATACAATTCAAGAAATCTACTATTTAAGAGGCTTGAGGTGTTGGAGCTCTTAGACTTCGCGATCTCTTTGGTTACAACTCTATGGGATTATTAAAGGTAGACCAAGATGGGAAACACAAATAGCATACATGAACATGGGAGTCAAGAAATGTTTCCCACTCACCAATTTTTTCATATTGACAAACTAGAGGTTCTCATTTCAAAATCTATTGGTGACTCAAGTGGTTTCCTTTTCTATGGGGTTTGCATTGGCATCTTATTGTTTGTGGATGACATTGTCCTTCAATCCCGTGCAATTGTAGAACTCCAAAAACATTTGGTCACTTTGATCTTACTATGTGATAACCATGGTTTTCATGTCAATCTTACACATGCAAAGATTACGACCTTTTCTATGAAAGAGTCATCTAATATTCTCACATTTGAAGGACATGATGTAGAAATGGTAACATCCTACACTTGTAGTGGTATTCACTAACCCTTTTTGCATTGATCCCTACCTTAGAGTCAAGGTTGAGAATAAGATATGCAACATTGATAATCTTTGAGAAACAATGTTTCTAGCTTCACCTTTAGGATATTTAGGTTAAGATCCACCTCTTTCACACTTTTGTGACACTCCTTTAAGATTGTGAGCTTTGTAGCCCATATCTAAGGCAAATGGGTTAGAATCGTGTTGACACTTTTACAATGCCAAGCTTAATAACTTACAAACTATCAAACACATACATAATCTCAGTGCATAAATTAGAACCATGAATCATAACTGCCATATTGCAACACATGAATATGGGAAATGACATTAGATTTTCCTTATTATTCAAGAAGATAAACTACATCAACTATTACAAGTGTTTCCCATGTCCATGGTGGACAAGGGTTTAGTGAAGCTCTCTCAAACCCTAAACTTTGTGCACCCTCGACCTCAAAGATACAATGATGAATGCGTTCAACTCCACAATAGCATGATTACAATCAACTCATCATTCCCTTAACATAATGCCGAAGCAGTAGTTAAGTTCCTCTTATTAAGGCATTAATCATACCTGACCACAAGTACAATAAAGACAAACTAAATTATTGGACAATTATAATTTGCAACAGTGCAACCATCCATGTTGAAGAATCTGTGCCTCTCAGTCGAGCTTTTCCTTTTGAGTACCAACTCTGTCACACAATTAGCTATCATCAACACTCGTCAACTCCATTACCTTGCCAATATGCATCAACATTGCCTAGTTGCACCTGAAATTGTGCATAACCAACTTCTAAACCTATGCTTAAAGAACTTAGGTCATTAGTGATAACCACTACTTCTAGAAGAAAATCGATCTTGTGATGAAAGCTGGTGCAATCCTTAGGGTAATCATTCTTTATGCTTATGCTATGGAGAAGCACATACCAATTGAAACTGAATCAAGAGAACTACATAGTTGAAGCAAGGTACACTAAAAGCATGGTGTCATACTCACCATTGAAAAATTACCTTGCAATAATTATTGAATCATTGAGTCCACTTCAACAATAGTCAATTATACAAAACCACTTCTATCACTCCCATTGCATGACTGCAAAGACAAACCCAAACTTGCTAAAATCATGGTGCATCACCACCAATGCATAATAGCTTGGACACAGCTATAGTCTTGGCCAACAACCATTGAGATCCATACAATTGCATCGACTTGACACATATAGGTTGTGAAAGGTCATATTGAAGGGATGCACCTACAAGTAAGTAATAGCATATCATCCCTGAAAAGCCAAACATAGACTCATTCTCTTTCGTACCCATGACAAAGGCATTTTCCTTCTCATCATGCTAACAAGTACCAAGCAACACTCAAAGGGAAAAATGAATGTGGCTATCTTACCACATAGGGTTGATACACAACTATTAGGAAAACAAAATTCAACTTGAAACATCTATACATCATCATCATTACATCATTATCATTAATTTATATATAAAGGAAAGTTCATCCCAAGTACATATAAAGGGATATACAACATAGTCATATAGTTGAGAAATCAAAGGTAGAGGGAAGACGGATCTTTTGCAACTCGCCATGTCATGCTGCAACTTGACTACAACTCCTTACTATCAAATTGCAAGTAAAATCCCCTTTCAAGCAAAGTTGCAACCACCAATGCTTGTCACAACTTTCCAAACAACAACACAACCTCAAAATGCTGAGGCACAAACTCGAAGGAAAACACGAGGCACCCCAAAAAAGACTCAAATTGTTGGTGCAAGAGGTAGCCAAATTAGAGGGACCAAACAATATAGAACTCAAAATAGATTGCAGGAGGTCACCCAAAATATCAATCTCATATTTATGAAACAAAAACCCCACAAGGAATATGGCACATCTTAATCAAAGCACACTTTGATCTTTGTAGTCTCACTATAATCCTTCAAAATTTTGTCACTCTACACACGATCACATGATTGTGCACTAGTGGTGTAGTCCCTGACCAAGAAAAAGAGGAACATATAGCATATTTACAAACCACCAATTAAACCACTAACATGGGCATCTTACAACCAATGCATCCATTCTTCAAAGAGTACCTTGAGCAAAGTTTAATCGTATGTGTATGCCTCAAATAATGGCCTACATCGACAAATTAACAGAGTTATCAAGTCTTCAGAATGTCTAATGAATGAGGGATGTGATTTAAGACAGAGGCAACCTATGAGTATCTGCACATGAATTTTCAAAAAATAAGTTCATTGCACAACCCACATTGGTGGTCATCTCCAACGTGCAATGCAGTCTAAGGATTGATCTCAATCTCTATGAACCAAGACTACATGCATAATGGGAAGGAATGATAGAGTCTCATGATATAATTTGTTGGTTAATGAAAGTGCATGCACACCAATTGTCACTTGCATTACCAAGGATAGTGTAATCTCCAATTGTACATGGATGCAAGTCAATATTAAAGTGGGCCACAATACCCTAATATGATTTGTTGTTGAACTACGTTGCTACACACCAAATGCAATGACACAACTCCCATTGGTAACAGGTCCAACAGTGCTTCTAAAAGTCAAGGATGCGACAGATAAGAGAGATCAACCCAATAACGCCCACTCTATCATTGGGCTAATCACAACCTCATACAAATGAAACTTGTTTCTCTATGCACCCTTCATGGATCCTCTCCCAATTAACCAATATCAAGCCCATCTTACAAAGTTGTCCTTGACAATGCTTAGAAATCACCATAATGACCAACGTGCCTTTGACATTTAATCAAATATTAGTGGTATTCTTGGTTTTCCTGTTAATGAGGGAACAAATCTAGACAATGAGAGTGAAAACACCTCCAAATGAAATGTTTGTACACATCGCAATCATTGTGCATAAACCCTTCAAACCCAGGTTCATGCAACAATTTCAGCTAGTTCCGATGTTGTCATCTGATAAAGGAAGAGAAATAGCGTATTGTTGCCAAGGCAATGATGCTTGTTCACACTTTTGTGGTGCAAAGTTTAATAGCCTACAAACTATCAAACACATATATAATCTAAATGTATAAATCATAACCATGAATCATAACTGCAACATCACAACACATGTATAGGGGAAATAACATTCGATCTGCCTTATTATTCATGAAGATAAACTACATCAACTATTACAAGTGCTTCCCTTGTCCATGGCGGCGAAGGGAGTGAAGTTCTCACAAAACCCTAAATTCCATGCACTCTCAACCTTAAAGGTACAATGATGAATGAGTTTAACTCCACAATAGCATGATTACAATTGACTCATCAATCCCCTAATATAACGTCGAAGGAGTAGTTAGGTTCCTCTAATTAGAGCACTAATCATTCCTAATTACCCAATTAGTCCACAAATCTAATTTATTTATTCATTATTTATATAGTAACCTATAATGAGCCATACATGCTCTACCAACCCACTAATACATAGGACCAAGTCATATGAGCATACTAATTATGCAATTGGTGCCAACAAACCACATTGAGAATATATTAATTAAAATGCTCTCAAAACATATATATCCAAAGAAAATATACATACTTCCATTTTTGTTGAGTTTGATGCTTTCCCCCTCCGCTTACATGATTTTCCTTGTTTGATCATGTTGCACAAGGCTTGATGCATGGAAGACTCCCACCTGTTAAAGATAGTGCAGCTGCGAGACCCATTCTTAGAGAGGATGGTACCATAGTCAGTTAACTAGGGTTCCTGGTCAAGTTTACTAGGTAGAGTAGAGAGTAAGACCCTAGAAGGTACCCTAGGGCCCCTAGCTGTGTCATGGGGTTCTTGGTTGAGGACCAAGCAGGTTGATGCCATGGAAAAGTCCCTAGCATGTGGCTAGGGCCCCTATTTGTCTCTAGGGTATTCTGGTCTGGGACCAGACAGTTTCTTGGTCACGAGGACCAAGCATATCTTGCAGGTTGAGACAGAGACATCCTGGTCTAGGACCAAGTAGAGTCTTGGTCACGGGGACCAAGTATGTCCTGTAGGTGGTTGATCAACATTCAATCTAGGATTGAATGCTCAGCGTGGGGTTGAGTCAGCCCAGGGCTGAGAGCCATTCCTTGAGAATGGAGGTTCTTGGTCAATTACCAAGATGATGATGTGTGATGTCCTCTTCTTGTAGGTCTTCGAGATGGTTGAGTTAGATGGTCTTCTCAAGGGATTGGCCACCCCTTGACGGAGCCATTAAAATTTGACCCCAGGAGCAGTCTAGAGGACCACATGATCACATCATCGAGTGTGGACCCTTCCTTATATAGTGATGATGAACTTCCACTTAGTGTATGGAACACTTGTACATTTGAGATAGAGATGACTGGTTGTACCTTCCCCACCTTGTTTGATTTACTTTTGGTTCTTACACCTTGTTGATTATTGGTCTTGTGGTACCTTGTCTATGACTTGTGGTTAGTGGGGGTCATCTACCCACCTTGATGTTTTTGGTCTTATGGGTACTATGGTTGTTTGCCCACCTTATGGTACACCCCTTGGTCCTAGGGGTTATGGGTCATGTACCCATTCTTGTTTTTGACTTGTACCACTTTGATTGGTCATTGTACCCTCACCTAAATAATTGTACGACCCTAGTACCCACCTAAGACACTCCACTTATATTTTATGTGATTTTATTGTTTTGACCATAATGTGTTGGTACCCACCTAAGTCACTTATATTTTATATTTTGTGACTTTTATATTTTATATTTATGTCCTAACTAAATGATACCCTCCTAAATCAATGGGAACCCTAAGAATTAATTGTGATGCTTCTAGAAATCATCGATATTCTATTTATTTGAGACCTCTCTCTCATTGTCATTATCCATCATCTTATTTTCAACTCTGATCTTTATTCTTGACGCCAAAAGGGATTTCACTGCTGCTTGAAGGTCGTCCATCTGTTGAGCACTCCAGATCTGATATATATTTTGTTTGAGGATTGATATGACGGGTTTTGTGCTAGCCATGACCTCGCTGAGGAAACCATAATTGATAACTAAGTCGTGGGGATTTAATCTCTGCTGAGCCCATATTCACTTCATGTAGCACAGATCTGCTGATTGAGAGTTTCGGCTTGCTTGCTTGAGTCTCGATCTGCTCTATTGTGATTTGTCTGAGATCCAATCTATTGTATGTGGTCTACTAAGGATCCGATCTGCCTGTATTGAAGTCTGATCTGCTGCAGTGATATTCGTTGTGCTCTCTTTCTGCTTGTTTGGAAGGCCGTCACTCTAAGACTTAGCAGTAAGCCCTATACCTGACTGCTGGATGGTTATTGGTGAAGGCTGTAAGGCCTTTGGGTCTATTTTCTAACTACTAGTTGTATTTTTGTGGAGGTCGTGAGGCTTGAAATTTGATCTAGTTGAGGCCGTGAGCCTTGGGATCTGATCTACCTTTTATAGTGATCAACCAACTTGTTCTAGAACTGATCTAAGCATTTCTTTAGAGGCCATGGCTGTTGGAGTATGCTAATTAGTTGTTTCTATCCTGGTTCAATGTTTTATGAGGTGCCCTAAACCTGATCCAGATTGTTGAGACTTGTTTTGGTTTGGTATTTGTACTGAGACCTTGTTGAGGTTTGTTCCTTTGTGCTAAGACTTATTTAAGATCAGATCTTCTGCGTTGTGACTTTGTTGGATTGCATCTTGTGCTGAGTTTCAGATTAGACCTCTTATATTGAGTCTTGATATTGCCACTGTGTTTTTGATTGTCTTTGACCATCCCTGTTTGATTGTACCTCATCCTTGTCATCTCTCTCTCTCAGGTTTGTACTAACCCTTTAGAAGGGTCAACTGGTTCCTAGTGATTGATTGGCCTCTGAGAGGCACAGTCCTTTCCGAAAGTAAAATTTCTGTGTATATAACAGGAAGGGTTCCACACCTAGGTAAGTATCCTCACTTGTCTCATCTGTTGTTAATTAAACAAGTTAGTTATTTTGCTATTATTGATTACATGTTACAGAAGATTACTTTAACACAGTGACCCAATTAGTAGTGTTAAAGATGAAAAGTTGAAAGATATGAAAATTATGTTTTGTTAAAATTACTTAGTTTCAATACTTGTTTATTAAATTTAATTTTGAATTAAAATACATTGATTTTCTATTTTACTGCATCAAACCCTAACCCTAACCAAAATTTAACACCACCTAAGCTGTAATATATATCCTTACTTGTCTCTCATATCTTGCTAGACAAGTTATCATAAATGGTTGGTGTGCTAGAGCTTCTTATCTCCATCAATTAAACCTAGATATTAAGAAGCATCCACCCTAGAGTTCTCCACTAATAGCCCCCAACTCACTAAAAATGATGCTACTAGAAGTATCATAGCAAATATCTACACAACCTACTTATATGCACTAATCCAAACAAAGTTCCTAACCCCAAAATTTCATCATTGCTTTCACACATATAATGCTTTTCAAGGACAACACCATTTGTACCCCAAGATATACTATATTGCGACCACCTTGTAGTCTACGAGTAGAGTCTATCCCATCTTTGGATTGCTATCTTAAATATGCATAGATACATGTCATCATCTTCAAAGGGAGCATCACACTTGCATCACAGTGTGTATGTGGGCACATAAGTTAAAAGACCAATTCATCTTTAGATGTCGTGTATATTGTGAAATCTTGGGTTGTTAGCATTGCTTGTTTACACTAATGGATTTTTGAGGATTTTCGTGTAATACGAAGACAATAATCTATCTCCTTCTTTGTGAGATGCTTCACCTTCAACAAAATCTCTCAAATCTACCTACATTAGTAATTCTTGGCTCATCACCTTTCACTTTTGCTTCTAGATCTTTCTAATCATAGGAGACATGAATCTCATTAGATACCTCTTGACCTTTGTGTTTGGAGCATTGGTGGTTGATAGCCTTGTTGGTTTATGCCTTTTTCCTTGATGTTCTTTGAACCCTTACCCATTTTGTTCTTTCGGGCTCTCTAAGTTTTAATGGTATTTGTTTCAACACCCACTATGTATTCATTATTTGCTTTAGCATTTCTAGTGCTTGTACTCTTTGTAAGTTCCAGATGGACTAATATATTTAAAATTAAATTAAAATCCATTATTGGTCTCATTCACACATTTAATAAAAATTTATAAGAACGTTGAAGATAACTCACATTACTCTGGGAGAGACCTTGGTTTACTTGGAGCGTTTAGTCACATTGAATTTTCATTAACATAGAATTATTCTATAAATTAAATAACAGGGTGATATTGTGGGGAAATTTTATGATGGCATGAAAATTTCAAAAAACATATAATGGCATGAAAATTTCAAAAAACATCTCTGAAAAGTATTGCACAATTGGATTACCATAAGTTTTAGGGCCTCCTCAAAATTTGTGGATAAGTTTGTCCAATTTATTCATCTTTGTGTGTTTTCAAGTCTATAAAATTTCATATAATTGTAAAATCATGTAAATAATAAACAACTTTAAGAGATATATGATGCTCGTGCTCATTGAGTGGGGTTTAAAGTAATGATACATAAATCTTAAATCAACTTGTAATATTTAGTTATCATAATTTTTTTTTAATGTCTTGTTAATTTGTGTGTTTAAATTCCTAAAGAATTTCCAAAATACATGAGCATTATTAACAAAAAGCTCACATACATGTAAATGCATATTTTGGCATATTGTCCTTGCACATATAAATAAAATATAATGGCATGGCACAATAAACCATTTTTAGCGTATTGTTAATGATGGTATGTAAATTTGAAAGAACATATTTTAAAAGAGTTAAACAATTGGTTTATCATAAATTGTAGGGCTTCAAAATTTGTGGATGGTTTGTCCAATTTGTCTTAGTGTTTTTCAAGGTTATATATAATTGTAAAATAATATAAAAAATAATCAACTTCAAATGATATATAATGTTTGTGCCCATTGAGTATGGGCTAAAGTAATCACATATAAATCCTATATCAACTTGTAATATCTCGCTATTGTAGTTTCTTATTGTCTGATCAAATTGTGCAATAAATTTTTGTTTAAATTACCAAAGAATTTCCAAAATACAAGAACATTGTGAACAAGAAGCTCACATTAAGCCAGATACATATAAATGCATATGTTAAATGGTCCACAAACACAAATACAAAATTAAGGGTGTGGCACAATCAACCATTTTCAACATATTGTTATTGAACATATCTGTAAAGTAAAACCATAATTGATATCAATTTTTTACCATCGGTCTTGTAGTTGTCCTTGAGCAGTTTTTTTCCTCGGATTTTTTTTTTTCCTCGGAAAGTTGTCCTTGAGCAGTTATGCTTATATATTGAAAGCTTTGATGAACATGAATACAAATATTAGTGAGTGAGCTTAAAATAATGATCATAATGATTATTTATTTGAAGAAAACCATTATCTTGTAACCAATTTTCCACCATAATATTTTTCTATTATCTCAAAATAGATTTGAAATATCACAAATTAATGCAAAATAGAAAAGATAAAGAAACAAACTTACTAATAACCATTTGTTTCAAAAAATAACAAATGGAACTTGGCATACATTATGCATAGTTAATGTTGGTTATCATGGGAATATTTGAGGTGTCTCTAAAATATTGCAACCATACATTTCAAAACAACTACTAGATTTCATTGGGCAATATATGTATATATATATATTTAACAACAATTAATAACAAAATTGGTACATCTTTATTGTCTAATATAGACTCCAAATAATTTGTCAAAGGATGTGATGTCAGATAACCACTAGATGCCACTCAGAAACATTGTGTATACAATTGAGTAGTAATAAGATTAGCTTATCCTTGTCATTTTCTATAGAATCCTTGTCATTTTCTATAGAATCTTTTGGAATATGCCATAAGATATCAACATGTTCTTAGCTATGGGTTCCCAATATGTAATCCAAAGAGTTCAAGTTTCACCTCTTAAAAGATTAAATTATGCATTTTTCATGACATAGAAGGTCAATATTCTTCTCATCAAAGTGAAGATGTTTGTGATGCAACTATCGCTGGGATAGTCTATGCTTTGTACCTTTGATAATCTTTTGTTGAGGCATGCTTGTAGTATGATATCGATGACTAGAACTTGTACTAAATACATGAATCTATAATAAGTTGAGGGTGTTAGGTGTAACGTTGTATTTATGTATTGAAGTCTTATTGTATTAAAATTGGAACTAATATGTATGCATTGTGTAACTAAATGTTGACAAGCAAGGGATTATTTTGACAATTTCCATTGCCAAACTTTCAATGGATAATATAAAGAGACATGCAGAAAACATGGAGTGTTGGTTATGTGATGTAGGAACATCCTCGAGTTAGCAAAGTATACTGGAATGTGGGGAAATGGCACAAAAGAAAAATACATGACAACTGGTAGGCACTGCGAAGAGTTAAAATGTAGCCACAACAATGGAAAAGTATAGTGTGTAGTTTATGCTCATAAGTGAAAAATGTGTGAGAGACATAGCAGAGTGTGGAGGATGCTATCAAGGGCATCGCCACATAAAGCACACACGAGAAGCGTGATGAGCTCAAATGGTTGTGAGCATACAAAGGGAAGATGAAAAGGTTCTATGAGGGAATGCGAAGTGATAGGTGTAGATATGGGGCACCAAAGGAAAAGAGGAAGAATTGGAGGAGGAAGTTGAAATGACATGTAAGCAAATGGAAAGTTTTGGGAGGCTTTGAACCATTAGTTAGTCTATAATAGATATGATTGAAATCAAGTGGATTGGGTTGGCCAATAATTAGAAATCCAAAAGTATTGTTTGGAAGAAGTTGCAGATCTCGAACTACTGGTAAGGTATATCTTGAATTATACATGCATTTTTTATTAAATACAAGACACGAGTAGGCTTATTCCCTTGCATTTATGATTTGATTATTATGTTGTTTGAATGCTTGATAAACATTTGATGTTAAGGAGAGCATTTATGATCTTAGCTCACATGTTACCTAGGATGGCACATGGCCCACAAGAGAAATTTGGTAGGTTGGGGATCTTTATGCTCTTGATTACGCTATGTGGTATTAGAGCAAGGTTGTAATATTTTGGAAGCTTTGGGAGGCGAAATAAACAAGAAGGCTCAAAGAATTCAACGATAGGTTACATAGAGAAGAAATGGTGAGAAAAGAGGAAGATTGTCGTTTAACATAGAATTGCAAAGCTACAAAGAAGAACAAAAGAATTGGTATAGAGTCAAATAAGTCAAAGAGAGTTAAGTGCATCCTCATCTAAGAGAATTGCCTCTCAACATCACTAAAGGGAGGCCCACAAGGGAATCCCATGCGTCAAGGGGGGAAACTCACAACCTCCAAGAAAAGGGTCTACAAATGAACTTGTAACTCCTTGTAAATTTTCAGCCACTAGGTGGCTGCTTTCCTATGTTTCTCTTAATTAAATAATCAGATATTAACTTATTTAACAACAAAAATATAATTTTTTGAACATGCAACAAGGACATATATAGCTGAAAATGAACAATGGAAGCCTAAAAATAATACAAAAGATTTCTATCCTTCAAATCAACTTATCATTTAATAATCAAAATTTACAAGGACACCTCAACCTGAGTTTTACAGCCCGCTGAAAAGAAACATTACGCCTCATAGAAATTTGAGGAACTATTGTACCTTGTACGACATTATACGATACTTATAGAGCCTCAAGACCTTACTTCTTTTCTAAATATCATAGATACACTAAACATGCTTATAACAATGGCAATAAAAAATAAACGAAGTATAATGTGAATTTGAACATTGATATACTGAAATGTACCTCTTTGAATGCCAAATTTGTCCAACAATGTAATAGCCTTTCCACATCAACAAGCCTTTTCATCCTTTGATGCCCATAATGAGATTAAACCTCCCTTCCAACTAGGAGCCTAGCCGACTTCCTAGCTCCAAGAAAGCTTTTGGTTTGTTGGCCCTCCGTTCCTGTGACTCTAAGAACAATGATGCGCAATATCTCTAAAACTTGTTCCATGAAAATATTTCTCCCAAGAATTCTTCCATAAATTCTTCCACCTCTCAACCAATTTCACCTCTCTATTTATGAAAATATTTCTTCCAAGAATTATTCCATAAATTCTTCCACCTCAACCAATTTCACCTCAAATATTCTTCACTCTCTCTATTTATGAAATTCTCATGCACATCTCCCCAAGTCTCATCAACCACCCTCATTTATGGGCCATCAACCACCCCTTCTAGATTTTAGGAAAAATATCTAAAATAAAAATATTGAATTAAATAAATATAAAATAAAAAGTATTTATTTTCATGCTAGCTTATAAATGAATTTGACATCCCCACCAAAATTATTACATCCCACCATACCTATTTAATTCATCATATCAACAATTAATAAAATTCAAGAAGGATATTTAATGCTACTAGATATTTAGCCCACGGGGGTAGAGCAATTGGTAATGAGTAAATCAGATTAGAAGTTGTACATGGAAGGTCACAAGTTCAAATCCCCGTTGGTACTTACAAAAAAAAATAAAAAAAATGCTACTAGATATTTATATGTACTCCATATACTCCCTACAATCAATAACCATTTATTCAATAATTAATACATCAATTAATCATATTAATGTACATGTACAATGTAGGTGTACATGGCTAGTGTATACATACCTGTGCGTGTACTAATTATAAACAATCAATATTCTAATGCATAGTTCATGTCTGTTCTCATTCTCATCCAAGTATGCAAGATAACAAATATAAATCTCAATATCCAACAATCACACTAGTTTACACTAATTCAATACAAACAACACAACATAATAATATCCTCACACGAGTAAAGCAATACTTTGAGAACACAAAGTAATAATGTTGTTAAATAACTAATTCACAAAATCTTTCTAATTTACTTCAAACCATCCTTCCTCCCTAACCTACTTCCATATTCCAGATCCTATCCTTTCCTCTACTGGAATATGCCACAGCATCAACTATATTGACCTAACCCCAGATATAACTTGTAAGTGTAAGTGGAAGTGTCAATTATATTGACTAAGCCTCCCCAACAAGAAACTCGCAATCATCATCACACAACTTGTGGAGCGTGTCTCCGCAAAACCCTCCCACGACTCCAGGTTTTGGAGGATACACAGTGGGAAATTCCTCCACCCCTCTTTCAAGTGATAAACCATAATACTCAAATGAAATTTATATATAATCATGTAAGTTTTTTTGCAACATATATTGTACACTTGTTTTGTATCCAAAGTACAATCTAAATTAACATATGTTAGGATATTCCTATACTCCATCCTAGTCCTACTAGCATTTTCATCCTTTGCATTTTCAGTCTTGCATGCATTCCTGCATGTAGCATGCATTCTGCATGCATTGCATGCATCCGCATGCTTCCCAGTCATCAGGTTGACACCTCCAGCACCTAGTCCCTAGTCTTCCAACACTCAGGAGCTTATTTCCACTCAGATTGAGCCCTCCTAGCTAGTGATGTGCCCACATCTCACCATCCACTTGACAAAGGCGCCCTTCTTCACCTACCAGTCCAGTTGTCTTCAGTTAATTAAGTTCTCTCCTTGATTTTAGGCTTGACTCACTCTTAATTGACCTTACCACTCCGATGGACCTCCAGTGTGACTAGACTACTCATTCTGACTCCAGTTAGCTCCTCATGCACCCTCCACTGAGCCTCCTTCATTCAGTTAGTGCCTCCATGTGCCAGTTACACCTACCACACTCAGTTAGACTCAGTTTGACTGATGATTGACAGTTACTTGTGCATTGATGACTCCACTGATGATGAAATAGACTTCTAGTTGTGCTCTGATGACACTCCAGTGATCTCTTGATCAATCCATGAAGGTTAATTCGAATTGCCACCTTGGCATTCGAATCCTCATGCATTGTACTACTTATTTGTCCATATTGTGATTAATGAATTAGTGTGTGTGAAGTATTTTTGCTTCTATTCGAGTTCTAATGTATCATAATTTTGTTGCTCATTTTACTGCATTGACCACTCTTATTCTTATTCCTAAATTCTTTCATTGTGAGGTTTACAATAGCTCTTAGATCTGCTGTGAGGATTTTCACATGGTATCAGAGCATGTTGAGAGTATTGTTTATCTCCATTCCTGAGATTTTTTTGCAGGTTATTATCAAGATTTCGAGTGTAGTAGTTGCAGTAGTTTCTGCATTTTTGCAGCAGTAGCAGTTGCAGATATTATCTATTGTTTTTGCAGGTCTTCTACAGCTTCCATGTATTCAGAAGAAATCTATCCTCCTCCATTCAACTATGATCTTCTTTCTCCATTCAATTATGATGAATGGAAACCAAAGATGATAGCACATTTGAAGAGAAATGGTCTCTTTGATTATTGTTTTGAAAGAGAGTTCGAATCCTCTGAAGAAGAGATTGATTGGTTAAATAAAGGTGACCATGTCCGTGCAACCATGATGTTTGCTATGCCTCGATGCATGGCATATGAGCTCCTTGATGTTGAATCTCCAAAAGAGCTATGGGCCCACCTGGATGAAAGATTTGGCAGACAGAATGAAGGGATTGGTCCAAACCCTTTTGAAAGCAAGCAAAGAGATGCATTCGCCCTCCTTGATGATCTCATTGATCATGAATAAGTATCAATCATATCTCATATTGAAGTTGTCCACAAAGAAGAAGAACTTGCAGATTCTACACTCATGCTCCAAATTTCTTCTATTTCAAATTCTATGCCAGCTCACACTCTAGAAATTGTAGAAGGTCCTAAATCCTCTCTTGCACCAGAGTCTGTTGGTTTGCATCATGATCACATGAATGTTTCGGAGGTAAAATCAGCCATTGGAGGTAATGCATTCGCTCTCCATGATCAATCACCTCTTATTTACTATTATATGATCATTATTTCATGCTTTCAGAAGGTTATTGAAGATAATGGCCATTGCCATTCGCTTGGGATAATTTCTCATGCATTTATTGGTTTTGATCTCACCTCTAATGGTTCAAAGGAGATCTCAAGAAACCATGATTCAAGTCTTGGATCTAATTTGGATTCTAAGCAATCACTACTTGAGATAGTTTCTCATGCATATGATGGTTTTGATCTCACCCCTGCTGGTTCAAAGGAGATCTCAAGAAACTATTCTTCAAGTCTTAAATCTGATTTGGATTTCAAGCAATCATGTGATGGTTCTTTTTGGCATAATCTCACCCATGATGGTTCGAAGGAGAAGACAAAAGACTATCTGCACATTCATAGATTTGATCCTACCTCAACTGATTCGAATCACAGGTTCAAGGATCATCCTCATACTTTTGGATTTGTTCTCATCACATTCGATCTGGAGAGCAAGTACAAGCACATGCTTTCTGAGCATGATCCACTTCTTCCCAGGAAGAAGATACCTCCAGACATATGACCAAGCATCACACCTGCTTGAGTTTGGAGCATTTATTTTTGTGTGTGCCTTACAATCTATTTTGAGGGGAGGTATTTTTCCCATGAGGTTTTCCCCATTTCCTCGGTTTATTGACTGTTGTTATTATTCATTTGTATTGGGTGACCTTTGGTCTTGGTTACCAAGGCCCAGGATGGATTAAGGGGGGGTGTTAGGATATTCCTATACTCCATCCTAGTCCTACCAACATTTTCATCCTTTGCATTTTCAGTCTTGCATGCAGCATGCATTCCTGCATGCAACTTGCATTGCATGCATCCGCATGCTGCCCAGTAATCAGGTTGACACCTCCAGCACCTAGTCCCTAGTATTCCAGCACTCAGGAGCTTATTTCCACTCATATTGAGTCCTCCTAGCTAGTGATGCGCCCACATCTCACCACCCACTTGACAAAGGTGCCCTTCTTCACCTACCAGTTCAGTTGTCTTCAGTTAACTGAGTTCTCTCCTTGATTTTAGGCTTGAATCACTCTTAACTAACCTTACCACTCCGATGGACCTCCAGTGTGACTAGACTGCTCATTTTGACTCCAGTTAGCTCCTCATGCACCCTCCACTGAGCCTCCTCCATTCAGTTAGTGCCTCCATGTGCCAGTTACACCTACCACACTCAGTTAGACTCAGTTTGACTGATGATTGACAGTTACTTGTGCATTGATGACTCCACTGATAATGAGATAGGCTTCTAGTTGTGCTCCGATGACACTCTAGTGATCTCTTGATCACTCTGTGAAGGCTAATTCGAATTGCCACCTTGGCATTCGAATCCTCATGCATTGTACTACTTATTTGTCCATATCGTGATTAATGAATTAGTGTGTGTGAAGTATTTTTGCTTCTATCTGAGTTCTACTGTATCATAATTCTGTTGCTCAGTTTACTGCATTGACCACTCTTATTCTTATTCCTAAATTCTTTCATTGTGAGGTTTACAATAGCTCTTAGATTTGCTGTGAGGATTTTCACAACATCCACATATTGATATTCCGTGCTCAATTTTCCTATTTAATCAACTCACATATCCATCACCATCATGACATATAACCATAAAAATTTATATCCTGTAATACATAAATTTTTCCATGTGTCCACATATAGGTGTCTCATTAGTGTGGCTTGTCAAAATAAAAAGTAAGCAAAATAAAATATTAGGAGAAGTGATACTATACTTCTAGTTGCATAATGCTCCAATGTGGGGCATTGCATACACCCACTCTTCAAGAAACTTCATCCCAAAGTTATAATCATTCATAATATAAGAAGAGTCACAATATAATTTCTTAGTGTCTTCCATGATAGAGAATGCTATGATCCCATTAGACCTTCACTTGATCAAAGGACGCCAAGGTTATCTATAAGTGAATTAAATACCCTTCTTAAATTTTATATTTATCGTTATTTAATTCATTATATCAACAATTAATGCAATTCAAGAAGGGTATTTAATGCTACTAGATATTTATATGTACTCTATATATTCCCTACAATCAATAACCATTTAATCAATAATTAATACATCAATTAATCATACTAGTGTACATGTACACTGTAGGTATACGTAGCTAGTGTATACATACCTGCGCACGTACTAATTATAAACAATCATTGTTCTAATGCATATTTTACATCTCACTAAAAAGAAACATTACGACTCATAGAAATATACAGAACTGATGTACCTTGTACAACACTGTATGATACTATCCTAGCAGCCTTACACCTTGTCGATCGATCCTCTTCCAGTTATCCGTGTTCTCTCCTCCTGGAATTCACTTGTGTGTTACTCACACAACTTCCTTAGTGTGTTCTCCTTACACACCTTCCTTGGCGTGTTCCACTTGGTGTGTACAACTTCTCAACTTATCCCACCATCTTGTCCTATTTATAATTTAAGAAAGATATAACTAATCTCTTCAATTCTAGCAACCAACTTCCTTGATTCTAGCAACTAATCTCAACTAATCTCCTTAATCCTAACAACCACCTTATCTCAACAATGAAGTGTACGACTAAGATTATATGAAATCTAACTCATTAATATTCGAGAATATCTAGAATATTTAGATTTCTAAGACTAAGAGACCAAAGGAAATTAGACTATCATTTTTATTTATTAAGTGAAATTACAAGTTGGTATTATTTCCCACTTTTACTAAGTGGTCACTAAGAAGTTGTCTCGAACTTCTCCTCACACGTTCACAACTAACCTGCGCAAGAGGATTCTTCTCAAGTGACATTTTTCAACACTCCTTGACCAATCAAACATGGTAGGCTAGCCTTTGGTTTAACGAAGATATTAGTGACTCTATTGGTGAATTATTGATGGCCACTACCTTAATGGCCCTTACCTTACCCAACATAATATCGAAAACTAAATAGTGGGGAAAGACTCATAACTCATTATGTGAATATGGTACAATACCTATGTCCTCATTATGTGAATATGGTACAATAACTATGTCATTATAAACTCAACTTTTAGAATGATTTCCCTCCAATGTAGGGGAAAGTGAGCACCAAAGCTATCCAACCTTCCTAGTAGCTCACACTACCACATCCTTAGCATGGAATATTTGTTTGCAATTGACATAAAGCCATATCAATATTTATGCAGTTGGAAAACCTTCTCTCTAGAAGGTGACATTGATAAGAAAAATGGGCACAAAAAACATTCACATTTAGGATATTTTGGCCATTCCATATTTGTACAAGAACTAAACACAAAGGATGGTTTTTGCAACTCAACATTGGCCATGTTTATACACTCAATTCAATGTCAATCATGTTTGTATTATTGATTGAATGGATGATTCCCTTGGGTAATACAAAGTTCATCTATTCAAATCTTGTGTTGAGTAACTGTTGTGTTAAAGAAGTGTAACTGCGGAACGTATTCTAAATGTATTTGTCTATTGTATTATTGTATCCTCCTTCGGGATATGTCATTGATGTAATTGATAATGTAAGTCATTGAAAGAGTCAATGTAAACCCTAGGTATTGTGTCGACCTAGAAGAACCCAAAAAATATTATTATATTATGTATTTGACAAGTCGGCCCAGTCAGTTAGGAGAAGTTGGCCCAGTTGGGGAAAAGTCACCTCAACGGAAGAATATAAATAGAGGATGAATTTCTCATTTGTACTCACTCATCTCACTCACACAAGTTCTCATAGGAGAGAGAGGGAAGTTTGTACAAGTGGTAGAGAAGCTGGTTTTGTCTTGGGGTTTATCTTTGTACTTTGTGAATTCTATATTGAGGAAGTTTTGCCGGGGTTTTCTCCCTTGTGGTTTCCCCGAGAGAAATTTTGTGTTCATTGTTCTTGCTGTGCTTGTATTTCTTTCAGTGATAGATTGTTAAATGCTATTATGCTAAACAAGTAGAAAAACTAACATGGTATCAGACCAAGCCTGAAAGAAAACATTGTGCATCCTTCGCAATTGCAGAAACTAGGGCTTCTTATTCTAGGAGCTCTCTTCACAAATCAGATGAAAAAGGAGGTGCATCTAACTCACCTCACTAGGGCTCATCTTTCTGTTGAAGTAGAATTCAATTCCGAGAATTTTCATTTTTGGGTCCCCCACTACAGCCCGAGAGAATTTAGGGAATCAAGTTTTTGGATCATCTGCTCATAGTAGGAGAAGGAGTACTTTGCTCAACTCGCCTTAAGGATGAGAATTTTCTCATCCAATTAGTTTTCCAAAATTATGAAGTTGGAAAATTAGGGTTTCTCTGTCAAACCCTATATCAAGGAAGAATCATTTTTTCAAAAGAACAACTTTGCTGGTAAGTACTACATCTATTCTATTTCCATTTGAAGTTCTCATTATATCAAAATGACATTCAATACCAAGATTGATGAGAAGCTTGAAGGAGCTGAGAACTTCAGGGCATGGAAATATAGAGTCATGCTCATCCTTGAAGAACATGACCTAGAAGGTTTTTATAAAGGAGGGACTTACAGAACCATAAGGAGAGAGGCGAAAGCATTACACAAAAAGAATATGATCAAAGCTAAGAGGATCAAAACTGATTATATTAAAGATCATTTGATCCCTCAAGTATCCTCAAAAGAAGACTCCGAAAGAGATGTTTGATGCTTTGACCAACTTATTTTAAAGGGAAGAACATTAATAGGAAGATGACCTTGAGAAATCAACGCAAGGGTGTAAAGATCTTGAAGTTTGAGACTATGCACTCATACTTCTCCAGAGTATCCTAGATAAAAGAATAATTAGAAGCTATTGGAGACATGGTGGAAGACATTGAAGTTGTGATGACCACTCTGAATGGTCTCCCTAGAGATTGGGAACCCTTTGTTCGTGAAATATGTGCTAGGAAGAAATTGATCCATTTCAGACAACTATGGGAAGAGTGTGTGTAGGAGGAAGAAAGAATAGCGGTAAGAGAGGATAAACTAAATGACAATGAATATCAAGCTTTGGTAATTCATGCCAAAGGTGGAAGGAAAATGAAGAGTGATGTGCATACCCGTGACCACTCTCCCAAAATATATCAAAGACCTCAAAGGAACAAGAGGTTCAAGAGAGACCTCTCCTCAATTGAATGTTACTCTCGTCACAAGACAGAACACCTAGCAAGAAATTATACATCTAAATATGGACAACCTAAGAAGCAAAAGAAGACATTTCATGCTCATGCAATAGAAGATAGTGAGTATGATGATGAAGACAAAACCAAAGAAGATGAAGACTCTAGTCAAGAGTATGTGCTAATCTCAGTACTCACAGTTTCAATATCTCACGGGAGTGATACTTGGCTAGTGGATAGTGGAGCCTCAAAACATATGATGAGATACAAAGAATCTCTTGTACATCTCATGCAGAAAGATTCTCCACACAAAGTAAAGCTTGGAGATGACTACCAATATCCTATCAAAGGAATGGGAGAGGCCACTTACAAATTGGACTCTGGAAAGTCCATGAACATGACGGAAGTGCTATATGTTCTAGGTTTGAAGAAGAACCTTCTGTCTATTTCAGCATTAGATAATAAAGGTCTTAGAATTGCATTTGTAGACGGTGAAGTCCTTATGTGGCCAAAGGGGAAGACTATCAATGATGAAGTCATCATTAGAGTAGAAGAAGGAGTAATTTATAAGCTTAAGGGTCATGTAGATTCAACATTGGTGACCAGTACCATGATTCCCTGTGAACCATGGCATAGAAGACTAGCTCATGTACACTACAAATCCTTACCAATAGTAAGTAATGTGGTGACTGGATTACCAGAAATCCAGGTTGATCATGAAGGAGTGTGCAAAGGATGTGCACAAGGAAAAAGTACAAAGAATCCATTTCCAAGCAGTGACAACAAAGATAAAGGTATTTTGGACATTATTCATTCCAAAATTTGTGTACCTATGTCCACCACTTCATTAAGCGAGTATGTGTATTATGCTTCTTTTATTGATGATTACTCCTACAAAACATGGATTTAATTTCTAAAGAATAAGAACGAAGTTTTTGAAAATTTTAAAGAGTTTAAGGCTCTTGAAAAAAACCTCTCTAATAAGAAGATAAAGATACTAAGGACAGATAATGGAGGGGAATACACTTAAGGTGAT
Source organism: Larix kaempferi (assembly GCA_027924585.1). Taxonomy (NCBI): domain Eukaryota; kingdom Viridiplantae; phylum Streptophyta; class Pinopsida; order Pinales; family Pinaceae; genus Larix; species Larix kaempferi. The sequence goes on along the minus strand of BSBM01000477.1, from coordinate 1,797,348 downwards.
TTCAAAGATTTCTATAAACAAGAAGGGATTAAGAGGGAGCTTATTATTCCCTATAATCCACAACATAATGGTGTAGCTGAAAGAAATAATAGAACTATCATGGAAGCAGTGAAGGCCATGATCCATGATCAAGACCTACCCATGCACCTATGGGCCGAAGCAGCTAGAATCGCAGTCTATGCACAGAATATGATCTCTCACAGTGCTCTTGGAAACAAGACCCCAGAAGATATGTTCACCGGTATGAAGCATGAAGTTAGTCATCTAAATATATTTGGATCTCCACTATTTATTCACTTTCCAAAATAGAAGAGATTGAAGTTGGAACCCTCAAGAAAGAAAGGAATATTTGGGGGTTACAATGAGCAATCAAAGGCTTACCTTATCTACATCCTAGGATTCCTCCATATTGAGCTCAACCAGGATGTTACATTTGATGAAGACACAACTTTCAACAAGTCTAAGAAGACTCATGAGGATGAAGAGGAGCATGAATCTCCTAGAGTCTCATAAATTAATAATGTACCAGAAATAAATGCCGAAGAAGAACCTATTCCAGAAGATCATGATATGACAGAATCTCAGAGACATGAGGAGACACCTCATGAAGAAAATCCATGGAAGAGAATACCTGCTTGGGAACGAGAATTAATATAAGATGCACGATGATATGGTGCCCCAGAAGGAACTAGTAGAGAAATCAAAATACCAAGGCCATACTCCAGTTATGTAGCCTTGATGTGTAACCTTGTTGAAGAGGAACTGACATGTTTTGAAGATGCAGTAAAGAAGAAGGATTGGTTGGATTCTATGAATGAAGAATACCAGTCCATAATTAAGAATGATGTTTGGGATGTGGTGCCAAGACCAAAGGACAAGTCAGTTGTTACGTTAAAATGGATCTTCAAAACAAAACACTCAGCAGACGGAAGCATTGAAAAGCATAAGGCAAGGTTCATAGCTCGAGGATTCTCTCAGAAGGAAGGAATTGATTATGATGAGACTTTTTCTCGCGTGGCCAAATATACCTCAATTAGAACCATCCTTGCCTTGGAAGCTAAGATGAAATGGAAGTTACATCAGATGGATGTAAATACGACTTTCCTTAATGGAAATATAGAAGAAGAAGTATACATCGAACAACCAGAAGGATTCAAAACATAAAACAGAAAGACACATGTATGTAAAATGAAGAAAGCATTGTATGGGTTGAAGCAAGCACCCAGAGCATGGTATGGAAGAATTGATGGATTCCTGATGAGCTTGGGATTTACCAAGAGTAAAGAAGATTCAAATATTTACTATAAGATCATGAATGATGAATCTATGATATTTCTATTGTATGTGGATGATTTGTTTCTGACAAGAGAAGACAAACCCATCACTGAATGTAAAAAGAAGCTTTCTGCAGAATTTGAGATGAAAGACCTTAGTATGATGCATTATTTTCTAGGTCTTGAAGTATGGTAGTTTCCAGATGATATTTTCCCGAGTCAAGGAAAATACACAGTTGAGATCCCAAAAGGATTTGGGATGTTGGATTGTAAGGGCATGACTACTCCGATGGTGACAAATTTGAAGCTCTTGAATGATGTTTCATCAGAGATGGTAGATGTCATGATGTACAGACATATTATTGGGTGATTGATGTATTTGACCAATACCAGACCAGACATATGTTTTGTTGTTAACACCTTGAGCCAGTATATGGTGGAGCCCATAAATGTTCACCTGATTGCAACAAAACATGTGATGAGGTACCTAAAAGGTACGATAGACTTTGGACTCAGATATGCTTCTGATAGTGAGTTTAGACTATACGAATATGCAGATTCAGATTGGGATGGAAATGCCGAAGATAGAAAAAGCACTTCATGATGTTGCTTTAGTTTGGGATCAGGTTTGATCTCATGGCTCAGTAGAAAGCAACCCTGTTTGTCTCTCAGCACAACAGAAGATGAATAAGTAGTAGCATGTTCATCTTGTAGCGAAGTAGTGTGGATTCACAAGATGTTGGTTGGATTGTTCGATGCAGAGATAGATGTGACTGATATTCTCTATGAAAACCAGAGTTGCATCAATATGACAGAGAATCCCGTGTTCCACGATAGATCGAAACACATTGAGATCAAGTTTCACTATATTCGGGATATGGTGAAGAAGTGAGCTGTAAATATCAAGTATGTTCCTACAGAGGAACACGTTTCTGATGTGTTGACTAAGCCTTTGTCTCGCATAAAGTTTGAATACTTTAGAGACAAGCTTGGTGTGGTTTGGAAGGACCTCCCTTGAAAGAGGGATGGATGATGATGATGATTCCAGTCCTGAGGTGACTGAATATCAATATTGTCTCACTGACAGAGTTCCCGTCCTTAGGGGACTGATGCTAGTCCTTAGGGGACTGGTGCCAATCCTGAGGTGACTGAAGATCAGTACTGGCTGACTGATAGAGTTCTGGTCCTTAGGGGACTAATTCCAGTCCTGAGATGACTAAAGATCAGTACTGGCTGAATGATATAGTTCCAGTCCTTAGGTGATTGATTCCAGCTATGAGGTGACTAAAGATCAATACTTTCTAACTGATAGAGTTCCAGTCCTGAGGTGACTGATGTTAGTCCTGAGGTGACTGAAGATCAGTACTGGATGACTGATAGAGTTCCAGTACTTAGGGGATTGATGCCAGTCCTGAGGTGACTGAAGATCAGTATTGGATGACTGATAGAGTTCCATCCCTTAGGTGACTGATGCGAGTCCTGACGTGATTGAAGATCAATACTTGCTGACTGATAGAGTTCCAGTCCTTAGGTGACTGATGCTAGTCCTGAGGTTGACTGAAGATTGGTACTTGGTGGCTGATAGAGTTCTGGTATTTTTTCTTTACTGATGATTGGTGTTGTTGTTCCAGTATTTTGTTTACTGATGATGTTCCAACAAATGATGTTGCTGATGATAATGTTCCAATAGAGGATTTTGCTGATGATGAAGTTCTAGCAGAGGATTTTGCTGATGATGATGTTCCAGCAGAGGATGTTGCTAATGATGATGTTCCAGCAGAGGATGTTGCTGATGATGATGTTCCAACATAGGATGTTGTTGATGATGATGTTCTAGCAGAAGATGTTGCTGATGATATTCCAACAGAGGATGTTGCTGATTATGATGTTCCAGCATGGGATGTTGTTGACGATGATGTTCCAGCAGAGGATGTTGCTGCTGTTGCTGATGGTGATATTCCAATAGATGATGATGATGATGCTGATTAGGATGTTCTAGCAGATTATATCCTAGACATATGATGACCCAAAAAATTCCTACGACATATAGAGATTCACAAATCCAGTTGTGCAGCTATTGATGTTTCCCGCATAATACCTTCCTAGTTAAGAGGGAGTGTTAAAGAAATGTAACTGCGAAAGATATTCTAAATGTATTTGTCTATTGCATTATTGTATTCCTCCTTCGGGAGATGTCATTCATGTAATTGATAATGTAAGAGTCATTGAAAGAGTCAATGTAAACCCTAGGTATTGTGTCGGCCTAGAAGAACCCATAAAAGATTATTATATTATTTATTTGATAAGTCGGCCCAGTCAGTTAGGAGAAGTCGGCCCAGTTGGGGAAAAGTCACCTCAACGAAAGAATATATATAGAGGACGAGTTGCTCATTTGTACTCACTCATATCACTCACAAAAGTTTGCATAGGAGAGAGAGAGAAGTTCCCACAAGTGGAAGAGAAGCTGATTTTGTCTTGGGGTTTATCTTTGTACTTTGTGAATTCTATATTGAGGAATTTTTGCTGGGGTTTTCTCCCTTGTGGTTTCCCCGAGAGAAATTTTGTGTTCATTGTTCTTGCCGTGCTTGTATTTCTTTCAGTGATAGATTGTTTAATGTTATTATGCTAAACAAGTAGAAAAACTAACATGTTGGAGGCGACTTAAATAAATCTTTCATGGAGAACAATGAGTTGTATATCTCTCTCCAATTGCAATGTTTACTTTCATAGCATTGGTGTGTAGCTATCTCTTTTTCTATTGCAATGAATCACATCCCTTGATCTTATCAAGACAAGCTTAGATATTGACTGTTGGGTTTAGGGGTTGGGAAGGTGAAAAGTAATTTATCTATTATAAGAGAGAGAGCCTAGGGTAGTGTGCAGGACACAATTTACAAGAGAAATTTCTGAGAGAGGGTTGAGAGGAGAAAAGTGATTTTTCAGCAGATTTGGCATCTTTCCCAAGAGAGATGGGGCACAAATCCCAAGACAAAATTTTTTGTGGGAAAAGGGATGACTGTTTTTCATCAACGAGGAGGTTGTACTTCACTATTCATCTGGGAGGCCATACTGTACGGATCCGTACAATAGAAGTACATACACGATTTTTGAGGCTGTCCTAGGGCACAAATTTTGAGGTGAAGTTTTTCTGTTGCTAGCAGTTCCGTACTATTCCGTACAACAGAGTTTTGGAACACCTTTCGAGGTTGTTGTACGTGCTGGTACGTACAGGTTGTATAGTCAATTTTTGGGCACACTTTTCAAGGCAACAATCTTGGACTGTTTTGGGTGTTTGCATGTGAGTTTTTCAAACTGTGAATTTTGATGCCAAATGGAAAACTGTTGTAGCTTTTGTACTCTCTGCATTTAATATTAAATTTATCTTGTTGGGTTTTCCCCTTTGTGGTTTTTCCCGAGATGGACAACCAACACCTTGGTGTCTATCTGAGTTTATTTATTGTTGTTACTAGTGTTTTTCCACTGCAAATTACACCTAGTGTTAGTATTTCAGCTTTCAAGTTACTTGGGAATGCGTGCAATTTATTTTCATTTAATGTGGGTACTTATATAAGTATGAAATCTGTTATATGCTAAGTGTTTGATGAAACTACAGTCCATTAGTTTCCAGTTCTTCAACATTTTTATCTTCTTCACTTTGTGTTAGAGTCATGGTATGCCTATTTCCAATTGTATTTTTTTTCATTCTTTGCAATGGTTTGGGGTCCAGTCCTCACGATTGCTTAAAAATCATTGTTGTTGGGCATGCTAACCATGATATTTATGTTGGAATCAATATTGAGAATTTTTCACCATTTTTAACCTTAAGCACATCATGTAACGTTAACTATTAACAATTTTATTCATCATCACTTAAAACCATCACATAAAATCATACATAGTGCACACGAGATTTTACGTGGAAACCCAAATGGGAGAAAACCATGGAATGCTTTTCTTATATGATAACAAGATTACATTCATAGGAAGCACCAACTTTCAATATTATCTAGCACCAATTTGAAGGATGAACCACCCCCCTGATTTATAGGATCCAACCTGAAGGAATATCCAACTCCCTGATTTACCAGCATCGACTGGAAGGAGGCTCCAACCCCTTGAGATCACAAGAACCAACTTGAATGAGACTTTGATTTGCTGTACTTTCCCTGTCCTTCCACCCTGATATGAGTAAGAGTATAAATCTTTCACTGTCACTGTATTCACACTATCACTATGATTGTCTTTGTCACTGTCACTGTCACTATCATTGTCACTATCACTATCACTGTCACTGTCATTGTCACTGTCACTATCACTGTCATTGTCACTATCATTGTCTCCATACTGTCACCGTCACTGTCTCCACACTATCATTGTCACTGTCACTCTCACTCTCACTGTCACTATCACTGTTACTGTCACTACCACTTTCACTATCACTGTCTTCACATTCTCAATGTCACTGTCTTCATATTGTCACTGTCATTACTGTCACTTGTATTCATACCATACATATGTTGAATTTTTAACTATTTATAGATCTTGAAAATTATTTCACGATGATTTCAAGCATTCATTTCATCCCATATTTTTATTGAATAATTGCACATTGAAAATATCAACTTCAATTGCAGTGGAAATAAAACAAATATCAGTGAAAGATAACCATGCACAAAAGACACAAATATTTTATCATGGGAAACCCAACATGGAGAAATCCCAACCAACTTTTCTTGGAATAAATTAATCCAATTCAAGTACAATACCATTCATGAAGATAAATCCAAGCACATGAGAGTGTGCCCTTCTTGCATAAGAAACCCTAGCGAATATCTAGGGATATATAGCGAACCCAAAAAGATGATAAGAACCCAAGAATGTTTGATCATTGTCCTTTTCTATTCCTCCCTTGAAAAATGCGCACAAGTGGAGAGAGAATAGATGTTGTGGTGATGTGAAAATGAATTGTTGGAACACTTTATTTATATTCTTCAATTCACTTGAATTTTTCCATAGTGGGGTCCACTTTCCTTCTTGTTGAGGCTGACTTTCCAGTTTTACTATTTATCTCTTATTTATCTTCAGGGTCGACTTGCTATTTGTCTTCAATCTCTCTTTTGGGACTTCTTCAATGGTTGACTTGACTTCTTGGTTATTTATTCATCATAGAAAAATTATCCTTGTTGATGTTCATCTCCTCACATACAGATCAAATTCACCCATAGAGCTCTAATGTTGATTTGACCCCACTCTAAGAAGTCCCAGATGCTTCTTAGAGCCTATTTCAAATTCAACATTAGATTATACTTTGTTTATTTCACAAGGGGATAAAATTCCCTATCAAAACAAACAATTCAACTCACTCTAATATAGAATAGATCACTACTTCTCGGAGAATGCAATGTGACCTCTAGCTTCCTTCTCGAAGAAATATTTCTTAGAGTAAGCATCTTGAACCTTGTTTACTGTTAGTCACTTCTCATGAATAATCAAGGCTACGCCAAGGCCATCCTCTACCAACCATTGGTCGTTTCTCATGACCTTTCTAGGAGAATGTCTACAAAATGTTTCTTGATGCTGTAATTATGGAGAAACATTAGCACTCCCTCTCGGTGAGGGGAACATTCTGTATCACACCAAGCCTCACACTTGGTGATAATGTTCATAGAAGACACTCTCCATCACTTCCAAGCTTCTCAATCGATGAGGGTGTCGTCACTTCCAAGATTCACACTTGGAAGACATTCTATATCACTGCCAAGCTTCACACATGGTGAGAATGTTGAAATCCATCTTAGATATATACTGCATCTTGGGACATTCACCACTATCATAGACCCATGAGTGAATGTATCATTTACCACTAGCATAGACCCGTCAATAAATGTCTACCCTGATGCTGCTCATCTGTATGTATGGGCCATTCACCACTAGCATAGCCCCATGAGTGAATGTCTTCCCCATACTGCTCATCTGTATAACCATCACGATACCTGGTCCATTCACTTCTCGTGAATTCTTGTCGCTCATTTATAAGATCATCACCGTGTCTGGGCCATTCACTTATCGTGAATGTCTTCCACTCATCTGTAAAACCTTCGTGATATTTGGGCCATTCAATTCTCGTGAATGTTTGCACAATGTTGCTTATCCATCAACACTCCCTCTCACTGAGGGATACATTCTCCATCACACCAATCATCTATGAAGTATACAAACTTTGACTTAGATAGAGGCTTGGTTAGAATTGTCACGTCCCCTCTCATCGATCTAGTGCGATGGAGAGAACATGATGCTAAGGCTGGGCATCTAGCCCCATGATCATTAAGAAAATTCATTGGAAATAAAAACACATATGCAGATGTATAAATGTAAGAAACACAATGGAAGTAAATTCAACTACACATCTAGCACACATTCAAGGTATTCATGATAGTCATCAAATAAAGACATTACATAATTAACACAAGAGAGCACTTATCTTAAAACAAAGTAGTCCCGAGCAACTGGCTACGCAATAGCAACGTTCCACCCAACCATAGGCCAGTTGTGCTCATTAATATTTAAACACAACTGCCAGCCCCGAGCTGGGCATGATTTCTACAAGGAAAAAAGGAACAACAGACTCACACATAGCCAAATATACACAAAAATCAACCAAGCCAATCCAAAGTTGGGTTTATTAGGCTACCAAGGCAATGGAAGGGAAGAATTGCTAAGCTAGTGAGCTCAACCATAGAGCTATGGATACCTCTCCAAGACCTATCTAGCTTGGTCTCCACAATACCTACACACCCAACAATGAAAGTATTCCCTTCATTGCTACACAGTCCCTCAGGCCATACCTTCCATTCTAGTGCTCTTCAAGGTGTGCATAGAAGAGTAGCCAACCCTTTTGATCTTTTTGTGAGGTTACTCTCTTCACTAGGTTTATAAAGCCAATTCTAATCCTCTTCCACTCCTAGATTCTTACTCACAAATTCAACTCAAAACCAGGGTGCACCTAACAACAAAACACAAGTGTTGGGCATGAGGAAAATGTTTTGACTGTGGGATGCCCAAGATGGGGTTTCCATTAGTTTAAGAAATCGTGGGCAAACAAAAATGAAATGTTAGATGAGGAAACAACCATAGGAGAGAAAATCGATTTCAGAAAACGTTTATGGGAATTCAAGGGGCATAAATGACCTCTATAAACCCACAAATCGTGACTCTCTTCCTCCCAGCCATTGTGGAACACAAAAACAAGTTCCCGGCTATGGAAAATGAAGGAAAATGATGGAAAACGTGAAGGAAAACGCCCCATCTAGCTCAGACTGTGTGAGGGAGCAAAGACCATGGGTGAAGAATGGATTTGGGCACAATTTCGTGGGTGTTTTCTTGCCCAAGAAGCAAAAATATGATTTTCCAAATTGATGGCTTGCCCATACATGAAATTGGCTTCCATACCTCCCCATTCCCAAGGCATTAACTACCTCAACAAACTCTTGGAAGAATTAAATGATTGGGTGCATAAGTCAAAATGGGTAGTTGTGGGTTTATGGGTTCTCTCATTGACACTTGGGTTGACACTATTGGCTCAATGGTTTGAATAATTTCCCTCCCTATTCCTTGGAAAAATCACGCCCCCATCTCTTGTTGCATTGCATAGCTAGTTGTGGGCATTTCATTAAAGTTCATATTTACATGATGTATTAATTTCTATTGTTTGTGGCTAGCACAAGAACCATATGAACCGATTTTTAATTGCCGATACATAAAACGCTAAATCGATGGTGGGGCCTTGGCCTTGAGCTCCTCACCATGATTTAATAATGATATTTACATCATTTACAATTTTAATGCAATAGGGTCAAAATCAAGATATTACAGGAATGTTAGCTATCTACTCATATGTGGATATGTACTAGAGCCTCATTGCTCCCTTTTGCACAATGCCTCAGATGAGGTTATGTAATATCCCCATTTTGACCCTTAGGATATATTGGATTTTATGTAAACATTGTGCATATGTGATGTATAATTCCTACCGTGGAGCTCAAGGCCAAGGCCCTGCTAGTGAATGCTCAGCTTTCAGAGGCAAGTATTTGACATTGTGTGATCCATGTGCTATTAATACATGAAAGTTGTAAAATGATGTAAATATCATGTAATCAAATTCCAAGGGGCTGACTGTGGATGCAACTAAATGAGGGGGAACTATGTATCCACTAGGGAGAGGTGAGGGGGTTGTGGGACTGAACTATAGGTTGCCATATGTCACATTGGGAACCCCTTTTGACTGTCCTAGTTTTCATTTAATTCTGTTGTAAGGAGGTGGGTGAGAAAATCAGTCCATGAGAGTTGATGGAGTATGGGAAGCCCTGAAATCCGTAAGGCAGGGTATGGGCTTGGTTTGCTTGACCCATAAGTCACTCCACCTCATGGGAGGACGTTTTCTCTCATCCCCATGCCTTGGGGAATCATTCAAGATTCAGTTGGTAGGGGAGACGTAGACCCAACAGGGAGATGGAACTAGAAATCATGATTTGGGGAAAACCATGATTTGCAGAGCTAAGATCGCTAAGAAATCGACGGGGAAAGGGAAAAATGTTGGGAGGATCCATAGACCCAAAAATTGGTGCAATTTGGAGAGAGTTAGATTCCCAGGAACCCATAGGGAAAAACAGATCTAATAGCCCTAAATCATAGATGCGGGATAGATCCTTTCGGCCATAACCCTGAGGAGATCCGAGCGTGGATGACACAACAGAAAATAGGGCAGAGGTGGGAACCGCTTGATAAACCCGATGAATACTGTTTGATTGATTTGGAGATGTCTGTAGCTTTGTGTTGATATCATTGGCTTAACTTCCTACTCCCTTGTCTCTTAGCATGCTTGATAAACCCAACTGTGTGTTGGCTTAGCATGACTGTTGGTGTGAAACCAAGGCTATGAGTAAACCTGGGTAGTTCCTCCTTAGTGGATACATAGCCCCATCTCAGGGGTGGTATCTGAGTGATGAAATACTACAGGCTGGGTAGATAGCTATGGTTGGGTTGGAACGTTGCAGTCCATATCCAGTTGCCTGGTGGTTTCAATTAAAGATAAGTGTTTCCTATTGCCTCTAATTATGCCATTTCTATATACATGAATGCGTGTTTGTTTATGACATAATACATGGATTGATCCAGCTGATTGATGGAACTATATACTTGTTTTTATGTTGTTATTATGCCTATGATGAAATGCTAATAAATGCATTCTGATTTTGTGTTAATAAGGTTTAATGCAACTGTGTTTTTCCTCCATATGTTTTATTTATATGTAAATTTGTTCATTGATGAATATGGATGAGTTTGGTTGAAGCCTTGGATGTGCAGAATGTTCAGTTAGGGATTTGGGGAGGAAATAGACACCCCCCTGTGGTGTTCAGGCTTCCCCTATGGATCAGATGTGTTAAGATTCAATATGCTAAGACAGAAAATATCAACATTTCATTTTATTTCACAACAATAGCATATACAGGATCACTGAAGAAACAACAAGCACAGCATAAACACAAGAGACATAGATTTATCCTGGGAAACCCTCATGGGGTAGAAAACCTAGCAAAGCTTCCTCAATATAGATGACCAACAATATACAAAGATGCAAACCAAATACATGATCTCCTCCTTCTCCATAGCAGACCTCTCTCTCACAAGTGCGCTACATTTCAAGTGAGGGAAGTGTATCAAATGAGGAACACACCTCCTCTATATATACACATCTCTGACTTGTACTTTATATTAACTAGGTCGGCCCCAACTTTACCACTGGGTTAAACACCCCATTACAACTGACTGGGCCGACCCCACTAGGGTGGTCTAATAACCCTTTGACCCACATAACACATACAGGGCTGACCCCCACTAGGGAAGTCTAATAACCCAAGTTACCACAATCCGACAAAGGAATAAACATCTCCGGATATACAATAAGATCTTCACGAAGGAATGAAACATCTCCGGAATAATAAAGTACAAAATATAATATTCTTAGAAGTTACAATATCTCAACAAGATGAAGGGAAGGGCCATGACTGAGTAGCATATGAGCCCTTACAAAGTGGTAAGGAGGAATGAAGGAAGCTTGGGGCCATATTTTAGGTTGTATGAATGATGGGATCAGAGTCATCAAATGTGACAGAGGATTATGGAGTTGCATAGGTCTCACCAAGAGCTTTCCAACGATATCGAATTTTCCCAAAATGGACTTAGGACGAAGAATATATCGACCTGAGAAGATTGGCTGTAACAGGGGTAATTGGTCGACTTCCGACTCCCCGAACTCGCAGTGCGGATTGTGGATCACATAAGCTGGAGGAGAGAGTTCTCGACGTTGTGTTTTAGAGTTCTGACTTCCAAATCCTGCAAGCCAGATTGTGGAGTGTGGAATTTAGAGGAGTAAAACTGCCCGGGGCTGTGTTTTGGAGTCCCAATTTCTGACTCCTGTAAGCCGTATTGCGGAGTGCGGAAGTCAGAGGAGTAAATTGATCGGGGATGTGATTTTGGAGTCCCCGACTTCTGACTCCCACAATCCAGATTGCAGAGTGCGGATGTCGAAATATTAATTTCTCTGAAATTGTGAAATTGGAGTTTTGACTTCCGACTCCTGCAAGCCGGACTACGGAGTGCAGAAGTCGGAGGGGTGTTTCGTCGATGCCGTGTATTTGGCGTTCTGAATTTCCAAGTACCACATCACATATTGCGGAAGTTGGAGAGGAGTTTTGTCGACACCGTGTATTTGGAGTTTCAAATTTTTGAGTCCCGCATCGCGGATGCAGACTATGGAAGTCGGAGACGTGTTTCTTCGAATCTGTGTAAATTGGTGATTCGACTTTCAACCTGCGGCTTGTTGCTTGCGGAATTGAGGACTGAGATAATTGCGGCTGTGAAAAGGGTGCATAGTTGTGGATAAGTTTAAAGAAAAAAAAATAACAGGTTGTTCAAGGTTGTTCCCCCATCACTCTAAAGGGAACCAAGGGGATCGGGGATGTGACAAGTTATATTTGATCTCCTAATCAAATAGTCCTGCAAAAAGCATCTGAATCCACACTACTTCACGACTTGTGACATTGGATACAATATACTCCGCATCTGTTGTACTGAATGCTATAGAAGTTTTCTTCCTGATAAACATGATATGAATAATCTCAAGCTGAAGTAGGACTTGGGGTGCTCTTTATATCCACTACAATCCCCTCCCAGTATGAATATGTATATCTTTGCAACCTCACTTCACCACTTGAGACATATCTCATATCCAATTGTATCAGCAGGTACCTCACCACATGCTTTTCTCCAACCCAATGTACATTCCTTTGGTTCAACCATAAACTAGTTCAGGGTGTTCACTGCAAAGCAAATATTTGGTGTTAACTAGGTACATCAAGGATCCAGTTAGCTTCCCACCAAATATGAATCTGAAGCAGAATCACTCAACTTCTTCAGATTTGTTTGTATATAGTGGAATCCATCAAAAGGAATCTGAAGCATAATCACTCAGCTTCTTCATATTTTTCATCATAGGTGCAACCATAGATTTGTAGTCCATCATCGTGAATCTCTCAAGATCTCAACTCTATACTTCCCTTAACTGAGGAATTTTTCTCCTAGTCTCTTCCACACCTCTAATCCAAAGAAGTAATGCACAAGGACACGATCCTTCATCTTGAACTCATAGGTAAAATTCTCCTTGAAGGGGGAGGTACTGGGACACCTCCTTCATCATCAATAAAATATGCTACAAATACTCCCTCGGTGTTGGAGCACCTTTCTCCCTATGCACCTGGACATCCTACTCCCTCTAGATCTACACTCTTTGCATATCTGCATGTGGGTATCTAGTAGTGAAGAAAACTGCTGCTTTCTGCACTTTTTGATCCCATCCATGATTCTCTCCGAGCCTGTAAATGGTTGACTACATAGTGTGTCATCTAGACTGCATACTATATATTATGGATCTACTTGGAAGTCATCACTAAATTCCTCTCAGATATCGTAACAATATCCCACAAATAATTATTTATTATGGATTGATACTCCTCCATCATGGCATTCTTACAAACTTGTTGGTCTGCTGCCTCCTCATAATTTGAAGGTTCAGAATCAATTACATGACTCATCAATGGCATACAACTCGAGAACCTCTGAGGTCTTTTGCTCTCCCTGAAATTACCACTGGGAGTTGCATGCTTCTCTCCATATTGACAGGCCTCCGAATATGACTCACCGGATCCAGAATCCTATCTCTGACTGTGTACTAATCACCATAAGAGATATAACTCACTCTTGTCTTATAGAAGATATGACTCATTTCTGTCACTTACAAGAGATATGACTCACTCTTGTCTACTCAAGGCTCACTATTGAATTACAGAAGATATGATTCACTTCTATCACTCACAAGAGATATGAATCACTCTTGTCTTGAGCACAAACTGTGATATTGGATTCCTTTGCTTTGACAACCTTCATAATGATCCATTTTGTTGGGTGCCAAAAATGACCCTTTTTGCTCACTTCTCTTGTGATCCTTTTTCCCTATTTCTCCTTATTATTATAACCAAGTTGTTATCTTTCCTAAGGAAAAGCATGATCTTGAGCAGGTATAATTTATTATTACTTTGTTATATTAATGCCTAAAGTTTTCCTGTGTTTATGCATTTTGTCTCCTAATTAAGCTGACTTGTGATGGATTAATGAAGTAAACTGAGACCATAGGGAATTCAGGTGTATCATCCCACTGATACACGCGGATGCTGAAGTACTTGGAAAGTAGTTACACATTTTCAAGGCTCCGATTCAAATCATTGCAGAAGTAGCCTAAATTATCCATCCATGCAGCCAACTGAAACTCACTTGGTATTGGATCAGTTCAAACTGTTGAGAGCATTGATGTCTATGAAACATATTTTATCTCAATATAATATTCAATGCAACTGTTTCTATTTTTAGGTATTGATTCGATAGCCTAAAGATCTTCGATCTTCATGGCTGCCTGTATTAGAAGGATCCGAATTATCTTGTTTTAGTATTTAAAGGAAGATGAGATGGTTCAAAGAGGTTAGGCTTATTTTTGAGAGAACTTGTAATAGGAGGGGAAGAACTCAATATCTAAATTTTATTCCATCAATGAAATTGGCATTATTTTCCTGATCTTCTGCGTACTGATTTCTTGTAGTGTGTAGAGGCATCTCTGTTAGAAGGAAAGGGCTCACCTTGTTTCAGAGTTTCCTAGTTAGCTAGTTATTTATATTCTTTATTTTGTTTTGGTGTGGAATTGCAATTATATTTAATTTTGAGTTGCTGAAACAATGTGAGTATTGAGCGTAGGATTCTTCAATTACAACTTTTCTCGTTTTGTTGAAATAGTCGATTGAATAGTGCGTAGTTTCTCTTTGCAAGTGTGTTATTGGATTGTGCAATTATTGTTGTCACAACTGTACTCTGCTGCTGCATTTTACTATTATTTGTTCCTTTTCATGAACTACTAAAACTGGTAGATGGAATATGGATTCATAGAGTAGGATGATTGATTTTCTTTATGATTGAATATTGCAATTGTGGGCTGGACCCCTTTTTATGTGAATGATTTAGGATTTAACTTCTTGAAAAAGTAATTTAGCCATTTCATTCTTGAAGCAATAAATTCAGAATTGATGCAATTAGAAGGATTGTGAACTCTTTTGATTTTTGGCAATTGAATTAGTAATTAGTTGGATTGAATAGTGAGCAGAGAACAGACTTAGTAATTAGGCTGCAACCATTCCTTGAATAGATTGGGTTACTTAGTTGATTAATCAGTTACTGAATGTTTATGCATATATTTTTCTTGACTACCTTTGAAATAACCAGACTTCCTTGGGTTGACAATTTATATTGAGCACTTTGTTTATGAATTAATAGGCAATTAAAGTGACCAAAAATTTGGTGTCGTTTCTGGGGAAGGTAATTGGTAAACATAGAGTGTAGCTGATTAAGTTGTTTCTTTAGATATCTTGATTTTTGAGGTTGCAGGGATGATAAGACAAGGTGAAGAGCTGTGCATACTTCAACAAACTGAATGGGTTCCTACCGCAAAAACAAGGTATGTTATCTAAGATTTCATGAATAAAAAATGAAAAGAACATGAAACCCCCCAAAACACTAACCTTGCTGGTGGAAGAGTTCGTGGAGGTAATCCAGGTCTAGGAAGAGTGAAATTTGTTGATGAGTTGATTTCCAGAGATGATTCCTCTATTGAAGATTTATTTTGGTGAACATCTTCAGGAAGAGGAAGCTCCAGTCTCCCCAAGCTTGAACCATCAGTATCAATCGTGGAGAAGGTAATAGAATTTTCAACCCCCACTTCTGATAAGTGACCTCCAAAATATAAGGGAAGTTTTGTGGATACAAGAAATCCAGAGGAGATTTATCAAATTAACGGGCATGAAGTAACTGTTATCACATATATAGTAGCTGGGCTACCATACATTATTTTTCTGATTCCAGTACACTATTCAGCCAGTTCCCTTACATTGAGATGCTGAGATGAGCATCTATTATGGATTACTATCAGATTTTGGATAGTATATATTCCCCATTTCCATGACTGAGTCTCAGGACACTCAGAGAGATGACCGATGTAGCTATTATACCATTTGTACAGAGCAGTCAGTAGTGCACAGAGTTACAGTAGCAGTTTCACGGTATAGATGATGGTTCAGAGGATGAGCATTCAGGTATATGACTCAGCAGGTATATCATGGTGTTGTGGTTATGATGCTTTTTATATTCATTCTTATAGCATGTATTAGCATTTAGTGTCATGATTTGGCAGCGATCATATAGATATGTGGACCTGGTTGATCTTATTATATATATTCTATTGTCCCTACTCAGACTTAGAAGTTCATTATTCATACTCATTGGTTTTACCCTCCTTAGGGAGAATAGAGGTGATCATTCCACCATACCTTGGCTTTCTAGTGTTGGCTCCATTATTCATTGTCTTCATCCATCCATTACCTACCTTTTAGTTTATCACCCTGACTTACTACTTGACTAGTGGCATGGAGGACTTTTCCCCACTGTAGCCTCTGTTTTGGATGAGCTTCCCTGTTTATTGTGTCTCGGCTCTGAGTTGGTGACAAAACTTACCTATGGTGAGTTGGATTTCCTTGAGGAATCCCCCTAGTCACTAAAGTTGTGTTGGCTAAACCTGAAAATTTTAGTGCTGCCATGAATACAAAGTATGGGAAATGAAATGTTATATCTTGTATGAAAATCCCATTCATGCAATGTGTTTCTAAACACACATGAATGAAAGGCAAGCCAAATGAAAATGGCTATGAAATAAAATGCTATACCTTTTGTGAAATATAAATACCTAGGTAAACAAGCTGTCTGTGACACACCTAGAAGTGCTCAGGTAAACAAGTGCCTTAAAAACACACCTGCAGAAAAAAGTCTAAATAAATGTAAATCTATGCAATGTGTTTATAAACACACATAGATCAAAGGCTATGGAAACTCTAGGCCCAGAAATCAATGGAACTTAAATGCTATATCAAAATATTGCTGGCCTCATTTGTATTATGGATTGTGCGCATCTGTTAAAGGTGAATAAATACTCTTTGAACAACTTATCCATTTGTGAGACATTGCCATTCCCTGTGTTGTTGCTCATTCAATATATGCTATGGTGTGTATTCCCTTTCCCATGTCTAAAGTGTCACAATGTTGAGTCAGTAAGTCATCCCTTGGCCTAGCCAGTTTATTTTTAGCCTTCACCCTTCACTAGAAAATTGATCACAACTATGAAGTGAGTATGGTCTTGAAAGTCTAGCCTGAGTCATAATAATAATTAATGACATTATATATTTGTTGGTAGATCGCCACTAATGACTGCTACTTGTTATAATTGCTATTTGAATGAATTGTAGAGCATGCATTAACCTCTAACACTTTGCAACAACTTCCAATGATATTCTGAGTTATATTTGGTCATGTTGACTTGGTCAAACCCAGTTTGACCAAGGTCAGCCATAGGACATGAGATGGTTAGAACTTATGATGACACATATAGATGATATATGGTCTATGTACATGTACATAATGGTTCTATGCATCAGATGTAAGGTTATGATGATGATTTATGGTTTTCAGCATTATTTGATAATTTACAGATTATTATTATTTCACTTGTTTGGGCATATTGGATATATTATATGATCATGCAGAGATCCATATGGTGTATGAGTACACATATTGGATACATTTGGACCTTCTGATTCCAATGATACAGTCTACTTTCAGTTCCGGGCAGTTACAGTGATGATTGAGCCTCAGTAGGCTATCCTAGTGCAGTTTTGCTCTGTCGGAGACCCTGTTAGAGCAGAGATGGATTTTATTTGGTTCACCTAGGGCGCTGTGCATGGAGGGGGTGGTCCAACCACTTGATTTTACCATATTACCCCCCTCCCAGACACACTGGTGCCCTCACCTTGATAGCGCAGGAACTCCAGGAGGCAATTTGGGCAGTTTCACGCTTCTTGAGGCAGTTCAGAATCGGTAGAAATGGCTACAGAGGAATTTTATTTGGGATACTGAGGCAAAGTTTTGGCATGGGATGATCAGTGATGATGAGTGGGATGTCTTCCACACCTTCTCCAGCAGTTTCAGCTTCATCGGGACCCACATCCATCACTTATGGCATTTTCTGATGATTTTTGGAGCCTCCTAAGGCTCACGATTTGTCCATAGAGGCACGATTTGGTACTTTGATGACTATTTTATTATTATTGTGCTATGGGGATTGACCAAGGGTGTCTAAAATTACCCCTTGGACCCACCATGTGTTAAATTTTCAGAATTTACTTCAATCTGATCTAGGATCTTAACTGAGAGAACAACATGTACAGCATATCTACAGCATATCAATCATGGAGACAATAATGCAAGCACACAAGAGACACAAAGATTTACTTGGGGAAAACCATAAAGGTGAAAAACCCCAATAACTTCCTCAGAGATAGATAGAGCAATGATACAACCAACCAAGAGAGATAGCCATAACCTAGCAGCAGATCCTCCTCCTCCATAAGTGCGCCTCTCCTCCTTGAGAGCATGTGTGAGAAGTGAGTGAACAAATAGAGTGCCTCCCGCACTCTATTTATACTTGACTTGACTTGCCTTTTTACCTAACTCATGTAGGCTCGAACTTAACCACATAATATAATGCTGACTGGGCCGACCCCCAATAGGGTGGTCTAATAACCCTTAGACCCACATGGCCGAACCCCAATAGGGTGGTCTAATAACCCTTTGACCCACATGACTTATACAGGGCCGACCCCAACAAGGTGGTCTAAGAACCCATCAAGTATAAGTTACGACACTTACAATATAAATGACGACACTTCCTTATAGAGGAATAATACCATCTCTATAGGAATACAATGTACATATATGTGAAATACATTCCGAAGTTACATATACATCAACACTCCCTCTTAACTAGGAAGGTATTTCTCAGCACAGTTCTTCTAGCACAAGTCATCTTCTCTGGATCATCGTCACTGGATAATCGTCATCGAGTCATCATCATCGTCACTGCTGCTGCTATCTCAATCAATCTCTGAATCTACTCGTCATAGGAAGTTCTACAGAGCCAGTCCTTTTTCATACTGGATGTAGGCCCACCACCTGCAGGTCTTCGTCATCACTGGCCATACTGTGGAATCCTCAGGACTTATTACGTGCATCACAAAACCTCGAAAGAGCATCCCAGGATGTTACGGGTACACAACTCCGACCTGTAGGATCTCCCAGGGCGCTATTACATGTGACCCCACCACAAAACCTCGAAAGAGCATCTCAGGATGTTACGGGTACACAACTCCGACCTGAAATCTCCCAGGGCACAAATTACATGTGGTCCACCACAAAACCTCGCAAGAGCATCTCAGGATGTTACGGGTACACAACTCCGACCTGAAATCTCCCAGGGCACAAATTACATGTGGTCCACCACAAAACCTCGCAAGAGCATCTCAGGATGTTACGGGTACACAACTCCGACCTGAAATCTCCCAGGGCGCTATTACATGTGGTCATGGCAAAACCTCGAAAGAGCATCTCAGGATGTTACGGGTACACAACTCCGACCTGAAATCTCCCAGGGCCCAAATTACATGCCATAGGACAAAACCTCGCAAGAGCATCTCAGGATGTTACGGGTACACAACTCCGACCTGAGATCTCCCAGGGCACAAATTACATGTCTTCCCAGAGCAATGTCTCGAAAGAGCATCCCAGGCTGTTACGGGTACACAACTCCGACCTATAGGATCTCCCAGACATGCTCATCTGCACAACCTGATCCACGGCCACAGAGTATCAACCTGATACTCACCATACATCATCCTGATGTACTCATGATCGTCCTAATCATCATCACTGCAACATCCTGCTGCATGTCATCTGGAGCAACATCCTGAAGCTCGTCATCTATGATCATCCTGATCATCACTGCAACATCCTGCTGCATGATCCACCTGATCATCAATGCATCTACCTGATGCATACCAAGTATCTACCTAATACATATCATCATACATGATCCTCCTGATCATCAATGTATCCACCTGATACAAATACATGATACATATCATCATACATGATCCTCCTGATCATCAATGCATCTACCTGATGCATACCAAGTATCTACCTGATACATATCATCATACATGATCCTCCTGATCATACAATGTATCCACCTGATACAAATATGATACATATCACCATACATGATCCACCTGATCATACAATGTATCCACCTGATACATAAACAGATACATGGTCCAAGCATCCAACATGATGCATATACAAAATACATACACATGATCCAACTGATCATATCTAGCATCAACATGATGCGTACGTACATAAAAATGATCCAACTGATCATATCCAACATCCAACATGATGCGTACATACATACATAAAAAATGATCCAACTGATCATATCCAGCATCCAACATGATGCGTACATACATACATAAAAATGATCCAACTGATCATATCCAGCATCCAACATGATGCGTACATACATACATAAAAATGATCCACCTGATCATATCCAAGCAGAAACCAGAACATCATCCTGATGCTCATCATCCAGCGCTTACATCCACAGCCATGTGAAGGATCCTCCTTCCAACATGGTTGGAATGGCTTCAGCAAATGTGTCCATCACTTCTTCCTTGAAGTGTCCTCGATCTGAAGAATGCCAAGCCTCTCTCTGAAGTACTCGAACTTCACCCTGGCTAGTGGCTTCGTCAGCACATCTGCAATCTGCTCGTCTGTCGCAACATACAGGAGCTTCACAGCTCCTCTCTGCACCATATCCCTGATATAGTGATATTTGATCTCTATGTGTTTCGACCTGTCATGAAACACTGGGTTCTCGGACAGATTCACACAACTCTGGTTATCACAGAAGATACCAGTAGCCTCCAACGAGAGATCAAATAACTCAGACAGTAGCTTCCGTAGCCATACTTCCTCGCAACTAGCTGAGCAGGCTGCAACATACTCTGCCTCAGCTGTACTCAGTGCTACGCAGGACTGCTTCCTGCTAAACCAAGAGATCACACCTGATCCCATACTGAAGTAGCACCCAGATGTGCTCTTCCTATCTGCAGCACTGCCAGCCCAATCTGAATCAACATAACCCTGCAGGTTAAACTTTTGATTCACCTCATACCTGAGCCCATAATCCACTGTACCCTTCAGGTACATCAGAATATGCTTTACAGCAACCAGGTGAACACTCCTCGGATCCGTCAGGAACTGGCTCAATGTGTTCACAGCAAAGCAAATGTCTGGTCTCGTGTTCGTCAGGTACATCAAGGACCCAATCATCTGGCGATACATAGAGACATCAATCGGCTCAGATGAAGCATCACATAGAAGCTTCAGATTCGATGCCATAGGTGTGGCCATATCCTTGCAGTCCATCATCCCGAACCTCTTCAGGATCTCTACTACATACTTCCCTTGTCCAAGGAAGATTCCATATGCACTCTGCCACACCTCCATGCCAAAAACAAATAGTGCATCATCCCCAAGTTCTTTATCTCGAACTTGGAAGAAAGCTTCCGCTGCGTGTCGGCAATCAATCTATCTTTACCTGTAACAAACAGGTTATCTGCATACAAAAGTAGTATCACTGGATTGCCTTCTTCAACCTTGTAGAAAAGGTTGGAATCTGCTTTACTCTTGGTAACGCCCAAACTGGATAGAAAGCTGTCTATCCTACCATACCAAGTTCTGCACACATATATGACTACACCATGCTGTCTTGAGATCCATTTGGTGCATCTTCTATTTCATCATTTTTATATTTATCAATGCTGCCATCTGCAACATGCTTGATCTGATAGTTCCATTTGGAAGTCATAGCAAACTTCCCTTCATGTCTTGGAATTACATCCCAAACATCATTCTTCATGATCGACGGATCATGGCATTTCATTTCTTCATCCCAGATCCTGGTAACTTCAATATCTTCAATAGATATCTTTGTTGCTGGAACAAATGTTGTAGTTCTTCTTTTGTAGGAGATGGCATACGATCTTTCCTACACAACAAGTTAAATTGCATGATTAGAAAACATCTCATAGTTTTCAGAACAAATTCTTACACATAAAGAAATGTGCCATACAGTCATGCAATTATCTTAGCCAATGCTTCAATACAACATTTATCCATATTCCGTAACTTTCTAGATGCCTTCCAATCTCTACCAGAACATTGCTAAGAGTGTGCACAACTCCCAACATGTCAGCAAAGAGGTTTCATTCTAGATAAGTAGAAATGGAATGTTGTACAGTGCCATAGGCCACTTACCCATGCATATTAGGAGTATACTGTTCATCAATGCAATTAT
The DNA here is from genome assembly GCA_027924585.1 of Larix kaempferi. NCBI lineage: Eukaryota > Viridiplantae > Streptophyta > Pinopsida > Pinales > Pinaceae > Larix > Larix kaempferi. Next base: position 1,775,115 of record BSBM01000477.1, on the reverse strand, counting down.
TCTAATATGCATAATACACAACCTAATTCTAGGAACATCAGTATATACATTATTGAAGAGTATTATTTAAGAAATGACAATTCAAATACTTATCTTTGTTTGTTCGTTGGGTGGACTCCCTCTGAGTCTTCGCTTCCTTGCAGGAGCTGCTGGAGTCCTAATCTGAAGTAGCTTCTTCTACACCTTTCTGTTGTGGGATGTAGAGAGATGGTCAACTCCCTCTGAATATCTGCATCCTTGCATAAACCACTGGAGTGTACTCCCTCTTGATCTTTGCTTCCTGGATTACCTGTCCTTGAACTTATATACATTCTCGATCCCTATGCATGCTTGTTAGTATCATCATTGTGTTATCCTCTAGGTCTAATCTCACATTCATTAGTATACTATTAAAACACAATAATCTCAAGCATGTATAGTCATGATCATTTCAAACAGAAATAATAAGCATTAGCATTCAAGGTTTATGTAGGATTCTTATGGTTAGTCAAATCATGAGAAACATAACATGTCTAACCCTGTAAATACTCAAACCTATGACTCTTCAGGTTAGTTGAATCATCAATCAAGATAAGAGATATAATATGCATAAAACCTGTGATTATTCAAACCTATACCTTCATGATTCTTCTGGTTAGTCATATCATCAATTAAGGTAAGAAACATAATATGCATACAACCATGATTATTCAAACCTATGACTTCATGAATAATCATTATCAACAACAGTATAAGATCCTAACACAAGGTAGGATTCTAACTTGATATAGGAAAAACATACCTGGATTAGCATGCTAGCTATTTATGTCTAACATACTCACATGATGTCTTCTTGTTCTTCTTCAGTGACTTGTGCTAGTAACCTGTATATCTCATAGGTTAACTATTACAAAACCAAGTTATTCATACCTCGTAAATGGATCTTCTATGAGATCCATGACAATGGATGAATCTTTGTCCTCATGTTATCATGATCATATGTTCTTGGACCAGAACATGATTTGTCTTTCTTGGTGTACCTTTCATGTTAGTAGACAACATAAACCTCATACAACACCATAATGCATTAGTATAATCATAAGTGTCAACACCCTAACCAATGAATATCTTCTATCATGCATTCATAATTTTGTTAAGGTGATACGACAAATCTAAAATCAAGATTATACTAACCGTAATAACATGAAGACAAACATACCATAAAATTAATCAATAACAAATCTCAAAACATACCTCGATGAGTCATACCTGTCGAGATCACTTGTAATCTTCTTATGTAAGGCCTTAGCCTCATCTCCCTCTGAAACAGGAACTTCTTCACTCATGCAGATGATCAATCCATCTTCTTCTAGGATTAACCCAATCCACTTGATTTGCAAGAACTGGACCTTGAGCTAGATATGGGCTTGTCAGAGAAACCCCAAAAATTCAAACTTTGAATTTCAAGCTTCTGACAGGATAGAAATATGTGCCTTGATGAGCTGATCAAGTTGGTATATTCAGAATTTGAAAACTGCAAAGTTTCACTCCTCAATTTTGCTTTTGAAACTTCTGGATTCACTGGACGTGACCCTGAACTGGGGTTTGATGAAGCCCACTCTTTTTCCCCATCAAAATTTTTGATCCAAATCTCTAAGCTTCTATTTTTCTGAGGAGCTTCCAGCCGTGGTCACAGATTTCAAAAATTCCCATTTTTGCAGAAGCCCTAATTTTCCACTTTTCTGATCAAAGTCCCGAACTAGGGTCTAATCAAGCCCGGCCTTCTGCCCAACCAAAAATTCTGATCTTGGTCTCTAAATTTCTATTTTGATGAGTAGCATCCAGCCGTGGTCTCCGATTACAAAAATTCCAACTTTCTCCAAAGCCCTAAATTCCGGAAGCCATGAATGAAGGTACCAAAAAAATAATTCTGTTTTGACAGAAATATGTACCTGATTGTTTCTGGTGTAACTCCGAAATTTTTGATCCACAGGGTCTGAAAACATTTCCTGAGATAGCCTGACCTGTTATCTTTCCATCCTGACAGGTCTGACCTCAATTGGATTCTCTGAGAGAGAGTTATGCCAAATGTCGCAACGTGACCTATTTTGGGATAAAACAGGAGAGCGAACTTGTACGGCGTGCCACGTGTCACTGTTTTAACTTCAGCCTCCGAAAAAGTTTTCTGAGATAGCTCGGCCTGTTACCTTTCCATACTGACAGTTCTGATCTCAATTGGACTCTCCGAGAGAGAGTTATGCCAAATGTCGCAACGTGACCTGTTTATGGGATAATACAGGAGAGCGAACTTGTACGGCGTTCCACGTGTCACTGGTTCAACTTCGGCCTCTGAAAACATTTTATGAGATAGTACAGACTGTTTACTACCTGTCACTTTTTACGAAATTTCATTTGGAGCTTCCTAGCCCAAGTTATGACCTTTTTCCCAAGGTCACCTGATTTTGACTCAGATCTGGAAGAGGCAGAAACCCTATATTGCACAGATCATAAATCACAAAGTACAACGAATTAGAAGTTGTCCTTTGGACACAAGGTACCTGGAGATCTTAGCTTCGTCCTGTAACAATTTCAGATCCGAAAAATTCGCCAAAACGGATTTATAGCGAAAGTTCTACGATGTCTGGTTTTTGCTATATCAAGCCCTAGCATCGTAAGTGCAACAAGTGTCATACATGCCATATCATGCCTTCTTTCAGGCTAGCTCTGATACCATGTTAAATTTTCAGAATTTACTTCAATATGATCTAGGATCTTAACTGAGAGAACAACATGTACAGCATATCTACAGCATATCAATCATGGAGACAATAATGCAAGCACACAAGAGACACAAAGATTTACTTGGGGAAAACCATAAAGGTGAAAAACCCCAATAACTTCCTCAGAGATAGATAGAGCAATGATACAACCAACCAAGAGAGATATCCATAACCTAGCAGCAGATCCTCCTCCTCCATAAGTGCGCCTCTCCTCCTTGAGAGCATGTGTGAGAAGTGAGTGAACAAATAGAGTGCCTCCCGCACTCTATTTATACTTGACTTGACTTGCCTTTTTACCTAACTCATGTAGGCTCGAACTTAACCACATAATATAATGCTGACTGGGCCAACCCCCAATAGGGTGGTCTAATAACCCTTAGACCCACATGGCTGAATCCCAATAGGGTGGTCTAATAACCCTTTGACCCACATGACTTATACAGGGCCGACCCCAACAAGGTGGTCTAATAACCCATCAAGTATAAGTTACGACACTTACAATATAAATGACGACACTTCCTTATAGAGGAATAATACCATCTCTATAGGAATACAATGTACATATATGTGAAATACATTCCGAAGTTACATATACATCAACACCATGAGCTACTTGTTATATTTTGTCATCATGATTTGGTGGGATCCCCTCACCTAGGGCGATTTTGTCCACTTATTGTTATATTTTATTAGTGATCCATGTATTTTATTGTTGATATCATCTCAACCATTGATTAGATCTTTTGATCTTTTAATCTTAGGCACTCATTCAAAAAGTGGTTAGATTGTGGACTCTCTCCCTCCTATTTAAAGGAGAGAGCCTCTCATTGTAAAGGGGACTGGTGGCTCTGGATTATTGGAATAGAAAATTATTATTGCATCTATCTCCAAGTGTTGTGGTGAATGTTTTTGGTGTTTGTTTGTTGATTCTTCCTTTGCACTGAGTTATTGGAGATATTGTCTTGCCATATTTTTGTACCATCTTTGCATCTATAGGTGGAGGCCGAATTCATTCAAGGAGGACGTATTGGTAGGGGAAGACCCTCCCTACTTCTTATTTGGGTTTCTTCGTTGGTAACATGGAGTATTACTGTCCCAGGACCTTCTATTTCATGTTACATTTTCACTTCACTTGTATTTCCTCCATACTTGATCTTTCTGATTGAAATCGCTTTCCTTGGATTGATAGGTAGAGGAGGTCGCACTTGTGGGCTAGGGAATCATTTCGACAAAGCAAATTCAACAATATCTCATTTGATCTCTGCAGGAGTCTTCCTCAACAACAAGGCATCTCTCTTCATCACTCAGGTATGATCTCAAGGTAATTTCTCTTTCCATGATCTATCCACTTGTCTAAGTTACTTCAAACCCTAATTAATTAAAACCCCCATTTTACATTTTCTCAGATCTACAAAGATCTAGTGGATTCTTAGGTATGACATTTAAAACCCACCTCTATAGTATCCATGGCATCTCGGATCTATAGTTTGGTGAGGATTCGCCTCCATTTGACCCTCTTCACAAGGCAACTTAGCCTCTCCAAGTGAGGTCGCACTCCTTGGTTTTGGTGAGTTAACCTAGATCTAGTACGTGGGTAGTTGAGATTTCACTTGATCTGCAATCTACATATCCAACAACCTACCCCTAGATTGTCACCTTAGTGATTTCTACCTTGTGGGCCCCATTCCACATTTTAAGGGTTGAAACCCCATTTTTGGACCACTTGGTATCTTAAATCTCAGATCTAGTAAGATCTAGCCTCTGGATTGCTTTGATTTTCTAGATCCACATTTACACTTGCCTAAACTACTTGGATCTAAATTTTGGTGGCCATCAGACTTGTCTTGATCCCATTTACCACACTTTTAACCCTCCTTGGGCAAGGTCGCACTTCTTGGGGGGATTGAGTTTGTCCACTTGTAGAACATGGGTAGTTGAGATTTTGGTGGATTTGGAATAAGCATACCTTGAAACCTATGTCTAGTATGTCATTTTGTGAAATCTTCCTTGGGGGTAGCATTCCTTGGTTTAAGGGATTGTGGTCCACTTAGGTCATATCATGAACTATTAGATCCTGAAAGATCCAACCATCATACCTTTAGTAGCCCACTTGTCTTATGCTATAGGGATCATGATCTACAAGTTAACCTCTTTTTGACTCCACTTTTCCCAATTCCCAAGGCACTGATCCTTCTCCAAGGTCATTCAACTTTCCTAGATTGTTTGGTTAACTTGTGGGTTCATCCTTGTCTTGTTTGCTTGAACCCCTTTATATTGTCATATCTTATAATCAAGCATGTCATTGGTACTGGTTATCCCCAATTCAACCCTTAAACTACCCTGCATTGGACACAGTTCCCAAGGCAGTGGATTTGCTCACAATTGACTAGTACTTTAATCCTGGATCTCATTTCAAACACTATAAGTCATTCTCACATCAACAATCAGCCAAAGCTATACTCATTAAACCCCTTATTCACCTTGTGACTTTATCCTTAGATCTAGGGTACACCATACACCTTACAATACTTCACTTATATTTGACTTTGATTCGGTGTTTTGGTTTGATCTCTCCTGTCGGGAGTAGACTTGGGTCTCCCTCTTTGTTGTCTGGGCTAGATAGCATAAAGTGAAGGTTGCCTCGATTGGCGTGACAACCATCTATTGGAAGTCGAGGTGATCGTGGTTGCACCTGTTGAGTTTCCCTTTCCTCCTACCATCCATTAATGGATACATCTATAGGGGTAACTACAAGTTAGGTGATAACAGTAACTAAGGAGGAGTGGCTGGATTATCGACAGGAATTGAAAGAAGAAAGAAGGAGAGAAGAGAAGAAGAATGAGGAAAATATGAATAACAAAGAGAATAGAGAATGTCGGGGGCACCCTAATGATCATGAAGAGGAGATGGGGGACAATGGTAATAATAAGCATGGAGAGATAGTTGCTACACTTGAATTCCCCATTCGACAGACGCCTGGGCTGGCTCCCATGAAGAACATTTCACCCTCGGTATTGCCAAATTTTTATGGTAAGTCTATTGAATATCTAGATGAGTTTCTCTTTGAATTTGAAATTCTTTGTCGAAGTTATGATTATACCACCAGTGAACAAAGGTTACAATTTTTTCCTGCTACTTTAAAGGGAAATTCCCTACATTGGTTTATGAGTCTTAGTGGTGATACTGTTACAACATGGGACCAAATGAAATGAGTATTCCTTGCTAAATATCAAGATTATTGCAAAACCAAGGATATGAGAGAGCTATTGTGCAAAATGGTTCAAAAAGAGGATGAAAGTTTGGAGGATTTTGTAGAAATACTTTTATATAATTTACAAAGATCTGGTTATGCTGATATTGGAAAAGATGTTCTTAAAATCATCCTATTGCAAGGAATTAGAGAAGATTGTCTGGATATGATTAATATGTTGGGAAAGAGGGACATATCAAGGGAGTCTTTTGATCATATTGTGGATCCGTGTCGAAGATACTCTAGAGGATATTCTAGAACCAACACAAGAGACCGAGATGTCCTTACAAGGGCACAAAAGTCTTCCAGTGGTGGAGCTACATGATCAGAAATAGGTAATCTTCTCAAAAATTTTAAGGATGATATGATGAGTTCTATTTCCTCACAATTGGATGTTTAAAGGAAAAATGGAAATAGGCCGAGGAAGAGTTGGCACTGGACATATTTTGTGCTAAATGTAGAAAGAAGCACCCATTGAGGGAATGCCCACTTGAAAAGGTAGAGGTATGTGGTCTATGTGATTTGGATCACAATACTAAGGATTTCCCCTCACAGTCAAAATTTAAGGCAGTCCTTCCAGCATCAAGTGCGGATGTGGAACAAGCCTACTTCATTTCACAAAAGAAGTCCTGGAAACCTCGTGCTCCAGGTATGAATCCAAATCCTACCACATATTTTAATTCTTGGAATAACATGGAAAATCAATTTCCTCCACAATATTCTTGTCCCAATACTCAATGGAATCCATCTACTCAACCTACAATGCAATATCCTACCCCATGGATGTCATGGTCACCTCAGCTAAATTAATCGACCCCTTGGCCTCTAGGTTGGAGAAGTCCTTATCCAGGGAATCAATTCCCTCACCCACAGTATCAAAAACCACAACGGAAACTCCCTACTAATGCTGCACCAATTAATGCATCATTACAACCTCAGCTGCCTGCCCAACCTAATCTTAGCCCCAACAATAAGGCAGTGCAACAATTTGAAACATCAAACATGCCAGCTTACTCTATCACTCATATTCCATGTAATTAATTACATCTATGATCCAGGAGGGTGATAGAACCCATTGTCATTGAGGATGTTCCATCCCCTTTGAATGAAGAATAAATGAATAAACAGGTTGAGAGCCCAATTAGCACAACAATCCCCATTATTGAGGGCCGAAAGACCTGCCGAAACAAATGTTGAAACTACCCCTATACAAATTCCAATAAATCCACCATATCCCGAGTGATTAGCCTTACAGAAAGAAATAGAGCAACCCTGCTTCAATATTCTAGGGGACTGACAAATATTTATGTTAAAATTCCATTATTGCAATCCCTACATGATGTGCCCATTTATGCTAAAACTGTTAGAGACCCGTGTGTAAAGAAACCGGGTAGGAATCCTAAGGATCCTCTTACAGTCCACGTGGTTTGGAAATTGTCTGAATTGATGATGGGAAAGGTTCCTTTGGCTAAATATGACGATCCAGGAAATCCCACTATTATAGTGCATATTGGGTATACTGAGATCCCCAATTTTTTTGTTGATTTGGGTGCAACAATAAATGTGAAGACTATCGAAATCGTAAAAAAATTGGGACTCACTAACCTCAGACCAACCCCCACTGTATTAGAATTGGCTGATAGATCCACGATTCGACCTGAGGGAATTTTGGATGACTTGGTAGTCTCTGTTGATTCATGGAAATACCTTGCAGATTTTCTTGTTCTACAGCCTAAATATCAGTTGGGGGGACATCCACTAATTCTAGGAATACCGTGGTTGGATACAACAGACACATACATCAGCTGTAGATTAGGGTCTATGACAATATCTGATGGAACTGACACAAAAATATTGACCCTATATCCTCCAACTAAACCAAGTTTAGATGGTGAAATTCCATTGTGGGTAGATCTGGAAGAGGAAGAAAGTGCTCAACCTCTTCTTACCATATGGAGGGCCTTGAATTTTAAAAATGAAACCGAGGATGATACCATCAACAATTTCATTAGTGAACCAATGACGGTTACCAAACATACATATCAGATCCTGGATAGTGCCATGAGTGAACTTGATCAAGAAGAATTTACTAAGGATGTCTTGGATAAAACATTTAACGTTGAAACTGTTCCCATAATTGAGAATTCGAAGAGTGTTTCAATCGACATTGAACCTGGGAGAACTTTGAATGTTAATCCCAATCTAGCACCTCACGAGTTGGAACATTTGACCACATTGCTGAAATAGTATAAGGGGGATTTTGTGTGGGAATACAGGGACATGAGAGGTATTCCATCTGAGTTGTGTACTCACCATATTTACATTAAAAGTGATTGTCAACCTATATGTCAACCTCAGCGCATAATGAATACAAATTTGAGAGACATTGTGAAAGAGGAAATTCAAAAAATTTAAAAGGTAGGATTTATTTATCCCATTTCAGATACTGAATGGGTTTCTCCATTAGTAATTGTTCCTAAAAAAAATGGTAAATGGCGCATATGTGTGGATTACCGAGAGTTGAATAAAGATACACAAAATACCATTTCCCTTTGCCATTTATTGATCAGGTTCTGGATACCCTGTCTGGTAAATAATTCTTTTCTTTTCTAGATGGATTTAGTGGGTATAATCAGATTTAGATTGCCCCTGAAGACCAAGACAAGACTACTTTCACATGTACTTGGGGTACCTTTGTGTATAGGGTGCTCCCTTTTGGATTATGCAATGCACCGGCTAAATTTCAATGATATATGATTGGATTTTTTCTGAGATGGTTAATGATTGTATGGAAATTTTCATGGATGATTTCACCCCTTATGGTAATAGATTTGATGAGGCTTTGGAAAATTTGGAATTTTTTTAAAAACTTTGTGAACAGACTCACTTGTCCCTCAACACTGGAAAATGTCATATGATGATGAGTGAAGGTATAGTCCTTGGACATTCTATATTTGCTGCAGGAATACAAGTGGACCCTGCCAAAATAAAGGTAATTCTGAACATCCCTATTCCTGGAATGCAAAGGGAGGTAAGTAGTTTTCTTTGCATGCTGGTTATTATAGACGCTTTATTGAAAATTTCTCTAAGCTAGCATCTCCTCTATTTACCTTACTAATGAAATATGGAGAATTCAATTGGACAGATGTATGTCAAACAATGTTTGCAGAATTAAAGAAAATATTATCTACAACACCTATTCTGCGTGGGCCTAATTGGGCCTTACCTTTCCACATTTCGTTTGATGCTTCAAATACTACTATTGGGGTTGTGCTGGGACAACAGGAAGATCATAACCCATATGTTATTTACTATATTGGTAAGAATATGGATCCTGCTGAACTCAACTACACGGTAACTGAAAAAGAATTTCTTGCTACCATTTATGCCATCAATAAATTCATGCATTATATTACCGAGTACCCTACCTTTGTGCATTATGACCACTCAGATATTAGATATTTAATGAATAAACCTGTTACTAATGCTCGAGTGACTAGGTGGTTATTGTTATTACAAGAGTTTGATATCACTATTATTGACAGATAAGGAAAAGAGAATGTTGTTGCTGATTTTCTTTCTCGACTAACCAATAATGTTGATAATTCACCAGTTGAGGATTCTTTTCCTAAAGAACATCTATTTGCAATATCAGTTCACTCACCATGGTATGCAGACAATGCTAATTACCTTGCTATAGGGAAGCTTCCATCACATTTATCAAAAAGGGAAAGAAGAAGGATTATACAATAGAGTGCTAGGTATTGTTGGATAAAAGGATACCTCTTTAACACAGGGATAGATTTGGAAATTAGACGATGTGTAAGGGAAGATGAAATGCACAGTATCTTGAAGGCTTCTCATGAAAAACCTTGTGGGGGGAACTTTGGTGATAAAAGGATTGGACACAAGGTGTTAAGAATGGGTTACTTTTGGACAACCCTGTTTTAGGATGCAAAGAAGTATGTGCAAGCCTGTGATAGATGCCAAAGGATGGGTCAGCCTAATAGGTTGGATGAAATTCCATTACAAACACAATTGGTGGTTGAACCTTTTGATAGGTGGGCCCTAGACTTTGTAGGACCCATCAACCCTCCTTTAAGACAAAAAGTTTATATTATGGTTTGCACAAATTATATGAATAAATGGGTGGAGGCCACAACCTTGGTGAGAGCTGTTGATCAAGCAGTTGTATATTTCTTATTTGAAGAAATATTCACTCACTTGGGGGTGCCTAAGGAGATAGTAACAGATGGGGGACCATAGTTTGTATCTTATAAAATTGAAGCTCTTCTGTAGAAATATCATATCCAACATCAAATAACTTCACCTTATCATCCACATGCCAATGGCCAAGTGGAAAGTATGAACAAAGTCATTGAAGCTATACTTACAAATATTGTGAAGAGTCATCGTAGAGATTGGGATGAAAGACTTCTTGAAGCATTATGGGCATATTTAACTACGTGGCGTAACACCATAGGGTTCTCTCCTTATGAGTTGGTGTATGGGAAAAATGATGTCATCCCTGTTGAATTTGATTTAAAACCTTGAGGACCGCTTTAGAAGCAAGCTTGGAATTGACAGAAGCCCAAAAGGACCAGATGAATCAATTAAATAAACTTGATGAGAAGCGTGCAACTGCTGTACACCAAACTTTAGTGATTCAACAACAACATTCTAAGTGGCATGACTGGTTTATTAAGAAGAAGATGTTTCATGAAGGAGATTGGGCCTTATTGTATGATTCACGATTCAAGAGGTACTTTAAAGGGAAATTGCGCACTAGATGATTGGGACCATACAAAGTGGAAACAATGTTTGATAATGGGACCATTTGATTGACCACAATTGATGAACAACATACACCACTATTTTCCAACCGTCATCGGCTACGACTCTATCATAATCCACTCTTGAAAGATGTATTTGCTTCTCATGTTGCTTCTGATTCAAACTGTCAATTGGTAGAAGAGCAGGAGTCTCCTCCTGTTTCTTAAACTCTTTAATCTTTTGCGCATTATCCACAAAGAAGTTGTACATAAATAAACTCGTTTAATTTTATTCCTTTTGCTTTGATTTCATTTGTTTGATAGATTGCTTGATGATTTTTTTTTTTTTTATAAACTTTTTTATAATTTTTATAATTTTTTCTTCTTCTGTTGTTCAACTTTGATTGGTTTGTTTATAGGAACTGTGTGCAATGATATATGTGAAGGACCTAAAAACAAAAGGATCATTCGTAAGGGGACAATCGATTGCAGGAATTATGGGTGGTCCTTTGCAATTGCTGAATATCCCTTTACAAGGATCGACGAAGGGAATTTTTGATTTCTTTCAAGTCCATTGAACTTCATTCAGACACTGTGAAATTTTGTCTCAGCTGAAACTCTGCCAATATTTTCACTTTCTTCCAAAAATCCTCCAACCTTTCCGCAAAAACTTCGCTAAATTCTTGGCTGAAACTCTGCCAATATCTCCTCTATCTACCGAAACTCCGCCAAAATTTTCGCCGAAACTCCGCCAACCTTTTCGCCGAAACTCCGCTAAATTCTCGTCTGAAACTCCGCCAATCTCTCCGCTATCTGCTGAAACCCCGCCAATATTTTTTCCGAAAATCCGCTAAATTCTTGGCTGAAACTCTGCCAATCTTTCCAATTTCCAGCTTGTATCATTTATGAAATTCATTAGATTTCCTTGTAATCGGTCAAAATATGTTTTGCAATATTATTCAAGGAAGATTCTGATGGGTTGGAAACAATCTTACTCTTCTAGTTTAATAATAAGTACCATTCTCTGCTACATTTTCCCAAAGATAAAGGAGAAAATCTGCCAAAGATTTCACTTGCTAATACAATTAATTTTGACATGGACACACTCATTTTTCGTATTGGACGGGCGCCTATAGATTTTATGAAGACACGTGATGAGGGATTTCTTCATTAAACAATTTGACAAAAAAAGTGGGCCACTTTGGATTGCTGACGGCATGACAAGTAATTATGATTATACTACCTTTTCTTATCCCTGTCAGAAATTTATAGCCAATCTTTCCAGCTGGAGGGACATATCACCACCTTCTCCCGTGATTATTAACCATCACTGTATCACCCAATCCATGCAATGACTTTTCCCACGAGCCTATTCCATAATTATACCACCTTTCTAAAAATAGCCAATGAACTCTCCCACTGTTCACTATTGTTCTTGCATGCTGCAACTCTGGTATCCGAATTAGGAAAATTTTGCTTGCACCATTTGAGATTGTTGAAGGACATCATGGGAGGTTTCGTAGTCAGACATGAACTAGAGACAATGGATGCCTTGTGCCGGAACGAAGAAGTTTTCAGGATTTTTGAAGAAGCGGGATGGAAAACTTATTTTGAGAAATTGAATGGGTTCGATGAAGATATGGCATTACATTTTGCCCAAAATTTGATGGAATATCATTCAGAGGTTGGGGGATTAAGGATTGAGGTATATGAAAAAATTTTAGCAGAGGTGACATGTTTTCCTGGGACCAGGAGGAGATGGTTTGGCCGAAAGTGTTGTAATATTTAAAACCCATCTATGTCATTTATTACCATAGTAGCATTAACTAATCATTTTATGATTAATTCCTATGTATTAGACTAGGTAGTTGGCCTAAAACATCATTGTGTGGACCACAAGTCACCATTGTGTGGACCAAAAGCTTCCTAAACCCACTAGAGCAAATTCTTTGAGATCCTGGATAAGATTCTGGCTATTTTTAGCTAATCCTGGAATAGAAAGGTGCATTAGCTGCTTTTACTGCTTTTTACCACTTTTTGGTGAAAGGTAAAGCTGGTTGACTAGTCATAACTGTTTTTTGGCCAACTCATCCTCCATGATGTTTCTTCCTTCCAAATTATGGATTTGGCATGATTTTCCATAACACATCACTATCTAATCACTAAATCATAAATTCATGAGCCTTTGGATTGACTTGGAGAACACACTTGCCACCGAGGGGGGTTTTGCATAATTTTAGTAAGTCTGCTTTTGTGAGGATTTGAATGGCATCATTATGCATTCAAATATCTAATGTAATTATATATATTGACAGCCTATTAATTTCTCAATGTTGGATGATGTATTATTATTCATGAGAGTAATTCTGTTTGCATCATATGTGACTGTTTTTCAGTTTTCTTGACTAGTTGTGTGAGAATCACTTGTGAGAGTTGTAATTTCTTGATCAGATCTTGGTGTGAACTAAATTTCACATGGTATTAGAGCTATCAAGATATTCTTTTCTCCATTTATTTTCTTTCAGGATCCAACCAGTCTCAAGGAGGGCACATTGAGTCATCTACAGGGCGCATTCAATCACCCAGAGGGTGCAACAAATCATCTTGGGGTGAACCCAAGCCACTCTAAAAGCTATTTCAGAGCTTCCATGGACCAATCACATCAGATCATCCTCACTCCATTCAATTATTTTAACTGGAAAGCACAGATGGATATCATGTTGAGGAGCAAAGGCCTCTACAGGGTGACTATGGCAACTGAACCTGAGCCAACCTCAACAATTGAGAAATCAAAGTGGAATAATAGAAGAGATGAAGCCTATGGTCTCCTGTGTCTCACTACATACAGGTATATTTTATTCCATATGGATGGTCTTACCTCACCCAATGAAGTTTGGCTAAATCTTCAAGAATTGTTTGGCAAGACAAATGAATTAAGAGGCCACCAACTGGATAATGAAGTTGTTTCATTGAGTCCACAGAATTTAGAGAACCACCATGATTTTTTCTCAAAGTTCAAGTCACTTGTTCTATAGTTGAAGCAATGTGGAATTGATAAAAAGGATGAGCAACTAATCTTGGACATTCTCTCCAAGCTTGGCCCTGATTACTTAGTCTTTGTTTCGACCTTCCATGCTACAAGGAAGGCAGTTCGAAACTGGAAGAGTCCTATAGTCTCAGAATTCATGGAGTCTCTTACACAAGAACAAGACAAGTTGGTATTGATGGGAGCCATAAAAAATCCATCAAAATATCATTGTTTTACTATTGGACATTCAAGAGGTTCGAAAGGCAAGAAGAAGGGCAATTTCAAGAAAACCACTGATTAGAGGAAGGACAAACAAAAAGTCCATGAAGACTCCTCAAATTTCAAGAGGAATCCAAACAAGAAGAATGAGAAGGCAAAGTGTAACTATTGCAGTAGGGGATTTCATCCTGAAATCTCCTGCATGAAGAAGACCATTGATCAAATGGATCAACTCCGGGAGAAATCCAATACTCCTCTTCCTGAGAACGCAAGGAGGAAGGACGGAGGACAAAATTTTGAAGATAAGGAGCGAGTGCATGCATTGATGGAAAACGCATCAAAGCCTACATCATTCATCATTGATTCTGGAGCTTCAAGGCACATGGTGTCCACAAGAGAGGTCTTCTGATCTCTTGAATATTCCAGTGGTCCAACCATTATGTTGGGTGATGATTCTAAAACTTCAAGCAAAGGTAAAGGCAACATTGATCTAGATTTTGGTACATTCACTAATGTTTTGTATGTTCCAAGACTTGCTGCTAACCTTTTGTAAGTATACTATATGAATCACATAGGATCACCCAAAAAGGTGATCTTCACACCTAATGATGTTGAAATATGTGAAATGTCAACAAGTCGAATTGTTGCCTTACGTTCTGCTTACCATAGCTAAAAAATCTACAGGTTTTCTCATTTTGTGCCATTCCCCTCACCTTCTGCTCCATTAACCCATGCCAATGATTCAAGCAAATTATGGCATGAAATATTTGTCCAACTAAATTATAAATATGTTTACCAACTAAATGAGAAAGAAATGGTCATAGGGCTTCCCAATATCAAGTTTTCTAAAGGTGTCTGTCAAAGCTGCATCCTAGGAAAGCACCCAGAGCATAAGTTTGAAAGAGCCCAAACTGAGCGAACCTCAGCACCCCTGGAGCTTATTAACAATGACATATCAGGTCCATTCCCCCATGAGTCTTTGAACCATTCCAAATACATCCTTACCTTCATAGATGACTTTACTAGGTATTGCTGGATTTATTTCATCAAGTTAAAGTCAGAAGTGTTTGGTCTGTTCAAGCTTTTCAAGGTCTCGGTTGAAAACCACTCTGGTAGACATATCAAGATCCTTAGATATGATAATGGTGGGGAGTACATCAAATCTGATTTTTAGCAATTTTGTGCCTCTTCAGGCATACAGATGCAACACACTGTTCCATACACACTCATCATAACGGTGTTGATGAGAGGAAGAACAGATCACTGAAGGAGATGACCACATGAATTCTTGAGGCAAAGTATTTATCTCCAAGGATTTGGGATGAGGAAATAAATTGTGCCACATACATACAAAATAGAGTGCCTCATAGATCACTAAAAGGAATCACTCCTTTTGAGGCTTGGACTGGGCACAAACCTGATATTTCTCATTTCAGTATTTTTGGCTCCAAGGCTTGGGCTAGAATTCCACTTGAGAAGAGGAGGGCCATGTAACCCCAAATCAAACGATGTATTTTTGTGGTATATTCATAAGACTCCAAATTATACAAGCTTTTGAACATGACTTCTGAAAAATCCTTCATTGAAAGAAGTGTTCAATTCGAAGAAGAGCCCTCACAGAATGTTGAAATTGGAGAACCCTCCACACCACCATCTGAAGATGTAAGTGAATTTACTTTTGAATTTTTTGATTTTGATATTTATGATGATGAATACCATTTTATTACAGATCCTAATTCACCAAAAAGGCTAAATTGGGCTGCTAAGACTCTTCAAGCAGCTGGTGAACTAGTGGGAAATACTTAGGACACAAAAAGGACTAGATCACAATTTGAGAATGCTCTCAATGTGAATGATCCTTACTTATCTGAGAGATGTTATTTGATGGCGGATTATGATCCTCAGACATATGAGGAGGCCTCACATGAACCAATATGGCAGGATTCTATGGATTAGGAGTTTCATTCACTGCAAAAGAATGAGACATGGGAGCTAGTCAAGCTCCCCCAAAGCAGAAAATTGGTAAGGTGTAAGTGGATCTTCAAGAACAAGTGTGCAGATGATGGTGCAGCAATGATATATAAGGATAGGATTGTGGAAAATGGCTTCTCCCAAGTCCATGGCCTTGACTACAATGAGACTTTTGCACCAGTTGTATAGAAGGATTCAATAAGACTAGTTCTGGCAATTTCTGTAGCTAAGCGTTGGGAAGTACATCACATGGATGTCAAAAGTGCCTTCCTCCATGGAGATATTGAGGAAGATATTTACATGCAACATCCAAATGGATATACATATGATCCTAACTATGTGTGCAGGTTGAGGAAGTACTTATATGGGCTTAAGCAATCCCCCAGGGCTTGGTATGCCAAAATGGAGAACTTTCTCTTGTCACAATATTTTGCTAGATGCAAATCTGATCCAAATGTTTACATGAAGCTGATTAATGGATCAATTATGATTATTGTGTTATATTTTGATGACCTAGTAATCATAGGTAGCTCTTCTGATAAAATTGCTTCATTAAAGACTGCTTTGCATCAAGCTTTTTCCATGACTGACCTTGGGAATTCTTAAGCAATTTTTGGGGCTTGATATTTATCAAATTGGGGATGGAACTAATGTATCTCAGTCCAAATATGCATTTGACCTGATAAATAAGTTCAATATGGCTGATTTCAAGCCTTAAAAGACTCATTTCCTTTCAAGAGTTAGATTTGAAGAAGCATAATCTACACCATTGGTGGACAACACCTTGTATAGGCAACTTGTTGGCAGCTTGTTATACTTGACTCATACTCGAACTGATATTGCATATGCAGTGAGTGTGGCTTCAAGATACATGGATCAGCCACATGAGCTTCGTTGGAGGGTTGCAAAAAGAATCTTCCATTATGTGCAAGGCACCAAGACTGATGGGATTCACTATGTTGTAGATTCTAGCCTAGATCTTCTTGGCTTTATTGACTCAGATTGGGATGGTGATAGCCTTGACAGAAAGTCCACATCTAGATTTTTATTCATGCTTGGAGGTGGTCCTGTTTTCTAGTCTAGCAACAAATAGAGTGCAATTGCACTATCTTCAACAGAGGTCGAGTACAAAGGAGCAATGAATGCTGCTACTCAGTGTGTGTGGTTGCAGGGTATTCTTTCAGAGTTTGAGATTTCCTTTAGTACTCCTACTGTCATATTTTGTGACAATCAGAGTGCAATAAGGGTCTCAATTGATCCAGTACAGAGATAGAGGACCAAGCATATTGATATCCATATGCACTATATAAGGAGTTTAGTGCATGACCATATCACTAACTTGCAGCATTTCCGAACAGGTGAGCAAATTGCAGACATCTTCACCAAATATTTTACTGAGAAGACTTTCACCTATCTGAGATCCTTACTTGGGATGGTTGAACATGTGGTGGAGTGAAGGATTGATCAACAATCTTTCAATTTTGACAATGTCCATTTTTGAGGGGAGGTTTTTCCTATGAGGTTTTCCTTCTTTCCTTGTTTCATGGACAAGGCGGTATTGTACACGGTGACCATGTCTTGTTAGTGGGACCTAGTTTTTACTTCTGATTTTTAGCACATAAAGTAAGACTTATGGCAGGGGGGGGGTGTTGGAATATTTAAAACCCATCTATGTCATTTATTACCATAGTAGAATTAATTAATCATTTTATGATTAATTCCTATCTATTAGACTAGGTAGTTGTCCTAAAACATCATTGTATGGACCACAAGATTCCTAAACCCACTAGAGCGCATTCCTTGAGATCCTGGATAAGATTCTAGCTATTTTTAACTAATCATGGAATAGAAAGGCACATTATCTTCTTGTATTGCTTTTTACCACTTTTTGGTAAAAGGTAAAGGCTAGTTGACTAGTCATAACTGTGTAGTTGACTAGTCATAATTGTGTTTTGGACAACTCATCCTCCATGATGTTTATTCCTTCCAGATTATGGATTTGGCATGATTTTACATCACACGTCACTCTTTGATCACTAAATCAGAAATTCGTGAGCCTTTGGAGTGAACTAGAGAACACACTTGCCACCTAGGGGGGTTTTACATAATTTTAGTAAGTATGCTTTTGTGAGGATTCGAATGGAATCCTTATGCATTCGAATCTTTGATGTAATTCTATATATTGAAATCCTATTAATTTCCCAAGGTTGGATGATATATTATTATTCATGGGAGTAATTTTGTTTGCATCATATGTGACTATTTTTTAGTGTTCTTGACTAGTTGTGTGAGAATCACTTGTGAGAGTTGTAATTTCTTGATCAGAACTTGGTGTGAACTAAATTTCACAGAAAGGTTCCTATTCCAAATGAAAAATAATACTTCCTCGCAACAGGAGAGAATGTTCAACCAAGGGGACGGGGAACAACATTGGAATCTTTGCCTCGCCCATGGGACCGGGTTGCAGCATTTAAAAAAAAATACATCACCTGCGAAGGTAGGAACCGATTTGTTTATACTTATGACTTTGTTTTGTTGTCTCATATGCGTCATGGCACATTAATTAATATTCCCTATTATCTTTTTAGGACTCTGCAAAACATGGCACATTATGTGCGAAGGTCTCAATATCCCCAAAATTCCGTTACCAACCATTGCCTCATAAAATTATTAATATTATGGGCACTTGAGAATAGACACCAATATTCATGGGGGAAATTGATTGTTGGGGAAGCGGTAAACCTTGTGGCCATGGAGGAAAGTGATAGTGAAACTGAAGAGGAGGATGAGTGGAGCTTTCCAGAAAGAGAAAGGGAGGATAGGGAATCCGAAGGATCAAGAGAGGAATATAGAGGAAGCTGTGACTGCGGAGGATTCTCAAAATATAAACCCCCAGGAGCCTATTGGAATCCCGTTCCAACATACAGAAGTCAGTGAAAAATAAATGAGGGAGGGGACTGAGATCCAGACAAAAATGACTCAGGAGGCTGGACCTTCTGGTGAACATGGATGAGCTAGTGAGTCGAGGGAAGAATCATCATGAAAGGATGATTCTCCTCTTCCTATCCCAGAATATGTCGAAATAATCACAGAGGGATCCACTCCCCTTGTGCCATGTATAAATAAGAAGAGATTGTGTAACCAAGACCAGTCGCCCTGTCCTTTGAAAAGAATGAGGACCCAAGCTTCTGTTGCAGCAGAGGCAACACAAATGTACATGGAAGATATTGGAAATCCAATTTTAAAAACTCGGTCACCCCATTTAACACAAGAACTAGAAGATGTACATATACAACAAAGGGATGTCCTTGAAACAAAAGAACCAAGAAGCAACTCAACTCTAATTTTGCTGCCAGCCGATCCATAAGAACCTGCTGCTAGAGAGGGTCAAGTTCAATTGGAAACTATGCTCTTAGAAAATGACCTGCTGAAACAAGAGGTGCAGGTACTCAGGGAGTAACTACAAGGGTTGAAGGAGGTGCTAAAGAGTCAGGAAGTTCGTATATTGAGAACACTGGCTGAAGTTGCTGTTTGGATGGGAAGCCTACCCTCTGTTTCAGAAGATATGGAGCATGAAGGATACAAGGTCACTCTCATGAAACTTTCGGCCTGGATACTCGTGCAACTGAAACAATAAAGGACTGAAGTAGTACAAGCATAATCAATGGCGGGTGATGTGCAGAATCAGAACATGAAAGCAACTCCTTTGACCATGGACAAACAAGAACTATTGGGTAAATATTGCAATTAAAAATGCTAACATATGACTAGGGAATACAAGAATCAAGGGAAGAATTTCCTCAACAAATAAGGGTTTTTGAAACACAAGAAACAATAAACCAAGAAGGAGATATTGTGACACAAAGAGAAAAAGAAGCCATTGTAACACAAGAACCAGTGGCACTAGAAGAATGTTACACCTAAAATATGCCCATCATGAGATTCAGTGTATACACCCCTGGAGTTACCTTGATTAAGTGATTGACCTGGAAGTATTTGTACCCTTTTGTACTAGGTTTTGAGAGGTCGTCGCAGGTTGCATTCATGCAACATGCGACATCGCAGCTTGCTCTATTGCAGGGTGCGCCGATGTTAGTTAATGGAAAAAAATAACCCTTCGAGTCCTTTCTCAAAGTTTGCTAACTTGGGAATCTATCCCTAACCTCTTGGAAGAGCTGGCATTCGATTCCTATCATCTTGGAAGGATCCCTTAAGCTTCTCCTATCATATCTCAACCTATCCTATCCATTTAGTGCTATTTAAATGAAGCTCACTCCCATCCCAAGGGGAGGAAGTCTATGGTACTCTTATGTTGGTGAATCTAAGCCCAATATATCTAACACTCTATCTTGGGGAACATCTACTTCTCTCTGGGAGCTTTGGCATGGCTTGTCGGAAGGAGCTTGCAGAGTTAAGGCAATGGTTGTAATTCTCTTTTCTATTGTACTTCTCCATTCTTAAATACAGTTAATATAATTGCTTTCCATAAATGTTGTCTCTTCGATGATGTTTAGAGTTTTCCTCCTTAACTGTTAACTTAGATCTATCATATGAGATATATGCTTTCACTTCTCGTGGTCTGTTATATGTTCAACAAGGTCTAGTTACTCATGATCTGGCAACGCTGGAGCATTGGATCAACAAAGGAGAAAGGGATCTACAAATATGAGGTAAACGATCTACTCTTGCATTTGTACTTCCATATGATCTAGGAAAGTATTTTATATTCTTTCTTATTTGTTCTAGACTTACATTAAGCTAGGGAGATCATGCCTTGAGTCCGCTCTTGGTATATTGTCCGTCAAAAAAATATGGTGACTCCATTGGGGAACGTCCATCTTGTTTTAATAGTTTTCAATCTAAGAGTCATTTTTAATTGATTGCTTGACACAAGCATTTTATTTGTCACTTGCTTCTTGAGTTAGTTTCACTATCAGATCTTCACGTTGAGGACTCTGATCTACTTCCTCTGAGTTTATACTACTCATTTCCAAACCATTTCATAGTTCACTGCTTGGAGATTT
Source organism: Larix kaempferi (assembly GCA_027924585.1). Lineage (NCBI taxonomy): Eukaryota > Viridiplantae > Streptophyta > Pinopsida > Pinales > Pinaceae > Larix > Larix kaempferi. The sequence continues at coordinate 1,754,092 of BSBM01000477.1, read as the reverse complement.
GATCCATTTTAGAACTTAGATCTCGCCTGTTGCACCTGGTTAGTGAAAACAGAGCGACACTATGTCTTTTCTGATCTCTGTTCTTTTCCTGTTAGCCACTCGTCGCAGTCCTTCCATTGGTATACTGCGACACCGTCGCACTTCCTGTGTTAGTGAGCCGCGATGTTGCATTGTGTACAAACACAGAGTGCGCTGATTATTTGAATTTGGCATGCAAGCACCCATCCTCCATTTGTTTATCTGAGATTTAGTTTGCTGTATGAACTCTCTCTGTGCTGCAAGATCCAGCCAAAGGTCCCACCTTTGATTGGTGTGTTGAGTGTTTGGGTTAGTTTGGATTGGTTTTGGGTTCCACTTTGGACAAGTCGGAGAACTGGTAGTGGTGGACACTCTCTCCTCCACCTTCATCCGCTCACCCTTGCATTCCCTTCTCTCCATTGACTGATCTGGTTATTACATTAGATCAGCTCCCAGACCTAATTTTGCATTATTGTTTGAGCTTTGCTTGCCACTGTCTGATTTTGAGTCTTGTGTGTCTTTCAGCCTGACTGAGTGCTTGTCTTCTCTTGAGTTTTCTGAGTGTACTGAGTGCTGCAAGTAGTGTTTTCTTTTCAGTCATTTACATCTGAAAGCATAGTTGTTATCAAGCTAATCTTTTGATGCATCCATTGAAAAGTTAAAAGTGCTTCTTTCCCATCATTTATCAAGAATTATTGTAGAAAAATTGTTTGTGCATTGGAATGTTTTGCTCATGTATTTTTTGGAAAAAAATGAAAGAATGTGTGATAAGTTGCGTTTTTCTTGGATTATGAATCACTCATCTTCTTGAAAGACTCAAAGTATGCTTCAGTTTTTTGCAAAATTAGTTCCGTGCTAAGGAAAGATAGATACATTTTTAATTTTTATTGCTTTTAGGTCATTGAAAGTGAAATTGAAAAGCTTGCATACTCCATCTTAGAATCCTCTCTTTTCATTACCTAGTGTCATTTTGCTTTGAAAAGAAAAAGAAAAGAAAAAAATGTTGTGATTTGGATTAGTAGTGTTGTGATTTTTGCGTTTCGCACAAAAAGGAAAAGAATGTTTCGATATCATTTTTCGTAGATTTGGGATTGTGTTACATTGCATTGCTTTGGTCAAATTGTTGGAAAGAAAAAGAAGATTTCTCCTTCCCATAGGTAGCATTCATCGAAAGAAAAGCATACTTTTTGCATGTTGCTAGGGCTTGCATTATGTTTCCGATTATGTACTCACCTCATGCATTCACCTAACCGTCCAGATAAAATTAACGGTAGAACTAGGGTAAAATATTTAGAAACTTGTGTGTAAGTTAGAGACGTGTTTCGGCGTCGTTAAGCATGGCAGTTGTCATTATTTTCCAACACTGTATCCTGGAGGTATTGTAGTCTTCACGTACCCACCAAGTACCATAATCCGTATTTGGCGTATATCGAAGGGTGTATCACGTACTCGGTAGTATATCGAAAGGTCTCTTGCCGAATGGTTGTGCATTAGACAACACCACTACGGATTTGAGCTCCCACGTACCTTGCGTGTATTGGGAGACACCACTAGGATTCCTGAAACCAACTGAGTTAACCATTTGGCTGGCCATCTTGGAAAAGCAATACACCGATAACAACACTCGGGGAGATTAGCATGCATGTACTATTCAGGTAATCGGGTAAGCAGGAAAGGGTACGGTCCCAATCCTCCTTGTCACGTCATATTGTTGGACCCTGCAGTATATAGCGGTTTGCGATGCCTTGATAATCCTGTGAGGTTCTAGACTTTTGAATCCACTCTTATAACATAAGTTTGCTTGTTGCCTTAGTTTGTGTAGGGTTTTGTCTGGTCTGCTTTCTTTTAGCTTTCCTTAGGAGAAACTCTTGTTTTAGTCACTTTGGTTGACTTTCCTTGGAGAAGGTCCCGTAGAATTCAAAACTTACCACTCGAATATCCCCTTAATCAAAAGGTAATTTCAAGGGTAAGAATGGATCCACACGCCATGGTTGGGTCACATGAAGTGGAAAACCCCACTTTGAATGTTGGAGGACTTTTGTTTCCTCATACTCCTCCAGGTTCACCTGCCTCTCATCCCCCATAGGGTGAAGAAGCACAACTCCCCACTTCACAGGACCTGCCTCCCATTGTTTCGGGATATCCTGGGTCGTTGGAATGGATAAGCCAGTCCCAGGACAACCCCACAGCTGTTGCTGGTCCATCAGCATCCTACTGGACATCTTCTACCGGTCACCTAGTGGCCCATTTTGCCATTGCACCCCCACCCAGTCAGGCTAGTCTCGACAATCGCTTGACACCTTATCGCGAGCAATTGGCTCCTTTGCGTGCCATGGGTGAGGAGTTTTGAAGTCGAAAATTTCAAATAAGATTCGACGATTGGCCAATCCCAGGTCCTTCTTTATCTTTCGAATCACTGGAATAATCCATGCAACACGTGACCACTTCTGAAACTGGTCAACTTGCACATGCATCTCCTAGACAGGAGACCAGTTTAGTACTCCCTACTACCCAACCTGTTGAACAACAATAGTCCAACACACCTATAACCACCACGGTTGCGTTACCTATTCCCCCACCTTAAAATTCGAGGGGAGGATACTCTCTACCCCCTACCTTTTTTACAAGTAACGTTAAACCTACAGTGGATAACCAACAACCGGCCTTGGGTCAAACTTTACCTACTGATCACCAAGTTGTTGCTGGGGGGAAACCCCTGTCTCTTAACCATGATACTACAGTTGGAGTCCCTATTGGACCTACCATCGGCAATTTGCTACCTCCTGGACCTTCTATGACAGGACTATCCCATGCTAGAGGACCATCCAATGTAATCCAACCTCCATCGAGTCAAACATATCTAGGTTATCCTAACCCCGCGTCGGGTCAACTTAACCTTGGAAATGCACTTTACGGGGTACCATACCCCGGTAATCCTTACACTCTTTGAGGATAGTAGAATGTTTTACAACACGGGCCCCCACTCATAGTCCCTCAAGTCCCCATACCTCCCATTGGTCCACCCCCACGGCCCCCCACATAACTCTGGAGGAGGCGGATCTCTACCTTGTAGCGGAGGGCCCCCTCATTTCGGTCATCATGGCCCACCCCCCTTGGTGGAGGTGGCGTAGGACCACCACCACCACCTCCTGTCGGTGGTGGTGGTGGTGGAGGACCATCTTATCCTAGTGGTGGTGGTGGCGGTCCACCACCCCACTATGGTGGAGGTGGTGGAGGAAACCCTTATCCATATGGTAGCGGTGGTAGTGGACCACCACCTCCTCCTGGAGGAGGCTGTGGAGGTCCATCCTATTCTGGCAGCGGTGGTGGACCACCCCTGCCCCCTGGCGGAGGTAGTGGAGGCCCATCTTACCCCGGTGGTGGTGGTGGTGGACCACCCCCTTTTAGCGGCAGTCCGCCCCCTCCCGGTAGTGGAGGCGGACTACCACCTCATGGTCATGGCCCACCTTATTACGGTAATGGACCACCCCACTATGGTGGCGAACCTTCTTCTGGTCTGGGCAACACATACCCCTACAGATAGTTTCCTCCTGGTACACCTTACGGTCATGCCGGTCCTTACACTCCTTATCCGTATTATCAGTACGCGCAGCCTAATCCGCAGCTTCCATTTTTGGCTACTTTGGACTTGCCTGACCTCTCTCGTTTAACCAACGACTCTATTTACCATGGAACTAACTGGCCACCTATTTCGGTGAAACTTCCGTCTGATATCCCAAAATTTGATGGCAAGCTGGGTGAAGATCCTAAAAACCATGTGATGACATACCATTTATGGTGTTCATCTAACTCCTTAATAGACGACTCGATCCGTGTTAGATTGTTTCAAAGGACTCTCACTGGTTTGACTGCCAAGTGGTACATCGAGTTGCCACCCCACTCTTTCCCTGATTTCGGATCTCTTGCCATGAATTTTTTGACTCACTTCTAGCTTCCTATATGGTATGAAATTGGTACTGATCTTTTAACCTCGCTCCGCTAGAGTACTTCCACTCACATTTCGGATCAAATCCATGAGTGGCAAAGGAGACGTTGTCTCATTAAAGCTCCAATTCCAGATCAACTCCTAGAAGACTGGTTCATGAAGTCTCTCATCCCTACCATAGCATGAGATGTTGCCATGAGAGGTGCTTTCACTGAAGAACAAGCCATCGCTAGCGCCCATGTGCTAGACTTAATGTATACTCAATCTGAAACATTGTTTGATATTCTTCCCCAAACACCCTGTGACGCAAATGACCCTGCAAAACCACCCAAGGGACCCCAAGCCGATGGCATCATTGGATCCCTTCACACCCAGCCTTCTCATCAACCTGCTGGTTCTTCGAACCTTCAAGGTTTGTCCCCATCACCAACGTAGGTTGGTCTCAGTACTACCAAATCATCCAACCCTGCTGTTACCGAAGAGGTGAACTCTGTTTCATCAGCCTCGCCTCAGAAGTCTGGTAGTAAGAAGAAGAACAAGGGGAAACCCAAGAAATCTTCCACCCAGTAGGAACAAAAGAGAACCCTTGTTGATACCAAACATAAAAGGAAGTTAAAGTTTCCTTGGCTACTATGTGGTGATGATCATTTTTCCAAGGAATGCCCCTATAGAGACGAATTTCAAAAGATTCTTAAGGGAAAATCCACACCTGCTGTTTTCAACGATCCCTTCCCTGCTCAAAATCAGCAGTCAATCGCTCACACTTCTTCTTCCTAAGAAGAAGCATCCAACACTGCACATGTTCTCATGGTACATAATGAGACTGCCAACTTGACCACTCGTTCTCGTTCATATGACACCGTTCTAGCCAAAGAACCCAGTGGAAGTAATACTGAAAAAGCTTCCACTTTGATGCCCGATGTTACCATACCGGCTGCACCTCTCACCATGGAGAAGCCTTCTTTAGAGTCAGTGTTGCGCCCCCCCAAGAGCATGATTAGAAAATCGGTTTTTAATCCTAATGCTCGGGCTACCCAAAACTACAATATTGTAGAGGACCTAGCACAAGCTCCTTGTGCTATGTCGACACTTGAAGTCTTGCAAAACTACCCAAATCAGCGCAATACTCTCCTCGCTGCTATCAGTGCAGTTGACTCGGATTTATCGAACACCATCATATTCCGGCTGGAATACTTCAAACCGAGGCTCTCCCATCAATTGGCATTCCAAGTTGCCACAAACATTGCTGGGAAGATTATCCATCGTACCCTTTTAGACGAAGGAGCCTCTACGTCGGTCATGTCGATCGCATGTTGGAGATCCATAGGTTCTCCCGATTTGAATCATTCTCCTACCACTTTGAGAGCCTTTGACGGCTGTGGCTTTCAACCTCATGGGATGTTACAAGATTTACCAGTAGAGCTGGGGGGAAATACTGTAACCCTTAACGTGGAAGTGGTCACTTCCCCGTTAGATTATAACGTTATGCTTGGTCGTAATTGGTTTTATGCCATGCACGCAGTTGCATCATCTATCTTCCGCGTAGTATAATCCCCCCATCAGGGGCGAATTGTCATAGTCGACCAACTGGATTTCTGCACTCCTGACACCACTTCTCACCCAGGCGATAACGTTCCTTCCATTGGACAGTCTTCACAAAAATATGAGAGTGTGGGGGTTGGCCTCCTTAAGGATTCATCCCTTATGGGAATTTTTCCTATCTTAGATCCCCAAAATCATGTCACCACGATCAACATGATCTCTTCGTAGTTATCCTCTATCTCCACCTCTACTGATTCATGGCTTGTACCTGATGAAGCCACCACACACCTGATTGGAGACCACATGCCTCTGTCCCCCGCTAAACTTATGTACGAGGTTATCCATTTGGCCCCGGAGGATCACTTATCTGTGACCTCCACCCCTAGTTCTCTTCAACGGACCTCCTCTGATCCCTTTCTACGGACTTTTCATTCCGACAAGTCCATCATGGAAATCATGAGCACAGATGATCCTCCGTGGGAAGACCTACATCATTGTTTGTCTTCCCTTCCCATTTTAGCTACTGTAGAGAACGATATCTGCACCATTTATACACTGGATGTTCTTTTTGGCTCTCCATCTTTGATACTCGCATGTCAAACGAATTCTGAAGGCAACTTAGCCAACATTGAGCCTACTACTTTGATCAACATCTCGGTTAAACCTGGTGTAGTGGAACACATTCAGTTAGGCCAGAAGTGTTCCCCTGAAGAAATCCTCTTCGCTACGGCCTTGTTCAAGCGATTTCGAGACGTATTCATTTGGAATTACGAGGAGATTCTTGGGATAGACCCCTCCATTGTTTTTCACGAGATCAAAACCTATCCCAACATCAAGCCTGTTCGCCAAAAGTTGCGACCGGTACACCCCCGGAAGACTGTGGCAATCAAGGTAGAAATTGAGAAACTGTTGAAGGCTGGTTTCATTTACCCTGTCCCACTGATAGAATGGGTCTCAAATGTCATCCCTATGAACAAAAAGCATGGAACCATCCACGTCTGCGTCGATTATCAGGATCTCAACAAAGCTTGTCCCAAGGACAACTACCCAACTCCCTTCATCGACCAGATCATCGACAATTGTGCTGGAAGTGTCATCTTCTCATTTATAGATGTTTTTTCTGGATACAACCAAATTTAGATCCACCCGACCGATCAACACAAGACTGCTTTCATCTGCCCTTGGGGGACATTTGCATACCACAAACTCCCTTGTGACCTTAAAAATGCTTGCGCCACATTCCAGCGGGCCATGTCGTATGCTTTCCACGATGTAAAGGACTTTGTGGAACCTTACTTGGATGATCTCCCTGCCCATTTGAAGCAGCACGAGTTCCACTTTGATCATCTGACGACAGTTTTCCTCAGATGCAGGTGTTATAACATCCGCCTAAATCCTCACAAAAGCATTTTTTGTGTCGAGTCCGGATGCCTCCTCGGCTTTATCATCTCCAAAGATGGGATCCGCATTGATCCCTCGAAGGTAGAAGCCATCGTCGCTCTTCCACCTCCAACTGATATTAGAGCAACTTACTTACGGTGCTTCATTTGTAATTTCGCACAAAAGATGCAGGGTTACATGAGGTTAATGAAAAAGGACGTCCCGTTCATTTGGGACGACCAGGCTCAACAATATTTTGATAGTTTGAAGCATGCCATCACGCATGCGCCTGTGACCCAACCACCGAATTACTATCGAGATTACATCCTATATCTCGCTGCTTCCGACACCACTATCGCCATGGTTTTTGTTCAGGAAGACCAGAACGCCCATAAACATGTGATCTATTATGCCAGTAAAGGTCTCATTAATGATGAAATTCGCTACTCACATGTTGAGAAGCTTGCTCTCACAGAAGTCATTGCCGTGCAGAAGTTCCAACATTATATTCTGCTTCGCACCACCACCATCATTGCCAATTCGAACCCCATGTACCACGTTCTGACGTGTCAAGTGCTTGGGGGCAAGTATTCACGCTGGATCGTGATATTGCAAGAATTCGATCTTCTTTTTGAAAAAGCTAAGTCTAAAAAGTCTTTGGTGTTTGTTGAGCTTATTTGTGACCTCCCCCGTACCAATGTAGAATCTAAGCCCAATGACTCCTTTCCAGATGAGTCATTGCTTCTTATCAGTAAGTCTGACCCGTGGTATGGAGATATCACATTGTATCTTCAAACCCAACGTTTCAACCCTATCTATCTCGTGATGATCGTCGTCACATACGCCACCACGCAAAGTATTACCTGATCATTAGTGATACTTTGTACCGCCGTGGCGTCGATTCAATTCTTTGACGTTGTCTAACTCACGATGAGGTTGAACACGTTCTGAATCACTGTCACGCTGGGGCGTGTGGCGGTCACCTCTCTGGGATGGCTACAACCCAGAATATTCTGCGCGCAGGATATTATTGGCCTACCATCTTTACAGATTGTATTGAGGCCGTGAAGAGATGTCCTCCATGTCAACACTTCCACACAAAGAAGCGCACCCATCCCACTCCGTTACACCCGGTTATTGCCGTGGGCCCCTTTGCAAAATGGGGCATCAATTTTATGCATTGTAAGCCTACCTCGGCCGGGGGGCATAGTTACATCATTGTAGCTGTGGATTACTTCACAAAATGGGCCGAGGCAATTCCTACCTACCAAAACGACGGCAAAACCGCCGCACTCTTCATGTTCAATCATATGATAGAATGATTTGGAGTTCCTCAGGAGATAGTTACCGATCATGGTTCTCACTTTCAGAACCATATGGTTGATGAACTGAGCGATAGATTGGGTTTTCGCCATGAAAACTCAACACCCTACTACCCGCAATCTAATGGACAGGTCGAGGCCATTAACAAGGTCTTGAAAACTATGGTCCAAAGGATTGTAGGTATGCATAAGTCCAACTAGCATAATATGCTCTTTTCAACATTATGGGCCTACAAAGCTTCGTTAAAACTGCCACAGGTTTTACTCCTTTCCAATTGGTGTATGGAAGAATGTTTCTTGTACTTAGCAAAACTTGACGAGTCCCACCGAGATGCCACTCTTGCTAATGAAGCACACAAGAAACACATCAAAGCTCAGTACAACAAGTCGGTACAACCTCGTATCTTCAACGAGGGTGACCTGGTCCTCACATATGACTAGAAACGTGACAAGCTGGGGGCAGGAAAGTTTGAGTTAGATGGGTACATCTCCTGGAAAGTTCATTTGAATCCATTCAATACCTGCACATTCCATGAGAGTTAAACATAGTTGCTGACTCGATGGCCAACTTGATTTTAGATTGGTACATCGCACACACATAATACTCATAATATGTAGAAGCATTCACGACATGTAAATAGTGCACTATATAAAAAGCATAGCATATGAACAAGATCACATCATTCATCATTTCTAAAAACACATAATGTATAGATCACTGGGAATGTTTGTATATATATATCATCAAAAGTAGTGCTGGTACAAAAATCTGAAGCACGATGGCTTTCAATAAGTCTCTGCAAAAATCTAAAGCCTCATAGCTTTCAGTAGTACAAAATATGAAGCCTCTAAGATCTCAGTACAAGTATAGTAGTGTCATCAGGCTTGACGCCTGGCTCGTACACCCCAAGGGCGGACAACTCTCTGTCGCTGAGAATGGAAGCACTCTACTATCCTCGCTACCTTGCAGAGTAAGGCGTTGAAGCGTACTGACGCTCCAAATCCAAACCTCTGCATAGGTCTCGGTAGGTCATCTACTGCTGGCTCGGGAACATCCACTGTCAGCTGTGACAAGTTCCTGTACACATCTTCCATCTCCACGATGGCAGCATGAGCACCTGGGGGCACAAATGCTTCCCCGCCTCTATCTCTCCTCGCTAGAAGAGAAACCCCCACGGGCCGTATGGGACCCACATCTGCACACACATGTCACATACTTGTCAGCACTCCACCAAAAAAGTCATAAAGATACAAAACTTAAAAAATACAAGGGTTTTGTTCTTACTGATGTCTCCCCATGCTGTACCCTCAGGCAACACTAAGTAGGGATCCTCTCTGAAATCCATACCTCCGTACGGGTAGTCCTCAACCATGAGAAACTGACCTTCCAGCCAGTTGAAGAAATCGATACCAAAGCTGATGATAGGGCCCACACCATGACGGGCCATCACCTCTTCCCATCGGAGCATGTGTAGATCCCTAAAATCCCTGTTATCTAGTAGTATCTGTGGGCGTAAGAGAGGGATCCGCTCCAAGAGGAATGATATCACAATCGATCTGTACCTGAACTGCTTAATCTCTCCCTGCTGACACTTGGTCAGTTGAGCTCGGATGTTGGCGAGGAGACCCTCACACCAGTTGAATATCGTGGGGGACATACACTCCTCTGCATAGAGCATCTGAGTCCAAGTGGCCATGTGTGGGACTTGGCTCCCTACCACTCTAGTAATAGTAAACAGTATGGCATGTAGTGGGTGGTTTACAACATCCCTAATGGGGATCTTCCCACTAGAGGATCGAGCATGAGCAGTACAATGCTGCATCACCATGTCATCAACAGTACGATCACTAGCTCGTGATCCGGTGAGAACTATGGGTTCCCCTCTCCAGGACAGACTAGTAACGAAATAGATATCCTCAATGTCTATAGTGAGGATGTGCTCACCGATCACAAAGTTTTTCTGGGCCGCATCCCAGCACCAGAGCATGTGTGTCAACAACGATATTTGGGCCCTCATGCCCTGAATATCAAAGAACTTGAGCAAACCGCAGTTTCTCAAATCATTCATGCATTGTGGATCTTTGGTAGCTTGTATGTCTTGCACCTCGTGTTCTCTTTCCCGCCACTCTAATACCATCTTTGCTTGCTATCAACCTGCTAAAGTGGGCATTTAAACATTGTTAGACCTCACTTCAACCACAGTAAGTCCACCTTTTGGGTTTAATTTGATGGTTGGGATATGCGTTTCCGTCGTCGCACTCCACGTTTTCAGGACTTGCGCTGAGTAGGTCTCGTCGCAGTTCCCGAAAGGGCAAACTTCGACGAGCCGAGGGTGCAATAACCCTCCACAAATCCATAAAAAAACCCCAAAAATGGACCTAAAATCAAAATGTAATCCACTACAATTTTGCTGGATGAAGTTTAGGCTTACCTGCTCCAGACGATGGGTGAAATGGCAGCTTGTAGCTCCCGGAATCGACGAATGAAATCTTGGCTCCAAATTGGCACTTCTTCTCCCAAATTGGCAAATGAAACAATGGTGACTATATTTGACCCATTTTTCTATTTATAAATAGAATAGAATATTCTTTTTTCAAATATTTGATGCTTTGAAGTCATTTACTATAGTTTTGATCATCTTTAATCATATTTGGAATATCAGTTGGCTATTGACCTAGTTTCCAAGTGTGCAGGAGTTGTTAAGTGCTCTTTTGTGCCATTTCGCACGTTACAATGGTCATCTCTGGTATGAACTCTCCCTTGAATGTTTTGTCATTATTTTGCAATGGTTAGATTGTAATTATTTTATGATGATGAGCTTACTCTTCGTTTGTTCTCGTGCTCTCGAAACTATGAGAATAAGTAGCGAGTTATGATTTATCACTTTTTCAGGCTCGTTAAAATCCTATGGAAAAGGATACCCCCCGGAGTCTACCTTTAAGCTCTTTTCAAGCTCTCAAAAAATGAAAAGATTGCCAAGCGAACTTGTTGCGTTCACGCTTGTTAAAGTATTTGAATGGTCGTCTTCCTGGTGATAGTTTACCCCTTTTTTGGACCAGGGGGCACTATTTATGAAAAAGGTATACTCCAGCCAATCATGACTGGAAGAGTCCTCTCCCGCGTTGTTTTAGCCTTTTTCGGGCGATGAGGCTAACTTTATGAAAAAGGACCGTTGGAGTCTTCTTTAGTTCTTTTCAGACTCTCTAAACATGAAATGACGACCGAGTTTACCTTCTATGGACTCATTTAAATCCTTACATTGAAGGGCCCTCCATGGGACGAACCCTTCCTATCCCAGGTTTGAAAAATATTTGGGATTGGACTCATCTATGAGATGAGCTATACCGAGAATCTGGTTACCCTCATCAAGCTCGTAAAAAACACATGAGGCACTCATCATTCATGATGGGGAAAAAGGAAAGCTTTTATGTTACACCCTTTGTTTGTGGCAGTACATAGTCACTCTTGAACATGGCACTTGTTTTCATTTGCATTCAGTACTTGGGTAATTTGTTTGTCTTCGAGTCTTGTCAATTCCATGAGTCACATCACTCCTTTGGATCAGCCAAAGAATGCTTCCACCATTAGTTGCATTAGGGGTTGGTATCATTCTCGTCATGTCAATGCTGCCAAGTCATGCCATGCCCATGTTCAAGAGGTGTTTCATTACTCATCATGTGCAGTCAGTACGCCGTCAATCATGTCGGTTTACTCCGAGTCCATCTTGCATGTTACTGTACCATCCGATTTGCTATACACATCTTTTGTCGTGTTTTGTGTCGATTGATGGGGGATTCATCATGGCCCTCCTTCAACGGGTCCATCCTCGTTGAATTCAAATCATCATCCGAGGATTGAACTTAGAAACCAACCAAGTACCTTGGCCCTGCATGCCTCAATGGCAGGTTAACTCACTTTCCACGAGTCCACATCATTGACTCTTGATTGAAAGATTTCATCTTGCGTTCGACTTCAACTCACTTATTCACGCTTGATGATATGTACTGTGATACCTTGGGGATCATTGACATTAATGATGATTTCCCTTGCACTTGTTAATGGTATACATCAATGACTGGCAATCAAGTGGTTTCTACCATGTTCGACGTCAAGACATTTGTAATCACATGGTTAGATTCGTATCATTGCGGGTTTGGCTTGAAGACCCTCGGGAATCATATTTTACCTAGGTTGCGATGGAGTTTGTATTAAGTCATATTACACGAATCCACATTTGTATTGGTCATGGCTGTGTTATCATCTCATCATGGATCTACGCTTATGTCTAGTAGCCATGATTGTGTTCAGTCGGTCATTACTACCATGGATCAACATTGTATTGGTCGACAACCATGTTGTGAGTCATTTGAGACTGTGTACTTAGAGTCAGTTGTATTGTAGCAGCGTCCTTCGTCCGACAAGTCTATTGCCATTCCTTCTATAAAAGCATTTCACCTGTCTATTTTCAAACAGCTTCATGCTTTGGGGGGCATTCTGTTACACCTAAAATCTGCCCATCATGAGATTCAGTGTATACACCCCTGGAGTTACCTTGATTAAGTGATTAACCTAGAAGGATTTGTACCCTTTTGTACTAGGTTTTGAGAGGTTGTCGCAGGTTGCATTCATGCAGCATGCGACGTCGCAACTTGCTCTATTGCAGGGTGCGCCGATGTCAGTTAATGGACAAAAATAGCCCTTCGAGTCCTTTCTCGAAGCTTGTTGACTTGGGACTCTATCCCTAACCTCTTGGAAGAGATGGAATTCGATTCCTATCATCTTGGAAGGATCCCTTAAGCTTCTCCTATCATATCTCAACCTATCCTATCCATACCCTATCCATTTAGTCCTATTTAAATGAAGCTCACTCCCATCCCAATGGGAGGAAGTCTATGGTACTCTTATGTTGGTGAAACTAATCCCAATAGATCTAACACTCTAGCTTGGGGAACATCTACTTCTCTCTAGGAGCTTTGGCATGGCTTGTCGGAAGGAGCTTGCAGCGTTAAGGAAATGGTTGTAATTCTCTTTTCTATTGTACTTCTCCATTCTTTAATACAATTAATATAATTGCTTTCCATAAATGTTGTCTCTTCAATGATGTTTAGAGTTTTCCTCCTTAACTGTTAACTTAGATCTATCATATGAGATATATGCTTTCACTTCTCGTGGTCTGTTATATGTTCAACAGGGTCTAGTTACTCACGATTTGGCAGCGCTAGAGCATTGGATCAACGAAGGAGAAAGGGATCTACAAATGTGAGGTAAACTATCTACTCTTGCATTTGTACTTCCATATGATCTAGGAAAGTATTTTATATTTTGTATTATTTATTCTAGACTTATGTTAAGCTAGGGAGATCATGCCTTGAGTCCTCTCTCGGTAGATTGTCCATCAAACAAAGAAACCACTGAGGTTCTAGAACTGTTGGGTCAAAAAGAAGCTGCTGAAACACAAAGATTAGTTGTTGCAACTCAAGAACTAGAAATTCAGGACCAACCTCTACCCATGGAGGATGATGTTGATACAAAGGTTTAGGATCCCCTGGAGATTATTGAATTGGAGTAAGAAGATGAAAAGGCCTAGGAGGTGGCAAAGGGAATTAATATGTTGAATGATTACATAAATAAATAGAAATATCAAGCTACCCTATGTGAGGAAGGGATGATTCCCCTTCCTGTACATAGGAAGGTCATTAAGGAACTCAGAGGGAGATGGGATGAAGAATTAACCTTCCAAGGGTTTCACTGGGAAAAATTGCAAGAAGATTTGAAGGAACTAAGAAAGTTTAAGGCCATGAAGCAGGAGAAGGAGAAAATGTATGATTTAGTTCAGGAACTACTAAGTTGCAGGGCCCCATCACCGTCCTATTCAATTTTCCTATATGAACAATTGACTATTTTTAAGCTAAAGGCTCTTAAGGAAGGGAGGCCCCATATGTTTGTTACAAATTCTCAGTTTTTGGACACCTTTGCTCGGAGTGATTTCCCTAAACAAAATCTATTATGTGAATTATATTTAGATGAGTTAGAATGCTTCATGGACCTTTGGTCTAATCCTATTCCTTATATAGGGGATGTACATCCAAGGGAATTTACTTCCTTCATCACCAATCAGATGAATTAGTGGAATGCCTCTCAGACCATTCGAAGAGATGAGGATAATTCTACTCTATGGATCCGAGGTGAACCACAATCCCTTGCTGCTATTATTGAAAGACATAAAGAATACCTTTGCTCTCCACAAAAGGATAATCATATAACAACACTTCCGCACAATGTTATATCTACATGTGTTAAGATCATATCACAACAAGAGCCCTATGCATTAGAAGGAAGTAAGTATAGGTGTGAAGCTTCTTCTGAGTCTATGAGAACAAGAGATCTTACTGTTTTGAAAATTTTAAATATGCTTTCTCTCGAGTTCCTGAGTATGTCAATTGTATTCAGACCCGTGGACCAAGTTGGCTAGGATTAATATTTAGATTCCCACTTATATGGTTTCCTGAGAATAAGTACAAGAGTATATATAAGTTGACTAAAAAGGTAAAGAAGAAGTGTTGGGAAGAATTAGGTGCTTGCAAAGGGTATATAAATAGGGAAGATAGGCCTGAATATTCCTTCAATCTCACTAACTTTCATAAGAGAAGTTTTGACTCAGATTCACTGGAGGTTGTTACATGAGGACATGCAACTGGACAGTTGGGGCGAGATGTTGGGTGCCAAAAATGACCCTTTTTGCTCACTTCTATTGTGATCCTTTTTCACCATTTCTCCTTGTTATTATAACCAAGTTGTTATCTTTCCTAAGGAAAAGAATGATCTTGAGCATGTATAATTTATTATTACTTTGTTATATTAATGCCTAAAGTTTGCCTGTGTTTATGGATTTTGTATCCTAATTAAGTTGACTTGTGACAGATTAATGAAAGCAACTGAGACCACAGGGAATTTGGGTGTATCAACTTGCTAATACACGTGGATGAAGAAGTACTTGGAAAGAAGTTACACCTTTTCAGGGCTCCGGTTCAGATCGTTGCAGAAGTAGCCTAAATTATCCATCCATTTGGCTAGCTAAAACTCACTTGGTATTGGATCAGTTCAAACTGTTGAGAGCATTGATGTCTATGAAACATATTTTATCTCAATATAATAATGAATGTAACTGTTTCTATTTTTGGGTATTGATTTGGAAGCCCGAAGATCTTCGATCTTCATGGATGTCTGAATTAGAAGGATCTGAATTGTCTTATTTTAGTATTTAAAGGAAGATGGGATGGTTCAAAGAGGTTAGGCTTATTTCTGAGATAACTTGTAACAGGAGGGGAAGAACTCTATATCTGAATTTTTTTCCATCAGTGAAATTGGTAGTATTTTCCCGATCTTCTGCGTACTGATTTCTTGTAGTGTGTAGAGGTATCTCTGTTAGAAGGCAAGAGCCCACCTTCTTTCAGATTTTCCTAGTTAGCTAGTTATTTATTTTCTTTATTTTGTTTTGGTGTGGAATTGCAATTATATTTAATTTCGAGTTGCTGAAACAGTGTGAGTATTGAGAGTAGGATTCTTCAATTACAACTTTTCTCATTTTGCTGAAACAATTGATTGAATAATGCGTAGTTTATTTTTGAAATTTTGTTATTGGATTGCGCAATTATTGTTGTTACCCTTGTGCTCTGCTGCTGCATTTTACTATTATTTGTTCCTTTACACGAACTGCTGAAACTGGTAGATAGCATATGGATTCATAGAGCAGGAGGATTGATTTTCTTTATGATTGAATATTGCAATTTTGTATTGGACCCCTTTTTATGATAATTATTTAGGATTTAAATTCTTTCAAAATTAATTTATCCATTTCATTCTTGAAGCAGTTATTTTCATAATTGATGCAATTAGAAGGATTGCGAACTCTTTTGATTTTTGGCAATTGAATTAGTAATTGAAGATTGGATTGAATAGTGAGCAGAGAACAAACTCAGTAATTAGGCTGCAACCATTCCTTGAATAGATTGGGTGACTTATAGTTGATTAATCAGTTACTGCATGTTTATGCATATATTTTGCTTGACTACCTTTGAAATAACCAGACTTCCCTAGGTTGACAATTTATATTGAGCAGTTTGTTTATGAATTAATAGCCAATTAAAGTGACCAACACATTCAATACATGACAAACATGTCCAAAAGTGTTAACCAATACTAATCAATTAATTATGCTATCTATCAACAAAATATCAATTTAACTTAAGTAAATAAAAATCATTAGTTAAAAAAATTGAATACTTATCTTTGTTGTTGAATCCCTTTTGATATTTTCCAACTTGCAGAAATCATTAAAGCCAGATTGGAGTTATGCTCTCCTCCATTTTATGATATGAAAATATTGATCTTATTTCCTCGCAAGTTCTCTACATGATCCCTGAATTCCTGGAGCTTGATGAATAACTCATCTTTGGTATTCATGAAGTAGACCCATGTCTTCCGACAGAATTCATAGATGAATGCCACATAGTATAAGAAACCACCCAAGGATGGTACTGTCATTGGTACACATACGTCTAAATGGACAAGATCCAAGATCCCCTTGGATCTACTATCACTGTTTGGAAAAGAACCATTGGAATTCTTTCCAAATGCACAACCTCTATAAACACTTTCATGTTCTACCTGGAGTTGTGGAAGACCAGTAACCATCTTTCTTAATGTTGGAAAATCCCTATAATGTAGGTGGGAAAATATCCAATTCCATAAATCACATAAGATGATACTATCATGTACCAATCCTGGGTTGGACTTCCTATCAATCTGTATAATCCTCCCCATCGAACTCCAATCTCTCCTGTTGAGTCTATGCTTGAAACGTTTGGCCATACAAGAACTTGTCCATCCACAAATGCAAATTTGTAGCCTCTATCCTCCAAGGCTGAGATAGATAGTAGGTTTTTCTTTAGTCCTGTTAAAGTAATACATCTTTCATATGTAGAGAATCTCTAGAATCAAGCTGAACTAATGATGTTCCAACTCCTTTTACTACATACTTTGTATTGTCTCCAAGTTCCGCTTGTAATGTTGAGTTCTTTTATATCAAATATATGAGAGAATATTTGTAATATTTCATGTGCCTAGAAGCACCATTGTCTACCAACCAGGTATCACTATGAAAATATTCCTTTTGAAGCTTGTCATTAAATTTTTTTTTCTTCTATAGAGGATCAATATTGGTTGTTGATGTATGTTGGTTTTCCTTTCTTTTCTTCCGAGGACACTAGAAGGCATAGTGACCGAGTTTCTGACAACTAAAACATTTGATTTTTGTAAGATCCTTCTTTTGTTCTTGGACTGATGCTTGATTTTATCCATTATGTAGATTGTTCCTGGAAAATATTCTAGAGCTGGACACCATCTTGAAAAATATGAAAAATCTGATCTAGAAACCCTAGACCCATAAATTAGGTCAAAATTGAAACTTGTCAAAAACTGAAATATGAATCCATAGATAGATGCTCCCTACTTAGGAGACCTCTAGAACACTAATATCAAACCAAAAATGAGGTTGGAAGTGTCAAAACTTGGAAGCCCTAGTTTCTAGATTAGGAAAAAATAGTCACTGACAATGGCTTCTTTCAGTGTTGCTCTAATACCATGTTGAATTTTTAACTATTTCTAGATCTTAAAACTATTTCACAATGATTTCTAGCATTCATTTCATCCCACAATTTCATTGAATAATTACACACCAAAAATATTAACTTCACTTGCAGCGGAAATAAAACAAAGATAACCATGCATAAGAGACACAAATATTTTATCTTGGGAAACCCAACAGGGAGAAAAGCCAACCAAAATTTCCATAAGAAATTAATCCAATTCAAGTACAATACCATTCATGAAGATAAACCCTAGCACATGAGAGAGTGCCCTTCTCGCATAAGAAACCCTAGAAAATCTATAGGGATAGATAGTGAACCACAAAAGATGATAAGAACCTGAGAATGTTTGCTCCATGTCCTTTGCTAGGCCTCCATTGAAAAATGCGCACAAGTGGAGAGAGAAGAGATGTTGTGGTGATGTGAAAATGAATTGTTGGAACACTTTTTATATTCTTGAGTTCACTTGACTTTTTCCACAGTGGGGTCATCTTGTCTTCTTGTTGGGGCCATTGGGGTCGACTTGCTAGTTTTTTTTATTTATCTCTTATTTATCTTTAGGGCCGACTTTCTATTTGTATTCAATCTTTCTTCTGGGACTTATTCAGTGCTGTATGGGACTTCTTCAATGGTTGACTTGACTTCTTGGTTATTTCTTCATCATAAAAAATTATCCATGTTGATATTCATCTCCTCACATGCATATAAAATTTACCCATAGAGATCTAATGTTGATTTGACCCCACTCTAAGAAGTCCCTGACACTTCTTAAGGCCTATGTCAAATTGAAAATTAGATTAGACTTTGTCTATTTCACAAGGGGATAAAATCCCCTATCAAAATAAACAAGTCAACTCACTCTAATATTGTCACATCCCATCCCTTCGATCCAGATCAAGGAAGGGAACATGACTAAAAATCCAGGATTTTCAAAACTCTAGCCCCATCATATTTATCAAATTCATAACAAGTAAAATGCATGTGATCCGTACGCGCCCAGGTGCACGACGAGGACAACCATTCGATTGAAAGAATCGGTATTGTTATGGAAGAAGCATAATAATAAGGAAAGAAATAAATACACTACGCACATAAACATACACACATAGACAATATGCAGGAATGCAAACTAATATCTTGTTATTTATTCTTTGCTTGTATATTACAATATTTTACATGCTTAAATAGACTGCTAAGAACGCTTGGGTTTTCTACCCGTTACGTTCAGTTAAAAAAGAAATTAGAATGGTTTTAGAAGTTCAACTGTTACAGTTGATTGGAAGACATAGAGACAATCTGTCGTAGTTCACCAGTTGCTAATGTCGGCAATGCATGTCGAAGTCACTAAACTTGTCAAAGTCGATGGACTTGTTGAAGTTGCTGAACTTATCGAAGTCGCTGAACTTGTCGAAGTCGTTGAACTTGTCAAAGTCGATGTTGGCATCCGATAATAATGCCAACTGCTAGGTGGATCATACCTCCTTCCTTAAGAAACAATGGTCCCCATTGTTTGCTCGTACAAATGAGGAAACTTGTTGGTTAGTTCAGTAGTAGAGTACCATTTTCCTTGTGCTAGTATCTATCCGTCTTTGGCCACCTGAAACAAGGGAATTATGTTCGTCCTTGTATGGCGTACTCGTTGTTCCGCAATGGTGTCGCAAGGAAGAGGATCTTGAACATATGGATGGATGTCTTTGGGTTCTACTATCTGCAAGTCATTCTGTTCCAATAGTGGTGCATGGTATGGTATGGTTGAAGAACACTATACGGACCACATCGCAAAGGCTTCAGCTTCTTATATGGACCAGTGAAGTGTTCCTTCTTGAGATGCAACCAGACCTGAACCCCAATTTGAAATGAATGAGGGATATGATGCTTGTCGTGTAGGACCTTAGCTTTTGCATTAGCTCATTGCAACATTTCCTATGCTTGTTTCTGGATGTCGCAGATTTGATCTTGAAACTTCAATGCTTTGTCAACTTCTCGCCGGTTAAAGTTGGTATCATTCAACTATGTCGAGGAACTAATCAAGTCAATAGGCACTAAGGGTTGAAATCCATAAAATATATCAAATGGATCTTGCTCGTAGAGCTGTGCTAAGCACGATTGTAGCTATACTGTATTTATGAAAGACTTTCATCCCATGTTCATCGATGCTTGTGGTTGTACATATGAAGCAATTGTACTACCAAGCGATTCACAACTTCCATCTGTCTTTCTGTCTGAGTATGGAAATTTGTCGACAAGGAGAGTCTTGTATCGAGTTGTTTCCAGAGAGTCTTCCAAAAGATGCTGACAAATCTGGCATCTCAGTCAGAAATAATGGTTGTCGGTAAACCATAATGTTTTTAGACATGTTCAAAGAAGAGTTGAGTGGTCTATTGCGTTGAAGTAGTCTGCTTGCATGGAATGGGAATGGCCATCTTGTAAAATATGTCGACTAATACTAAGATCGCGTCATGCTGATGTGGTAGTAGAATATCCCATCAATTAGTCTATAGAAATAGATTTCCATGGTTGAATAGGAACTGGAAAAGGTGTGTAGAATCCTTGTCATCGATTAGGCGCTTTAGAAATGGCACAAAACACGCATGATCAAATGTACTTGTTGACGTCAGTTTTAAGTGAAGGAAAAAAGAAATAATTATGGAGAATAACATGGGTATTTTCTACTCCAAAGTGTCCTGCAGTCTTGCTGTAGTGTGCATCCCAAATGAACTGTTGTCGGTGCTCACCTATCGGTACACAAAGCTGTCCAAGCTTGTATAACAAGGTGTCTTTCAAGAAATAGTAGGAGGTCAAAGACTTGTCGGTCTAAAGTTGTCGATAGACTGATGAAAAGTCGTCTTCTTCTTGATACAATCGAGGCCAATTTGTGGTGTCATAACCCTGCATACTCATCACTGTAAGAAGGATATTAATGGGTGGTCGACTTAGGAAATCGGCGACAGATTGGAGTTACCTTTCTGTTACTTAATTACCAATTGAAAATGTTGCAGGTAATTAATCCACTTGAGTTGTCGAGTTGTTGGTAAATTCAACTAGGACGGGGCAATCTGTAAAGGCTTGTGGTAAGTGAGAATGACTGTCTCATTGCCAAGGATATAATGTCTCCATTACCTAAGAGCTTGAAAAATAGCGTACAATTCTTTTTCATACGTTGAATATATTATAACAGTGTCATTAAAAGTTTCAGAATGAAAAGCGACTAGGTGACCATACTGAGTGATCATTGCGCCCAAGGCATAGTCCGATGCATTCATCTCAATCTTGAAGGGATGATGCAAATCAGGTAACACAAGTATTGTTGATGTATTTGTAACTTCAGAAGATATTCTTCTATGTATTACATTTGTACTTTATTGTATATCCAACATAGATGTATTATTCCTCTGATTGGAAGTGTCGTCATTTGTATTTGCAAGTGTCGCAAGTTACATTGTAAGTGTTGTCATTTGTATTGATGGGTTATTAGACCACCAGTGAGGGGTCGGCCCTAGTTAGGTCATGTGGTTGGGTTATTAGGCTTCATTGAGAAGTCGGCCCCAGTAATTTATTGGTAGGTCAAGTCAGTGTATAAATAGAGAGGTTGTGTCTCTCATTTGATTCATTCACTCACTTCTCAAGCTCGCATAGCTAAGAGAGAAAGTGGCGCACTAGTGGAGGAGGAGGAGAATATGCTAGAGACATCTTATTGGGTTTGATCATTATGATATTGGTTTGTGGCTTATCTTATCTCTGAGGAAGTTGCGGGGTTTTTCACCTTCTTGGTTTTCCCCGGTGAAACTCTGTGTCTCTTGTGTGCTTGCATTATTGTGTTTATGATTGATATGTTGTAGATATGCTGTACATGTTATTCTCTTAATGATCCTGAATGATAATGGAATGAAATTATTGAAAAAATTAACATGGTATCAGAGTTGACCTAAGAAGAAGACATTGTGCAACTGCGGAAGATAGGGCTTCTTAAAATTTGGGTTTCTCTCCATAGATCATCAAAGGTAGAAGGCTAGCTTGACTCTCCTTGGAAGGGCGCATCTTTCTGTCGAGAAATAATTAAATTATGAGCTGTTTCAGTTTTTGACCTAAAAATTAGGGTTTCTGAAAAAAATGGAATTTCTAAATTCCGAGACCACCGTTGGAAGCTCCTCTGAAAAATCGAAGTTTATATATTTGGATCGAAATTTTTGGTATGGTGAAGCTCCGGGAAAATCAAACCCTAGTTTGGGGTCCTGTTTAGTGAATTCGGAAATCTCAAAAGCAATTTTGAGGGGTGAAAATTTGCAGATTTCAAATTCTGAGTATACTAGCTTGACCAGCTCAGCAAGGCACATCTTTCTATCCTTTAAGAAGTTTGAAATTCAAATTTTGAACTTTTAGGGTTTCGCTAACAAACCCTAATCCAGCTCCAGATCTAGTTTTCAGCAAATCAAGTGGTAAGACCTAAAACTTTCTATTTCCATTTGAAGTACTCTTTAAAATATCTCATCACACCAAGCTTGAGGACAAGCTTGGTGGAGCTGATAACCTCCAAGCATGGCAGTATAAGATTGGGTTAATCCTAGAAGAAAATGATTTGGACACCTACATAAAAGAAGAGGTTCTAGTTATAGAGGGAGATAAGGCTAAGGCCTTACACAAGAAGGACTTGTTCAAGGATAAGAGAATCATTGCTGATTCTATAAAAGACCATCTCATACCCCATGTGTCTTCCCTAAAGACACCTAAGGGATGTTTGAATCTTTGACCAAGTTATTTGAAGGAAAGAACATAAATCAGAAGATGACTCTGAGGAACCAATTGAAAGGGGTAAATATCCAGAATGGAGAGACCATCGAATCCTATTTTTCTAATATCTCTCAAATAAAGGAACAAATTGAAGCAGTGGATGAAGTAGTGGAGAATGGAGAAATTTTCATGACCACCTTGAATGGCTTACCTAGGTCATGGGACTCCTTCATCCAAGGAATCTGTGCAAGAAGGAAATTGATCTCCTTCAGTAGACTATGGGAAGAATGTTCACAAGAAGAATCTAGGATTGTGGCCCGAGAAGAAAAGATGGGGAATGAAGATCAATCCCTCACAGTACACACTAAGGGAAGTAAGTTTAAGAGGGAGAAATATCACAACAAGAAACACTCTCACTTCCATCAAAAGAAGAAAGATTTCTCTCATGTTCAATGCTTCAATTGTGATGAGAAAGGACACTTTGCTTCAGAATGTCCCAAGAAAATAAAAGACTTCAAGAAGAAGAAGAAGAAGAAGAAGAATGAGAAAAGGTATCATGCTCATGTTGTTGAAGATGATGAACCTCCCAAGAAGAAGAAAAGGGCAGAAAGTGAAGATTGTTCAAGTGAGAAAGAATATGTGTTGATCTATGCTCTCACAGGTACTATCTCTCATGGATGTAATGATTGGATTATTGATAGTGGGGCTTCTAAACAATTGACTGGGTTTAAAGAATCTTTTGTAGATCTATCTGAACATGAGTCACCCCATAATGTGAAACTTGGGGATGACTATCAATATTCCATCAAAGGAAGTGGTGAATCCTCCTACAAACTAGACTCGGGGAAGTCTTTAAAGATGAAAGATGCTCTATATGTACCTGGGCTAAAGAAGAATCTCCTCTCCATAACATCTTTGGATGCAAAGGGGATTAGACTTGCATTTGTTGATGGCCAAGTAATTGGAGAGCAAGAGGGAGGATTGTACAAATTGAAGGGACAACTTGAACATGCCATGTTACATGAATCCATGGAGCCAAGTGAACTTTGTCATAGAAGCCTTGCACATGTGCACTATAGAACACTACCAATTGCAAGCAAAGATGTAGAAGGTCTTCTTGAAATACAGTCTAACAATGAAGGTGTTTGCAAAGGATGTGCAAAAGGAAAGAACACAAAGAAAGCATTTCCAAGCAGTGAAAGCAAAGCAAAAGGAATCTTGGAAATTATCCAATCCGATGTCATCCAATTCTCTGAGTGGGTATGTATACTATGTTTCCTTCATTGATGATTTCTCTAGGAAGACTTGGGTTTATTTCTTGAAGAATAAAGATGAAGTATTTGATAAGTTCAAGGAATTTAAAGCCTTGATAGAAAATCAAACAGATAAGAAGATTAAGACTTTTAGATCCAACAATGGTGGAGAATTCACTTCAGGTGATTTCAAGAAGTTATGCAGTGATTCAGGGATTAAGAGGGAGTTGATTTCTCCCTACAATCCACACCAAAATGGAGTTGCAGAAAAGAAGAATAGAACTATCATGGAAGCACCACGGGCAATGCTTCATTACTAGGATCTTCCTATGCATCTATGGGCAGAAGAAGCTAGGAGAGCTGTATATGTACATAACGGAACACCTCACAAGATACTTGACAACAAGACACCAGAAGAAGTCTTATCTGGTAAGAAACCCGAAGTTATACATCTCAGAATATTTGGTTGTCCTGTATATACACACATTCCAAAAGAAAAGAGAACAAATCTAGATCCTTCAGGAAAGAAGGGCATCTTTGTGGGTTACAGTGAAAGCTCGAAGGCTTATAGAATATACTTTCCAGGGTTCAAGAAGATTGATATAAACATGGATGTAACATTTGATGAAGACTCAGCATACATCAAATCAAGGAAGACACCTGTTGAAGACAATGAAGAACCAAAGGTAACCAGATTTCAAGACACCACTATGAATGAAGACACTCCAGAAGAAGTTCGTGAAATTGAAGATCCACAAGAACTTATATATACACCCCTTGAGAAGAACACTCACAAAAGGAAACTTGCATGGGCTAGGGAGCTCATTCAAGATGCATAAAGATATGGCATTCCAGAAGAAGAACACAAAGAAGGAAGAGGAATAGATCACATACCAGTTATGTTTCCTTACTCTGTGATATTATGAACAAAGAACCTTCCAGTTATGAAGAAGCGACAGAAAAGAAAGAATGGAAGGATGCCATGGTCGAGGAGTACCAGTTGATCATGAAGAATGATGTTTGGGATGTAGTCCCAAGACCTGAAGGGAAGTCTGTTGTGACTTCCAAGTGGATCTATAAGATCAAGCATGTTGCAGATGGTAGCATAGAGAAATACAAAGTGAGGTTTGTAGCTCGTGGCTTCTCTGAGAAAGAGGGAATAGACTATGAAGAGACTTTTGCTCCTGTAGCCAGATACACTTCCATCAGAACAATACTTGCTCTAGTTGCAGTGATGGAGTGGAAGATACACCAGATGGATGTCAAGACAGCTTTCTTGAATGGTGTAGTCAAAGAGGAAGTGTATGTGGAGCAACCACTTGGTTTTGAGACACATGACAGGGTGTCATATGTGTGCAGGTTGAAGAAATCCTTGTATGGCTTGAAGCAAGCTCCTAGGCCTTGGTATGGCAGGATGGATAGTTTCCTATCCAGTTTGGGCTTTACTAAGAGTAAAGTGGATTCCAACCTTTACTACAAGGTTGAGGAAGGCAAACATGTGATACTACTACTGTATGTAGATGATCTGTTTGTTACAGGTGAGGATGGGTTGATTTCCGACACCAAGAGGAAGCTTGCTGCTGAGTTCGAGATGAAGGACTTGGGGATGATGCATTACTTTCTAGGCATGTAGGTGTGGCAAAGTGCAGATGGAATCTTCCTTGGACAAGGGAAGTATTCAATAGAGATCCTGAAGCAGTCTGGGATGATGGATTGCAAGGCCATGCCCACACCTATGACATCGAACTTGAATCTTCTGTGTGATGCTTCATCTAAGCTGGTTGATGTCACTATGTATCATCAGATGATTGGGTCCTTGATGTACCTGACGAACACGAGACCATATATTTGCTTTGCGGTGAACACATTGAGCCAGTTCCTGATGGATACGAGAAGTGTTCACCTGGTTACTGTAAAGCATATTCTGCGGTACGTGAAGGGTACGGTTGATTATGGGTTCAAGTATGATGCAAATCAAAATTTTAACCTGCAGGGTTATGTTGATTCAGATTAGGCAGGAAGTGCTGCAGATAGGAAGAGCATTTCTGGGTGTTGCTTTAGTATGGATCAGGTGTGATCTCTTGGTTCAATAGGAAGCATTCCTGCATAGCATTGAGTACAGCCAAAGCAGAGTATGTTGCAGCTTGTTCGTCTAGTTGTGAGGCATTATGGCTGAGGAAGTTGTTGTCTGAGTTATTTGATTTCTCGTTGGATGCTACGGGTATCTTTTGTGACAACCAGAGTTGTGTGAAGTTGTCTGAGAACCCGGTGTTCCATGAAAGGTCGAAGCACATTGAGATCAAAGATCACTATATCAGGGATATGGTGCAGAGAGGAGCAGTGAAGCTCCTGTATGTTGCGACGGATGAGCAGGTTGCAGATGTGTTGACGAAACCACTAGCCAGAGTGAAGTTTGAGTACTTCAGAGAGAGGCTTGGTGTTCTTTAGATTGAAGATACTTCGAGGAAGAAGTGATGGGACACATTTGCAGGATCCATTCCAAGCATGGTGAGAGGAGGATCCTTCCCATGGTTGTGGATGTAAGCGCTGTGTGATGAGCATCAGGACGATGCTTCAGTTACTGCTTTGGATATGCATCAGGTGGATGCTTTTTATGATCAATTGGATCATGTATATGTATATACATTAGGTGGATGCTTTGGATGACCAGGATGATCATGTGTGATGAGTATCAGGTTGATACTCTGGATGATATGCATCAGGACTATGGAGTGACGATGATCAGGTTGATCATGTGTGATGAGTATCAGGTTGATACTCTGGATGATATGCATCAGGAAGATGTAGTACTGACGATGATCAGGTTGATCATGTGTGATGAGTATCAGGTTGATACTCTGGATGATATGCATTAGGACGATGCATTGACAATGATCAGGTTGATCATGTGTGATGAGTATGAGGATGTTACTCTAGATGATATGCATCAGGATGATTCTATGATGATGATCAATATGATCATGTACATCAGGATGATGTATGATGAGTATCAGGTTGATACTCTGTGGCCGTGGACAGGTTGTGCATGTAGCATAGAAAAGATCTTGGGAGATCCTATAGTCTAAGCTAGGATACTCTTTCTAGGTTTTGCTACTAGAGAGGCATGTAATAAGTTCTTGAGATCCTATAGTTTGAGCTAGGATTCTCTTTAGAATTCTTGCAGGATGCAAGATACTCTTTTAAGGTTTTGCCTAACCACATGTAAAATATCCCGGGAGATCCTATGGTCTGAGCTAGGATACTCTTTAGAGGTTTTGTGGTGGGGGGTCACATGTAATCAGTCCTGGAGATCCTATAGTCTGAGCTATGATTCTCTTTAGAGTTCTTGTAGGTTGCAAGACACTGTTTTAAGGTTTTGTGACGGTCAACATGTAAAAGATCCTATAGTCTGAGCTAGATTTTGTTGACACACGTAATAAGTCCTGTGATCCACAGTATGGCTAGTGTTGATGAAGACCTATAGGTGGTGGGCCTACATCCAGCATGAAAAAGGGATGGCTCTTTAGAACTTCCTATGATGAGCATAATTCAGATATATCCCATTGATCGAGATGTCATGTACAGGAGAAGTGATGATGATGATGCTTCGTGATCCAGTGATGATGATCCATCTCCAGAATTGAAGACTTCCGCCGATATGTATTGATGACCTGTGTTGAAAAGAATACCTTCCTAGTTAAGAGGGAGTGTTGATGTATTTGTAACTTCAGAAGATATTCTTATATGTATTACATTTGTACTTCATTGTATATCCAACAGAGCTGTATTATTCCTCTTATTGGAAGTGTCGTCATTTTTATTTGCAAGTATCGCAAGTTACATTTTAAGTGTCGTCATTTGTATTGATGGAATATTAGACCACCAGTGAGGGGTCGGCCCTAGTTAGGTCATGTGGTTGGGTTATTAGGCTTCATTGAGAAGTCGTCCCCAGTAATTTATTGGCAGGTCAAGTCATTGTATAAATAGAGAGGTTGTGTCTCTCATTTGATTCATTCACTCACTTCTCAAGCTCACATAGCTAAGAGAGGAAGTGGCGCACTAGTGGAGGAGGAGGAGTAGAGACATATTATTGGGTTTGATCATTATGATATTGGTTTGTGGTTTATATTATCTCTGAGGAAGTTGCGGGTTTTCACCTTCTTGGTTTTCCTCGGTGAAACTCTGTGTCTCTTGTGTGCTTGCATTATTGTGTTTATGATTGATATGCTGTAGATATGTTGTACATGTTATTCTCTTAGTGATCCTGAATGATAATGGAATGAAATTATCGAAAAAATTAACATGGTATCAGAGATGACCTAAGAAGAAGGAATTTTGCAACCGTGCAAGCTAGGGCTTCTTAATATTTGGGTTTCTCTCCACATATCATCAAAGGCAGAAGGCTAGATTGACTCTTCTTTGAAGGGCGCATCTTTCTGTCGAGACAGAATTCAATTCTGAGTTGTTTTAGTTTTTGACCTAACAATTAGGGTTTCTAAAATTCGAGATCACTATTGGAAGCTCCTCTGAAAAATCAAAGTTTAGAGCTTTGGATCAAACTTTTTGGTTTGGTGAAGCTCCGGGAAAATTAAACCCTAGTTTGGGGTCCTGTCGAGTGAATCCGAAAATCTCAAAAGCAATTTTGATGGGTCAAAATTTGCAGATTTCAAATTCTTAATATACTAGCTTGACCAGCTTAGTAAGGCACATCTTTCTATCCTTTCAGAAGCTTGAAATTCAAATTTTGAATTTTTAGGGTTTCTCTGACAAACCCTAATTCAACTCCAGATTCAGTTTTCAGCAAATCAAGTGGTAAAACCTTAAACTTTGTATTTTCGTTTGAAGTACTCTTTAAAATGTCTCACCACACCAAGATTGAGGACAAGCTTGATGGAGCTGATAACTTCCGAGCATGGAAGTATAGGATTGGGTTAATCCTAGAAGAAAATGATTTGGACACCTACATAAAAGAAGAGGTTCCAGTTCCAGAGGGAGATGAGGCTAAGTCCTTACACAAGAAGGACTTGTTCAAGGCTAAGAGTATCATTGTTGATTCTATAAAAGACCATCTCATATCCCATGTGTCTTCCCTAAAGACACCTAAGGAGATGTTTGACTCTTTGACCAAGTTATTTGAAGGAAAGAACATAAATCGGAAGATGACTCTAGGGAACCAATTGAAAGGGGTAAAGATCCAGAATGGAGAGACCATCCAATCCTATTTTTCTAAGGTCTCTCAAATCAAGGAACAACTTGAAGCTGTGGATGAAGTAGTGGAAAATGGAGAAATTTTCATGACCACCTTGAATGGCTTACCTAGGTCATGGGACTACTTCATCCAAGGAATCTGTGCAAGAAGGAAATTGATCTCCTTCAGTAGACTATGGGAAGAATGTTCACAAGAAGAAGCTAGGAATGTGGCCTGAGAAGAAAATATGGGGAATGAAGATCAAGCCCTCATAGTACACACTAAGGGAAGTAAGTTTAAGAGGGAGAAATCTCACAACAAGAAACACTCTCACTTCCATCAAAAGAAGAAAGATCTCTCTCATGTTTGATGCTTCAATTGTGATGAGAAAGGACACTTTGCTTCAGAATGTCCCAAGAAAAGAAAAGACTTCAACAACAACAAGAAGAAGAACGACAAGAAAAGGTATCATGCTCATGCTGTTGAAGATGATGAACCTCCTAAGAAGAAGATGTTATAGCTTAAAATGACACCTCTCCGTCCATGACGACACTTGCATTCCTTGGTCACATGACGACACTTCTTGAGATCAAGTTCAGTCACACAATAGGACACTTATGGATTGAGGGGTCATTTGGGACACTAAAAATGGTTGAAATTACCTCATTTATGACCCATTTGATGATTACACCCCTTAGGAACATTTTTCCAGACCAAACCATCTCCTGAAAATGAGCAGAAAAGCCTGTTTTTGGCCATTTTTCCACATGTGCACTGGTATGAAAGCATGATAGTAGGGCATATGTGCTTCCCTGCTTCATTAAAGTAGTGCCCACCTCCACATGTGCGCTAGTTTGTCTACTGCAAAGTAGAGCACATTCTTGTACTAGTCAAAATCTCGAAATTTGGATAAGTTAAGTTGGTTGGGGAACCTCCTACTCGGTTATAACTTTTTTCATCTCCTTCACTAACTATATAAGGAGGGTAGAAGGGCCATGTGAGAGGACCAAGCTCAGAACATTGTTATGCTGGAGGAATGGAGACCCTCATCCCCATCTCTTGTGCCTCAGTTTCTCATAAACCCTAGCATAGCTGATTAGAGGTTGGGATCCTTGGAGAACAGAAGCAGGAGACCTTGACTCTAGGTTTCGTGAAGTGCCAAGCTTGAAGGAAGGTATAATCTTATGTACTTGATTCATTCATTAATAAAGATTAGATGTTCTTCTCTTTCCAAATATGACCTATTAATGTGTCTTATATTTCATTACTATTTGCTTATAGTCTGATGTCTTCTTCTATTATGAATATCAGTCTTATATATGTAGTCAAATGTATTTGAGAAAGGTATCAAGTTGTTTTGCAGGTGTGGGCATTGCGATACTGGATGGAATTGAAGAGCAAGGAAGGAAAAGCCAGGATCAACCTTTTGAATGAGGTGCCTACATCTCTAAACCCTAATCTCTTCACTTATTTTTTGTACTTGCAGAATGCTTGTAAGTCTATCTTTATCACCGTAAGTTGGTAGTTCCTCCCCTGAACTATAGGTGCATTTTCCTCACAATAGAATGGCGACTCCGCTAGGGAAAGCCTATCTGCTTAGGGGAATCCAAGGTCATTTCTTCAGTCTTGTTTGATGGTCTTTGTTCATTTTCTTGATTAGAATCAGTTATTAGGCTTTGTTTGACCCTCCTTGGCTCTTACAGACCCTTCCTAGCCCTTTCAGACCCAGGTGGACCCAAGTTGGGGGGTTTTAACCCCATTTTTTCAACTCTTCCCACCCGTGCACTACTGTTGTGAAGCATAGTAGCGCATTCCCCTATTATGGGCACTGTTATGCCTCATACACAGTAGCGCATGGGCGCTGGTATGCCTCATACATAGTAGCGCATGGGAGCTGGTATGCCTCATACACAGTAGCACACACATTCTGGGTTTGAGTTTTTGGATTGTGGACCCAAATTTGGGGGATATGGCTGCATTTTTGGGGTCCCTGATGACCCTAGTTCTGAGTTAAACCACTGTAAGTGGTCTCCTACCCTTGTACTGATCCTATGTTCATGATTTGGACCTCTTTTGATCAATTTGGGCTTGTTTGGAAAGTTTTGGGGCTTGCTGACCCAAGTTGGGGGGTTGTGGACCAGTTTGGCGTTTTGTACCCTAATTTGAGTCAGACTGAACCTGCTTGCTCCATTTCCATTGGATTTGAAACCTATTGATTCTTCTTGACCCTGTTTGTATCTATTTGAGTGAAATTTCTCTTTAGATTGGTTTCTTATCCTCCCTTATGCTTTTAGTTTTCTTCAAGTGTCTTTGCTGTTGTTTAGGACCTTGACTGCACTGTTTATGTGCAGACCTGAATTTACCAAACCATACTTCTTTGTAGGTCATTGGATTTGTTTGGGTCTAAAAGTAGGTTTCATACTCTTTTCCCAATGGTTGACATGCTTACATCAATAAGAATCTGAAAGTCGTATTGGTAGCTTTTACTGTTTCAATAAGGAAACCTGAAAGTTCTTTGCTTTTGCTTTGATAGTAGGTTAGTTTCAGTTTTGTTTCTTACCTTTGAAAAGCATAAAATTTTTTTGATTTATTTTCTGAATAGAGTACCTTGCAAGTGGCTTAAAGGATTTTATAGTGCTTTGCATAAAAAAGAACAAGTTTTCTTTTGCATACCTATTTGTTTGAGTAGCTGCATTCTTAGGTTTTGAGTTTAATTTTGTACATTTAGACTTTATTTTTACCTTTTTTTCATTCGAAAGATTAAAAATTGAATTTGCATATGCATTCTAGGTTGTAATTTTAAGACTTGCATTGAAAAGAAAAGATTTTTTTAGTGGTAATCATTTCATTTCAGTATTCTATCTTTGTTATAACCACTCTCACACACCCACTACCTTTTTGAGTAAGCAAGTAACCTTTAAAATGAACCCTAATAAAATGTACTACAAACATTTTCTTTTCTAGGTTACACTATACACCAACTAGTCTTGGTTAGGATGTTGGGTTTAAAACACCTTAAACCACCCAAGATCATACATTACGCAAAAATCATAGTTCGACTATCGCAGGTAAACCCACTTCATTCAAAACTTGCCTGGGATCTATGCAGTAGGTCTTGTGAGATCAGATTGTTGGGAATACACCTCCTACTTTCTATTTCGAGCATATACCAGGATTGGATTGCGTTTGGGGACTCTTTTGAGTTTCAGGCTCAGCTACCCTACCCATGCCTTCTGATTCAAATAGAGACTATTCCCCCAGGAGTTTTCAGTGTGGTGGTATCCTTAGTATCTGACCATAGGATCATACACAGGTGACGACAGAGGGTTATATCTACTGTACCTAGGATAGACGTGGGAGGAAATCCCTTGCAGGTCTTTGGGAGGGCGGTTGGGTGATTCCAGTGCTTGCACCCTTAGTCATTGTATTGTGGACCCCGGGTAACTATTCTTCATCCTTCGTTGATTTGTTCTGGGCCCTCATCATCCCAGACTCTTCTCCGGAAGGCATCTGTTTTCCTAGTTTGATTTACCTAGGATTTTTTTACTGGTGTGCTCTTTGTGCTACTTGTCTTAGTTTTCCTTAGAGAAATTCTTGTTCATTTGAGCAGGAAACTATGTCTAGAGTTCCGGCGAGTGTAGATCAAGGTACCCCTATTTTGGGGGATCCTTGTGCTGTTCCATTCATTGGAAACATTAGCACTCCCTTAATGGCTACTCTGAATCGTCCTGGATTCACCATAGGGCTGCCGGTTTGGTTGTTCTCCACTCCGAATTCCTTGCATGCTCCTGATGATTCTTTTGTAAGCACCTTAAATCAAGAGCATCAAAACCTTGGGCCTTCTTTGCCAGTAACATCTTCTCCTCCTCCTTCTACCTCATGTGGCGAAAGTAGCAATACTAGTAACCAAAAGTCTAAAAGGAATAGACGGGGGAAGAATAGGAAGAAGATGCCAAAACATGGGGGCAAGCACCCTACCTCTCCAAATCATGCAGGGGGCACCTACCTAGCCTCTGGAGGTGATGTTGTGAGAAAAATTTTAGTCATTGAAAATCACACTGAAAGTTTGTCTTCAACCACTGTTAGTCATGTTGAGGACACATCATTGATCACTGCTAGTCATATTAAGGACAAGTCACCAGTTCCTGTGAGTCATATTAGAGACACCAGATCAGCCACTGCAAGTCATGCTGAGGGAGTTGACGTTGTTGACAAACCCAAAAAATAGAAGTATAAGTTCCCTTGCAAGTTTTGTGAGGGAGACCACCTTACTTACTTGTGCCC
This sequence comes from Larix kaempferi, assembly GCA_027924585.1. Lineage (NCBI taxonomy): Eukaryota > Viridiplantae > Streptophyta > Pinopsida > Pinales > Pinaceae > Larix > Larix kaempferi. Next base: position 1,720,783 of record BSBM01000477.1, on the reverse strand, counting down.
TCTACTTCCAGAAGTGCAAAAAGTGTGGTCCTTAGTTCAAAAGTCTTATGCTTTTGAGCAACCAACCTCTATAAGTCATGCTGGGGGCAAGCTGTCAGCCAATGGTATTCATGCTGAGAGTACTGACATTGTAAAGGAGTATCGACCTATAGGATAGAAACCAAAGTTCCCTTGTAAACTTTGTAAGGGAGATCACCTTACTCACCGATGCCCTGCCATTCCAGAAGCACGAAGAGTGTGGTCCATGTTTGAAGGAACCTCTGTTCCTTAGTTTTCTATAGATTCCCTACAGTTAGATCAACCTTTTATTGATAAAGTGGTTGAACCAATGCAATCTTTGGTCGACCCCACTCTTCCTTCAGAGAGCGAAGTGATCAAATCGATGCAATCTTCGACCGATCCCATCAGTCCTGCCAAGATTGATGCACTGTAGTGCTCTGGTTTTTGCAGCAGAGCACTATGTAAAATTTCAGGGTTAATTTTCTACGTTTTAAACTTTATCAGTTTATGGAAGTAAATTTCTAAGAATTACTATGTGCCTAAATACTATTTTGTGTACTGTCGTGTTTTCACTAACCTTACATTCGTAATTTAAAATAAACAAACATATCGTTATTTTCCTTTTCAACAATCTTGTTCTAGCATAAGAATATGTTTCACAACTCAGTAAATCAGTAAATAGCAGTAAATCAGTAAATAGCAAGTTAGGCATGTTTACAGTAAGTTTTAGCATAATAGTCAATAACGGAAATTACCTGATGCTGATGCTAACCGTAAGTTGTAGCAGGTTGTATAACCCCTTAGACAGCCAAACTGAAGTGTCCACCCTACCGACCAGCTATAATCTTGTTGGCCCTTGGAAATCAAAGGATTTCCAAGCCCCCGAGCCCACAATCTGATAATCCCGAGAGCAGTGTTTCCTTCCGTTCTCAAAATTTTTCTGTTCTCCAATCAAACTTTCTGTTCTCCCAATCTTCTGTTCTCAAAACTTCTTTTCTTCCCCCATCCAAAAAAAACCTCCCCTTTCTCCAAGCTCTCCCCCTCTATATAATTTCCCTTCCTCGAGAATATCTTGGGCTTACTCCACCGCCCCAAAATCCCCCTCTCGAGCCCCTCAACATTTACCCCTATCACTAGTTCATTCATACACGGTTCTTTATAAAAATGTATAATTAATTACTCTCATGGAAAAATTAGTTGGTTTTGGATTGACGGTCGTAAATATTTATTACGGTGGGGATTATCACCCCAAGGTTATCCATTCGGGACAAGTTTCATTAAATACAAGTCTATCCGCCATCCTTGATATTTTAATGTTATTAATGTAATTAATAAAATATTATATAATTAGTTGCCCCTTGTCAACTTGGACATGATGTGTCTTAATGATCCACCTTATCTGTCGAGACTACTTAGCTTGAGGTTTTAAATTCCAAGATTAACATTGAATAATTAAATATCCATTTTCCATCACATCACGTTTATTCAAAAAATGATTATCTTATTATGGCTAACTTTTGAAATGGAATTAATCACACAATATTAATTTATAAATCAATATTTTAAATCTTACTTATATTGCATTTGTTACGATAGGGATATAAATGTTGCTGGAATATCATTTATTAATTAATAATAATAATTAAATCACCCTTTGACAATAATAAAAGGTGAATCAATCATAGTATTCTTAATTATTTGTTTATCACATGAGTACCCTATCATCAACATAGCATCCTTGTTCTTATAAACAAAGCACTTGTGAGGGCTTAAACAATTTTACTAATTAATTAGACACTATCATTACCCTATTCACAACAGTTCTTCTATGACAATGTTAACTGACGATACTTGTCTTAGTTTATTATTACAATGTTTTCATATAATTACTAATTCACTTATTTACACATTGACAACCTAACCATTCATTACCTAAGTTGATTGATGTATCCTTAACTGAGTTATCTATGACATTTATACTACTATTCAAGCATGACAAGTATGTTATACACCAGTAATATTGTACACGTACAAGGTGTGCATGCATGGCCAGTGTATGCACATGTCGGACATGTACTATAAACAAACCCCATTCCGCCTATGCATACTTGCTAACTAACAATAGTATCTACCCCCATGCAGAAGAGCAAGCATAATATATAGTATAATTACATTAACATCCTCGGTTATTTAACAGTTAACCCTTTACGATTTAACATCATTGTCTTTATGTTTACATTAGTTTAATCAATCAAGTACAGGAAGGGTGCCTACTTCCACTAACTCGGAATCAAGGAATACTAAACCCCCAACAGTGCTAACTAACACATCCTCCCATCATAACCTACGTCCAGCATCCTCCCTATCCTTCCTCTGCTAGTACAACAGTGGATGTCGGACTCACCGATCTGACCACATAGAACTTGAGAGCGATAGCGTCGGCTGAACAGCGGACCTATCCTCCCCTAGCAGGCATCCGACAATCGTCATCACAACAACATGGGGAGCGTGTCTCAGCACGGCCCTCCCACGACCTCGGGTCTCATGGAAACATAGGGTGGGAAACACATCCATCCCTCTCAACATACTGGGCCTACGCCCTTATCAACTCATACTTGCTGCTATCGGGATTATCAGTTTGTGTTATCGTATCCTCATTTTGGCTGCTAAGGTTTGCTGTATGAACATGTTTTTCCTTTCCAATGTATATCAGATCAAGTAACTGGCTATCCCATAGCCCTTTTGTCCTGTAGGTGAGTGTTTTGCAAAATACAATTTATAGAAAGCATTTTCCATTGATCGCCAATTGATCCATGTTATCATTTCATTTCATGTAACCTTTTAGCTCATCATAGATACATATAACATTTCAATAATTCACATAAGAAGATGGTATCCACGTACCGAATCATATATTTCACATTTCATTAATGAAAACATATAAACATATACTGCAATCGTAAAATAAGGAAATCATATGATAATCATGACATCATAATCGCATAACATAGTAACATCATAATCATGGTGAAATCATAAAACAGAGTAACATCATATAATGAGGTCCAATATAGTTTACTCAGTCGAGCTGAGTTCAACAGAATATATAAGAAATAAAGTATGGTGTATCTAACTAATAAATATGCCGAATCAAAATATGGGCGTTACATACACCCACCCTTCGGGAAACTTCATCCCGAAGTTATAGTCAAAATAGTGAGGGAAAATCTCGACGCATGGTCTCTGCGTCCTCCCAGGTAGCAGACCCGGGGCTATACTTGTCCCATTGGACCTTAACTTGGTCCACATGGCGACTACGGAGCTGTCGAACCCTACGGTCAAGTATACGTAATGGTTCGACCCTGAAGGTTCCCTCGTCCGAGACCTGCAATTCCTTCCAATGAATTTTGTGAGTCTCATCAGCTATGTAATGTCGTAATACAGAAACATGAAATACATTATGAGTTTTATGCAAGTGGGGTCGCAGCGCGAGACGATAAGCAACTGGTCCGATTTTCTCAAGAATCTCAAATGGACCTATAAAGCGAGGTGACAACTTGGTACCCTTCCCAAACCGAATGGTACTTTTATTTGGTCTGATGCGAATAAATACACGATCCCCTACTCCATAAGTTCTATCTGATCTGTGTGTATCAGCGTAACTCTTTTGCCTATCCTGTGCTTCCTTCAGCCGCTGCCTAATCTGTATCACTTGCTCCTCCATTTCCTGAATCAATTCAGGCCCAATTAAAACTCGATCCTCTAAATTGTCCCAACTGAGTGGTGTCCTGCACGGCCTCCCATACAATGCCTGATATGGCGGCATACCAATGGAGCTGTGATGACTATTGTTGTATGCAAACTCCACTAAAGGAAGATATTTCTCCCACTGTGTCTGCTGATCCATAACATACATCCTAAGCATGTCCTCCATCACTTGATTCACCCTCTCAGTCTGTCCATCTGTCTCGGGGTGATAAGCTGAGCTTAAGTTCAACTGTGTCCCTAATGCTGACTGCATGCTTGTCCAAAATCTGGAGGTGAACTTAGGGTCTCTGTCAGAGATTATCTTTTTAGGAACTCCATGAAGACGTACAATCTCATTTATGAATACCCTTGCCACATCTGTCACATCATAGGTGTCTCTGACTGGAATGAAGTGAGCACTTTTGGTCAGTTTGTCGACTACCACCAAAATAGCATTATGTCTCAGAGATGTGAGTGGTAATCCTACAACGAAGTCCATGGAAATGACTTCCCATTTAGTCATAGGGATATCATGCGGTTGTAGGAGGCCGGCCGGGTGATGGTGATCTGCCTTCACTTGTTGACACTCAAGGCACCTCGAAACAAAATCCACTACATCCATCTTCATACCTGGCCAAAAGAAGAGTTGCTTCATGTCAGCATACATCTTCTTCACCCCTGGGTGCGCACAGTAATGCGACCTATGGGCCTCTCTAAGGATGGTTTCCCTGATATCACCTTCCTTAGGAACATACATCCTTCCCTGATACCGCAACAATCCATCTACCTCAAGATGGTACCCATCATACTTCAATTCCTGTTTCTTTCCATTCTGAATAGCTGAGGTTACTTTTAGATACCAACTATCGCCCAATAGTTGTCCTAGTACCCTTTCCCTCAAGTCAACCTTCAAGGGAATTAAGGAGAAAAGTCTCGGCCTTCGGCTTAGAGCGTCTGCCACCACATTCTCCTTTCCTTTGATGTAAGAGATACCAAAGTCATACTCACTCATGAACTCACTCCATCGCCTTTGCCTAGCATTCAAATCCCTTTGGGTAAAGATGTATTGCAAGCTCTGATGGTCTGTTTTAAGGGTGAAGCTTCTACCAACTAGGTAGTGCCTCCATAATTTTAGTGCCAACATTACTGCTGCCAATTCTAGATCATGCGTGGCATACTGCTCCTCATGAGGTTTCAACTTTCGAGATGCATAAGCTATTACCCCACCTTCCTGCATCAACACCGCTCCTAATCCTTGCTTCGAGGCATCGGTGCATACCATGAAATCTTTATCCATGTCTGGTACCCGCAAGATCGGTGCACTTGTCAACAATATTTTTAACTCTGAAAAAGCGGCATCGCATTCGTCGGTCCATTCATACCGGATTCCCTTGCGTTGCAAGGTGGTAATAGGTTTTGCAATTTTAGAAAATCCTTCCACAAACCTCCGGTAATAGCCTGCTAACCCCATGAAGCTGCACACCTCATGAGCATTCCTTGGAATTGGCCAATCTTCAATGGCCTTTACCTTTTCTGGGTCTACAGAGATCCCTTCACCAGAGATGATGTGCCCCAAGTAGTGAATCTCTTTTTGGAAGAAGGAACACTTTGATAATTTACCATAAAGTTTATGTTCCCTTAAGCATGTCAAGACTAACCGCAAGTGTTCCTCGTGCTCCTTCTCATTCTTAGAATAGATAAGAATATCATCTAAGAAGACCTGAACAAAGCGGTCCAAGTATTTTCGGAAGACCCCATTCATGAGGCTCATGAATACAGCTGGAGCATTGGTCAAACCAAATGGTACCACTACAAACTCGTAATGCCCAAATCGAGTTCGAAAGGCAGTCTTAGGAATGTCGCCTTCCTTGATCCTCAACTGGTGATATCCTGATCGTAAATCAATCTTTGAGAAGACTGACGCACCTTTCATTTGATCAAAGAGGTCATCAATTCTTGGTATGGGATACCTGTTCTTCACGGTGGCCTTGTTCAAATCTCTGTAATCTATGCACAGTCGCAGAGATCCATCCTTCTTCTTAACGAAGATCACTGGTTCTCCCCACGGTGAGATACTAGGTCTAATCAGTCCCAAATCTAGCAATTCTTTTAACTGGATCTGTAACTCACGGAGCTCTGGAGTTGTCATTCTATACGGAGTCTTTGAGATAGGTTCTGCACCAGGTTTTAGTTCGATTGTGAAATCGAGCTCTCTTTCTGGAGGTAGTCCTGGCAATTCCTTCGGAAAGACATCCTTGAACTCGGAGAGTACTGGGTAAGAATTCAAGGAAGGTCCTTTACTATCGCTCACGGCCTCCACTACGAACAACTGGCATCCTTGTCTTAGGCACCGCTTAGCTTTCACCATAGAGATGAAACGGAGGGATACCTTCCTCTTCAAGCCTTGGATTTGAATTGTCCTTCCCTCATCATCGAGGCACAACACCTTCTTTGCATAGCAGTCTATGAAAGCTCTATGGTCTTCTAACCAATCCATGCCAATAATGAGGTCATAAGTCCCCAAATTGGTGACATAAGCATCCAACTTAGTGGTGCAAACTCCTAAGTCAACCCCACAACCTCTCACTTTAAGACCTACTGGTTTCTTAGTTCCTGAAGCCATTTCAACCAGTTTGAAATCATCGTGCTCGTAGGCTGCCAACCCACATTTATCTAATGCAAATGGTGAAATAAAACTATCAGTTGCTCCTGGATCAAACAAAATTTTAAGTTTGACATTGTTTACATTACCAGTGGATTCTACTACGGTAGACTGATGTTCTGCTTGGTGGTTATGAACCGTTGCATGAATCCGATGACTGTTACCCGAACTATCCATGGGTGCCTTTCCTTCCCTGTTCCTGCTGCTTGACTGACCCTTGGGACAGTCTCGCTGGAAATGAGGACCTCCGCATCCCCAACAAGAGAGATTGGGAGGGGCTTGCCTGTTGCTCGAAGGAATCCTCTGAGATGAGTTCCTTCCCCTGGTTCCTCTAAAACCCCTTGCTCCTCTATAGGAACTTCCCTGTGTACGTCCCTGGCTTTGGTGGGTTGCGGACGATGCCTGCGAGATTGAGTTAACTGAAGTATTACCCCTCGGTGTGAACCGGTTACCATAAGGAGGAGGTCTAGATTGTCCTCCCCTGAAGTAAGGACGTGATGCCTTCCCTGAAACATACTGATTGGTTCCTGTCAACTTACTGCCCCCTTTTCCATCTGACATATCAGCTGCATAACGAGCATACTCAACTGCCATGGCAACTGAAGTTGGCTTCCACATCCGCACAGCAGCTCTGATCTTGTAGTTAAGTCCATACACAAAACGCTCTACCTGACAATCATCTGCATCAAGGTAAGGAACATATTTTACCAGTTCCATAAACCAAGATTCATACTCCTCCACTGTCTTGTCTCCCTGTACTAAGGCATGGAGTGCACCTGCCTGTTCTTCCTTGTAATAATTTGGCAAATACTTCATGTGGAACCTTTCCTCGAACAGTTCCCAAGAAGTTGTAAGAGGAGTAAGGTGCAACTGCTTCTCGAGGTCTGACCACCAATTCAAAGCATCACCTTTAAGCTGAAAGACGGCCATCCTAGCCTTGGAACTAGATGTGTACTCATTCAATGCGAAGCATCTCTTCATGCCTTCCAGCCATGCCTCTGCATGCTTACCAGGTCGTCCTCCTGAAAACTCTGGAACTTTGATCTTTTGTAACTCCCTCGATATGTCCTGAAGCGGTTCCAGTCTTGGGCCATGTGCCCTTTCAGAGTTCTCTCGACTCACTTGAGTGGTTTCCACCTCGGCGGCCCTTTCCGACTGCCTGTTCATCGTGGTCATAATAGCCTCCAATGACCTCATTATGATCTGCATTTCTGGTGTTGAGGTTGGTTGTGGCGGTGTTGGCGGTGGCGGAGGTGGTGGTGACGGTGGTCGACCTTGACCCCGACCTCGACCTCTGCGTGTTGTCACCATGATAGTTCCTGAGTTATTAAAATAAAATCATATCCTTAGTTGTTCAATCAAATATACGCGGAACTAAAATGTAGGTATTTAATAACTTGCATCATGAGATAACAAATTGTCAAGATTAGCGCAGTAAAATCTATAGTCGTTTTTATTTAAACAATCTTGTCATGGTGTTCAGCTCGTCGTGCTGGTCTTAATGGTGTCTTGCTTTTGAGATTTCGGGCCTCTTTCATCCCTTCGACTAGGAGTTGAAATCTCGGCAAAATTTTTAATATCTCTATTTTAGTTAACCTTAAATGTTACCCTTTAATCTAAACAACTTAATTAACATTAATTGTTTAAACCTCAACCAATCATAGTTAAGTTTAATACTAAAAACATATATTTTAACAACATATGTTATAACAAAATTAAATTAATTAATTAATTAATTAAAATTAAAATCATAGTAAGGTTTAATACTAAAAATTAAAATTCCTATAAGGCATATATTTTAACAACGTATGTTATAACAAAATTAAATTAATTAATTTTTATAATACATATAATCTAACAAAATATAAATAATTTAAATTTTTTTTTTTTTAAAACATACATTCTCTCAAAATATATAAAAATAAATGTAAATTTTGATACAACATTTATTATATTCTCCTATACATAATTCACGAACATATATACCTGTTTTTACAACTATATACAAATATATACGTAGATTTATAACCGTAGATTTTTACCACGCGGCAACTATATACAAATATATATGTAGATTTATAACCGTAGATTTTTACCACGCGGCAACTATATACAAATATATACGTAGATTTATAACCGTAGATTTTTTTTTTTTACCACGCGGCCTTTCACCGCCATGCAAAGAGCGAGTATGCATGAAGGACACGCGGTCTCTCCAAGCAACCCACCGCCCTCGGAAAGTGGGGGAAACCCTAAATAGAGTCAATCCCCAAGGCGCGGCCATTTTCACCCTCTCTTCCGCAGTTTTAGCTCTGCAACTCCCATCTTCTATGGTAGAAGCACTGGCGAGGCTGGCCCAGCGGGAAAATACCAGCGTGATTTTCAGAAAACATTGAGCTCGAGCAGGATAAAAATGGTTGCTGGGCACACTCAGAAGCTCGCCCGTGAACTCATTGCAAGCCATTTCGGCGACATTGCTGGGGTTAACACATGTCTGAGGAAGGTTTGTGAGAGAAACATCATTGAATCATTTTAATGAAACAATCATTCCCAATCGTAATGTCTGCAGTTGACGTGGATTCAATCTCTGTTATTTCCCATATTTTTAATCTTCTCCGCCATTGTAAAGGGGGCGATAACTTCTCTATATGTGTTTATTCCATTTATGTTTCTCAGAGTTCAGCGATAAATTTGAAGAAAACCAGTGGTTTTACATCTCTACTTTGAATTTGGTATTATGCTGATTTGATTAAGAAGAAGGAGTTTGATTTTTTTTTTTTGTAGATGAAGATTTGAAGGCTTTTAGCAGAGAACCCAAGGGTGGTTTCCATGGGCGATCTCCAAGTTTGGCCTCAGCCAAACTGAATTTTAACAGAAGAATATGGCCCTTCAGCTAACCCTCATCTGTCAATGATTGAATCCAATCGGTGGGCCAAGGATGAACTCGTGACTTCCAAAATCATTCTATGCATACAACCAACCATGAAGTCTGAGCAGAAGCAGAATGAGGTGGTCGAGTATGTGCAAGGCCTCCTTCATATGTGCATCAGTCTGGAGGTCAGATACCTTGGGGAATTTGCATAAGCAAGTGATGCTTGAAGCTTATGACCAGCGGTGTGAAGAAATATGCAAGATTTTTGCAGAATATCAGCGACGACTTCATCGATATGTTGATCAAGAAAGAGATGCACAGAGAGTGAGGGTTGGCAGTGGGCAATATGCAACTCCTGATATTCTACGTGTCTGTAATGAGCAGGATACAGTTTATGCTACAATTAAGGGCAACAAGCCAGCAGATGGTCTCATTCTTATTGAAACAGCACAGGAAATGAGCATTAGAAAGGCATGTGAGTCACTTGCAGATCATCTCTTTGAAAGAATACGGAACACTTTCCCGTCTTATGATGGGGGTGGTGTTCAGGGGTATGCACATTTAGATGCTGAAAATCTATTTATTGATTTGGATGGGGAAATACCAAATGATGTTAAGGATCTTGCTCTAAATCTGCTGGGGAGTCCTCCACAATTACTACGTGCAATTACTACATATAAAGCTCGTATTGTCAATCTCATAAACCGGGAGATGGAGAAAATTGATGTCAGGGCTGATGCTGAACGTCTGAGCATTTCTAGATATCAAAAGAAGGTCGCTACAGCCTCTAGGGAGTTGCAAACTCATGGTGTTACCTACAGGTCAGAAATCCCTGTTAAAACTCAAATTTATTAAACTTAATATATACTTCAGTGCTGCTGCTATAAATTTAATATTAATTGCATCAAATGTAATCTTTGTATTTTCATCAGATCTGTAGGATAAATTCTAAAATCGTGAAAATATGGAACTTGACTGGGTTTATATAGTTGTTACTGTTTGTACGATCCTTCCAAAGAATTTGTCGTTCTATGTTGAACATTTTTGTCATATTGGCTTTTACTTGTTGGGAATTTTTTTTTTTTTACGTAATTCAACTGGCAGAGAGATCCCTGTGCTATATGAGCTACCTTGGGTAACGAGTTGCTGATGTTTTGCCTCCCACGGTTAAAGGTTGAGATATTTTTACTTCTAATAAGCCTTGGTCTAGAAGAAGCCTAGGGGGACCCTCTGAAAGGATTGCAGGGGAATTTGGATCAACTGTATCAAACACTCCTTGCCCTTTTGCTTTATGGGCCAACTTCAGAAATGGAAGGCAGCTTGCTGTTGCCAAAGCTTGAGCAAGGTTCTATATGTAAATAGGTTCAAATAATGTAAGGGGGATATCCTAAGACTAGATTGACTATAAATTCAAAAACAAAACAAAAAAAATTATATTATTCTGCATAAATCTATATTTCGTTTTTCAATAGTCAGTAAATAGATTAACCATGAATTTCCAGAAAGCTGCATACATTGCAGAAACTAATTATATATTTTTTTTTTCTTTTCAATTCTTGATCCTCCTACAAAATAAGACAGCGATAAAACAATTATGTATTTCTAATGTACAGTAAGCAAAGTTCTTTCTATGAAATCTAAGACCCAATATTTTTATATGAAAACAAAATTAGACAGTAATATTTAAATAGTAAGAACCTATAGGGAAATTTGCATTTGTTTTTCAATATAACCCTCTGATTCTGTTAAACTGAGCCAATTTGCTCAAAATAGCTCAATATTTTGTCGGCAACAACTATTAATTTCTATATAAAGCTCTTTTGTTTTTGTTGTAATTTCAATTAAATTTTCTTCTCTTATTTTTGTTCATGGACTCAACAGTAGTAGGAAATAGAACGGAAGGGGATAAATTGCTGGAAGCCCTAATTAATTTGCATTTGTTTAGTGGTAGATTAACTATATAAAGAATGAAAATATAAATATATATATATATTTTTAATGTAATTGTTGTTATCGTTGTGCAGGTACCTTGAAAGATGACTATGGCTGGAGGTCAAGTAGGTAAATTATCAAGTAAATTTTCTAGGTGCAGCATGAATAGGCCTGTAGGTTCAAGAGTCTGAACGGAGGCTCTGATACCATCTGTAGTGCTCTGGTTTTTGCAGCAGAGCACTATTTAAAATTTCAGGGTTAATTTTCTACGTTTTAAACTTTATCAGTTTATGGAAGTAAATTTCTAAGAATTACTATGTGCCTAAATACTATTTTGTGTACTGTCGTGTTTTCACTAACCTTACATTCGTAATTTAAAATAAACAAACATATCGTTATTTTCCTTTTCAACAATCTTGTTCTAGCATAAGAATATGTTTCACAACTCAGTAAATCAGTAAATAGCAGTAAATCAGTAAATAGCAAGTTAGGCATGTTTACAGTAAGTTTTAGCATAATAGTCAATAACGGAAATTACCTGATGCTGATGCTAACCGTAAGTTGTAGCAGGTTGTATAACCCCTTAGACAGCCAAACTGAAGTGTCCACCCTACCGACCAGCTATAATCTTGTTGGCCCTTGGAAATCAAAGGATTTCCAAGCCCCCGAGCCCACAATCTGATAATCCCGAGAGCAGTGTTTCCTTCTGTTCTCAAAATTTTTCTGTTCTCCAATCAAACTTTCTGTTCTCCCAATCTTCTGTTCTCAAAACTTCTTTTCTTCCCCCATCCAAAAAAAACCTCCCCTTTCTCCAAGCTCTCCCCCTCTATATAATTTTCCTTCCTCGAGAATATCTTGGGCTTACTCCACCGCCCCAAAATCCTCCTCTCGAGCCCCTCAACATTTACCCCTATCACTAGTTCATTCATACACGGTTCTTTATAAAAATGTATAATTAATTACTCTCATGGAAAAATTAGTTGGTTTTGGATTGACGGTCGTAAATATTTATTACGGTGGGGATTATCACCCCAAGGTTATCCATTCGGGACAAGTTTCATTAAATACAAGTCTATCCGCCATCCTTGATATTTTAATGTTATTAATGTAATTAATAAAATATTATATAATTAGTTGCCCCTTGTCAACTTGGACATGATGTGTCTTAATGATCCACCTTATCTGTCGAGACTACTTAGCTTGAGGTTTTAAATTCCAAGATTAACATTGAATAATTAAATATCCATTTTCCATCACATCACGTTTATTCAAAAAATGATTATCTTATTATGGCTAACTTTTGAAATGGAATTAATCACACAATATTAATTTATAAATCAATATTTTAAATCTTACTTATATTGCATTTGTTACGATAGGGATATAAATGTTGCTGGAATATCATTTATTAATTAATAATAATAATTAAATCACCCTTTGACAATAATAAAAGGTGAATCAATCATAGTATTCTTAATTATTTGTTTATCACATGAGTACCCTATCATCAACATAGCATCCTTGTTCTTATAAACAAAGCACTTGTGAGGGATTAAACAATTTTACTAATTAATTAGACACTATCATTACCCTATTCACAACAGTTCTTCTATGACAATGTTAACTGACGATACTTGTCTTAGTTTATTATTACAATGTTTTCATATAATTACTAATTCACTTATTTACACATTGACAACCTAACCATTCATTACCTAAGTTGATTGATGTATCCTTAACTGAGTTATCTATGACATTTATACTACTATTCAAGCATGACAAGTATGTTATACACCAGTAATATTGTACACGTACAAGGTGTGCATGCATGGCCAGTGTATGCACATGTCGGACATGTACTATAAACAAACCCCATTCCGCCTATGCATACTTGCTAACTAACAATAGTATCTACCCCCATGCAGAAGAGCAAGCATAATATATAGTATAATTACTTTAACATCCTCGGTTATTTAACAGTTAACCCTTTACGATTTAACATCATTGTCTTTATGTTTACATTAGTTTAATCAATCAAGTACAGGAAGGGTGCCTACTTCCACTAACTCGGAATCAAGGAATACTAAACCCCCAACAGTGCTAACTAACACATCCTCCCATCATAACCTACGTCCATCATCCTCCCTATCCTTCCTCTGCTAGTACAACAGTGGATGTCGGACTCACCGATCTGACCACATAGAACTTGAGAGCGATAGCGTCGGCTGAACAGCGGACCTATCCTCCCCTAGCAGGCATCCGACAATCATCATCACAACAACATGGGGAGCGTGTCTCAGCACGGCCCTCCCACGACCTCGGGTCTCATGGAAACATAGGGTGGGAAACACATCCATCCCTCTCAACATACTGGGCCTACGCCCTTATCAACTCATACTTGCTGCTATCGGGATTATCAGTTTGTGTTATCGTATCCTCATTTTGGCTGCTAAGGTTTGCTGTATGAACATGTTTTTCCTTTCCAATGTATATCAGATCAAGTAACTGGCTATCCCATAGCCCTTTTGTCCTGTAGGTGAGTGTTTTGCAAAATACAATTTATAGAAAGCATTTTCCATTGATCGCCAATTGATCCATGTTATCATTTCATTTCATGTAACCTTTTAGCTCATCATAGATACATATAATATTTCAATAATTCACATAAGAAGATGGTATCCACGTACCGAATCATATATTTCACATTTCATTAATGAAAACATATAAAAATATACTGCAATCGTAAAATAAGGAAATCATATGATAATCATGACATCATAATCGCATAACATAGTAACATCATAATCATGGTGAAATCATAAAACAGAGTAACATCATATAATGAGGTCCAATATAGTTTACTCAGTCGAGCTGAGTTCAACAGAATATATAAGAAATAAAGTATGGTGTATCTAACTAATAAATATGCCGAATCAAAATATGGGCGTTACATGCACCCACTGCGGAAATCTTCTGCATTACCAATTTGGATGTTTCTGAAAAAGGGGACACTTCATTTGTGCCATGTAAACCCCTACCAAGCTCTAGGATCGTTTCCTTTGATTGGAATAGTCTAGCTGAGCCTCATCTTCTTTCTTCGACACCTTTCTAGATAAAGGTTGATATCGGGAACCATACGATTGATCGATGCATTATTGATGAAGGTGCTTCTGTTAATATCTTATCCGCTTATGCTTGGAGATATTTGGGTTTCCCTAATGTTATTCCAACTATTAATTGGCTGTTGACCTTCGATATAAGACCTAGTGAACTGATCGGATTCCTCTGTCAGGCACCTGTTACCTTGGGTGGAAAAATAGTCTTAGTTGATTTTATGGTTTTAAAGGACCCTATGGATTTTGATATGATACTCGGGCGTGATTACGTTTATGCTATACATGCTGTGGTGTCTACGCTCTTTCATGTGATGCATTTTCCTCATAACGAAAGCATCGTCACTATCGACCAACTTGCATTCGATGATCCTCCTTATTACCCAAATGTAGACCAGTCAGATCCCTCGTCATTAGGCACTACTATGTCACATGGAGCTTATGTGGCATATTGTTCCTTTAGTTCAGCTGCTACTGAGAAGAAGTCTCTGAGTTCATGCTTACCTTCTCGAGACTTGGTCCCAGCTTTTGACCAAGTGACACCTCCATCTAAATGTTTAGATATGTGTTCTATCTGGGACGATATACTTTCTTCTGATGAAGTTTTCCTAGAGTCTATAGTACAGTCTGCCATTCATTTGGATTTTGATCTAGTCGTAGTTATGTCCAGCCCCGGTTTGACCTTAAAGTATGATCTTCCTACTGCTGAGTCTTTAGAATCTCCTATAGATCGGCAAATCGATGTTCCTGCTGAGTTTGATTATGCTTCTAGAATTTTCAACTCCTGTGATGATGAATTTGTTTCTACAGATTCCATCATGTCCTTCAACTTTGATCTTCATCTTGAAGTTGATCTTGTTGATTGTAAGTCCTCGGGCTTAGGTACCATAGATTCTTCATTTGAAAACTCTGCCTTGTTTATGCCTGTTGTTGATGATAGTGAAGTTGAAAGTATTTCTACCATAGTGACTTGTATCAGGTCTTTCTTTACATATGTTTTAGATATGATCTTGGTACTGATGTTTCTTGGAGACGGGATTCTTAGCTGGATTTATACTTGCTTACTGGTCCTTTTCGACACCTTGTGCGACCATGACAGGTATATTCGGAACCTTGCATATAGGTTTAGGCTTCCCCGCTATTATGTTTCATTTGAACCTTTTTCCATCCGAATTCGCCATAGGGTCGAACCTATTGGATATTGGTGTGTTAGCCATCTTTTTATGCATTGTGCATTAGTCCGACAGCAGAGCCTACCTAACATGGGTCACCCTAGTTAGCACCCTTATGCCATTTTGGTACCCATGCTGAGTTTTTCTCATAGGCTTGGGAGCTTTTTTAGATTTACCATGACTTTGAGAAGAAGCCTCATATAATTCTTCCTCATATATTTCTGGCCATCCCTGATAAGGCTCCCACCTTTGTGTTCAATTTGCATATGCATTTGTTATGATCCCGCTTGCACTAATGAGCTTGATGCTAGCTTCCACACTTTTAGCTCGTTGTATAAGCCTCCATCTCTGATCTCATTTCCGCTAAGCCATGTATCATTTTGCCTTCGCAGTTTGACACCTTTTACCTAAAGGAGACACACCTTGAGTGTCCTTATCTTGCTCATGTTCCTTGCATTAGGCATAGCTTTGTTCCATGCGCTTGGAGCTAGTTTCGCATGTCCTTGACACTCGTCTCCTCCCCTTACGAGCATTCTTCCAATTTTACTTTGAGCTCGTTAAAAACGGTAAGTATGTTTCGAGCATTCTTCTACCTTTACTTCGAGCTCATTAAAAAACAGTAAGTAGGTTACGAGCAGTCTTCCACCTTTCCTTCGAGCTCGTTAAAAATAGTAAGGAGGCTATGAGCATTTCTTTCATCTTCACTTCGAGCTCGTTAAAAACAGTAAGGAAGTTATGAGCATTTTTCTTATATCTCCTTTGAGCTCGTTAAAAATAGTAAGGAGGTCATGAGTTTACTTTTCCGGACTCGTTAAACCTTTACGGAAAAGATTCCTATGGAGTTCTTTTAAGCCCTTTTCAGACTCCTTAAATAGGAAAAGTTTGTCGAGCATAGTTGTCTTTTTGGGCTCGTTAAAATAATTGAACCGACATCCACTTAGGTATAGAATTATCCCTTTTCCGAGCCTTGGTGGATAATTTACGGAAAATGTATACTGTAGGTATAATCTGGTATGCGCTAGAATAGTTCTTCTTCCATTATTTTACACTTTTTCGGGGAAGGAGACTAACTTTACAAAAAAGAACCTTTGGAGTCGTCTTTAGGGTTTTCAGACTCTCGAAATGTGAAAACACCAAGTGAGCATTCACCTACTCGGGCTCGATGTGAAATCCACGAGAGAGTAAAAAAAGGATTGTTTAAGTTTTTTAGACTCTATAAACAGGAAAACATCGGCGAGCATTAACCTACTTGGGCTCGATATTAAAATCCATGAGTAGGTGTATAGAGGACTGTTTAAGTTTTTCAACCCTATAAGCAAGAAAACACCACCGAGCACAGACCAATCTGGGCTCGATATAAAATCCACGGATAGGTGTATGGAGTTTTATTCTAGGTTTTTCAGACTCCTTAAATATGAAAATATCGTCGAGCATGCTTTAGTTCTTTGTCAAGATCGTTAAAAAATGAAAAAGGAAAGGGAAGGGAAGAATGTTAAAATATCTTTCAATATGATGGTAGCAAGTCAACTATCTCCTTGAGCAAAGCACCTGTTTTGAGTCTATCAAACAAGTTGGGTTCTAGTGTTGGCCTTAGGGTAAACTTGATCTCAGAGTTCTTACTCCGTTTGGTTAGTTTTCCAATCATTTGGAGAATATATTAATGTCTCCTACATTGCAGATTTGCATCGTGGTCTCTTTGTGTTCAAAGCTGCCTAAGTCACTCTTGTGTCGTGCTCACTGTTCAAGGATATAACCTGTGTCGGTCATTCTGCAGTTGCCTTGACCTCATGTGTTGGCCATTCCTTGGTGTCAGTATGTTTCATCATGTGTTATGTCCTACTCCAAATCAGCTCATACCTTTTGAGTGTCCCTCATGTTGGATGATGGAGGATGCATTAAGGCCTCCCTTCCAATGGACTTCTTCCCATTAACTTCAACTCATTGTGCTCTGGGAATGCATTTTAGAGTTTCGGTTAGTACCTTGGGGATTGCAGTCATTAGTGGCAGTTTCCCTCGCTATTGGATAGATGGGAATACATCAATGTCTCCTATCCGATGGATTGTTCAAGTGTTCAATGGCAAGACCATTTATTCGCACTTGCTTGAATGTATTAGGTACCTTGGGTTCCATTTTCATTATCGGTGGACATCCTCGCGTTTGTTAACGGTATACATCAATGACCGGTAATCAAACGATACCTCCCATGTTCGACGTCAACTCATTTATTCGCATGGATAGGTTTGTACCTTGGGTTGTTTTTGGATAAAGACCTTGGGATCCTCGATAGCATCATCTAATTTATGTCATCACCCAAGTTACGCAAGACTGAGCCACACTCTTTTTGGCTCTTGATGAGACATAGATCCAGCTTGTTCTCTATGGCTATGTTCTCCAGTTTTGACATAGATCCACCTTGTATTTATGTGGCTATGTTTACACTTATGTTCCTCATGGATAGATGTTTGTATTTTAGTGGCCATGATATATGCATCAGTATTTGGATCATTATTGTATCCTCTTGGAGGTCATGTTCCACTATTTGAACACGGACAGTTACCCCAAGGATAAGTTTGTCTGACATTGCCTTTGCTTTCAGGTACTTCATTTGAGCCTATGATTCTTGGTTTCTCCAGTTCCTCCATGATTCAACTCTTTGTTATTTATAATGTATTTCGACCATCGTTTCCCGCACTCCCTCTGACCTCATACATCAGTGGGCATCTGTTATAGCTTAAAATGACACCTCTCCGTCCGTAACGACACTTGCATTCCTTGGTCACATGACGACACTTCTTGAGATAAAGTTCAGTCACACAACAAGACACTTGTGGATTGAGGGGTCATTTGGGACACTAAAAATGGTTTAAATTACCTCATTCTTGACCCATTTGATGATTACAACCCTTAGGAACATTTTTCCAGACCAAACCATCTCCTGAAAATGAGCAGAAAAGCATGTTTTTGGCCATTTTTCCACATGTGCGCTGGTATGAAAGCATGATAGTAGGGCATATGTGCTACCCTGCTTCATTAAAGTAGCGCCCACCTCCACATGTGTGCTAGTTTGTCTACTGCAGAGTAGAGCACATTCTTGTACTAGTCAAAATCTCGAAATTTGGGTAAGTTAAGTTGGTTGGGGAACCTCCTACTCGGTTATAACTTCTTTTCATCTCCTTCACTGACTATATAAGGAGGGTAGAAGGGCCATGTGAGAGAACCAAGCTCATAACATTGTTATGCTGGAGGAATGGAGACCCTCATCCCCCTCTCTTGTGCCTCAGTTTCTCATAAACCCTAGCACAGCTGATTAGAGGTTGGGATCCTTGGAGAACAGAAGAAGGAGACCTTGAATCTAGGTTTCGTGAAGTTCCAAGATTGAAGGAAGGTATAATATTATGTACTTGCTTCATTCATTAATAAAGATTAGATGTTCTTCTCTTTCCAAATATGACCTATTAATGTGTCTTAGATTTGATTACTATTTGATTATAGTTTGATGTCTTCTTCTGTTATGAATATCAGTCTTATATATGTAGTCAAATGTATTTGAGAAAGGTATCAAGTTGTTTTGCAGGTGTGGGCATTGCGATATTGGATGGAATTGAAGAGCAAGGAAGGCAAAGCTAGGATCAACCTTCTGAATGAGGTTCCTACATCTCTAAACCCTAATCTCTTCACTTATTTATTGTACTTGTAGAATGCTTGTAAGTCTATCTTTATCACCGTAAGTTGGTAGTTCCTCCCCTGAACTATAGGTGCATTTTCCTCACAATAGAAGAAAAGGGCAGAAAGTGAAGATTGTTCAAGTGAGGAAGAATATGTGTTGATATATGCTCTCACAGGTACTATCTCTCATGGATGTAATGATTGGCTTATTGATAGTGGGGCTTCTAAACACATGACTGGGTTTAATGAATCTTTTGTAGATCTATCTGAACATGAGTCACCCCATAAGGTGAAACTTGGGGATGACTATCAATATCCCATCAAAGGAAGTGGTGAAGCCTCCTAGAAACTAGACTCTGGGAAGTCTTTAAAGATGAAAGATGCTCTATATGTACCTGGGCTAAAGAAGAATTTCCTCTCCATATCATCTTTGGATGCAAAGGGGATTAGAGTTGCATTTGTTGATGGCCAAGTAATTGGAGAGCAAGAGGGAGGATTGTACAAATTGAAGGGACAACCTGAACATGCCATGTTACATGAATCCATGGATCCAAGTGAACTTTGGCATAGAAGCCTTGCACATGTGCACTATAGTGCACTACCAATTGCAAGCAAAGTTGTAGAAGGTCTTCCTGAAATCCAGTCTAAGCATGAAGGTGTTTGTAAAGGATGTGCAAAAGGAAAGAACGCAAAGAAAGCATTTCCAAGCAGTGAAAGCAAAGCAAAAAGAATCTTGGAAATTATCCACTCCGATGTCATCCAGCTCTCTGAGTGGGTATGTATACTATGTTTCCTTCATTGATGATTTCTCTAGGAAGACTTGGGTTTATTTCTTGAAGAATAAAGATGAAATATTTGATAAGTTCAAGGAATTGAAAGCCTTGATAGAAAATCAAACAGATAAGAAGATTAAGACTTTCAGATCCGACAATGGTGGAGAATTCACTTCAGGTGATTTCAAGAAGTTATGCAGTGATTTAGGGATTAAGAGGGAGTTGACTGCTCCCTACAATCCAAAACAAAATGGAGTTGCAGAAAGGAAGAATAGAACTATCATGGAAGCACCATGGGAAATTCTTCATGACCAGGATCTGCCTATGCATCTATGGGCAGAAGCAGCTAGGACAACTGTATATGTACAGAACAGAACACCTCATAAGATACTTGACAACAAGACACCAAAAGAAGTCTTCTCTGGTAAGAAACCTGAAGTTAGCCATCTCAGGATATTTGGTTGTCCTGTATATACACACATTCCAAAAGTAAAGAGGACAAAGCTAGATCCTTCAGGAAAGAAGGGCATCTTTGTGGGTTACAGTGAAATCTTGAAGGCTTACAAAACATACTTTCCAGGGTTCAAGAAGATTGATATCAACAGGGATGTAACATTTGATGAATACTCAGCATACATCAAATCAAGGAAGACACCTATTGAAGACAATGAAGAACCAAAGGTAACTAGATTTCAAGACACCACTATGAATGAAGCAACTCCAGAAGAAGTTCGTGAAATTGAAGATCCACAAGAACCTATATATCCACCCCATGAGAAGAACTCTCACAAAAGGAAACCTGCATGGGCTAGGGAGCTCATTCAAGATGCAGAAAGATATGGCATTCCAGAAGAATAACAAAGAGAAAGGAAGAGGAATATATCACATACCAATTATGTTTCCTTACTCTGTGATATTGTGAACAAAGAACCTTCCAGTTATGAAGAAGCACCGGAAAAGAAAGAATGGAAGGATGCCATGGTCGAGGAGTACCAGTCGATCACGAAGAATGATGTTTGGGATGTAGTCCCAAGACCTAAAGGGAAGTTTGTTGTGAATTCCAAGTGGATCTATAAGATCAAGCATGCTACATATGGTAGAATAGAGAAATACAAAGCAAGGTTTGTAGCTCGTGGCTTCTCTGAGAAAGAGGGAATAGACTATGAAGAGACTTTTGCTCCTGTAGCTAGATACACTTCCATCAGAACAGTACTTGCTCTAGCTACAGTGATGAAGTGGAAGATACACTAGATGGATGTCAAGACAACTTTCTTGAATGGTGTAGTTGAAGAGGAAGTGTATGTGGAGCAACCACTTGGTTTTGAGACACATGATAGGGTGTCATATGTGTGCAGGTTGAAGAAAGCCTTGTATGGCTTGAAGCAAGATCCTAGGACTTGGTATGGTAGGATGGACAGTTTTCTATCCAATTTGGGCTTTACTAAGAGTAGAGCGGATTCCAACCTTTACTACAAGGTTGAGGAAATCAATCCTGTGATACTACTACTGTATGTAGATGATTTGTTTGTTACAGGTGAGGATAGGTTGATTGCCGACACCAAGAGGAAGCTTGTTGCCGAGTTCGAGATGAAGGACTTGGGGATGATGCATTACTTTCTAGGCATGGAGGTGTGGCAGAGTGCAGATGGAATCTTCCTTGGACAAGGGATTTATGCAGTAGATATCCTAAAGCGTTCCGGGATGATGGACTGCAAGGCCATGGTCACACCTATGGCATCGAACTTGAAGCTTATGTGTGATGCTTCATCTGAGCCGATTGATGTCACTGTGTATCATCAGATTATTGGGTCCTTGATGTACCTGATGAACACATGACCATATATTTGTTTTGTGGTGAACACATTGAGCCAGTTCCTGACGGATCCAAGAAGTGTTCACTTGGTTGCTGTAAAACATATTCTGAGGTACCTGAAGGGTACGGTTGATTATGGGCTCAAGTATGATGCGAATCAAAAGTTTAACCTGCAGGGTTATGTTGATTCAGATTGGGCAGGAAGTGTTGCAGATAGGAAGAGCACTTCTGGGTGCTGCTTCAGTATGGATCAGGTGTGATCTCTTGGTTTAGCAGGAAGCAGTCCTACGTAGCACTAAGTACAGCCGAAGTAGAGTATGTTGCAGCTTGTTCGGCTAGTTGTGAGGTAGTATGGATGAGGAAGCTACTGTCTGAGTTATTTGATCTCTCGTTGGATGCTACTGGTATCTTTTGTGACAAACAGAGTTGTGTGAAGCTATCTGAGAACCCGGTGTTCGATGACAAGTTGAAGCACATTGAGATCAAATATCACTATATCAGGGATATGGTGCAGAGAGGAGCAGTGAAGCTCCTGTATGTTGCGATGGATGAGCAGGTTGCAGATGTGTTGAAGAAACCACTATCCAGAGTGAAGTTTGAGTACTTCAGAGAGAGGCTTGGTGTTCTTTAGATTGAAGATACTTCAAGGAGGAAGTGATGGGACACATTTGCAGGAGCCATTCCAAGCATGGTGAGAGGAGGATCCTTCCCATGGCTGTGGATGTAAGTGCTATGTGATGAGCATCAGGACGATGCTTTAGTTATTGCTTTGGATATGCATCAAGTGGATGCTTTGTATGATCAATTGGATCATGTATATGTATATGCATTAGGTGGATTCTTTGGATGATCAAGATGATCATGTGTGATGAGTATCAGGTTGACACTCTAGATGATATGCATCAGGACAATGCAGTGATGATGATCAGGTTGATCATGTGTGATGAGTATCAGGATGATACTCTGGATGATATGCATCAGGACGATGCAGTGACGATGATCAGGTTGATCATGTGTGATGAGTATCAGGTTGATACTCTGGATGATATGCATCAGGACAATGCAGTGACGATGATCGGGTTGATCATGTGTGATGAGTATCAGGATGATACTTTGGATGATATGCATGAGGATGATGCTATGATGATGATCATGATGATCATGTACATCAGGATGATGTATGATGAGTATCAGGTTGATACTCCGTGGCTGTGGATAGGTTGTGCATGTAGCATAGAAAAGATCCTAGGAGATCCTATAGTCTGAGCTAGGATACTCTTTTGAGGTTTTGCTACTAGAGAGGCATGTAATAAGTCCTGGAGATCCTATAGTCTGATCTAGGATTCTCTTTAGAGTTCTTGCAGGATGCAAGACACTCTTTTAAGGTTTTTCCTAACCACATGTAAAAGATCTTGGGAGATCCTATAGTCTGAGCTAGGATACTCTTTTGTGGTTTTATGGTGGGGGGTCACATGTAATCAGTCCTGGAGATCCTATAGTCTGAGCTAGGATTCTCTTTAGACTTCTTGCAGGTTGCAAGACACTCTTTTAAGGTTTTGTGATGGTCAACATGTAAAAGATCCTATAGTCTGAGCTAGGTTTTGTTGACGCACGTAATAAGTCTTGTGATCCACAGTATGGCCAGTGTTGATGAAGACCTACAGGTGGTGGGCCTACATCCAGCATGAAAAAGGGTTGGCTCTGTAGAACTTCCTATGACAAGAAAAATTCAAAGATAGCCCAGTGATTGAGATGTTGTGTACAGCAGCAGTGATGATGATGATGCTCCATGATCTAGTGATGATGATCCAACTCCAGAATTGAAGACTTGCACCGATATGTATTGATGACCTGTGTCGAAAAGAATACCTTCCTATTTAAGAGGGAGTGTTGATGTATTTTTAACTTCGGAAGATATTCTTCTATGTATTACATTTGTACTTTATTGTATATCTAACAGAGATGTATTATTCCTCTGATTGGAAGTGTCATCATTTGTATTTAAAAGTGTCGCAAGTTACATTGTAAGTGTCATCATTTGTATTGATGGGTTATTAGACCAGCAATGAGGGGTCAGCCCTGGTTAGCTCATGTGGTTGGGTTATTAGGATTCATTGAGAAGTCAGCCCCAGTAATTTATTGGCAGGTCAAGTCATTGTATAAATAGAGAGGTTGTGTCTCTCATTTGATTCATTCACTCACTTCTCAAGCTCTCATAGCTAAGAGAGAAAGTGGCACACTAATGGAGGAGGAGGAGCATCTGCTAGAGACATCTTATTGGGTTTCATCATTGTGATCTTGGTTTGTGGCTTATCTTATCTCTGAGGAAATTGTGGGGTTTTTTGCTTCTTGGTTTTCCCCGGTGAAACTCTGTGTCTCTTATATGCTTGCATTATTGTGTTTATGATTGATATGTTGTAGATATGTTGTACATGTTATTCTCTTGGTGATCCTGAATGATAATGGAATGAAATTATCAAAAAAATTAACAAGTACTAGTGCAGTACAAAGCTTATGTTTGAGCTTCTCGGAAGCTTCTTGTTGTGTTGATGTCCATTTGAAGACAATATTCCCATTTCCCTTGGTCAACTGATTCAATTTCCATGCTATGTGACTGAAGCTAAGTATGAATCGTTGATAAAAATTCAGTAAACCAAGAAAAATTCTTAGTTCATGAATTCTTTGAGGAATAGGACACTCTTTAAGAATTTGCACTTTGTTTGGATCGACGTCAATGCCTGTAGAGTCAATTACATACCCCAAATATTTGATGTTGTTCATTGCAAAGGAAAATTTGTCCATGTTCAAGTAGTTTTGATGTTGTCGGAGAGTGTCGAGGACTTGTCAAAGTTGTTCGACATGTTCTTCCCATGATCGACTGAAAATCAATATATCGTCGAGGTAGACAATGACACATTTTCCTATGAAAGGTCGAAGAATGTCATCCATATACCACATGAAGGTAGTAGGTGCATTGTTTAATCCGAAAGGCATGACTAACCATTGAAACAATCCTTCCTTGGTCTTGAAAGCAGTTTTCCATACATCTGCGGGCTCAATTAGAATTTGATGAAATCCCCACTTGAGGTCGAGCTTAGTAAATAATTTAGCACCTTTTAGATAGTCGATGAGCTCATCTATTCATGATAGAGGGTATCTATTCTTTACCAAAATTTTGTTGAGGGTCCGATAGTCAATGCACATGTGCCAAGTCCCATATTTCTTAATTTGTAATGAGGACGACTGGACTTCCACAAGGAGAGGAGCTGGGTCGGATATGACCTTTGTTGATCAAATCTTGAATTTGCTGTGAATCTTTTCATTTTTGAGCATGTATCTTCTGTAAATATATGCATTAGGTAATGAAGAACCAGGAGCAAGTTCAATAGAGTGTTTTACCTGGATTCAAATGTAGAGGTACTCTGTTTGGATCTTGGAATAGGTTCCGGTACTCATCAAGAATATTGTCGATTTGCTACTTCTGTCGGGAGCTACACTGGTCAGTGAGTCGACTAGTTGTTGCAGTCTTCTTGGAATGTTGCGGCTTAATCATGATCAATGCGAACTTCTGAGCATGTTTGTTGAGATTCTTCGTCTTTTTAGCAGATATCATTGCAACCATTGGTGTAGGTCATCTCTATGGTATGCCATGGTATGCCGTACCATTGGTTTTGAATTCTAATAATCACCTTCTGAGGTTGTGACTGGTAACTTCCATGTCGATCCCATATGTAAGGTTTCCCAAACAAGGTGTCGGCTATGGAGAGTGGTGCAATGTCACAGAGTACTTCATCTTCAAAAGGCTTAATGAATTAGGTGAGTTTTCATTGTTGGGTGATCATTAGTTCCTGTCCATCCTTCATCCAACCGATGTTATAAGGCTGAGGATGTGGAGTGGTAACAAGACCTAGTTTCTTTACGAGATCTTCAGAAACAAAGTTCTTCTAGATACCATTATCCACAATCATATGCAATGGATTGTTTTGAACCCATATATGTGTATGGAATAGGTTCTCTCTCGTCGATGATAGTCGAGGTTGATGGAGTGGTAGATGTCAATGTCAAAAGGGTCGTTGCTTATGGGTCAGATTCTACCAGAGTTTTTTCGAACAAGTCGGATGTCTACACTTTTTCCAAAAATGTCTTCCAAGATTTTCATTCAGATGTATCATGCCATGATGAATTATGGTAATCACACCATTTCCCAATAGGAGGTTGCTATGTTCCCTTTTGTCTTTTATAGAATATTTTTTTCCATGATCTTTCTTTTTCGGAGTTGGCTGAGAAGATCTTGAGTTATCGAAGTCGAATGGTGCCTTCTTGTCGGGTGGTATTCCTGTTGACTTGGTCATGAAGTGTGCTTTTACTTTCTGTTTGGATTCAAGCTTACTATCATAGTGGAATTCATCCGCAAGCGTATCAATAGTCAAAAATTCCATCTCCTACTGAATGTACAGGGACAATCCACTGACATACTTCAGAACAAGCAATTTCTCTTCTTCTTGAATGCCAAGTCTAGCCATTAGTCGGTAGAAATTGTCGATGTAAATCTGTATGGATTGGTATTTCCATTGCCTTAGCTACTTCCACTTCTCATATTGTTGTTCAATGTACTTGGGTGGGTATAAATCCTTTCGGACATATTCGACAAATTTCTCCCATGTCTCTATGGGGTCTCCACTTTTCTCCATTTTTGTCGATAGGTTCTCCCACCAGTAGTGCAAAGATGTTGACATATTTAAGGATGCAATGGCGATATTTTCAATTTTTGAGAGTTGATTCACAGAGTAATAGGATTCCAATTGTTGTACCCAACTATCGACGAATTCTGCGTCAATCTTGCCTTCTAGATTCGGTATGTCCAAATTCATTTGCACCTTGAATGGAATGATTTTGTCAGAGTAAGATTTTGTCGGAAATACTCTTGATGTCGAAGAAAATCGCGTGAGAATCTCATTGAAATGGGCGAACATTTCAGTTCATTGCCGAGCCAGCGCTTGCTCTATGAGTTGCTTTGTCTCGTCAATTGCATGTCTATTGTATGTTTCTCCTGCCATATTCGAAGGTAGTGTATGCTTGGATTGTTGAGTTTATGAGCCAGTTTGAAGAAGAATAAGTCAGGTAACTTCGATGGAAGTGTCTATGCACAACTTAAGCACGAACAAAGCTCTGAGTTGCTTTGATACCAATGATCCGTATGCGCCCAGGTGCACAACGAGGACAACAATTCGATTGAATGAATCAATATTGTTATGGTGGAAGCATAATAATAAGCAAAGCAGGAAATACACTACACACATAAACATACACACACAGACAATATGCAGGAATGCGAACTAATCTCTTGTTACTTATTCTCTGCTTGTATATTACAATATTTTACATGCTTAAATAGAGTGTTGAGAATGCTTGGGTTGTCTTCCCGTTACGTTCAGTTATAAAAAGAAGTTAGAACGGTTTCGAAAGTTCAATCATTACAATCAACTGGAAGACAGAGAGACAATCTGTCGTAGTTCGTCAGTCACAAATGTCGACAATGCATGTCGAAGTCACTGAACTTGTAGAATTCGATGAACTTGTCAAAGTCACTAAAATTGTCGAAGTCGTTGAACTTGTTGAAGTTGCTGAACTTGTCGAAGTCGATGTTGGCATCCGACAATAATGCCAACTGCTGGGTGGATTAGCATCGATGCATATTTATAATTGAAATAAACATACACAATAGAAATAAAATATGCTACCCACATCTAGCATTCATTCAACATATTCATAAAAGTCATCAAATAAATACATTGCATAATTAATAAAAGAGAATACTTATCTTAGTATGAATCTGTCCCGAGCAACTGACTATGCAATTGTAACGTTCCACCCAGCCATAGTCCTGTTGTGCTCATCAATATCTCAACACAGCTTCCACCCATGAGATGGGCATGATTTCCAGAAGGAAAGGGAACACACCAACTCATGCATAGCCAAAATAACACCACAACCTAGCCAATCCATTCCATAGTTGGGTTTATTAGGTTATCAAGGAAGTAGAAAGGAAGGAATTGCTAAGCTAGTGAGCTCAACCATAGAGCCATTGGTAACTCTCCAATATTTAACTATCTTGGCCCCCACAATACCTACAGACCCAAAACAAGGAAGTATCCCCTTCACTGCTCCATAGTCCTTTAGGCCATACCTTCCCTTCTAGTGCTCTTCAGGGTGTGCATAGAAAGGTAGCCAAATCCCTTTGATCTTTGGTGAGGTTACACTCTTCACTAGGTTTATCAAGCCAACTCTAATCCTCTTAGACTCCTTGTTGCTTACAAACAAATTCAAGCCAACATGTGATGCATCTAAATCCAAACCACAACAATCTCAAGGTAATTTCCTAACAGTTGGAACTCCATTTAACAATCACACAGCCATACAATGAATCAACATAACAAAACGAAATTGGAGAGGGGAAAATGACCATAGGGAAGAAAAACGATTTCTCCAATAGGTATATGAGAATTCAAATGGAAAAAAAAGCCATTATGGACCCCCAAATCATGACTCCCTTCCTCCCAGTCATTCTGCAAAACCAAAACGACTTCCCAACAAGAAAAATGAAGTAAAACTCAGGAAAATCATGGAGAAAAATGCCCACCAAGCTCCGTCTGTGTGAGAGAGCAAAGCATATGGATGAATGATGTCTTGGGAAGAAAATTCATGGGTATTTTCTTTCCCAAGAAGCCAAACATGATTTTCCAAAATGGTGGCTTTCCCATACACGAAAGTGGACAGCCATGCCTTCCATTTCCCAAAACAATAACTACCTCAACCAACTCTTGGAAGAAATAAATGATTGGGTACAAATGTCAAGATGGGTAGTTGATGGTTCATGGGTTCTCTTATTGACACTTGGATTGAAACTATTGGAATCAAGGGTTTGAATATTTCCCTCTGTATTCCTTGTAAAAATCATGCCCCCATACTCTTGTTGCATTGCAATGATAGCTGTGGGTATTTTTATTAAAATACATTTACATCATATTTATGATTTCCATCATGCTAGGCTAGTATGCAATCCACATGCATCTATTTTTAATTTCTGATATCAAAATGATAAATTGATGGAGGGGCCTTGGCCTTGAGATCCTCACCATGATTTTATAATGATATTACATCATTTACATGATTTAATTTAATAAATTACAAGGGTTAAACAATGGGTATTACAAATATAGAATAGATCACTCCTTCTCGGAGCACTCCTCGGAGAATGCAATGTGACCTCTAGATTCCTTCTAAGAGCACTCTTTCTTAGATTAAGAATATTGATCCTTGTTTAATATTAGTCACTTTTCACTTTTCATGACTTTTATGGGAGAATGTCTGCAGAATGTTGCTTTATGCCGTAACCATGGAGAAACATCAACAACATAAACCATTAATTCCAAAGGGCGTATCTCTGGAACTATATTAAACTAGTGTATAAAAATTGTACCCTATGTACTTCAATATCCCTAGTTCATCTCATCCAAGTTACACTATCTGAAACATCTTCTAATAAAAGCTATAGAGAAAATACCAAAAGGACCTGTTTAAAGTTGATTTTAGAATCATCCGTAAACCCTAATATTCCAGAGGTCATATATCTGAGAATATACAATAACAGAATCTGAAACTTTTACTATAGGTTCTTTAGAATCTCTACTTCATTCCATTCAAGGAGCACTATCTGAATATTTCTAGAACAAAATATATAGCGAAAATTCCAAAATGATATGTTTAAAGATGATTTCACGATCATTAAAAAACCCTAACTTCCTGAGGTCATATATCCTAACATATAGCATACCACCATTTGAAACTTGCACCAAGGGTTATTAAACATCTATAATTCATCTCCTTCAATGGGCACTATTTGAATCTTTCTAGAATAGAATATATAATGAAAATTCCACACTGACCTGTTTGAAGCTGATTTTAGGACTACTAAAAAACCCTAAGTTCCTGAGGTCATATCTCCAAAAATGTAGTGAATTGAAATCTGAAACTGGTACCCCCATTTCTTCATGATCTCTACCTCATCACCACAAGTTTTCATGGTCTGAAACATCCCATAACAGAAGTTATAACCAAAATTGCTTTCTAACCTGGAAATATCCCCCTTTTCATTATCCTCTTCCTCAAATGTTGCAACTCTTTCCACAAATTCTCCTCTCCTATTGGATATCCATGTCTTTGATGAGTGAATGAGGAAGTGATACACTTATTTATACACTTATAGGGGTATTTTATGGGATCCCTCTTCTTCTAGGGATGACATGTTCTAGATCTTGGTAGGGCTGATCTATAATTCTGGTTGGGTTGTCCTTACAAATCCTTTCATATCTCCTCATTCCTATGGAGTTAGAGGGAGTTTCATATACCATTGGAAAGGTATCGTAATAAGAGTTACAAAAATGAAACCTATACTCTCATTTTATATAGGTATATATATTAAAAATTACTTCAAATATAGGGTATTCAAACTGGACATCAATGACAACATTTCCAACAATCTTCATATTCCTTTGGTTTTCTTGTCTCCACAAGTGGGAAAATGTGGTGCACATTAATATATTCAATTGAACATAATCATTACATGTATTTGAATTGGGGGAAAAACAATATATTCACTTGGGAATCATTATTACCTATGGGGCACATCAATATCTTTATTGGGGATTCCTGTTAAAATCATAATTCATTTTTTAAGATTCTTTAAGGCATTTCATGTGGACACATCATCATCACTTTAAGGTATTATTTACACTTGAATTCATGTGGAAACATAATCAACACTTTATGGATTCTTTATTAGCTTATTAAATACTTCTGCAAGACACATTAGATGGAGATATCATCATAACTTTAGGGGCTTTTTCATTGGCTTAAGAGGCTTGCTCCATTTATGTACAATTAAAAGTGGGAATGTGGGAAAAACCACATGTTATCTAATCCCATGAGGGACATGTTTAAAAACTATGCCATAAGGCGACCACTTTGGAGTTATATACACTTATGCCAAGGCTCCTTCAAAGCTCTTCAAGGATTCAAGAAATCTCCCTTTATCAAGGCCATATCATCATCATCATTGCCACATCATTGTTACCATTTCCACAACATCATCATCATTATCAATGAAAACATCACTCAATAATCTTATAATATTATGAAACATATCTCTTTACCATGTTGACATCAATGATAAATTTACTCAACAATCTCCCATTTTTCATTGATGGAAACAACTTCAAATCTCTCTCCACATTTGACATTAATGAAAACAATGTGAAGCAACTTTGTTCACATGCTCCCCCAATCAATATGCTTCTTTTCCATGGCATTGTTTTGCTGAACATTCTATTCCCCTTGTAAAGGATAACTTTGCTTGACTATGAATGCCTTCCGAGAATATATTTCCTTACTGACAATGATCCCCTTTTGATTGTGCTAAATCCCCCTCTATTCTTGTATGATTTACCAAGCCACTGTGTTTATTAAGCCGTTGTCCTTTCTTTGGTATTTTCCTTGCCTACTACTTGGACTCCCACACAACATTATCCATGATACTTGGGAGTCTCTACACCAAATTTTTTATAACAATATATAATGTTTCTTTTTTGTAGGATCATCATCTGTAATATTGACACCTTCCTTTTTACTTGTTGATTTATCTTTATTAATAGACTCAACAACTTTTGTAGGTATGTCCTCTGAGAATTATCTATTGACATGTTCTTCTTGTTTTTATTTCACATTTTCAACATGTAACATCAATTCTTTTTTGTCTTCGGTCATATGCTTTGAGAATCCATTATCAATATACCGATGGCTTCTTTTATTTTTGGCTTGTAAGGCAGAACCACATTCCTCAACCTACAAGTCTTTTTGTTTCTTTTTCCAAATTCTTTGATGTTCTAGAATATTTCTAGTTTCCATTGAAGACACTGTCAAACCACTTCTGCAATTTCTAGTTGTGTGTTTAAAATGGTTACATTTGTAACATCCAGTTTCACAATTAAGAGCTCCAAATTTGTTATAACTTTTGTCAAAAGTCTCGCAAGTATTTCTAAGATAATTCCTTCATAATGATTCCGGGAGTTTTCATATCCATTTCCATTCCATGTGTTTCTACCCCATGCATAAGATCTACAATTTATAGCATTATGGACAGAATTATTATAAGAATAATGCAATCCAAGAAAAATATTTTGGTACCTGGATGCGAGTGGTCTTTTGAAATTATGGTATTCATTTTGAGTCTTTTTCATTGCTAATGGTTGCTTCCATATTTCTCTGAATACACGATCTTCTTCTGTACTCTTCTTTATTGATGGTTTTTGTATATCCTCCTTTAGAGACTTGAAACCCTTGATAGCATATACATAACTTATTTGTTTTACTTCACTTATAGTCATCATAGATTTGGAACCCTCTTCATTTTGTTTGTATCCAAGACCAAAATTATCATAGAATGGTCTTTGGATACTGATGATTTCATCCAGTATTTTGGTGTTGTTGCCAAAGTTCTGCTAGATGTCCTTGTTCTGTATTTATTTTCTGAGTGAGACTACTTCAATTTATAGCTCTTCTTATATCTTCTCCTTTTCTTCCATTTGTCTGTTGTTTGTTTCTTCAATCACCTTGGCCTCTTCTAGCTGAACCCCTAGATCTATGAAAATGTACTTGGTTTCTTTAGGATTTCTACTAGAGCTCTGAGAGTCTTCCTTTAGTTTTCTTATATCTTCCTTGATTGACTTGTTTTTCTTTATTTATTTTCTTAGATCACTTAAGGAACTGATCAATTATGCCTCAAGATTCACTTCTCCTTCTTCATAGTCTTCCTCATTATATTTGGAATTTTTCTCTGATGCCATGAAGATCACTCTTCCTAAGTCAATGTCACTATCATCATATTCATCAGATGAGGAAATATCTTCTTTTCAATAGAGAATTTTCCCTTTCAAAAATATTTTCTTTTATCTCTTTTGATATTTCTTTTCTTTCTTGGGAACTTCTTCTTCATCACTATCTAAACCCTTTGCATAAGGACACTTGGAAGAAAAATGACTAATTTCAACACAATCAAAATATTTGAAAGGAATCTTACCTTTGTACTTTCCAGTTCCCCTTTTTAATTTTCTCACAAAGTTGGCTTCTTATTCAATGTATGAATTATCACCGCAACATGATTTTGACTTTTGCTTATTCTTCCTTATCTTCTTGGAGGCCTTGAAAGTTGCTTCCTTTCTGGATGGATTTTCCTATTCTGTTCTCATTTCATATGCAATAAGAATTCCATGTAATTCATCCATGCTCAATTTAACTATATCTTGTTTCCTCTAGAGATGATATTTTAGGATCAAACCTCATTGGGAGAGATCTGAGTATCTTCTGAACAATTACCGAACTTTCAATATTTTATCCCAGTCCTCTCTTGGTATTCATAATTTCCTCAACTCAAATAAAATAAGCTGCAATATCTTAATCTTCATTCATTTTCAAGTGTTCAAACTATTTTCTGTAGGTTTTAAGCTTGGCCCTTTGACTTTAACATATCCTTCATATACATTCTTGAGTTTGTCCCAGATTTCTTTTACTGAAGTACAATGCATAACCTCGACAAATTTTGACCATGTTATACCTCCTAAAATAGCATACATGGCCTTTGAATTACATTTAAAGAGTCTTCTTTCAGCTGTACCTACTGGAGGATCCTAGTCCGCTAGCCGACTAAGTCCTCTGGACCAACCATATTCGGGCTAGTCCTATTTGTCAGGTAGTTATCCAACTGGTTGAGTAGTTATAATTGTATAACTACCTCATATGTTATATAAATAGGTTAGTGAGATGAAGATAAAATGGGTGCTTCTATACATGATCATATATTAAAGGATAACCTGTTGCTTCTACTACCACTACCTATGTTCTTTCTCGTATCTCTATGTATGTGCACATCTCTTATATGTTATATGCTTTGATATACTATTGGTAACCTATTGTAATCCCATATGTTACAACATTGGTTTCATTGTCGGTATTAATAAAATAGGGATAACGGGATGATCATATCCCCATAGATGATAACATAGGAAGAAATTAGAGAATGATGGAATAAAAAAGTAGCAAATTATATCCAGAATTATGTTAGAAGGAACAAGTTGACACTTGCATATGCCTGATAAAAGTTCTTCACTGAGTCTCATGGACGATTTATAGAAGTTGTTCCCTAATAGTTAAAGAAATTCTCGAATGCGGTTCATGAGCAAGTTGGGCGCCAATAATGAAAGACTTCTAATGGAAAAATTATACAATGGAGGAAGAACAAATCTATATGAGTGGATTGAAAAGATATGCAAAGACTTCTGTGAGGAACAAGCCATAGAAGAAAGGAATTCAATCGACCAAGTTTGATGCATATTTTATATTGATCATCATGAAGGATTTTTCTGTTCAATATTGAGCTTGTTGTATAAATTTTTAATTGAAAATGGATCCAGCCACATAGTCGAGCCACGAACTTTGTTGGACGTGCCTGCCTTGTCAAATTCAGAACAAAATAAAAAAGAGTGGGAGCGTTTTGTAAAAGAATGAAAGTGGGAATACTTTCTGAGTAAATGAAACCCATTCACTGAACCCACCTCCGTCGAATAGTAAGAGTTGGTTCGGCAATGGGGGGGTCACTAACCACATGATATGAATAGAAAAATGATGTTAGTTGACTGAAAAAGACAAGAATGAAGCCATGCAAGAAGTCAAGTCCGCTCTAACGAAATAAGTTCCTACACACTCACAAACAAATAACATACATTCATATATTAGAAAGAGAAAAAAGTTACAAGCGATAAAAGTAGTCGAGAGATATTGCAAGTCCTTTGCAAGAAAAAAGAAGTCTAAAGAAAAAATCAGTCGAGATGGTTGAGCAACCAAAATTCCTACCCGATTTGAGGGAAAGTAAACTAGAAGAGAGACAAGGTGAGGTTCTGATGCCGATAGAATGGTCACACACGATGGTGCTGACCCCACAATATTTCCACATTGAAATCCCATATGCTTTGAACCCTGTCAAGTCTGTACCAATGATAATGATAACTAGGTTGAGCATTAGAAAAATCGTCGAGCGCGACATGGTAATGGGATCAGTCGACAATAGTATATGGATTCGACTAGATAATTAAGGATGAATTATGGATCGGCTTATGATTCAACGACCACCACATGGTAACTGGATTACATTCACACCTGAGTTAGGAAGTCACTTTTTGATGAATTAATGTAACTTCAAAGTATATTCTACTTGTACTTTATTATTGTAACTCCGCT
The DNA here is from genome assembly GCA_027924585.1 of Larix kaempferi. NCBI lineage: Eukaryota > Viridiplantae > Streptophyta > Pinopsida > Pinales > Pinaceae > Larix > Larix kaempferi. The sequence continues at coordinate 1,685,685 of BSBM01000477.1, read as the reverse complement.
TGGGGATGTTTTACCTCTGCTCGGGGATGTCATTATTACATTTGGTCATGTAAAGGTCTTGAGGTTAACCCTCCATTTTAAGTCAAGTCGTTAGCACCCAAAAGAATATAATATAAATATTATATTAAGTCTTTCTAGAGAGTTCGACCCAATTAGGTTATTGGGTCTGACTTAGTTGGATTAAAAGATAAGTGAAAAGTAAAGTATAAATAGAGTGTGAGTTCCTCTCATTTGCACATTCACTCACTTGTGCAATTCACATTAGAGAAGAGAGAGAGATATCTGTGAAGGAGAAGGAGGAGTGGCGTGAGTCCAGAGTTTGGTGTTTTTGTCTCTCTTATTTGTGAGACATATTTTTTGGGCATTGTACGTGATCATCTATATGGAGGAAGTTCTTGCTGGGTTTTCTTCCCCTTGAGGGTTTCCCAGGATAAATTGTTTTTTGCTTTGTGATTTTGCATCTTTCAGATATCCTTTTTATGTTTCTATTGTGAATAATGTATTGAATGCTAATGAATTTTCAATCTAGTCTATGGTAGCATATAATATCAACATGGTATCAGAGCTAGCCTGAAAAGAGCAACTTTCACATGGTAAAACTCTCTCTCTCTCTGGAAGTGAAAAATTAGGGCTTCTCACAAATTTGGAATTTTGGAGTTCAATTGGCATAGGAAGGTGCACCTCTCCAGGATCAAAATTTTTGAGTGGGAGAAACTCCCAGAAATTCAAACCCTAGTTTGAATTTGGACCAGAAGCTGCAGAAAACCAGGAAACTAGAAAAAGGCAGAAATTGCAGTTCAGAATTTCGCAAGTCAATTTTCAAGGGTGAAATTTTGGGATCTTTAGAAACCAAGTGTACCAGCATACTCGTCTCAGTCAAGCACATCTTTTGGTGAGTTCATTTTTCTATTTTGAGAAATTTTGATTTGATTTTATTCTTTGCTCCCTGGGTTGAGATGGCACCAAGCTTGATGAAAAGTTGGAAGGCATAGAGAACTTCCGTGCTTGGAAGTATAGGATTGGACTCATTCTGGAAGAGAATGATCTTACCAAGTTTGTTAAATAAGTTGTACATGAACCCGAAGAAGCTGAAGCTAAGGAGAAGTAGAAGAAGGATATGATTAGGACTATGAGGATCATAGAAGACTCCATTAAAGATCACTTGATTCCTAAAGTGACCTCTAAGAAGAATCCAAAGGAGATGTTTGATGCCCTAACTAGAATGTATGAAGATGAATAATCTCCCACAAAGCAAGAAAAGAAAGAAATAGAAGAATGTGTTTTATTCTCTGCTCTCTTTGGGTCTGTGACACTTGGAGATGACACATGGTTAATTGATGGTGGTGCTTCAAAGGACTCCGCTTAGAAATTTTCTCTAGGAGAATAAGAAAAGAAACATACAAGATTGGTTCAGGAACTCTGATGATGAAATAGAGCTCACCATCAGACAAGAAGACTAGGATCAAAAGAGATCCTACGAAACAAACAAAGATAAGTATTTGAATTGTCATTTTTTTAAAAATGATAGTATCCAATTGTATACACATTTATTTAGGAAGTGTGTTATGCATGCATGTGATAGGTAAGTAGCCTATTGTTCTATACAACATTCCATTGCTACTTATGTAGAATGAAACCTCTATGTTGACACATTGGGAGTAGTGCACGCTCTTAATAATTCTATGGTAGAGATGGAAGGCATATATAAAGTTACCATATGAATGTAGGGCATGGATGAATTTTGTAGCATTCGCTAAGATGGTATGGCTTATGTTTTTATGCATATATTTGGAAACTATGAGATGTTTCTAACCATGCTATTGAATTTGACTTGTAGGAAGTATCGTACACGATCACCTACAAATGAAGAATGATGAGACTTGTTCCATAGAACAAGTGACAATGGTTCAAATATAAAAAAGAATTCTAGCGGAAGTCGACTATGACGAGATGTTTCTCTAGAAGCCAGACTCATGGTGTGATCAAGATATCGAGTAACCTCCAGGACTTAGAGAACCACATGTGTGCAGATTGAAGAAGAATTTCTACGGGATAAAATGATGAGACCAAGGATAACCTAGAGTGATGAGACATCAACCTTTTCTATGAGGTTGAAGATGAAAAAATCATAGATCAGTGCAAGAGAGAACTTGCAACAGAATTCAAGATATTTGGTTGTCTAGTTTTTGTTCATGTTCCAAAAGAGAAAAGGACCAACTTGGATCCTTTCGGAAAGAAAGGAATCTTGTTGGATATTGTGGGGTATCCAAGGCCTTCAGGATCTATATACTAGGATATCATCACATGGATATTAGCAGGGATGTGAAATTTGATGAAGATGAAGCCCTCAAGAAGTCCAAAAAGTGTCAGCATGAAGAAGTAGATGAAGAATAGGTAGCTCCCAGAGTTACAGAAGTGGCACCCTCTCCCATTGATGAGACTCCAGAAGATCATGATATGTTGGAGCCCCAAGAACCTCCATCCATGCCTATGTCTCGCAAGAGAAAACCAACTTGGGCTCGAGAAATCATTCAATATGTAGAGAGGTATGGAGCTCCAGAAGCATCCACAAGAGAAAGCAAGAGGCCAAATCCATTTTCCAGTTATGTGGCTTTGATGTGTAATCTTGTAGAAAAAGAACCTACTTGCTTCGAAGAGGCCATTCAAAAGAAAGAATGGGTAGAATCTATGATGGAAGAATACCTGTCAATAATGAAGAATGATGAGTGGGACATAATTCCCAAACCAGAAGGTAAAAGTGTGGTATCTTCCAAATGGGTTGTAATGTCACTAAAACCAGTAAAAAATTAAAAAATTTCATCTTACTAATCATACTTCTTAAATAGATAATGTAATGCAAATTAGCTTCAGCACTGGAAAGTTAAGTCTGTAATTGTTTGATGCAATGAAAACTATGTTCTGAAAGAGTTGGTTTTATCATTTATGTTTTTTGCGGAAGCATTCGAAGTAGGGTAAGGTGATGTGCATAGTTCAGTACTGGAAAACTTAATGCTTTAAGGTTTTGTCTTTAAGTACTTCACCTTTAACATTTTAGATGTATGTTTGTTTCATTTAAATGTTTTAAACTGGTTTATATCCCTAATCCAGGCCTGATGGATCTTGTGAGAAGAGGGTGAGTACTTATGAGGTCTTGAAGTTGATATTCGTACCACCGATGGAGCTGTCGAGAGGTAAGGGGTGAATATTGGAACTATCCTGACTTACTTAGCAACTTGCTAATGCACTATTTGTAAATTTGTTTTGCAGACATAAATATGTTGTCTCTTCCCTAAGTTACCTATATAAAAAATCCTAAACAAAATATATTGTTATGTGTTGAAATGGGCTAAGGACTAACTCTTGGAATAAAACATGGCCCAAACAAAGGAGTGGATACCTTTATGACATTAGCTATAGCGAATGGGTGAATTATCAAAATGTTTAAGGGATGTTAGTTGAAGTAATAAATGCTACAATGAAAAGTCACGTGGCCTTGTGGCCAGCTGGAAAGAGGAAGGGTTTATACCTTGGATTTCACAACTGAGTTTTGTAATTTTTGTGGTTTCCTGGCTAGGAGTAGTCCCTTGCTGCGTCTTGGATGGGTGGTGCTCTGACCTGATATATGCTCATGGTCAGTGCACCCTATCGTCTATTATGAAGGAGATGGAGAATGTCACGAATAACTGTCAGGTAATATTCTTCCCACAACTTTGAGATTTTTCCTCTTTCATCTTGTAAGTATTCACCTCACTTTTAGAGTTTGAACTTGTGGTTTCATTTATGACTTCACTGGAAGGTTCATGGGTTATGATACCCACTACGTTGGATGCTAACGGTGGCCGAAAGCTTGGTGTTGGGCATAAGACTGGTAAGTCCAGGTTTTTCCCAACATTCACTCCTTACTGTTGCAACTATGGTTGAGAGTGCTGTAGCTTTGAATGTGGAACGTCGTGATGCCCTTTGGGGTCATTGTAATTTATTTGAAGTTTCTAATGGGTCGCCCTTGGATGGACCGGTATTTGGAAGGAAGACGATGTGTTTATTTTGTTCAATGTGAGGATAACCCTTAAGGGTTTTCTTCCATACTGTCTCTAGTTGAAATTAAAGCTCTGTAATAAGTTTTTAAAGCTTTTTAACTAGGATTTAATATCCACAGCGTGTAACGTTGGGTGTTGTATAGAAATTATGATGCTTTGGTTTCTCTACCTACGGTTCCTATTGAGTATGTAATGGTTATGGTTTTCTATCAAAATCTCTCTGTTGAGGTCGTGGTTACTCCTGTCAGTTTTGTGTTTATAATTTATTTAGTCGTAGGTTCTTTATTGTTCCTCTGGCCAAGAGATGAATCTTGAAATGCCCTGGTAAATTTTAATGTGTACAGGTTCTTCATTTTCATTTTGGTGTGAAGCAATTTCTATGGATAAACATGCGGATATGAATCATTTTGGTGTAGCTCTTTTGTTGAAGTTGGTTTGGCCAGTGGATGGCATCTATCTAAAATATCTAAGTAAATTTATGTAGGTTGCTCTTATTTTAATGGGAGTCTACTTTAATAAAAAACGTGGTGTTTTTAGGGACTGCGATGATCTCTATCTGGAGGGTGGGGTTTCGTCTAGACTTGCGTTTTAAATCCGATAAGATGATATTGTAAACCCTAGATGGGAAGATATGCTTGTTTAGTTGTTTTTACTAAGAATCTATGATTGGGTTTCCATGCTACGTGTCTGGTGATTTCAAATGTTTTAATAGTCTGATGTGTTGGTAGGGGGATTTGATACCTTGACCTGCATTTTGATTATCCCTTTTTAAAATAATGCAGAAGAGTACTGAGGTTGACCTCGTTTGAATTCAAGGAGGTATGCGTGGGTCCTATCTTGTGAATATTTTAGTTTTCCATTTCGATTTCTTTGTTGTTGATAAGATTTGAAATGTTGAAAACGTCTAGATAAGGGAAATCGTATCTGGTTAGTTTTGTTTGCCATGGAAATTTTAAAGTATAGTGGGTATTTCTTTTACTGTAGGTTTAGTTGTATCAACGATTCTTGAAAGAAAATGTTTTATGGATAGCCTGCGTTTAAATGTTTATCTCTTGTAAATTTTCTGAGTTTTGTTTTGAAGGAATGAATGTTTAAACGCTAGCTTAAACAAGAATAAAAAGACTGTACAGTATGATGGTTGTGAGAATAGTAATATGATTTCATTGGTTTCATGATCCTAAGTTTTGAATCTTTAATGAATAAAAAGTAAACCCTATCTTGCTTGTAATTTAATAATTCAAATATACAACAAGAGGTTTGTTGAAATAATAATGTGGTTTGGTTTTAAGTGGAGGTTGTAGGTATTGACATTTCTAATTAATAGTTTGATAATAGAAGTTCTACCTATATAGGTATCTAGCATAGGCTAGCTAGGCTAGCCCTGCTAGATCCTTGAATAATTTAGGGTAGAAACTTAATTTAAATAGAAAACATTAAAAGAGAAATGATCCTAAAACCCTGAGAGCCCATGCCAATTAGACCTTGCTTTATAATTAAAAGAAATAACATCTTAATGTACATAAACATGAATGCTGCATAACAAATCCTGCTTTAAATTTCTAAAGCTAAATAAACTGTATTGAAAATTGTAGTTCATACCTGGTCCTTGAAGCTTGATCTTCCCTTGCAAAACCTACACACTCAAACACTAGTTAATGGAACAATGTATGGACCTAGCTGACCTGTAGGATGATCTTTAACTGGATAAATTTGGGACTACCATATTCCTCCCAACCATGACCCTTAGACCATTCCTGGTTCTAACTGGATCCCCTCGAGCTGGTTCCAACATACAATAAGAGAAGTAGAGGCCCTGGATAAGCTGCTGATCAGATCTGGAAAATGTAGTAGGTTGTTTCAGTTCTGCATAATAATTCTCTTCTGTTACCATAAGAGAATGATAATAGAACCAGATCCCCTCTCTTGGGATATGCCCTTCTTTATATAGGTGAGTTCTGTTTGGAAAAAATAGGTGTTTGAATAATAATATTTAGTTTTTAATTTAATTAAAATATCTTTAAAAGATATTTTACTAATTATTTACACCTAGTTTATCTAGGGTCTTTATTTTATTATAAATAGATGTAACTCAAGTTAACTCGTAATAATAGAATAATAATACTATTAATAATATTTAATAGTAATAACAATGTGAGAATTATCCTATGCATAACCTTTATGCATTTTATTTATATAAGTAAAATTTTCTTTTAAGTCAATAATAATAATATTATTATTAATAACATTAATAATAACTGCATAACCTTTATACATGTTTATTTACATAAGAATAATTAAATCTAATTATTCCATAGTTTAGTTATGGTAACTTCTTTGATTTAATTATGTATATACCATAATACTTCTTTTAAACATTAAGTACAAGGCCCAATTCTTTGGACAGGGTCTTGGTAAGCTTGGATAGTTGGCTAGGTTAGGTACCTCTAGGTCTCTCTCTTGCATGTTGGATTCCCTCGTTTAACATGGTAGTTCCCGCAGTCCTTGATGATAGATAGAAAATGATTCATTTAATCAATTTAGATAAATGTGATGAATAGAAGTGATATTCAGAGTCCTCTCGACTCAACACTTTTTAAGATTAAGTAACCCCGAGTGCTCTTCAGAGCTTTAACTCAACAATATCACATGGGTGTTACGCTAGTACAATTCCAGAGCATCCTGGTCAACACTAGTACTAGAATGTGGTTGTGAAGCACATCTAGAATGTACAAATGGCCTCGGATCCAGTATTCTTTATCAAGTTTGGAGTGCCCCAGGGCTTATGCCCAACACTCTACATACATCAGGGCTTACGCCCAGTACGTAATAACAATCCTCTAGGTACATCGGGGCTTATGCCCAGTACATAGGTCATCCGTGTGTTCCTGATTCCACGCTCAACACACTATATAAATCAATCATGTGAATCATAACTCTGCATAGTATGTAACAAAAAGGTCATCTCAGTATATTAGGGTTTGTACCCAATTCACATAACAAAACATAAATCAATCCATTAGGGCTTTCTTTCCTAGTATATAACAATAATGCATCAGTCAGGGTCCACGCCCAGTATGTAAATCTATAAAAGAAAATGAGTCATGTGCACTAGGGATTATGCCCAATAATCAAAATAAATCATATTTGTTGGGGCTTTAAGCCCAATATATAACATCAAAAATAGTTAGTCAAAATTCGGGATATTACATGGATATACAAGATAAAACATGCTGTGGATGGAAGTATTGAGAAATACAAATCTAGTTTTGTGGCTTGAGGATTCTCTCAAAAGGAAAGAATCGATTATGAGGAAACATTTGATCTTGTAGAAAGGTACACTTCAATTAGAACCATCATGGAATTGGCATCCACGATGAAGTGGAAGTTACACCAGATGGATATGAAAACATCTTTCCTGAATGGTGTTGTTGAGGAGGAAGTGTACATAAAACAACCACAAGGTTTTGAGGTTGAAAACAAAGAGACGCATGTCAGCAAATTGAAGAGGGCTATGTATGGGTTAAAGAAAGCTCCATGAGCTTGGTATGAAAGAATTGATAGTTTTCTGATGAGCTTGGGATTTACTAAGAGTAAAGATAATCCTAACCTTTACTTCAAGGTTATGAATGATGAACCAGCCATATTATTTCTATATGTGGATGACTTATTCATGACAGGTAATGAGAAGAGAATCTTAGAGTGCAAAGAGAATCTCATTGCATAATTCGAGATGAAAGGCCTTGTCTTAATACATCATTTTCTAGGTCTCGAGGTATGGCAGAGCCCAGAGGGAATATTCCTTAATAAAGGAAAGTATGCAGTAGAAATATTGAATAGATTTGATATGTTGGAGTGCAAAGCCATGGACACACCCATGGATACCAACTTGAATTTATTATCTGATACTTTGTCAGAATTGGTGGATGTGACTCTATACATGCATATTATTGGGTCGTTAATGTATTTGATGAATACCATGCCAGATATATGCTTTGTAGTGAACACCTTGAATCAGTATCTGGTAGAGCTTAGACGTGTTCACCTTGTAGCTACAAAGCATGTGATGAGGTACCTAAAAGGTACAAAAGACTATGGTCTCAATTATACTTGAGATCATGAGTTCAGACTGTATGGTTATACATATTCTGATTGGGCAGGAAGTGTCTCAGACAGGAAGAGCACTTCAGGTGGATGTTACAGTCCGGGGTCAGCCATGATCTCATGGATAAGAAGGAAGCAGTCCAATGTGGCTCTCAACACTGTAGAGGCATAGTATATTGTAGCTTGTTCTATGATTTGTGAAGTTATATGGATTCAGAAGTTGTTATCAGATCTATTTGATCTGAATTTGGATACCACAGTGATTCTATTTGATAAAGAAAGTTGTATAAAGATGACAGAGAACCTTGTGTTCCATGAGAATTCAAAACACATAGAAATACGGTATTTCTACATCTGTGATATGGTGCAGAAGGGATCTATAAAACTCCAATATGTGACCACGGATGAGCAGGTTGCAGACTTGTTGACTAAGCCTCTATCTCGAGTGAAGTTTGATCACTTCTGTGACAAGCTTGGTGTAGTCCATAAGGACTTCCCTCGAAAGGGGGAGTAGTGCTGATGATACTGTGGTGCAGTGGGATTGATCATCCCTAGACAAAGATAGCCTTAAATTTTGATCTTTAGTTGTGATGGGATCAATCTTCCCTAGACACACTAGTACATGTGCACATTTTTCCCACGAAAAATCATTGCTATTGCAACACTTGTGCGTTGCTATAGCAACAAACATGACTCCATTTTTTCGTGGCAACATTTTCGTTGCTGTAGCAACTCTTTGAAAGGTTTGTCGCTATGGCGACAAGAAAGATATGGAATGTGTCGTTTGTAAACTATGTTTGAAAAACCAATTCGCATCGCTATAGCAACAACATCACGTTGCTATAGCGACGAAACACACTTACTATTTGTTTACCCAACAATTCTTTACCGTCGCTATAGCGACGCATAACCGTTGCTATAGAAATAGTTACCCGTCGCTATAGCAACAATTACGCGTCGCTATAGTGATGGAAATCACTTAATATAGGGTTACCCAATAATTATTTTCTATGGATATATCGACAGAATGTTCGTCGCTATATCCAAGCAATCGTCGTTATATCGATGTTATGTCAAACACTTTGCGACGGATTTGCTATACAAGCTGCGACTATTAATTCCATCGCTTGTATATAAAATCCATAGCAAACTGTTTGAGGGAACATCGCTATAGAGACGGTTGCTTGGCTATAGCGACTAACATTCCGTCGCTATAGCCATGGAAAAGCGTTACTGGGTAACCCTATATTAAGTGATTTCCATCGCTATAGTGACGAGTCCGAGTTTAAAAAAAAATCAACCACGTTGATAGATTTATGAACCTTCAAGTGATATATTAATTTTTCATTGGAATTGCTTGCTTGTCGAAGACCCTCAGAACTTGGAATAAATCTATAGATACAAATCTCCTTGACACTTGTTGAGTTCTTTAAATGAGCATGGCAAGAGTGATTTCCTTGGGTTTCAATTGATTTCTCAGGTTTTGGATTTTGATTGTTGAATCTCCTAACACAGTCATAAACTTGATCCCTCCTAAACTAAGTATATAATTCTTTTGCTTCTTGTAGGTTGTTGGAATCTTTTCCTAAAAGGCCAATGCAAATCTTAATTAATGATTTCCTTCAAAGTCAAAGGTAATACCCACACACTTTCCATCCCTCTATGCTTCTTATATTTCCATATGGAATTTCCTATTGAAATATTTATGTTTCTACTACAGTTACAAAGTATTTTAGTATGAGGTTTTGAGGCACTCTCTGCATTGGACAATTTGGCATTTTATAGGTGGGCTTACCATTTTGGAAACCAGAATTTCCTATTATGGTATTCTTTAGCACCTTTGGTTTGATAATATATTTCCATTATATAAATGTTTATCCATTTTCAATTTATTCCACGTCTTGTTTGTATTCTTTTTAATATGAGGTTTGATGCAATCTATTCATTGGACTATTTTCTATGCTATAGGTGGGATTTCCATTTTTGCAACTAGAATTCCTTATTGCAACATCTTTAGATCTACTACAGATATTGAGTTTTTTAATGAGGTTTGAAGGAAATCTATGAAAATTTGGTATTATACAGGTGGGCCTACCATTTTGGCCAATAGAATATCCTATTACAATAGTATTTAACACATATTGAGTTGATAATCTCTTTCCATAAGAGAACCATCTTTATTTTTATGTTTTGGGTGAGAATTCATCTATCATTGCACAATTGGAAATAATGTTACATGTTCACAAGTAGATCTATCCATAGCTACAACAAGATCAATATATTTCTCCTTATATCATGCCCATAATTACCATCACAACCAAATGAATTCGACTTTGAATTTCAATGAAAATTAAAAATCCTTGTACTCTCAATGCATAGAGATATAAGCTCATTAAGAAAAGAGACAGAGGGTTAATTAATGACAAATAATATGAGCATGAGACAATTTCATACATGATGGTATTGGGTGCCAAATATCTCTTTCAATAAACATAGAAGGGATACATTGATTTCATGACTAAGCTATGTTCATGGGTTTGTATGAAAGACAAAATAACCCACGAAAAAAGGAGTAATATGAAAGGATAATTGGAACTTCAAATTTTTTTTTACCATACCTAAATGGTATATGAGGCTAAGTATTGTCATTGCGCCCAACATTTCAAATCTAATCCAAATGAAGCTATATGATGGAAAAGCACCAAAATATGTATGTAATATACATCCTAACAAATTGTAGAATATACAATGTAAAGTCAGGAGAGAAGAAAAATCAATGAGTCTTCAACCAATTTAAGATATCATCAATCATGTAACATCCACGTAGTCAACGCAACCAGAAAATCACAATTTGGTTCATTACCTATTCAAATGCTAGCAATTTCATTGAGATGAAGGCCATATTTCCCATATAAAATCCTTCAATCAAGCCACCAAGGGGTCATTGCACCTCTGGTATAACAATGAGCTCCTTTAAATCACAATATGACTCTCACAATCCAAGTTTTATACACACACAAACACTAAGACTAAACTTGTCATGCATATTAGATTATAGGCATAGTCAACCACAGATCACATGCATAACATGCTTCTACAACAATCAAAATGGCAACGTTACATGCATGCATGCCAAATTTTATAGCAAGGAACTAGATAAATAATTTCTTTATTTTAATAAATGTGTTCTAGAGCAAGTGACTATTGGGATAGACTAATTTCCTCCCAAACATAGGTTATTCTACTGAGACAAAGAATCTACGATTACAAGATAAGTTAAGATAAGATAAGATAATTTTATTAATGCCCAATTAATGGAAAAGAAAAGTGTGTCAATGGGACTATGAAGTCCAAGCAATGATGAGAGAGAATCGATAAATATCTTCAAACCATAGTGTCATTGTTTATATTCAACATCCATATAGAGTACTTGGACTTTTGTTCTTTTTCCTTTAGTCAATACATGTCTGCACTCTGAAACATGGTTTAATGTTGTATCTAATTAGAATCTTTAGTCACATAGTTCAATGCTATCGTTATGTTGAGGAATGAAACTCTATAAAGATATTCTAGAATACTGAATGAGCTATTGGGATGAGGGATAATATTTAGGGTTCTCATCCTCGCTAAAAGAATTGTCATATTCAATATACTTTGTATCTTGCATTGAAGAAAAATACATGATTTTCTCCAGACAATCAAAATGTATTATAGAGACTTCTACAATTCCCTACACTGAAATATGCCTTTGATATACTAATTATATAACTTATTTATAATGTACAAAACAAAATGTCACCATATATCCTACCTTCTATGGAATTCCTTTATGCATCTCTAAACAAAAGGGCATAATATATACTAGTTTCTATGATATTTCCTTCACATATATAGCTATAACTGTTGGCCAACAACTTGCCTTGTCATATTTTTTTTAGGGCCTTAAAAATTACTAGCTTTGAATAATGCATTCCCATCTTCCTTTTTATTCCCAACAACCTCTATCTGATCTTCTGTGTCCATATCCCATGACTCCTTTTCCTATTTATGGAACCCAATGAGATATATGGGAGAAAATTGAAAATCTTCAAGATGAAAATAACTTCATGACAATGGTATAAGTAGCTAGATTCCACACCTTGGGGAATGAAATAAACTCAATTTCATAAATAAGGGTTGAATATGGAGGCACAATTACTAGGTAACTCTAATTTTTGGTGTCTTTATACCCATGTTCAGGCAATATAGTCACCATGTCAATTTCACCTTTCTTCATTGTCATAAATTCCCTGTCTAATCCATCAATGACTAGTTTTTCCAAAGCAAATTACAAAGCCATTAAATTGTAAGTTTGAAACAATAGATGTTCTGTTAGATGAAATACTACTCAAAATAAACAACCACACTTTCAAATAGCCCAGCTCAGGAAGGTGTAGCAAATTGTTTTCATTTTCACAGAAGTCATAATTATCACTAGTGCTAACATTGTTTTTTCAAAACCTTGTAATAATCACCAATACATTCATAATCTATGAACTTTAAAGGATCTTCATAAGATCCTTTCATCTCAAACACAATTCCATTCTCTAGTTTCCCTATGTAATTTACTCCCAAATTCACAAAATGGTTCTGAATACCAATCCCCTTAGATCTATTTAGAAGACTAATAAGCATATTTTATACAAGAAACATAAACAATGTTGATCGAACAAAACCATTCCATGATGTATATAGACAATATATCAATCAAACAATGGTCTTCCACACAAAAAAACTAAATACTAAATACCAAACTATTATTGGATACCTTACAGGAGTGCCCCTTCATCTGTGCTTTCATAGCCTCCCCCTTCCTTTAGTATTTTCCTCAGTACTTTCTTATCATTACTAATGTCAACAACATTCTTCCAAGAAACCAGCTCAAGATCCACGGTTAGATTTGAATTGGACTATCCAATAACTTAATTCTTAACTACTTCAAATCCTCTCTCCCCAAAAGCATATGGACAACCACAAAAGCTCAAAATTTCAAAAAGGAGGAGCATGTTAAAATGAATAATTATATCATATTAAAATTTGTTTTCACTCTACCATTTCAAGCAACTATGAAATATTGACCCTATAATCTCCAAAGTAGTTTCACATTTTTCTCTACCCTAGTTATTATAAATCTCACCATCTACGAGAATTATATCCTGATAAATGGTAGTTTACATTTCCCAAAAGGTTCCTTTAGTATGTGATTGAGGTGTAACATTCACTTCAGAATTCAAGTTTGACTTTATATCAAGTTACCATGATATTTTCACAAAGAAAACAACATTGCACCCTTATCCATTATATTTTCATTTGGATGCAAATTAAACTCCAGAGAAGTTTGGCAGTCGTTATTCTTAGAAGTTTCACCTTCTCTAAGACTTTTGTCCCAAGGAAAAAAATAGATTCCCTTTCTGAAATGGTTCCTTTAGCAAGTACTTAGGGTTCAACATTAACTGAAGAATTCAAGTTTGTCTTTGAATCAAGTTCATTGTGATTCTTTCCTTGAGACAGTAGCATTGCACCCTCATCCATAATATCATATTTTAGATTCAAATTAACCTCCAAAGTAATTTTATAGTTTGTTCTACCCCAATTATTAAAAGTGTTACATCCTAGAATTTTGTCCCGAGAAACAAAAATAGCTTCCCTTTCGAAAAAAGTTCCTTTAGCATGTGCTTGAGGTGTAACAAAAAGTTTGGTTTTATATCAAGAATATTAGCATCATGCCCCTATGAAAGTCATATAGTAGTCTAGTCCATAATGTTTTATTTTAGACACAAACTCAATTTCAAAGATCACAAATAGTTTCCTCGACCCTTTTTCTTAGATGTTTCACAATATCCAACACTTAAATCATGTGCATATGTTCAACAATTGCAAACATGATAAATCATAATAAATTTTTAATAAAATATAAATAACAAAATTTTTCTGATGCAAAGAAAGGAAAGAATATCACAAATCTGATGTTAACAAGATGTGTAGGTTCATTTCTTTGACAACCAAGGAAAAATAAGGAAATAAATTCAAAATATTATATCAATAGAAGAAAATGGCAAAAAATTACAGAAACAAATCCTTTTATTCTCACCTTATCTATGATATGTAAAAACCATGCTGGAAGAAATTACAAGAGTTTAAGTAAGAAAGTGTTTTTTACTCACCTTATCTAGTGGAAATTGACATTTTTATCTATGGCTAAGTGAAAAAAGGAGAAAACTATGTTGTATAGACAAGTAGTGAGACAATATTATGCTTTATATAATCAAATATCAAATTATTGCAACCTACCTTTATCAATTTGTCCTTGCTTCAATGCCTCCATCTCTGCTTTAATGTGCTTCATTTCACATCTAATGGAAGGCAATATTTCCTTAGATTCCATCCATAGATTCTTGACAAAGGAATCACTGTGTCCCTTTCCTATAATCCAAATATGACAATGATTTTAGGGACAATGCTATATTGAATATTGAATATTTTTCTTTACAACTAGCTAGAGTACTTATATCTAATGAATGATATCTAGAGTTAGCAATGTAGAAACCATACCTCAATATCCTTCAATATCCTTCAATTCCAACATGTCCCAAAAACAATGAGCTACAATAACCATTAAAGTACTGAAAACAATAATAGTAATAATAGTAGCAATATATATCAGATCTTAACCAATTATAAACTCAACATCAGATATTGGGGCAGACCTCTCTTATCCTCAGACTTCAACCTCTTAGCATTAGGTTAGTTGAATGAGACTTAACTAGACCAACATACCTGTGAAAGGAGAGAACCCAGAATTGGAAAAGACCCTAAAATCGATCATCCAACCCTCACAAATAAAAAATAGTAGTAGCATAGCAGTACAACCGACACACAATAAAAAACGACAGCAAAGTACTCCAAAAAAGTCATATAAGGTAGCGCTATGGTAGATGGCACCTAAGGAGGTCTGTTAAGGTCAACGCAAGGGTGGACATCAATCCTAAGGGGTCACGCTAGTCATCAACAAGTTGGACGTCAACATTTAAGGGTTGTATAGCTCAATGTTACCATGCAAGGGTCAATCATGAGTCACCACAAGGCTAAACATCACATACAAGTAAACATGCAAGTCAACGTAACATAACAAGGAAACACGACATCATACATGCACATCAAGTCAACATCAAGGTAGGTTACTCGGCCTTCTCAATTGTATGTGGTCATACATCTCATGTGTCTCATACAATGAGTGGAAGATCATAATCATCATCATAGGATAAGGATGCTCATGTGGTCATCTCATCTTCCTTAGGTTAACTTAGCGTTGATGCCTCGGTTGTGTAGGTGATGGAATGGTGTCCAAGGCAAACAACAGGGGATGAAAACCCAACCAAAGGATTCAGATAATCCTACGCAAGTATTACCCTATCCTCGAGCTTTTTTGGTGTGGTTAACACCCACGGATACAAAGGCCTTTGCTTGCACTTGTGAGTTTTTTATCCTAAGAAGGATCCCTCTTCCTGTGAGGAAAGACAAGAGTTTTACTGATCCTAAGAGTTAGTCTAAATTTGAAAAAATAAATCTAATCTAATTCAGGCCTATTCTAAAAGGAATGATTTGTTTGTGCACATGACAACTTGATCTAAAAAATTACTAAATATTTTCACCAATTTAACAGACATGCAAAACTGGATCTTGACTCAGTAGCTCAAGATATAATCAATTAAAGACATTCAACCAATAATAGCTTAAGAATTAAGTGCATACAAGCTTATCATGTATCTAGAATGTTAATTGACAAATTAACATTAACTTAATGCTTTCTATGAAACATTTGCAGAAATAGATAAAATGTTTTAGATAAAGACATTCATTTAAAACATCAATTACAGAGATCATGAGTTGAGAGAAATCTGAACCCAATGTAGGTTACTGATTGCAAATAATAAACATTATTTAATAAATGTGTTGAAGCGAAATCACAATCCATCAAAGACTTTGATAAATTATAACTAAAGAGGTAGCTGAAGAAAAATAACTGTGTATTAAGGCCTGCAAAACATTACATAGTCTGCAACAACATAGCATCTCTAGTCTCTTTTGGCGATTATGTCCCCTATCCATCCATCCCATGCCATGAGATCTAAAACCATTTAAATAATAATTACAAAGTAATAATTCAGGATCAAATATCCCACAGAGTAGGGATAATCAAAACTAAATTATCCTAAAAATGGCCAAGAAAAGGCTGACCCTTGGCCTAAAACATCTAACAATACTTATACATAGGAATAATAAACCAATTCGGACCCCAAACTGGGAATCATACAGTTTCAGAAAGATTGCACCATATGATTTCAAGAGCATCTTGTCGTAGGTTGAGGAAGATCCAGATAAATCATGAGCTATTGATGGTAGCTAGCAAAGGAACTGTGAAATATTCCTTGGATTTGCGAGAACCAAAGATATCTTCAAAGACCAAAAAATCAACTAACGGATCATTCTTGAGAGAAATTGCGGGAAACACAGGTGAAAAGTTAATGATTAAGTCCCGAATAATTGTATTATCTTGATCAACCCACCCTTTCTCACCCTTCTTCTGCTTGTTGAAAAGGAGTCGTTCATATGTGAATTGTATCTCACCATCTCCCTCTTCACTATCTATGCTATCATCATAATCAGCAGCATCAAATGGTGCAGGAACAAGTTCAGAGTATTCCACTGGCTGAGGCTCTTTCTCAACAAAATGCTTGATAGGAATACTACAAACTCTATGCATTTTACTTACAACATGCAATTGTTAGTAGAGGTATTTAAAGTATCAATCAAAATTTGCATATATCATTGTAAACCAACAAATTATCCATAGCAATCCTTATAGGAAATAAGACCACGATATTTGACATTGATTGAGTATAACTAACTGGCATGATTGCATGTCTACGATGTGCAGATTGCAATTACTGTTTCTGTGAGCGAAATATCAGTCAGTCATGCATCAATTGAAATTTGATGTAAGATCAGATAGATTTACATAATAACACATGTAATTAAAAGTCAAATCTGGGCGTTTTGATCATCAAGCAATCATTAGATTCAAAGATTCCATGTCTGATCAAGCCTAACGCAGACAAAAAACCAGATCAACACTCGGAGATCATGACCAAAGAATCGAAAAATCAAGAATTCAAATCATTCTGCCAAATGCAATCAAGGTCGTCAGATCATCGTATATCAAAGGTTGGGATGCGAGATGCGAGATGCCAAGTGCAGGCACTCGTTATTTGAAAATAAATACACCCTTCCGCAATCTGTATCCCACAACTACGGGTTGTGGGTTGCAGAACATAAAACACAATGCGTGGTCAAACCATTCCCGCATCCCGCAATTTGCGGGTTGTGGGTTTGTGAACTGCTTTTATTAAAAAAAACTTTCCCCATCCCGCAATCCGCAATTGTGGGTTGCGGAAAGAAAAAAATTTCGCCCAATTTACTAAAACCCCTTTCCACATCCTGCAATCTGCAATTGCAGGTTGCGGAAAGAAAACTTCATGTGCAAACCAAAGAGTCTGCAATCTCCAATTGCGGGTTGCAGAATCATGATTGAAAATTTTAACCCAAAAATTATTTCCGCAATTCATAAAAACACACTAAAAATGCATAAATTTTAAGAAGGAAAGTTTAATAACTTAATCAAATCAAATCAAAGGTAGCAAAAATGAATGGCAAACAGGCTAGACAACCCCGAAATTGATTAAGTTACTCTTTGATATGAAATTGGGGATCCCATATTTTGGATAAAACATGGGATATGTTGTTCTTACAACACTCAGCAAGGGGTTTCCAGCCCCTTGAGGATAACCATAGTCCTCGAAAGATCTCACACATATTCAAAAATAAGCTATTCAACAAAGTGAACAAACATTTCGCATACAAATTTAAAAAAGCACAAACACAATTATATTAATTGTTCTAATCAGCATGGTACTATCAAACATAGAGCTACAAAAATCATTAAAGTACTGAAAACAAAAACAGTAATAACAGTAGCAATATATATCAGATCTAAGTTGTTAATGAAAGACAACAATGCTGAAATAACAATAGCATAAGTATATTATATCTAAACCAATTATAAACGATATGGTCATCTCATCTTCCTCAGGTTAACTCAGGAAGGGGTGGTCAGTCCCTTGAGGATAACCATAGTCCTCAAAATATGTCACACATATTCAGAAATATGAAGTGAGAAATAACATACACATGTGAAACCTCAATTCTAAAACATCACCATGCACCGACTAGATCAAGAAACTTGTAACAAAACTGAAAATATTTCATGCCTTCACTCAGCCAAATACAAATATTAAATGTTTACAACTACATTTTTTATGTTTTGTTTTTTTTCTCAGAAATTCGAAGAGGGGGAATTCATCTTCGGTGTCTTGAGCCATTGTAGTTGTTGTGCCCTCTCTTTCTGTTGATTGTGTGGACATTCCCCCCTCGTACAATACTTCTGGTATGTCGATTAGCAAGGTGTGGAGGTCAATGGAGAGGGGCATCATCTGCAAAAACAAAGACAATTATATAGATATAAATGTGCAGTTATTATTGAGATACGTATTTCATTATTTCCAATATCATTACATTGATCTTTACCTGTTGTTTGACTAACTGAGTCAATTGGAGTGTTCATTGGTTCTTCCATTTGTTCCTCTCCCGGTTGAGCATGAGAAGGTACATGCTCTGCCATTCACAGAAAAATATTAATTAGTAAACATCATCAATTATGTATTTAAAATCATATTGAATACATATGTTTTATAACATACATACCTGAATGGATAGGAAGCTCCCCACCATCGTGTGGTACCAGTTCGGTACCGCTACCCTCGTTGATTTTGTTGGTCTCACCCTGGAAACAAAAAAAGACATTTATTGTTCGATGTAATCATTCATGAATAGATTACGCAAGTACATTATAATGATGGCCTTATTTATTTTATTTACCTCTACGTGCATCAATGGGGAAATTGGGGTTTGCCCCAAGATTTTTTCGATGTTCCAGCACATGCTAAAAACCGTACTTGAAGCCAAGCCTCAAGTCTTCTTCAGTGGTTGCCTCTTTAAAAGCCTTTCCCTGCAATGCATAACACCATGAAAATTTCTTGTGATAAATCAATTAATTGTTCACTACAGTTAGAAAATTTTTGGCTACAAATAATGATCGTTTGTTTCTTACAATTCGTGCCCTTAGTTTTTGATATCCACCCTGGCCTAGTTTGTGCTTCCCATGTTTTTCCACTCTTGCATTTGTCGCTTTAGAGGTTTCGGGGAGCCTATGAAAGGTTGCGAATACGTTAGATATTGAAACTTAAATATATTTAAAAGTTAAAAAAAATTGAACATTGTTCATTGAAAATATGATATGTGGCATACCTTGTTGAACCGATTGTCCTAGTCTTTCCTTGTTTTCCCAATGCCTTATCCTTTGCATCCTCCATGAGCTCCTTCCACTCCTTCTCTGGAACCATCGGAGGATGCTCATACTTATGGTTAATTTGCAGATTGTCCCTATAATATGCCCTGATGTATTTCAAATTTAAGCCAGCTGTTGCGGTGACACCTTTTCTGCTGAAGGTTTCACCAAACAAGCCGACCATGTGGTTCATCAAATCATATTTCACTGTCATTTTGGGAATTCCAACGTGTACGAATGGTGGGTCCAAAAATCTCCAACGACTTATCATGCAGGTTCTTATAAAAAACATTATTTCCTGCAAAAAAACATGATCATTAATTACAACTAATTTGAGTTATGTGGCTTTGAATTACATGAAAAAAAACACTGAATAAATTAAATAATACCTGCAATCTTCGGTATCTTGATTGGAACACAGTCTTGGTCCTCCAATAATCTAACGGGAAATGATCCCTTGCTAACCACACGTACTGCGCAAGGATAGCAACTATCACATTCAATGCTACTGTCCTTTCTAACATCCTGTGAAGTAGTGGTGGTTTAAGGGCCATGTTGACCTCCAACATCCGGTGAGGTCGTAGCATCTAAAGTGCATTACTGTTCAGGAGAGGAAAATAGCCTTGTTTGTACAGTAGATTGATGATGTGTTGAACCATCGCTACTACCAACCAATCTCTGCAGTCTGTTCTTGATGCACGAGTGTTATCTCCAAAAATTCCTATAGAAAGAAAAATTCAATTGATTAGATCATATCAAAAAAAGAGAACTAAAATAACATAAATGAACATATGTAGTTCGTAAAAACTTTCAAAGATGCCACTTACCCCGTATTGTTCTATCTTTTGCCTCAATTCATCAATTTTTTCATTGATTTCTTCAAACCTGGGTCTGATTAAAATCAGTCTAAAAAGGTCTTGATTGCACTTTTTCAAAGCCTTCTTCAAAGTTTCCATTGGATTGGTTGAATAAAATATATCTTCCCCAATGACCACCTCATCATCCTTATGTGGTGTGCTCTACAAACGTCAATCAATAAAAGTAGTTAATTTATTTCTATCATTACAAAAAATCACGTAAAAAAAATATAATGCATATCATAACAAAAGTAAGTACCATAATCATGTTTAGGTACTATTATGCTATCATT
Source organism: Larix kaempferi (assembly GCA_027924585.1). Classification (NCBI taxonomy): domain Eukaryota; kingdom Viridiplantae; phylum Streptophyta; class Pinopsida; order Pinales; family Pinaceae; genus Larix; species Larix kaempferi. The sequence continues at coordinate 1,664,894 of BSBM01000477.1, read as the reverse complement.
TACCTGATGCGACAGCATTGGTGACTTCCCACGGTCACCCTGCCACAATATAATAAGCAAGACATATTCATATCGATAAGTAAAAATTGAACCATGTATAATAAACGTGATTAATGTAAAAAAACTTTATTGTTAATATGACAGTCACGTTTACCTATCCAGAAGCTGTAGGTGTGCTCTGAGTACTGCCCCCCTGCCACAATACAATAAGAATGATATCATATTGAAATATTGAGCTCATTAGCATAAAAAAGGTCAAATGTTAACATATGTAATATAATCATGAATTGTGGTTACTATTACATTGATTCTATTAGGTACTATTAAACTAACATTTACCTCATGCGTCACCATTGGTGAATTTCCACGATCATCTTGTGGCATATGGCCACGATCACCCTGCCACAATATAAGAATTAAGACATATTAAAAATGAAAATTACATATTTAACAATGTCTCTTAAACGTGATTAATGAAAAGCATGACATATAATTAACCATGTGTATATTATAAAAAGCATGACATATAAATAAATTTGTTGCAAGAGAAAAATAACAAGTCATCCATCAAAGGTTGAGTTAAATGTTGTATAAGAAAATTAACCCCATAATAGCAACCCCTGCATCTATTCGATTCAAACCGTAATCGATCAACAACTATTCACTTGCATCTATTGATTTTGTTGCACATACGAATACACGATTTCCTTCACGCACCTAAAATATGCAATTGGATAGCTTATGTGTTGACCCTGGTCGTGTGCTATTTATAAACCTTGCGATATTTCCTAAAGCTTTTGGCCCTCCATCATACACAGCTGCTCCTTTGTTTAGATTGTTGTCTATAGTTGACAATAATTTGTTGCCACTCTGTATGTCTGCATACTTCGCGTATATCATACCAACAAAAACGAGTCATTGTATTTGTAGCATGGTTCGACATACTCCATCAATTCAGTTTCAGTGCCATATGCAACCTTTATTCCATCCATGGAAAATAGCCCCAATCCATGTAAAGAGGATGGAGCAATGCGATAAGTTCTCCCATCGAGGAAGAAATCTGTGTTCACTTGGGGTAGCTCCTTGGGTATCCATCATTTGAAAAGATGTCTATACCTCAGGGGAAATTCAATGTCACCTATGCTTTCATTATCATAATCACATGATCCTCCTTCAGAAAGAAAAAGTTTCATGCGTCTACGAAATTTTCTCCTTACCTTTTCACCTCTAGTTGATCTTGACCTGTTAGATATTGTATTAGACGTCTCGATTTCAACCTCTTCTAGTCTATCTTCCTCACTTGAGGAATATAGATCCGACAAGTACCTATTTGGTGGTACCTACAATCATTAAAATGAGACAACATGTTGTAGTTGAATTTTCAATACCGAAAACATCATTCATGGTTCATGTTTTCTAGCAAGCATGTTATAAAGAAAGATGATCCAAACTTGTATGATAGATATGGGAAAAATCAAATTATTAAATTTATGATCTTTGATATATGTGGACATGTGGCATGATTTAGTTCCTCTAGGAATATTCCCTCCTTCATCTAGTTATCATATTAATCCCTCAAATCCACCTAGATTCATCACATACCTATTGTTTTATGCAAATGAGATATGAATTGTAGTTGGTTGCAATGGTTGGGTGAGTTGTACTCATTTCCATCCAACCAAGCCTCATTAACTAAATGAAATTTTTTAATTGTTTTACAACTTGTGTTGTTGGATCCCTTCCAATCAAGCTTGTGACAAGTTAATACAACTACTCTATAACTCTCTATGATCCAATGTTGAACGGGGCAACGATTTATGCCTAAGGTATTATGAGAGTCATTGAAGGGAATGAAAGATGATAAGTTTTTGGGTGGTTGGTAGCAAAGGATCATAAACAAAAAAAACTAATTAGATCCAATATCTTAGAAGGAAACATTTTCTGGCCTCTAATAGTCCCACATTATTCAAGGTAAAAGGATAATTGGTTTCCTCTATATATTTTAGTGTCAAAAGGCTACAAAAACTATATGAGATGGATTTGAAAAGAGTACAAACTACTCTATCCTTCAATGACCTCCCAGTTGGTGAGATACTTTGGTTCAATGTTTTCAATTTTTATATGAAGGGGAATCAAATTATAAAAGTGGCATCAACAAATTTTTCTTTCAAGTTAGTACCATTGGAGTATGTTAGGATATAAGGTTTTCAATTGTGATAGGATGGACGGTTTTCAATTCTATTTGGGACAGAAGGGTTTTTGCACATCTTTCTTTTATATTTATGTAAGAAATTTTGCTTCTACAATTGTGTTTTGATCTCCAATTTTTGTGTTGAAATTAGTGGTTGGATCCACCTTCACTTTCAATAGCCATGTGAAAACTACTACAATCCTTTGGAAAATACTTATGAATTGGGATCACCTCCATATCTAAACCATTAACATAGTTTTTGGATACATCTCTAAGCTTAGTAGTTTCAACCCTCACCCATAAGCTCATGTTGAGTTCCTTTTATTTGCCTTTAGGCTTTTATGGATCCGCTCTCCTCATTTTGTACCCCAAAATATAATGCCCTCAACTAGACATCTCCCACATGAGGATTAGGAGACCATATTAGTGGATGAGGTAGGGCATATGTATGCAAGTAAAAATTTACACACCAAATTATTCTCCTTATAATGACATTTGTTATAGATTTCATCAACACCTCTATGGTTATTCATCTATAAAGGGAAAAATTCAACATTTTTTGTGAATTGGAACCTATGCTATTGGGAGCGAGGAGCAGGAAGAAAAAACATTGAATTTCAATCCCATACCCTCATACATGATAGAATCCAGTGGAAACATTGCAATCCTAAAGCCCTAAAAATTGTTAAGTATATTGAATTTTGAATGAGATAAAAAATTCTACTTTTGGCATTTGAAGTCCGATGAGGTTGGAACCACTCTCAAACATCATGAAACAATTAATGGTAATGTTAAAAATTTAAGTAAAAGTATAGAAAATGAAAGATAAGGAGAATGGAAAATTTTACTTTAAGAATTTAATATTACCATTTAAAGCTACTAATAGGTATCCTTTATCAATAAATTATAGTGATGGAAGGTAGTGCCCATTATTGTGATTTCCAATTTATCTTTATCAGTACAGAGGCACCTTTAAGGCTTGTGTTATTTTATATGGGAGACAAAGAGTGGTAGCTAGTAATGAATGTAAAGGTTATCTGGAAGTTTCATGTCATGTTGGGGATTCAGAGTGGGTGTTGCACCTACACCTTTGGCCTATTGTGCTTATGATTGACACATCATAATACTATGGCATGATAACATTGCCTTATACTCCTTATTGATTTATTAATGAATGCACAAGTTTTTGGTGTTATGTTGCTTGGCTTGAGAGTAAACCTGGCCCTATGTGTGCCATCCTGTGGCAGCATGGAGATGAGCATGTAATATTTTTTTAGGTTTTATTTCCTATCATGAGTAATGGTAGAGGGTATATTATTTAAGTGGTTTTGTATGGCATCCATTGTGTGCATATATTCTACACCCAATTTGATTCTATGTGCATGAGTTCCATGACCTACTTGTGGTCTACATATACATGGTGCCCCTGAACCTATGCTCTGTGCATGGGTTCTGTGGCTACTAATATACACCCTCTATGTATTTTACATCCTCTATAGCCAAAATTGTACCTGATTATTTTGTATCTATGGATGTATATTCTATGGATTAGGGAGTTAAACTCAGATTTCCCTTGTTCTCCCATAGATACATGTGAGCTACATCAATGGTGTTTCATGATTGTTACACCTATGGCATGGGTGGTGAGGCTAATCCATATGGATGGTCCAAGGGAAATGCCTCAAGTTCCCTATACATGCATGTGTTTTATTTAAGAATTACATAAATGATGCATCGTAGTTGGTCAAGGGGAGTTTAACTGTACCTCCTTATACTTATTTAGATGGAGATGACATTGGTTGGTTGAACATCTACTATTTTGGTGGTATAAAAGGATGGATAGACTATATATATGAGTCTATATATGTGGGTAATATTGATGTTACTAGATCACCAACAAAATTGTTTAAAATGCATTGGACTCATAGGATAAAAACCTATATTTTTGGTTCAACATTTTATTGTTGTTGACCGATTTTTCCCAATGGATGGATTTGGAAGGGATTGAGTTATTGTAGGAGGATCGTAAAGGCTTACTGAAGCAATTTTGGCCCTTTTTTTTGTCTCTGTCAGTCTCCTTTGTTCCTCACAGCACCGTGTGTATACTCCAAGGTCTTTTCTCCTCTCTCTATGCTATCCACGAGCACTCTACTCCTTGCGACACCGTGAGCTCTCTGGTCTGCGAAATTATCCTACAAAAGTGAATGGGTATAATTTAGAATTTTGATTTACAAATATGAAGTTCATCTTTCAAACCCTAAAAACACTAAAAGGGACGAAAGCATAGTTATAACGTTATAAATAGATGGGAGATCCCTTCATCGGAACAGGAGGGATATTGTGTGACGCTGGGTTTGGGTTTGGTGAACCAATTGGTTGCTCCTCTGGTTTTAGTGCTCTCCCTCGCCTCGATTCCACCAAGGTCCTATCAATTCAAGTAAACAGGTCGAGCAGTAGAGAGATTTCCCTAATGGATTCCTCCATCAAGAGCGAGACCAACCCACAACTTCCTCGCGTCGACTGCTCCTCTGCTCATCGCATTTACTCCTCGCTTCTACTGCTCCTCGCGTCCTCTGCTCCTCACATTTTCCGATGATCCTCATGTTCTCCTCTGCTCCTCATGTTCTCCTCTACTCCTCGCGTGCTCCTCTACTCCTTGCATTCTCCTCTTCTCCTCTAAACTCAAAAGATCAATGTAACGAG